>CM066330.1:52884259-54084259 GCA_033807585.1 Hydrophis major
GGCTTGTTGAGAATTATTTATTTATACAGATAAAATCTCTCATATTTGGCTTAATCTAAATATCATTATTGATTCACTCAATTATAGAGGGGCCTTGTATCTTACATGGCTGTTATAATGAATCATAGTAAGTAAATATAGATTAAATTACATCATGCTGTATTATAAACATGTACATTGTGTGTTTATAATCTATAAACATCTATATTATAATTATTTTCAAGTGTATTTGTGCTAGTTTATTACAATTAGGACAATGCTATATTATCTTAAAAAAGAATATTTGCTCTTGAATTAATAGACCAGTTGCTCTGACACTAGAAACCACAATAAAACATTTTTAGAAGAAAGATTATTTCTTTTCTGACTGGAATTTGTGCCTAGATAATTGCTACAAATAAATTTTTTAAAAAATCAAGTGCACAACTAAATATACATAGGTAAAGGTTTTCCGTTTCCAGTTATGTCTGATTCTAGAGGGTGATGCTCATTTCTTTTTCTTAGCTGAAGTATCTAAGAAGTCACCATTTCTTAGCTGAAGTCTCTGAAGATACTTCCATGGTCATGTTGCCAGCATGACTATTTACCAAACTGCATTGAACCTGTTACCTTACCAACAAAGTGGTATTTATTTATCTACTCATAATTGCATGCTTTCAAATATATACTACAGAGAGAGAGTGGAGAGGGGAGGTTTGACTTAATATTCTAAGCAAGCAATAATTAATGCATTGCTCAACCAAGACATAGACACTACTTACATAAACTTACTACAATCAATATATGAAAAAAGTGGTGACAATTTGCCTTAATAATCTTAAATAACAAGAGGTACAACAAAGTGATACAATATCATCTATCCTTTTCTCAGCCTGCCTTGAAGAAGTATTTTGCAAACCAGATTGGGCAAAAAAGATAGCATAAAAAACAATGGTGGCTATTTAAATCACTTAAGATTTGCAGATGATGATGTTTCTTCTCACAAAACCCAGAACAGCTACAAAGACACAAACAAGAGCTGCACAAAGCAGAATCATTCGGCTTAATAATAAACCTGAAAAAGAGCCAGGCTATGTTTAATAATTTCACCAAACAAAAAACATTTTTTAATATCTGGAAAATAACTAGATGTAGTAGACCACTAAGTATCTTGGCCAAAGGATCTCAGTGGAAGGTGATATAATAAGGGAAATTAAATGGCATGTTAAATGTCGGTGGCAAGTAAAAGCATAATTTTCAAGAATAACCTCGCCTTATGCCAGAAAAGTTTTCTATCAGTGTGTGCTAACATATGCCAATAAAACATCAATACCAACCTCACAGTTGATACAAAAGCTATGAGTGGCACAAAGAGTCATGGAAAGATACATGCTCAGCATTACAACACAATATAGAAAGACCTGCACATGGATTAGAGTACAAATGAAAATATACAATATCATCAAAAGAGTAAAAGAATTGAGATGGAAACAGGCTGGTCACATAGCAAGAAGAACTGATGGCAGATGGACCAAGGCAGTCATAGAATGGATCCCAATTGATAAAAAGTATCCATGAAAGAGACCTAAAACAAGATTGATCGACAACATCAGCAACTATCATGGGCCAAATTTCAAAGAAAAGTTCAGAATTATATTGGTTGAAAATATAGGGAAATGTTTCACATAGAATCGGACTCGCAACTGGCTGGCAAACCATACCCAATGAGTAGTCCTTAATGGGTCTTAGTCTACATGGAGGGAAGTAAGCAGTGGGGTTCTGTCTTAGGCCCAGTACTCTTCAATATCTTCATTAATGACTTAGATGAGGGAATAGAAGGGGAACTTATACTTTTTTGCAGATGATACTAAACTGGCAGGAATAGCTAACACCCAAGAAGATAGGCTCAAGATCCATATGGATCTTGACAGACTAGAACACTGGGCCATATCTAACAAAATGAAATTCAATGTAGAGAAAAGTAAAGTCCTACGCTTAGGCAAGAAAAACCAAAAGTACACATATAGACTGGGTGAAACCAGGCTCAATAACAGTAACTGTGAGAGGGATTTGGGAGTCTTAGTGGACAACCAGCTAAATATGAGCCAGCAGTGTGCAGCAGCAGCCAAAAAAGCTAATGCATTCCTAAATTGTATTAACAGAGGGATACAATCAAGATCAATGGAAGTACTAATACCACTCTATAAAGCCTTAGTAAGACCACACCTTGAGTACTGCATCCAGTTTTGTTCACCACGTTATAAAAAAGATGTTGAGACTCTAGAAAAAAGTACAGAAAAGACCAACCAGGATGATTAGGGGACTGGAGGCTAAAACATACAACAAACGGTTGCAGGAACTGGGCTTGGCTAGTCTAAGACCAGGGGAGCATGATAGCGGTCTTCCAATATTCTGAAGCGCCTGTAGGCCAGACAAGGAATAATGGATGGAAACTGAACAAGGAGAAATTTAACCTGGAAATAAGGAGAAACTTTCTGACAGTGAGACCAATCAACCAATGGAACAGCTTGTTCTTGGAAGTTGTGGGAGTGCCATCACTTGAGACTTTCAAGAAGAGATTGGACTGCTATCTGTCAGAAATGGTGTAAGGTCTCCTGCTTGGGCAGCGGGTTGGACTAGATGACCTACAAGGTACCTTCCAACTCTGATTATCTGTTAAATCTGTTAAATATTTACTCTAACTCAGTTCTAATTATTCTGAATTGTAATACTTTCTCAGGTTTTCATCTTGTGAAGAACAAAATCTGAAATGTTCTAGGTGCAAGGCCAGTTTTTTTGCCCTTAATATCCTGACACAAAGTTGCATTTCATTGGCCCTGTAGTCACCAAAGGAGTATTTCTCTCGGTGTCTGAACATACTGTAACTATGTAAATTATGCATATGTGCAAGGAACATATGTACAAAAAAAAGAAGTTTCTGCAAGACTTCTCTCTTTATGAAATCAGTCGTTAGTTTTACATGGGCTTCAAAATAGAAACTGCAAAGCTCTCAAGCTAATAATACTCCTTTAATGTGATGCTCAGGCTCAGAAGGAGGTGTTCTGTCCCTTCATTTGAATTCTTGAGATCCCCACGCTTTGATTGGCCAAAGCGCGGGGCGATCCGATTGGCTAGGTGAGCCGCGCCGATTGGCTTGCTGAGAATCTCCCGCGAATGGTCAATTCGAATCACAGGAGATTCAAAGCGGTGCCATTGGCCGCGGCCGCCGTGGCTTGGAAATAAAAAGCTGCGAAGTTTTCCTTTAGCCCCAGTTCGGTTCCTGACTAAATAAAAGAGCTTGATACTAAGTCACCGACTCCTGGCTTCCTTCCACGCGGACTTAACACTGGCGACGAGGGTGGGATACCTTTCCTGAACCGAAGCACGTGTCCGACAGAAGCCAGCCAACCGACGAGATGGCCAGCATCGCGCCACCAACCCCCTTCAACCCCGCTACCGAAGACTGGGAATCTTACACGGACAGATTCCATATGTTCCTCGAATGCAACGATCTGAAGGATGCCACGGGACCGAAGAAACGAGCCATCTTCCTAACATACTGCGGGCCCGCAGTGTTTAAGATGGCAAAAGCGCTAGCCAAGCCCGCCGACGTTACCGTGATGGATTGGGTGGACTTCGAACCATTGCTCTGGAACCACTACACTCCAGCCGTGCCCATCCTCATCCGACGGCATGAATTTTATCAGCGGGACCAGCGGTGGGGCGAGAGTCTCAGTGATTTTGTTGCAGAGCTGCGGCGCCTGGGAGGACTATGTGAGTTCTCCAACATGAACGAGGCCCTGCGGGACCGAATCGTGCTCGGCCTTTGGGACCCTGTTCTCCAAAGTCGGTTGATGGCTAAGGGCAACATCGCTCTTGCCGATGCCATTTCCGAAGCCTCAGCCGCCGAAGCAACCCGACAATCAGCAGACCGCATGCGGAGACCGAACGCCAGGGACCGCACCGCAAACAACAACCCTGCAAGGTCGACCGAGGCCCAACCTGAAACTACCACCCACCAGGGAGAACTCCACTCCACCTCAGGCACGTCAGACGAGGAGGAAGACATCCACCGTCTCCAGGCAAGCCGCGACCAGCGCAGCCGGCGGAGTCGTAAGTCGAGGACCGCGTGTGCCAGTTGCGGAGGCGACCACCCCAGACCCGAATGCCGGTTCTTCGACTCCGTTTGCCGGCACTGCGACAAGAAGGGCTACATCGCACGCGTTTGCCATCTCAAGAAGGCCCACAGCCCCAGGCGATGGGAACCGAGTGAGCGGAGATGAGAGAGCACACCCCCCAGGACCAGAGACCGACCTAGCCTACTGGGACTTCAATGGTTCGCACCGCTAGGCATTGCAGTCACGGGCATCGACCACATCGCCGAAGCCAACTGGGAGCAGCAACTGGCCCGGGATTTCCAGGAAGTGTTCGACAGCACCCTAGGCAAGTACCGAGGGCGCCCTATATCCTTCAGCCTAGACCCCAACGTTGCCCCGAAACTCCTAAAACCAAGGCAGGTACCATTCGCACTCAAACCAAAGGTAGACGAGCAAATTGATAAGCTCATCAAGCAAGGGGTATTACAACCCATAGACCACGCCCAGTGGGAGACCCCCATAGTCACCCCAATTAAGCCTGATGGGTCAGTGAGAATCTGCGGGGACTATAAGGCCACCCTAAATGGCGCCTTGCAGCAAAGCGCTTATCCCATCCCAGTAGTGCAGCATCTCCTATATCACTGGGAGGGGGCAAAGTTTTCGCGAAACTCGACCTGGCCCAAGCATATCAGCAACTGCTGGTCGACGAAGAAACTGCAGAGGCGCAAACCATAGTCACCCACCGGGGAGCCTTTAGATGCAACCGCCTCCAATTTGGAGTCAGCGTGGCACCTGGAATTTTCCAGAGTCTCATGGAAAGACTCTTACAGGGCATCAAGGGGGTGGTCCCATACTTTGATGATGTACTAGTATCGGCAACCAACCAGGCCGAACTAGAGACTCGCCTAAGGGATGTGCTAATGAGGTTCAAAGAAACTGGGCTTAAAGTGAAGAGGGAAAAATGCCAGCTGCACACAGAGTGGGTCGAATTCCTAGGATACTTCCTAGACCGACACAGCATTCACCCCACCAACAAGAAAATTAAAGCCATCAAGGAAGCCCCCACACCCAAGTCAAAAACAGAACTGCAGGCGTTTCTGGGGCTACTTAACTTTTATAATGTCTTCCTGCCCCAAAAGGTGACTGCGGTGGAGCCTTTGCATAGGCTTTTGGACAAGGCGGCTACCTGGACTTGGGGGAAACACGAGGAAGCCGCCTTCAGAAAAACCAAGGACCTGCTCACTTCGGATGCCGTCCTCATCCAGTACAACGAGACCCTACCACTAGCCATCACATGCGACGCATCACCCTTCAGCATTGGCGCTGTCCTCAGCCACACTCTCCCCGACGGAAAAGAAGCACCCATCGTGTTTTTTTCAAGGACCCTCACCATACCGGAGCGGAACTACAGCCAGCTGGACAAAGAGGCTTTGGCTATCGTCGCCGCAGTAAAAAGGTTTCACGAGTACCTCTACGGCCGGACGTTTACCATCATCACTGACCACAAACCGCTGCTGGGAATCCTTGCAGGGAACAGGGCCACCCCGAACATTCTGTCTCCCCGAATGACAAGGTGGTCCAAATTCCTGGCTGCCTACAACTACGGACTCACACACCGACCTGGTAAGACTATCTCTCATGCGGATGCCTTAAGCCGCTCACTGTTATCTGAACCAGACACTGACCCAGCACCCACGACGACCACCCTCAGCATAGAGACTCTACCCAACCTACCCATAACCGCGTCAGACATTGCCCGAGAAACTAATAAAGACAAACGTCTGGCGCGGGTTTTGCATTGGGTAGAGAAAGGGTGGCCGGAAAGGGACAACCACGAGTCCATAAGGACATTCCAGAACCGACAAATGGAACTCTCATTACTAAAAGGGTGCATACTATGGGGGGATAGGGTGGTCATCCCGGAAAAGCTACAAGGGAAAGTTTTGGAACTGTTACACGAGGGGCACCCGGGCATCTTTAGGACAAAAGCCCTGGCCAGAAGTTATGCTTGGTGGCCAGGGATGGACAAACAGATCGAGGCCTGGGTAGCAAGGTGTCAACGATGCCAGGAGACTAGGCCAAGCCCACCCACACACCCATCCTAGAGTGGGAAACCCCCAGGGGACCGTGGTCCAGGATCCACATAGATTTCGCCGGGCCCACAAAAGGACACACTTTCTTAATAACCGTAGATGCTTACTCCAACTGGCTGGAGGAAAGCAACATGAGAACAACCACCGTGGAGGCCGTGACCAAAGAACTCTGCAAACTTTTCGCAACACATGGCCTCCCGGACATCCTCATTTCCAACAACGGGCCCCAATTCACCTCGCTAGAATTTGAAAAATTCCTAGCGGAGAGGGGCATACGACATGCGCTGACAGCCCCAGCGCATCCGGCGGCAAATGGTAGGGCGGAACGGATGGTTCAATTCACAAAGAAAACCATCCAGAAAATAGACCACAGGGAGATCAAGAACAAAATAAATAAATTACTTTTCATACAGCACATAACCCCAAACACCACAACAAATAAAAACCCAGCAGAACTGCTAATGGGAAGGAAAATAAGGTCCCCACTCGATAGATTACACCCCACTTACAACCCAGAGAAACCTCCAGACTCCACCAGCAAACACCGAACCTTCGCACCAGGCGATGCCGTCTACGCGAAGAACCTAAACGGAGACCCATTATGGGTACCAGCAATCATAACACAACTAACAGGCCCACACTCGTACCGGCTACAAACAACCAACGGACGAGTGTGGAAACACCACATCGACCAGTTAAGATTGAGGACGACCACACAAGAGACCACCGACGCGCAACCAAGCAAAACCAACCCCCGCAACACAAACCAAGAGGGGAGGGGATACCCAGGGAACCAAAACCCAGAAAAAATAAACCAGCCATACTCACCTGAAAGCAGCCAGCACGAAACCTCGCCAGGAAGAGACAGCCAGGCCAGCTCAAGCAACCCGGGAAGACCGAGCGGGAGCGGCGAAACCCGCAGCTCAACCACCCTGGGAAGACCCAGCAGGAGCGGCGAAACCCGCAGCTCAACCAACCCGGATAGCCCAGGAGGGAGCTGCGGAGAGCGGCCCGGCCAGACAGACCAGGCGGTTCCCACAACGGAGTCTAGAGAAACAGAAACCCCGACTGAACTGGCCGGGATCCATCCTACGACTGACCTGCGCAGGTCCAATAGGCAGAGACGGAGCCCCGCCTACCTACGGGACTACGCAACATAAGGACTGAACCAAGAGGGGAGGGGTGTTCTGTCCCCTCATTTGAATTCTTGAGATCCCCGCGCTTTGATTGGCCAAAGCGCGGGGCGATCGGATTGGCTAGGCGAGCTGCGCCGATTGGCTCGCTGAGTATCTCCCGCGATTGTTCAATTCGAATCGCGGGAGATTCAAAGTGGTGTAATTGGCCGCGGCCGCCGCGCCTTGGAAATAAAAAGCCGCGAAGTTTTCCTTTAGCCCCACTTCGGTTCCTGACTAAATAAAAGAGCTTGATACTAAGTCACTGACTCCTGGCTTCCTTCCACGTGGACTTAACAGGAGGGATGAGTCAAGAATTTCATGAATTAAGAAGCCAAACCATAGCACCTCAAAAAATAACAAATATTTAAACCATGTGGTTGGAAAAAATGATAAAGCAATATATAGATTTAAAAAAAACATGAAAAAATATTTTGTTGGGCATTTTACCGCATAACTATAATAAGGAGAATATATATTTGATTTAAAATATATGAACTGCAGCTAGAATTGTATTTGCACAACAATGGAAAAGTGAAGAGATCCCTACAGATGAAAATGTGATTTAAAAAATATTAGATAGTGCATAAATGGATAGACTAACACTTACAATTAAGGAAAAGGAAGAAACTGAATACTTTTTGACATGGAACTTATTTTATCAATGTCTAGTTAATAATAGCAAAAATTAGAAACATCTGAAAAGGACTAATGATACAAGGGAGGTTTCTTAAAATGGATAAGCTATCATCATCATCATTATCATTGAACTAATACCAATGTGATGAACATTATTGTAAACCCTTTGATTATTATTTCCTAAAATATTTGTACCCAGACAACACACTGTTTAACTAAAAATGGAATTTTAATGTTATAAAATAAAAATGTAACAAAAACAACAACAACAACAACAACAACAACAACAACAACAATAATAATAATAATAATAATAATAATAATAATAATAATAATAATAATAATAATAATAATAATAATAATAATCCTTTTAACACCAATAATGTTATTGCAGTACAGTCCAAAAGTAAATTGTCTCTGCTCTTCAGTGTTGGTGGTCTTAGGGAAATAGAAAACATAAAACACACATACTTTGGTACAGAATCCTCTTGTAAAAATACCCACTGATTTTTTTTTTAGTTTGGTAGCATTTAAATTAATGGGGAAGAAAATGATACATAAACAGGATTTGTGGAATTTATTAAAGAATTTCATTGTTTTCCTCTAGGAATGGAAGCTTGAAATGTGCTTGGGTATTTCTGGTGGCAGAGGCATCATGATTCCTGATTGAAAAAAGAGATTCTAAACTTTACTCAGTGCATAATATGTTTGCCCACATATACAGAAGTCTTTACCAGTCACCATGAATCTGGCAAATAAAGCATTTCAATTGACTCCAAGACAGAATTTGCATAAGGAGACAATATAGGTTAAGTCTTATACTGTACGGAGTAATCTACATAGATATTTAATAATTTCAGAATTGATTTTATTTTAAAGAACATTTGTGATATTTTAATTAAAAGTTGATGGCGTAGAGGTGAAATGTGTGAGCAAGCAACAGCAGATGACATACATTAGCAACTGTATATTGGGATTTTATTTTTTGTAAACTCCTCAGAATCACTGAGAGTGAGTGCATGGCCATATAAATTCAAACAATCAATCAATAAGGAAATTGCTAGTGAACATTTAGTGAGCTGCAGAGAAAATAAGCCTATGAGGGAAACCCCAGACAGAACAGTCTCTTCTGTTCAAAGAAGAGAGATATGGAAATCAGAGTAGCACAAATAGGGTTCCCAATGCAACACTAGAAGAGAACTCATTCATTTGATTCATATATTGAACAAAACAGAACAGGCATGTTTCTGAAGAAAAGATGAAAGCACTTTTATTATGTGGAGAAAGGTGCATAATCACCAATTATGGTTCAAGCCTTTACCATAAACAAGAGCTTGGGATGTGGGCAGAAGAAAGATCTTATAATTCTGATAAATGTGGTCTTGTTATTGAACTGCAGTTGCCCTAAGCAAGTTCTATGCATAATGATTCCTGGAAAAACAGGTTTAGAATTATTATTATGAAGTTTTATTGCTTTTCCCCTACTTTGTCTGCCTATTTTCTCTCTGTGTGTTTGTCCCTCTCCCTCCCTCCCTCTCTGTGTTTGTATGCTATATGAGCCTGAACTAAATTAATGACTTTTTGTGCATCAGTTATAGCTATGTTTTTGTTAAAGTTCCAAAATAAGGAGAGATTTGGTTGCTCAAAAAATGCAAATATACATGCAAATTCATTGAATACATGATTTTTTTTAAGTAGAACTGAACACACTCTAATAATCATATGGGCTTAGGAGTCCTTTGGTAATGTATAAGATTTTTATTCGAAGTCAAACAGAAAATAGAAGTGATTAAAATATTTATTTAAAGCACAAGTGAAGAATGCACAGTTTCAGCTTGAATTTTATGTGGTTATAACACTTGTAATATTTCAGCTGATAAAGGGAAATTCTTAAGCTTTAGCTTCAGGCATTCAACTCAAATTGCAAAATTGCTTTGCTTCAAAACATCAATTTCCAGTAGTAACATTTTATTAAGTGCTAATATTGAAGGCTCCTGATAAAATGAAAGTTGCTCAATTAGTAGTATGCATGACTGGCATTAAAAATGTACATTAGCATTATTCCTACTGTTTTCTGCTTGAACTCAATAGCTACTCAAACAACTTTTAAATCTTTCTTTAGTTTTTCTTTATGTTATCCTCAATTGATGTATTTGCTATGCTGGAACATTCATTTCTTTTTCTTTCAAGGCTAGAGAAGATAAATATTCCAAAGGATCAGGAAAACATGTTTACATATTTCTCAGGCCAAATGGAGGTATTCTGTAAAACTCTCAAGCAAACGTCAATACCTTAATTTCTAAATATGTTTATTGCATTTGCCAAAATATGGTCCATTTCAAAATTTGTCAATTTGTTTCTAAAGGCAGAAACAAAATCCAGTTCTTTCTCTAAGGCATTTCTCACTTATTGCATAGCCTTCATCTAATAGCCTGAATTAATGTATGAGCCACTGGTAACTTAATATTCACAATATCAGCACCGGCTGCTTACCAGTTTTTTTCTCAACCTTGGCAGGATGAACACATGCGGACTTAAACTCCAGAATTTCTCAGCCAACAGGACTCTTCAACATTTTATTGTGCTTCCTGAACCGTGTGATATTTGTTGCTTGAAATTAAGCATTATAATCTTGCACTAGCAGCTTTTTAAATGTAAGTAAAATTTAAGTGTGTTTCTACTTTGCACTGCACCCCTGTGTATGCAGTCAAACAATCAAAAACCTTCTGACAAGATCTACAACTGTATGGAAATGGATAAACTCACCTAAAAGTTAAAAGATTAGGAAGACTCAAAATATTCTACATTTTGGGAAAACTGGTAGAATTGGATAAAGGATAGAAACCGGTAGGTAAACAGATAGGTAAGAGAAATCATGAAGAGGTCATGATAGGAGTATATACCAGACATAGGAACTAAGTATTGGGAAATTGTTTGATTAAAAACACATCATCTGAGCAATTAGAAATGTTTATATCTTTACATTTATTGGTTATGTATAACTTTTTGGTTTTGTATTTTATGAAATGTTTTGTATTATGTATATATTTTTAATGTTTAATAAAGTTTATTTTTAATTTTTTTTCAAAAAGCTTCTGACATTCTGAAGGGAGTTTTCAGGAGGTATGAAAGAAAATATAAAGAAAACCCTACTTTACACTTCTGTGGCTATTAGATATGATGTATAGATGCTTCATTTTGTAGTTATTGTGATAGCCCAATGAGATTTACAATTGTCCATTTTTGTTATTATTATGTGGAATCATTGTGGTTTGCAAATCTCTAGGGCTATGGTTATGGCATTGGGTGAATTGCATGATTTAAGTGTGATTATATTAATTATACTTGTCTCTGAGTTTTTAAGAATGCATAACATTATTTATATTTCTAAAGTCATGTTGTATTGTTTGGATTTTTTGTGCACCCTTTCATTGTTTGTCACTGAATTTAATATTGTTATAGATCTTGGACGCTCCCTTCTATGTTTATATTCATGCCATTTTTTTTTATTTTTTTTTACTAACAAGCACTTTGCAAGACTGCAGTTAACAAGAACCAGCACGTGTTTGTTACAAACAAATCATGGAAAACTAACCTTATGTCCTTTTTGGACAGAGTTACTAGCATAATAGATTGGAAGAATGCCATAGACAAAGCACATATTGACCTCAGAAAGAAACTCAGTGAAATCTGTCATGATATCCTCATTAATAATATAGTAAAATATGGTCTAGGAGATACAACTATCAGATGGAGTTATAATTGGATGAATGACCCTATACAAAGGTTACTTGTATTTGAGTCTACATCAGCTTGAAGAGTTATATTGAGTGGTATGTCAGGCGGCTCTATTCTGGGCCCTGTGCTCTTTGATATTTTTACTAATGACCCAGATGAAGAGATTGAGAGGATAAATATAAAATCAGCAGATGATTCCAAAATAGGAATAATTAATTGCTTAGAAGATATAAAAAAGATTTTTAAAAAAACCAGAATAGAAATGTTTGAGCAGAGGGCAAAAATAAAATTTAACAAATAGATCTCAAATCCTGAATCTGGGAAGAAAAGAGAAAAAGCATAGACATTGAAAGAGATACAACTAGCATGGCACAGAATTTGTGAGAGAATCGCTTTACTGTTTCAGGCCCCAAAACCAAGAAAAACATATGGTGATTCTTAAAGTAAAGTAAAGTTCTTTATTGTTCCATAGTTATGACATAATCTTGCTAGATCTACATCAATCATATAATTTAAAAACTATTAGGGAGGGACTGCCTTATCCCTCTTTTTCCATGACAAAATATCTGGACTGAGCTGTCTCTAATTATGATGGAACCCTAATTAGAATCTATCCTAGTACATTCCATCACATCTGATCTGTATCCTTTCCTAGTCATCATAATCTAAAGAGATTACAAAACTGAAGTGAGTTCAAAGAAGGGATATCAAGATGGTGAAACAACTTGAAACCATGTGCTGTGAGGAATCATTATATAAAATAAGTATGTTCAGCCTATAGAGGACAAGGCACAGGGAAGGTATATCTAAATGATTGTCATATTGTATATCTAAATGATTGTCATGTTAAAGAAAGAGTAGACTTGTTATCTAGCTTCCTCAGGGAACAGGATTGAAGCTATAAAAATAGATTCAGATTAGGAACTTCTGATTGCAAGGCTTCGGCGGTGGCAGAAATCCGCTTCTCTGTGGGTCCCTGCTGCGCTCGCCGCTGAGGTACCCCCAATCCAACTGGATTTGGGGGTTGTCGCTGCCCCAAAGAGGCAGTGGAAGACAGAGGAGATCCGGACAGGGGTCTGGGGATATCGCACCCCCTTTCCCCAGCTGGCTAGACTCCTTTTTCCTGAGGCGGTGGAGCGGCTGTCAGAAATGGCAGCCTCAAAGGAATCTTCAACCGGATAAGACTGTGCAGGAGGAAGACAGAAGGAGAAGTTTTCTTGGCTGGAATGGGACATTAAGTTAGTTTTAAAACACCCTGGAAACCTGACTTTCGGATTGATACATTTGTTTCCAAAAGAAGTTGTTACAGTAGCGAAAGTGCTGAAGGAAAGTTCACTCCCCTTCCTTACGGAGAAAGCAAATGAGCACAGAAAAACCTGCTTCTTTAAGGTAAAACAAGCTCTTTGTTATAAGTGGGAAGGAGAGGACTAAAAAAAAAAATCTTTAAAAATTTGTTGGAGGAGACGCTTTGAAGATTATAAGACCAACAACTAATTGTAATACGGCTTTAAAATATATTTGGGGTTTTGCCCCAGGAGGAAAAGTTGCAAAAAGAAGAAGAGGAAATAATTTCTGTCTGTTTGGATTGTTTGATAACTTTGACATTTGCAAATTACTTTAAGATTAAAAACATCTGGGTTGTTCTTAAAAATTTACAATGGCACCATCTGTGGATCAACTAAAAATGGAATATGAAAAATTAAAAGAAAGAGGACCAAATGGCAAGGATTCATTGGGAGCTATCTTCCACTTTTTAGAAATGGCGGTTTCTATGTACCAGCAAATACTTGAGGAAGAAGGAGGAGAAGAAGAAGAAAAGGAAGCCATTTTTAATGGACAAAAAAATTCGATTAAGAAAGAAAATAGGAAGAGTGGAAGAAAAAATGAGAATTTAAGATTCAAAAAAACAACCAAGAAAAAGAAAAATAAGGTGAAAAAAAGGTACAATGTTAGAAAGCAATTGAAAAGAGAATTACAACAGAGAGGGGAAGCTAAAAAGGTGGAGATTAGGATAGAGGGGGGCAAAAAGACCAGACTGGAAAAGAAAGGGAGGGAAAAGGGGAAAAAAAGCCACCGTCTGAAACAAAATATCTTTTTTAGAGATAAAGGATAAAGGACAGTGTATAATTTAAGAAAGATTCTGCAAGAGTACATAGGATAATATTGTAGTATTTGAAATAGTCTATTGGAATATTATAAGACTTAACAAAATATTAAAATGTTTTATAATGATAGATTTCATATGTAATAAAATATTAAAGAGAATGTGTAAAATGATTAATGTTTAGTTATACTAGTAATTAGAATTAGAATGGAAATTATATACTTAACTATATCATAAGTTTATTATTATTATTTTTTCAAAATGCAACATGTAGAATGTACTAAGCAGAATCAGGATAGAAATTATGTATTATTTTAAGTGTTACTTTAGGGGAAGGCGTCACACCTTAAAAGTGATTACAGGGGAAATTCTTTGCTAAAGAGAAGAGATAAATAGATGATTGGAAAAGAACAGACAAAAGATACAAATGTAATGATTTTGAAATAAGATGAAATTAACAAAATATAATTAAGAGAGTGAAAAGAAGGGAGAAGTTATACAGAAAATATAGAATGGTTAATAAGATATGAATGGTATATAAGGTGAGCATGAATTTGATTTAGGTCTGTAAAAAAAGATGTAACCCGGGGCTAAGCCACTTTTCAAAAGAAGTTTTATGTTTTGTGTTTTGGTTAGCTATGTTTTGATTGTGAATTAATAAAACCTTGGAGGAATAAAACTAAAGGGAGAGAAATTTGGAAAAGACATGTATAAATGATAATTAAGAAGGTTTTATCTTTTTATGTTTTGTATTTTGTGTGCTTATGCTTGATTGAGAATTAATAAAACCTTGATAGAAAGAAATATAATTGAATAAAAGTGAAGGGAGAAACAATGAGAAATTTGGAAAAGATATATATGTGGCCAAATGGAAATGTGATAATGTGGAACTATGCCTTAAAAAATAATGTTTTATTTGTCTTGTTAAAACTTATAAGTAATTTTTGAGAAAGGAGGTTTTATACTTTGATGTCTTATGTTTTGTTTGTCTTTAAAATCAATAAAACTTGTATATATATAAAAAATAGATTCAGATTAGATATTAGAAGAAATTTCCTGATAGTACCTGATACAAGTTACTTTGTAAAATGGCAGGTTACTTTTTAGGTGGAGGTCTTCAAACACAGGCCAGATAGCCAGGTGTCCAAACTGCTTTAACACATCCTGCACTGGAGAAATGGTTGGACTACATATTTTGTGAGGTCCCATCTAACTATTTAAACTTTTAATTTCTTATAGGGCAGTCATATGCATTCATTTGAAATAACTTTTTGGGAAATAATTCTAAATAGCCATGTTTAATGTTGCTCTGTAAAGGAGTATATTTCAGTATGTACACTTTTTCATCTTTGGATTTTCACACAGAGAAAAGGGTCTGCTTTTTCAACTATAAATCTTGATGAAAAATTACACCACAAATAGTAATACAAATTAATTGGCATCACACATCTTGTCTTAAAATGCTTTTCATTGTTTTACTTTTTATTGGAATTGTTTATATAATGTTATCCTTAGTATGTTATGTTTTTGAAATTTTGATATTTTAAATAATTTTTATAATATGCCCAGAAAACATAAGATATTAAAAGGATTAAAATTAAATTCCAATTAAAAAATTCAAAACAAAGAAAGTACTTTTTTTTTTTAAAATGAAGGTTAGAAAGACATTTTATTTGGGTTATATGTGGTAACCATCATATGTGGATATGATTTAATTTTTAAGATTTAAATTAAGTTAAGGATGCTTCTCTCATAGGAAATCTGTTTTTCATTATGCACTGTATTGAAGTATAAATTCTATATTATTTGGATTTTATAGTCAAATAAGAACTTGATTATAGATTCTAGTTGAGTTTCAAGTAATTGCTTTTTTTTCTTTGCATTCTCTGAACTATGTATTTAGAAAAATGCAGATCTACTTAATCTACCTCACCGGAATGATTAAAAAGCAATGCATGGGTAGTTCAGTTATCTTTGAAATAACACTACATTTTTATACTTTAGAAGATGAGATGAAAAATACTAAAAAGCTTATTAACTTGTTCTTTCCTTCCTTCCCTCCCTCCTTCGTCCAACAGGATATGTGTGTTCTATTTATATTATATGAATATTGTTAAGTTCTGTGCATGGGCGCAAGGATTGGAGACGAGACGATGAACAGTGAACTTCAACTCTTTATTTAACATTGTGGAACAGAGCAAAAACTACGGCAGCAACAGCCCTTTTTATAGGCAAGCTGCTGATCAAATAACCAATAAGAAACAGGAAGCGTTAGTTCCCTTAACCAATGAAAGAGGCCCGTTAATAGCCAATCAGATTCTCCTGAACGGACCAATCAGATGTTGCTATTATTGGCCAATCAGAAGTGCAGGGCCAGAACCCTGCACTTTTCTAAAGGTTTTTAATAATCTTTATTTAATCACTTTTATTAATTCACAACAAATATGAATTGTAGACTTTCAATCTCATGTGCAAAATTAAACAATTTCAAGTTTCATACTTCTGGAATGCTGTAATGTAATTCCCCATCTAAATAATACGTATCAGCACTTTAGATTTTGGGAAAATGTGCAGTAAAATATATAAATAGTAATGCTCTTTAATACATAAAATTGCTTGCAAAGATGCTTATCTGAGCAAAAAGATATATACAAAAATGTACAGTATGTTTATTGAAAAACACAAGTACATATGAGTATTCATCTGTACTTTAATAAATTCAAACTGCAGCAGAAAATGAATAAAGAGAAAGAAAGATAAGAAATATGAGAAATGGATAGTAACCAAAACTGATAGCTGCCCCAGGAATAGGCAGACTTGATTACGTGAATTTTTTTGATCAGTTTCTATCAGATTCAAATAGAATATTAAAAGAATATTCAGTCTGGCAAGAGATTCCAGAAGCTGTAGCTCAAAAAATGTGAAGGCCACTAGGGTACTCTATTATTTTACTAGTATAATCTTATCCATGCCAAATTTCTCATTTTTATCATTTAAATAAAGTATGTTTTTATGAGGTTGAAGAATGCCAACCTATTCTTTCTTTAAAACAGCTATTCCTTTTTTTACCAAGTTCAGTGACACAAAATAAAGAGCATGTACTAAAGGTTGCAAAACCTTTTGCAATTTCTACTTTTCATTTAAGAACTTCTATTGCAGGTGATATGTATCCTACACCTCAAAAATGAATTAGATAAAGAGTATTTAGTAATATTCCAAAAATGAATCCGTGCCTGAAAAATGGGAAAAAATATCAATAGAAATAAAGGAGATCTATACAATGAGATAACATATTATTCGTTCAGAATTGAATAATTTTTCCATGCTTGGAGGCTTGAGTAACATTTGTTTTTTCTGGCTAATGAAAATATTTCTAGTTTATGTTAAATTCAAATACTTAGTTGAATTTAATCATTTATCCTGTGGATAAAAATATTTAGATAAGTACAAAAAGCTTGTTGAAATATGAAGCTTGTATAATTAAATATTAATAAATATCTTAAACATAAGATTAAAAGGAGAGTAATAAAATTAATTTGTTACAAAGTTAGAACGGACAGTCTTGATTATTGAAAACTTCCCATTCTAAAATTTAGACAACAATCTAAAATAAAGTATGGTGTTCTCAAAATGATTGAATGCATTCTGCAGGGAGTTTTTTTTTTTCTTCTTTTGCTTGGTTTGGTCCTCATAGAAAATGAACTTTCAGTTTCTATAGTCCACTTCCTATGAAGATAAGGTCACTTATCTTTGCTTTGCCCCACTTTAATAACAGTTCATAAAAACTTATCCAAACAAAAACATAACCTCAGAATAAAAATTATGTTCTGCTCTGAGTAAATGTTTTTTTTTTTTTTTCCTTTTGGAGAAAAACATGTGAGGAAGCCTAACAATAGAATTTCTGAACTGTAGAGCCACAAGTAGGAAAATCCTGCTATTTGATCTGTTCAGAGAAAGATTCCTGAAGTTCCTTTCACAATTAAAATATTAGCAGGTTTTCTTCCCTGGTCCTTAATATAGAAGATTAGGTTAGCACTCCTGGAGGCAGCATTGTCCATTTGAAATGCAAAGAATGAAAACTACTCACAGTCCATTTCATTCACATTTTGCAGTTTAGCTTGTTATGCCCGGATTTCAGCTCCATCTGAGATGTTTAGACACTTCAGAGCCATTTAGCAAGATATTTCTCCCTCCGGAATTATTACTATAAACAAAGGAAAGGGAAGGAAATTGTACATACTTACTTTGCTTAACCCATTGTTCAGTTAAAGATAATGAGAAAGGGTTTCATTGAAAATACATGAAAATGTCTCATTAAATATAAAGTAAGAGATGAATGTAATGAAAGCTTCAAGGCAATCTTTTATGTATTAGTTGTAAAAAAAAATCCTTACCTAATTAAGGTGCTTGAAGTAATATGCTATAATATTGGAAGTGTCTAATTACAGAAGCCCATTTGTAGATTCTTTCAGAAAATTACAAAGTGCTTCCCAGGAATGAAATTATTTTCACATTTTTGTTTTTATTTGTACATTTCTTTCAAGGAATGTTACACTTTTGTTCCCTATAATGTATCAGACTGTTAGAAGTTTAGAAATGGGTACACAGTCTATTTATCAGATGCTCAGATTACAATCTATCTGTCATTCTAGAATAAAGAAATCAATTTATTGGAGCATTATCCAATGTTGATATTTAACTTTATGTATATTTTTATATGTTAAAATCCAAACCCTGTTCTCCATTACTCTTCAAAATTTAGGTAAATGTGACCAGTATTGACATCTGCTCGTTTGCATTTCATTTCTTTATGCTTCAAAGCAGCTAACAAAAATACAATAATGAAAGTCAAGAGTAAAATAAAGCAGCAGATTTAAACAGGAATGGCTGCAAACTGCAATTAAGACATTGACTGTGTTAAGTACTTGAACATGGGTCGGAGTAAATGGAGACAGCCTCTGAATAGTGACCTTCAGCTCTTTATTATAGCATAGTGACTTCTCAAACAACAACAGTGAACTCTGCCTTATATAGGCAACTCTTGTAAGAATTGTCCAATACCGAGCTATGAACACTAGCTCTTTTAACCAATAAGAATCCTCTGTTAAGGGCCAATCAGATTCCTCAGAACTAACCAATCCGATCTGGCCGCCTAACAGCCAATCAGAAGTGCAGGGCCAGAACCCTGCACTTTACCTCAAGCTCATACTTTATTAACTATGGTACATACACAACAGACTGTAATCATTCTGGTTGGGAAAGACATAGGGAGGCAAATGCCATAAAACATAAATACTGTTGAAATGTCTAAAATAACTGGAAGGATGTTCCTTATTGCTAAAAATACTAAACAAACATCTATGTAAAAAGCTCCATAGATTGTGTGACAACAGTGTGACTGCAGTAAGAAGAGTCTGCCTCCAGGAATATTAATATAATCTTCTACATGGAGATACAGGGAAGAAAATGTGTTCATATTTTAATTGTGAAATACTTTCAGGAATGTATACCAATTTGATACAGGTGATCCTTGACTGACGACAATTGAACCCAAAATTTCTGTTATTAAGTGAGGCATTTGTTAAGTGAATTTTGCTCCAGCTGTTTAGTGAATCATTGCAGTTGTTAAGTTGGTGACACTGTTTTTAAGTGAATCTGGCTTCCCAATTGACTTTGCTTGTCAGAAGGTCACAGAAGTTGATCACATGACCTCAGGACATTGCAACCATCATACATATGAACCAGTTGCCAGTAGTCAGTCACGTAGATTATGATTGGTGTTAATTTTTGTAAGATTTTCATTGCCTGTTCATTTCTAAATTTTTGATTGTTAACAATTTTGATTGTTAAATACATTGGACACCAAACTTTTTAAAAATTATTGAGTTTCAGAAAAAGTTTGTGATATTGCTCAGTTAGCAGAAGATGAAAAGACCCGCTGAGAATGTGTGAAGTATTTATCAAAATAATAGGCAGCAACATCATAGCTTCCAGGTAGAAAAAAAATGAGCATGCAATTATGTCATTTTGGCTAGTTAATTATTGCTTTCCTTTCCTAATTGTTCCTGCAGTGAGCAACCTTCACCATCTAAATTTACAATGAAAGTATGATACTTTTTAGAATAGATACATACTAAGCTTCCAAATGATCTTAATTTCCAATGACAAGGGAAACCCAAGATTCAGAAAGAAATGCAGCTCTTTGGAATTAATTTAGAAAAGATGCCCCAGAGCAGGCAGAAGTGCAAATGCAACACTTGTCTATAACTGTTCTAAATAGCCATATTTTTTCCTTGGATCAATATAGCTGCTACACAATCCTGGGGAAAGAGACATGGTTGCCTTGAATCAAGGACCTGTATACTGCACAAGTCAAAAAGAGGGCTATGAAAATATTTACAGACCCCTCACATCCTGGACATAAACTGTTTCAACTTCTTCCCTCAAATGACACTATAGAGCATTGCACACCAGAACAACTGGACACAAGAATAGTTTTTCCCCCCCCCCCAAAGTCATCACTCTGCTAAACAAATAATTCCCTCAACACTGTTCAATTATTACAAGTCTGCACTACTATTATTGTTAATCTTCTCATCACTTATCACCCCTCCCCTCCCACTTGTGATTGTAGGACTGTAACTTTGTTGCTTATATCCTTACAATTTATATTGACTGTTTCCTAGTATGATTTGATTGTGATTGTACCCTATGACTATCATTAAGTGTTGTACATTATGATTCTTGATTCTTAATGAATGTATCTTTTCTTTTATGTATACCAAGAGTATTTACACCACGACAAATTCCTTGTGTGTCCAATCACACTTGGCCAATAAAGTATTCAATTCAATTCAATTAAAGAGTTGCTTTCTTTGTATTTGCATGTTTAATAAAGCACCTTTCTGAAAGCACATTCATAATATTGCACAAACCTACAAGTTACTATTGGAATCAACATTCTCACAGTGGTCCATCTAGGCATATGCTACTCATCTGGGTTCATCTGCAGATTGTCCTTTTCTCATTTTTAACAAAATTTCTGTGTAAACATGTCCAGTGAGAGTTTTATAAATGTTTACGGAAATATGTTGCAGATAATATTCCTTAAGCATTTTACCACCCCCCTTTGTTTCTATGGAGTTTTTGTCATCATCTCAATTTTTTTCCAGCCCATTAGTTTTCATTAGTCTAGACAAATCTATTTGTATCAAGAGAAATACAAAACTGGAAGGACTATGCTCTGATTGCAAATTAATAAGATATATTAATATAAAAGGAAGGAAGTATTTATTTTGCTTTTAAAAGAATAAGTACAGCCATTTTCCACACTTAATGGCAAGGTATGGTCAAGTAACATCTGATGTTAGTTCAATTTACTTTTCTTGAAAACAATACAAAACCTACTTAAGCCTCTGCAAGAGTATTTCAAAATGACATGCTGGACTACAGCAAAGAGATAATTTCAGTTCCTATCTTGTTCCGTCTGCCCCTTCAAAATACAGTACAAAAATAATGTGTAAATTAAAATTGCAATTATTTATGTTGTTTCAATTCTTAGCTCAAGAAACTGGCAAACTATTTCTTAGATTGCAATTCTATGCATACTTTTTATAAGAAATGTCTACTAATACCTTCCCATTTTTTATGATTAGGTTTGAACTTCTACAATTTTTGGATATGATCCTACAATCATTTTTGTAAGAATCTTCTTATTCAGTGGCTCAGGTTTTCCATGAATCTCATTAGGATTCAGATGTGCAAATCTTTTAAATGACTACAGTATGAATATATAACCAAGGATTTATGCAATAGTTTCCAGTACCTACCCAAATCATTAGCACAGCCCTTGGCTTTCCTCTCGCACCATCCTTACATATGCCAAAAAGATTATTCCTTTTCCAGAGTCCAGACAGACTAGAAGAAACATCACAAACATGGCTGGATCTTGAGAAATATCCCTTATAATCCTTCATTTTAGCAATTTCTCTGTGAAGAAACAGAATGTTGCCTTTTTTTCATCTGTCTGATACAGAACAGGGCCTTTTCTCCCCATACTTTATCTTGCTTCCACATCAGACCTTTACTATTTTATCCAACTCAACAGTTATATAAAGTCATTCAGAAGTCTGGCACTCTCTCAATTGGTCTATCTTCTCATCAGAGAATAAATAATAAAGTCATATCTGATATGGCAGTGGATGCTGTTTGAAATGGATCCTCAGTTAGGGGCTGCAGAGAAAAATAAATCCAGAAAAAAACCCTGCAATGTTGTGTCTGTGGGAGAGATCCTGGAGCAGAAAATGAGAATGTGGCTGACCTGCTCCATTCTTAAGCCTCCCCTGCCTTGTCCTGTAACTGAGGACAGAGATGTTTTTAGGAGATTGGAAAGTTTAATTCCAGAAGCCATGCTTTGTAAAGTTTCCATGTGCAGCCTTCTCCTGTGCTTTCCAGCACATGCACACACAAATAAAAGTCACGAAGAAGCAATATGTAGCAATAGCAGAAAAAAAAAATCCAAAGACCTTCACAATACATGAGGAAACAGACCTATCCTAATTAGATCTTGGTGAGAAAAACTGCACAAGCAAATAAACCCAGGGAGATGCAGCATGTGAACAAAACAAAAACAGACATACAAATACAAATACAACACAGACAGATACACACATACAAATGCAATACATTACAGGCAAACACATGTATCCAGGTGCAATCAAAAGACAATACATATCCTTCCTTTGGCCACTCTAATAAAGAGATTGGAAAGAATTTTGACATATAGGCATATTTTCTTTTTCTTATTTATAAAATTATGTGCACAACATAACATTTCACTCCTGCTTCTTACATGACTGGTGCAGAATCACTTGTTGAAAAGGTGACTATAGAAATCAAATCAATAAATACATTGAATTGAAGCTACATTTTCTTTCACCTATCAATTATATATATTTTATTGAGGACAATACTGATGTCATCAAACTGGATATCTACAATTCAGTTGCTTGAAATGTGAGTAGAATGTGGATATGACTACTCCTACTCTGTTTCTCCTATCAAATATATTTATCATTCCAGAAATTATTTTCTCTATTAAAAGCAATTTGATGGTTTAACAAAGCAAATACTCTGGAATAGAATAGAATAACAGAGTTGGAAGAGACATTGGAGGTCTTCTAGTCCAACCCCATGCTTAGGCAGGAAACCCTACACCATTTCAGACAAATGGTTATCCAACATCCAACATCTTTTTAAAAACTTCCAGTGTTGGAGCATTCACAACTTCTGGAAACAAGTCGTTCCACTGATTAATTGTTCGAATTGTCAGGAAATTTTGTCCTTAATTCTAAGTTGCTTCTCTCTTTGATTAGTTTCCACCCATTGTTTCTTGTCCTGCCTTCAGGTGCTTAGGAGAATAGATTGACTCCCTCTTCTTTGTGGCAGCCCCTGAGATATTCAAACACTACTATCATGTCTGCCCTAGTCCTTATCATAAAATTAGACATATCCAGTTCCTGCAACCATTGTTCATATGTTTTAGCTTCCAGCCCCCTTTGTTGCTCTTCTCTGCACTCTTTCTAGAATCTCAACATCTATGTTACTGTTCTGTACCTTCATTTGCATTCTTGAAACCCCGCGTTTTGATTGGTCAAAGCGCGGGGTGATCTGATTGGTTTAGTGAGCTGCGCTGATTGGCCTGCTGAGAATCTCCCGCGATTGGCGGATACAAATCACGGGAGATTCAAAGCGGTGCCATTGGCCACGGCCGCCACAGCTTGAGAATAAAAAGCTGCAAGTTTTCCCTGGGAGCCAGATCGGTTCCAGGGGCCTAATAAAGAGCTGAAACCACAGTCACTGCCTCCTGGTCTCCTTGCCGAACGGACACGACAGTTACATCTTGGCGATCAAAACTGAAGTAAATTATATCGACAGCATTCCTCTGGTCAACTAATTTTGTCACTTTGTTAAAGAATGCAATAAGATTAGTCTGGCATAATCTGTTTTTAACAAATCCATGTTGGATTTTAGTTATTACTTTGCTTTCTTCTAGGTGTTCACTGATTCATTGCTTGATTATCTTTTCCAGAATCTTCCCTGGTATTGAGGTCAAGCTGATAGATCTGTAGTTTCTTGGATCTATTTTTTTTCCTTTTTTGAAGATGGGAACTACATCAGCTCTTTTCCAGTCCTCTGGCAGTTTTTCAATGCACCAGGATTTTTGAAAGATATATTTCAGTGGTTCTGAGATCTCATCTGCCAGTTCCTTCAGAATCGTGGGGTATAATACTGGCCACCAAGTCCTGGTGATTTGAACTCATCTAGGATAGACAGGTGTTCACTTACCATTTTCTTCCCTATTTTAATTTGTGGTCCTAATCTATTTTTTGTGGTGCTGTTTTTGATACGTTGGACTGTTTTTTCTCTTTGTGTAAAGACAGATACAAAAAATGACTTAAGTAGATTAAGTAGAATCCTTTGTCTCTGTTGCTTGTCACCTTCTTGTCACTTCCTCCCAGCAATGGACCAATTGTTTCCTTGACTTTTTTCTTGTTTTTAACATGTTGGAAGAAACTTTTTTGGATATTTTTTTACTTTTATTGCAAGCCTTTGTTCATTGTGAGCCTTAGCTTTCCTCACTTCATCTTTACAGGCTTGGGCTATTTGCTGATATTTTGTCTTAGTTATTTGCCCCTCTTTCCACTTTTTATACTTGTCCTTTCTATTTATCAGAGACTTCTTTATGCAGCCATAAAGCTGTTTTAAAAGCAGTTATTTTTCTTCTTCATTGGTATTGTGGTATTGGAATGTACAAGATAGAGGAGCAGAATTCCCTGGAAAGTTTCTGTCTATCCTGTTGTTTATCTCTCTAAAAAACATTCCAATTTGGTGTCAAATGGACACTTGGCATGATAAGAGGAATTCATCTTAATCAAAAGTATTAGAAATGTTATCAAGATTTTCTCTAGGATAGCATGAAATTCTTTCTAGCTCAAAATGAAGATCCGTGTTATATATGTGCTCCGAATAAGATCCATGTTCCATACATGCTTCCAAAGCTTCAGATGTTTTGTGAGCATCCCTGAGCAGTATCATGGATGTAACTTCCATACTTTAATTCCATTGTTAGTATGAAATATTATCTTCAACTAGATGAAGACATGAACTTATTCCAACACTGAAAAGTAGACTACAAACCAGAATGAAATGCAAGCACTATCTGTGGCTAAGGATAAAGATGACATAGTTTTTAAATTTTATAGGCCAGCTCATTACAATCTCTCATGAAGGAAGGAATTTGAGTGATATTATTCAGCTTTAGGCTTTATTCATTCATTTAAAAAAAAAATGAGTATTGAAAAAAATATTCTTTTAACCTACATTTATTTAAGATTTTTAAAATAGCTTAAATTATACCACTATAAAAGAAAACAATCAACTTTTTGAAAATTTAGAAATGTTGCATACTCCCTGTTGTGTATGTACCATAGTTAATAAAGTATGAGCTTGAGGTAAAGTGCAGGGTTCTGGCCCTACACTTCTGATTGGCTGTTAGGCGGCCAGATCGGATTGGTTAGTTCTTAGAAATCCGATTGGCCCTTAACAGGGGATTATTATTGGTTGAAAGAGCTAGCGTTCATAGCTCACTATTGGATAACTCTCACAAGGGTTGCCTATATAAGGCAGAGTTCACTGTTGTTGTTTTGAGAAGTCACTATGCTAATAAAGAGCTGAAAGTCACTATTCAGAGGCTGTCTCCATTCACTTCGACCCATGTCCAAGTACTTAACACTGGCGACGAGGATGGGATGTGGAGACGTCTGAACCGAAGAAGCCAGAAAGCAATACCGAGCACGTGATAAGACGATGCCAACAACGGAACCATGTCCAGTGGCATCGTACCACCCGCTCCGTTCGATCCAAAACAAGAGGATTGGGAATCCTACATGGATTGCTTCCAAATGTTTCTCGAGACGAATAATTTGAAGGACGCCACACCAGCAAAGAAGCAGGCACTGTTCCTGACGCATTGTGGCCCAGCTGTATTTAAGATGTGTAAAGCACTCGCCAAACCTCGAGAAGTGAAAGCCATGAGCTGGGACGACCTCGAACCCATCCTGAGAGACCATTACGCGCCAACCGTGCCTACACTCGTGAGATGCCATGAGTTTTATCAGAGAAACCAACGAAAAGGGGAGAGCGTGGCCGATTTCATGGCGGACCTCCGAAATTTAGGGGGTCTCTGCGGGTTCGCCAATTTAGAAGAAGCACTAAGAGATCGAGTAATTCTGGGATTAGATGCGCTAGGCGTGCAAAGCAAGCTGATGGCGAAAGGTGACATCAGCCTTGCTGACGCCATCGCCGAAGCCACGGCTGCGGAGGTGACCAAAAAGTCGGCTGCACAATTACGATGAAGCCGCACTCCGGCAACACCACCGACCGGTGAAATCTTACCCAACTCAGAAGGGCAGCTCTCAACAACGTACCACGAGGACCTCTCTTCGTCGTCAGACAGCGACGAAGAAGGGGTCCATCGACTGTGGTCCGACCGGGACCCTTGCCCTAAGCCCTTACGCCCTTACGCTGGATGTGGAGCAAACCATGCCAGGGCCAAATGCAAATTCCGCGATGCACTCTGCCATGAGTGCGGGAAACGAGGCCACATCAGCTGGGTTTGCCACAGCTTACCAGGACCCAGCCAGACCTCAAAAGGGGTCAATTATCGCCAATCGATAGGAAACCGTCCTGTAAGGCGAGAGCCAGTAAACCACTGCTGCAGAAATCGAGCTTTGCAAAAAGAAGAGGCTTACCATACTATCACTACAGGTCATGCCTCAGTTTTGGACATTAAGAAAATTCGAGTCACGGTAGCCATTGAGAACCAGCCTTGCCACATGGAGGTCGACTCGGGATCATCCCTCTTGATGGTGTCTTGGAAGACACTCAAGCAACTTATCCCCACAATCCAATGCCAAGACCTCCAATTTCAACGCCTCATCCTCAAGGACTACCAAGGAAATTGAATCCCCGTTATCGGATCCTGCCAAGTCCGAGTCTCCTTCAAAAAGCAAACAGCGTACTTTGTTGTAACTATGTATCATTCATGTGATTGCAACTATGTATCATTGCAACTATGTATCATTGCAACTATGTATCATTCAAGCATTGCAACATTGTATCATTCACGTGTAAACATTAGACTTCTGTCTCTTCAGTGATCTTTTTAAGGCACGGACAAGGAACGGGGAGATAAACAACTGTCAATACAGAATGATATCCTAACTGACTTGAACTGTTGTAAATCACACACATCCTGTTAATCTGGTATCCTAACTGACCTGAACTATTGTAAATCACGCGCATCCTGTTTAACCTGGTAACTTAACTGACCTGAACCATTGTAAATCTTGAATACCCTGTTTGACTTGGGCTCTGAGAAATTTCATCCCCCCTGTGAAAAAGCATAATAAAAGAGCGAGTACCAAGACATTCTGGGCGCACTCATCCCGAGGAAACCTTGTCTCGTGTCATTTCTCTCTCCCTTGCTCCCTTTCATGAGCCGCCCATCAGATGTGGGATGGCAGATACCGCATTCTGGTGACCCCGACGTGATTCCCTAAGGGGGATACGCAGCGGCGCGCCCATATCTTATTCGCTCGGTGGGAGCATCGCCAGGCCTGGCACATTCATCAGATCTGAATGACGGTCTCGACTTTCGTAAGTATGGGTGGAGGCTTTTCTCAACAGCAGACGCAGCATCTGAAGGAATTGAGAGAGCTAGTCACTTCTTCTAAATACTCTGCTAATTTAAAGGGCTCTCCTATAAAAAAGAAACCTATTGCTACATTATTGGCTTATGTGTGGCAACATTGTCCTAATTATTCAGAGGAAGGATCCTTAAAAATTTCCAATTGGCAAAAAATTGGTGAACATCTCCATAGTCCTCCTCGTGCACCTATTGGCATTTTGGTCACTTGGAGGAAAATTATGGAGGCTTTAAAAGTCCATTAAAAAAAATAGAAGCAGGGAGTGTGTTTGGATCTCCACTGCCAAGTTATGATAAGTTTTCAATTTTCCCTAACTCAGGCAGAAGCTGCTGCCATTATTCAACAATGCCCCAAATGTAGTAAGCAAGGACATTCCATTCCCATAGAAGTAAAACCTAGAGGATTAAAAGCTTGTGAAATTTGGCAAATGGATGTAACTCAGTATCCACCTTTTGCCCCATGGAAATATTTGCACTTTTCAATAGACACATATTCAGGTTTTATTCTGGCTACTCCTCAAAGGGGAGAAGCTGTAAAACATGTCATCAATCATTCAATTCGTACCTTTGCCTCGCTGGGACGTCCAAAAGAAATAAAAACAGACAATGGACCTGCCTATACAAGTTCTGCTTTTCAGGACTTCTGTAACAGATGGGATGTAATCCACAAGTTTGGGATTCCTTACAACAGCCAGGGGCAGGCTATTGTGGAACGGGCACACTTATCTCTGAAAAATGCCCTTGAGCGATATTCATTGCGGGAAAAACCTCCGAACCCCCCAGCATTGCAAAATTCTCTTAACATTTGTCTTTACACTTTAAACTTTCTCAATCTGACTGGCATTCCTCCCACTTCTGCTGCTTCTCATCACTTTTCCTCCCCCTCCCCCCTCCTAACAGACCTCTGGTATATTATCGCAGATTCCCGCTGAGCTTCTCACTTGGGGATGAGGATACGCTGCGATCTTACTGCCAGACAAAACCACTGTCTGGATCCCTGATCGGGCAGTAAGTCCCTATCATGGGAATTCCTCTGCTACATCTGTATCTTAAAAATCTTTCCTGATATTCTTGCCTATATCTTCTTTGCAATTTCTACCTTACTTCAACAAAACCTATGCTTCCTGTCAAAAGACTATTCGTGTTAAAATCATTTCATTAACAGAAGGCTATTATATTTGTTCCATGTGGGTACGTCATGAAAATGCTACCCGTAGCTTTCACTCTGTCACTTCTGTTTTATTTTAAAGAACACTCTACCCCTCGCTCTTTTGTTCCTTCTTTACTCTTCCTATGGAAAGGAATCTTAAAATCTTTTCCTCTATTCAATCTAAAACATAGGGGGACCCAAATGTCCTTATATTGTATCATGCGTTTCCCCACCCCAATTAACATCCTTGATGAATTACCAAATTAATCTTTATTGTCATTATTGTCATTATTATCCTTTTTCTATTAATTGAATTCCCTCCTCATCTCGTAAATGTTCTACAACTAACTTGTCCATAAGCCTCTCTCCTGCTTGTGATGTTTTTATATACCCGAACTCTGATCCTGTCAACAAACGACGCTCAAAAGAACTGTCCATGACAATCCGAAGAAGCCTCAAAGAAGAGATAATATTGCCTGGACTATAACTGACTTTCAAAAAGTTCGTTTAAGTTCTACAACCAATTTCTCTTGCATAGAAGACTTCTACCCACCACTTCAATTCGATTTGGCAGATGCACCCACACAACCAGGGGATATCCTGCAATCCACACCACTGCAGGAGGAACTTTAACATCACGCCTGAAAGGAATGTATTTTATCTCTGGCAATAATTTTGTTTGGACTTGTTACAATGGTTTCATGGCATGTATCCACGGGGATGAAATTGTTAAATCCAAATCATTTTTGCATTCAAGTATGGCTTGTGTGTATAACTCTGATGATTTTATATCCCTACAGGTATCCATGGAACACCCCCTCTCTTGCAAAATCGTAAAGATTTAGATCTGTTATTTTTAAAACAAAGGGGGATTGTGTGCTATGCTTAAAAAGGAATGTTGTCTTTATGCTGATAGCAGGGGGGGGGGTTCGTTTTCTAATTAAAAAAGAATGTTGTCTTTATGCTGATAGCAGGGGGGGGGAGGGTTCGTTTTCCATTTCACCATGGCTTACAACCTTTTTAACTGCATTGGCAGGACCATTAATAATCATTATATTGATTTGTATTATAGGACTTTATTGTTTTAATAGAATATTACAACTTTTAAAAATCAATTATCCTTTGCTGATGTTAATGTGCTATTGCAAGCTCATGTTATATCCTCAACACTGGATGAAAAAATGTCATTGCTGAGTTACCGCTCCTTGGACAACCCTGACGCTGACGGGTCGCACTCCTGCCTAGATGACGGGGATGGCGAACATTTCAGAAAAATAGTTCCTGTCTTTTTGGATGAGGAAGAAGACTCTTCATAAATAATAAAAACAGAGGAGATGTTGTAACTATGTATCATTCATGTGATTGCAACTATGTATCATTGCAACTATGTATCATTGCAACTATATATCATTCAAGCATTGCAACATTGTATCATTCACGTGTAAACATTAGACTTCTGTCTCTTCAGTGATCTTTTCAAGGCACGGACAAGGGACGAGGAGATAAACAACTGTCAATACAGAATGATATCCTAACTGACTTGAACTGTTGTAAATCACACACATCCTGTTAATCTGGTATCCTAACTGACCTGAACTATTGTAAATCACGCGCATCCTGTTTAACCTGGTATCTTAACTGACCTGAACCATTGTAAATCTTGAATACCCTGTTTGACTTGGGCTCTGAGAAATTTCACCCCCCCTGTGAAAAAGCATAATAAAAGAGCGAGTACCAAGACATTCTGGGCGCACTCATCCCGAGGAAACCTTGTCTCGTGTTGTTTCTCTCTCCCTTGCTCCCTTTCATGAGCCGCCCATCAGATGCAGGATGGCAGATACCGCAGTACTTACCTCTAACGATCATCGATAGAGATAGGCCTAGTCTATTGGGCCTCCAATGGTTCGCACCACTCGGCATCGAAGTGGCCAGCGTGAACCGAGTCGGTGGTTGTGAGTGGGAGGAAGACCTTATTTCTGAGTTCAGCGACGTCTTCGCGGACTGCTTAGGCGAGTATAAAGGGACTCCAATCTCATTTAGTCTAGATCAAAAAGTAGCCCCTATTCACTTGAAGCCCCGTCGAGTTCCATTCGCTCTTAAAGCAAAGATCGATGAACAACTCGACAAGCTAATTGCTCAAGGGGGTTGAAGCCCATCGATCACTCTCCATGGGAATCCACCATGCGCTCACCTCGCCTGGGCGCCCTGCGACCAATGGCCGAGTGGAACGCATGGTCCAATTTGTTAAAAAGACTTTGCAAAAAATGGACTATGACAATATCAATGACAAGGTCAACCAAATTCTCTTTTTGCAACACATAACTCCACATAGCGTCACCGGCAGAACTCCCGCCGAACTACTGATGGGACGAAGACTCCATTCCCACCTCGACCGGTTGCTCCCTGCTTATGAACAGAAAAAGCCAATAGGATCCAGTGGCCGCTATCGCACCTTCCAGGTAGGAGACCACGTTTACGCACGGAACTTATCAGGCGATCTGTTATGGATAGAGGCAATGGTAGTACAAGTGACCGGCCCCAAATCCTACGTAGTGAAATGCTGCGACAATAGACTGTGGAAACGGCATATCGACCAATTACGGTCACGACTCACAACGGCCAGTCAACAACTCCCCCATGACCAAACCGAGGGGGGGGAGGTACAGAAGAAGATGACGTTCCAGGGAACCTGCTCGAAGGGAGTGACGAATTAAGTGAGACTCAGGAAATGGAGCAGGAAGGAGAATTGTTTGCACCGCAAGAAATTGCACCTTAGCAAGAAGCAGAACCACTGCCAAACAACAATCTACCTCAACAGGATTGCGATCAACCAGTCCAACGAAAATCCGAAAGACTTAAAAGACAACCGTCCAATTTAAAGGACTATATAATTACACCATAATTAAGAAGCCAGGGGGAAGGGGTGTTGTGTATGTACTATAATTAATAAAGTATGAGCTTGAGGTAAAGTGCAGGGTTCTGGCCCTGCACTTCTGATTGGCTGTTAGGCGGCCAGATCGGATTGGTTAGTTCTTAGGAATCCGATTGGCCCTTAACAGGGGATTATTATTGGTTGAAAGAGCTAGCGTTCATAGATCGCTATTGGACAACTCTCATAAGGGTTGCCTATATAAGGCAGAGTTCACTGTTTTTGTTTAGAGAAGTCACTATGCAATAAAGAGCTGAAAGTTCACTATTCAGAGCCTGTCTCCATTCACTTCGACCCATGTCCAAGTACTTAACACTCCCCAATTGTAAAGAAGATCATTAAAGCAAAACAAAAAAGTGCACTGAGAACTAAAACATTAAACATGTGAACGTTAATACTAGAAAGTTAATATTTAAGTTCCTGCTAAACTACAATTCAAAATATTATTCCAGCAACAATATAGAACTATGTATGCTTCAAACCCTGTGCATTGAAAGTGCACTGCAGATATGAGTTCAAAATCTCTCTCTGCTATCCAGTAGAAGAAGATTCATCTTGGTAAATTTCAGAGTGAAACTATTCAGTTTCCCATGATGGCCAGAATTTACATCTAGTAATAGAAATCATTTTTTTCGATTCATGGCTGAGAAGTGGTAAAGAGTTTTTGTGCTCACATTGTGATTGGCAACTGTGAGAACAGAATGCTGGACTGCAGGGCTTCTGCATCCAATCCACCAGGGCTTTTTTAACAGTCTTGATTCTAAAAGAATAATTTAACCATGGCATAAGTGGCATATGTTGCTTTCGATATTCTTGTAAGTTAGCTGTGTTTTACTGATGTGCATCCAATTAGAGATGCTTTAAAACCCATTAAGTCCAACTAGTAAGAGTGCTTCCAATGGAAACAGGTACAAATTGGGATTAATTAAAATGAAATGAAATCCTTGATAAATCTGGGAATTGCACCCTCTCTCTTTCATGATACACTTACAAGGTTCAACAATAATAGAAGAATGAAAGAACACAGAAAAAAAAGACCTGCGTTTTACAGAGAACATTTCATTATGGAAAATATAATTTCTTTACAGAGTAAACCAGGCTTACTTTTCTGTTACATTTATTCTTAGTAAATTGATTTGTATTGTTAAAATAAAAGCAGCAATGAAAATGACACACATTTAAAAATAAAAAAAATAAGTCTAGCTATAACCTCTTTTGTGCCACAAGAAATCTATCAACCTGAATGAAATCAGATCAAAGTCTTTAAAATCAGGAGCTATGAAGTTTTTTTTGAAACAGAACTAACTGAGCTTAAAATACCTGTTCAAGAGTGATTTATATTTACAAATGAGAACTTAGTTGATTGGTTTAACTTTTTTTTTTTTTCATAAAAGCATTTAAAGCAGCTGAAGTCTTAAAAACAATTCCAAAAGATTTGTTGTGGTCTTTCAGTGCTTATTTCTTAATATTGCAAGGAAGATCACCTAGAACTCAACTATCAGAAAACCAGAATGATGTAACTCCTGGAAGATAGATGGACACAAGATTGATCTGCTCTCATATTTCATATATCTGGGAAGAGTCCTTCATTCTGTAAACATTAGGAAATGTCCTTTGGAGTAGGTGCTAATATATATATATATAGCAACAGCCATGTGAGGTGGGTTGAACTGATAGACAGTGACTAGCCTAAAGTTACCCAGCTGGCTTAGTCTGTCAGATACTAAACTTTATGCTCCCTTACATCCATCTAAAGCTTCTATCTGTTCTTTCAGATTCTCTTTAGACATTTTTTACACTTTTGTTTTATATTTGTTTAGATTTTATAATAATCATTTTACAGCGATTTATTTTTATCCATTTTAATTGTATCCTTTCTCTTTGATCATAATAAATATTTGATTTGATACTTAATCATTGTTTGATGGAATAAGCTGTGAATGTCATACAGCATTCCATCATCAATCTCCACTATAGAGACTTCAAACAAACAGAGATGCAACAATAGATGAGGATGAAGTCATGATCTCATTTGTTGTCACAGCCCTGTTCATATCCATAGATCTGGAATTAGTCAAAGAATCTATGACCAGATTGCTCCATTGCATACCTCTCTTAACCAAACGCACGAAGATTGAAACACCCAGGATTATAGATCTCATAAACCCCCTCCTAACCACATTTTTATTTATTTTTTGGTCTACAAGACACTCTGGACTACACGATGTACATTGGCTTTAGAGGAGGAAAAGAAGAAAAAAATAAATCTGCCTCTGCCTCCCAGAATCCATCCAGTATTCATCTGGCTAGTGTCCTTGCAACAAAAAGCAAGCAGTCTGGTCAGCTTCAGCACGTTATCACAGCCCCAGCATGTGGCTCATCTGGGCTCTGCTCTGTTGTGCCCACCACCAGTCTGCTGAGCAACAGCTGGATAGCTCCACCGATCAGTGGGCTGGCTACCATTGCTGCCTCCTCCATGTCGACTTCCTCTGCTGGGAACACTGGAGCCTTCAATTAGGCAATCAGATTAGCCTCTTAGAATCCCGCAGATCAGCTGTTCTAGGTGGCGGGGATTGCCACCACCATTCACTGCTGCTGCCTATTGTCACTGCCACCTATCGCCACTGATGAGGTACACAAGCTTTTTATTATTCCAAACTATGATTTTTAAACCAAGAAATTACAATTTCAAAATGATATTTATAAACTGGATAAATTTTCTTTTCTTTTCACTCATATTTCTTTTGTCTGACCTGTATTTTATGAAGTCTGCCTTGCAGTATATGTATTTTAAAGCTCAGTTTTCCAAGTACATACTTGGAACAGGTTTTCTCTAAAAATACACTTTTAAAAATGGGCCAAAAGCTGAGAAGTAATTAAATCTTGGTCATTAGAATGTTTGAAGATGTAAATCATGTCAATTTAAACCTAAAATCTATTCAGTTAAGAAGTTAAGAAGAAAACTAGGTCCCAAGAGAGACAGTGTTGTCACTACCCAAGAAGACGTACAAGAACTATGACAAAATGTTCTAAGGGAGTGAATGGAAGCAATTCTAATAGACAATCCATCATGATGTGGGCAGCTGGTAGTGAATTAACTTCTCATTTCCCACTCAGAATTCACACTGTAAGCATATATTTCAGAAAGATACAGTACATTCAATTTTTTTTTTTTTTTATTTTTTTTGCAGAAACAGTATATAACACGTTTATGTGTGAGTGACCAAGAAGGGGAGAGGAAGGCATATAGAGAGACAGAGACAGAATGTGAAAAAGTTTTTTTTTTTAAATTACAAAACATGGTTATTATCTTCCCCATGTATTCACACATATACACAAACAAATATACACACACGCACACAAAATTTTAAAACCTAATTCCATTTGATAGAATCCAATAATATTCGAACATCAGCATGCTTGTTATTTATTCTACTTCAACCCTGAGAGCCATTCAATATGCAATTTTTTTCAGATTTTTTTTTACAGCTAAATATGCAGGCACTTTCTCTGAAGAGTGATATAAATATGGAAATAGGGATTGCCACTTCATGTCTCCTGTTGGGGCAAAATTATACTGCAGTGTCACATGTGTTTAACTCAAAGCTGATCAGCGACCTCAACCATCTTTTTTGCATATCCTTACTTTACTATAGCTATTGTTCCTATGTTTGTCTTGAGCTCCTGAAATATAAAAAAATATTTTAAAAATGTGATAATTTATACATGCTGCTCCCATGTGTATAATATACACTGACAAAAGCAAATGTCAAATTATCTGTGAAAAAGGATGATTTCTTTTTGCAGCTCTCTGTTTATCCTTAACTTCAAAGAAAATAAAAAAGTTATTTCATGCCAATCAATCTTTAATCATGATAAATATTGGAAACTTATATTCCTCGTTATTTCTTAAAATCTACAAAACTGGGGAAAGGGGAAGAGATTGAAATAAGAAAACAAGACGAAACAAAAATTGACCTTATCGTGATGTGTTGTTTGTCATTGATGACTATCTTCTGTGCAGGCTGTGAATAATACAAGTTGGATGTGGTTTAATGCAGTTCAGATTAATCACCAGACCATAACTTGAGTTTTACATATTCAGCATGCAGCTTTTGGTTGTATATTCTGTTTAGCATAGTTCTCATAGTTTTTTAGCTTGAACATTTTGATAACAAGTAGGATGGAACAAGACAAAGTGAATGGCTGAAATAGCTGGGTGTGCCTTGAAAAATGAATGTAGAAACTGTCATGTGAAATATTAAAACTGAAATGAAATTGGAAACTGCATTTCCTTTGAATTTCCTCTGAAATTTCCAAATTTCTATGATAACAAGCATTAAAATTGCAATATGTCTTGCTGGTACCTTTGATCTGGATGATTGATTGTGTCTTCACTGACATATTGCTATATATTTTGGGGAACCCCTGAAGTAGTGTGGCAAGAGTTAGTACATTCCAAGAACTCTCTGACTCTCTACCTAACTACTTTTTTTATTTTGACTGATGAAGTTGCTTGGATGAGCAACCAAATGTTTCAGATTAACACATTTTCATCCAGTTTCTGTGATTTAACCTGGATGACTTAGTCTTCATTGAAACACCCTGAGTACTATGTCCAGTTCTAAACACCACACTTAGGAAGGATCTCATCAAGTTGAAGTAAATCCAGAAGAGGATGACAGAAGAGAAGAAACTAAAAGCTAGATCCTTTGAAGACAGATTGAAGGAGACAGGTATATTTAAACTTGAGAACAGTTACATTACTGTTATAGCACAGAAGAAGCATTTGTTCCTGCGATTTGTTCCAAAGTACACAACATGGAATAATGGATTTAAGTTATTGGATGGAAGACTTGCACTGAATGTTAGAAAAAAAAATCTTAATGACATCAGCAATTCAACAATATCAACAATTCAAGCTGCTCCACAGGTTTGGTGAGTTCTCTTCATTGGACATGTTCAAGCAGAGAGTAGAGTCACATCAGCTTTAATATGGATTCCTTTTCTGAACAGTGTTTTGAATGTGCAGGCTTTGTTTTCTAACTCTGTGATTCCCCATTATAATTCTAGATGCAGGGAGGGTGATTCTTATGGTGAATAAGTTACTAAGTGGAAAAGCTTACCTTTTCTATTCACTCTGCTATCATTGAAACAGATGTACCTTATATATGTACCTTAATAGGCCATTTAAAAAGATATTTTCTCCTATTACCAGAAGACAGATAGCCATGAACTTGAGTGAATGTCTATCCATGTACAATGTAATGCTTCCTCAACTTACAATTCACTACTCTTGGTACATTGCTCCACTATTTGAGATGCATTTTCTGGCAAAGAATTGTTGACTGACACTGCAGAGAGCAGTGAAGGAAGACTCAGCAATATCATGCCTCACTTGTTCTGCTGTGAAAGATCCAGTTAGAAAATGCAAAGTTATTTGCAGCTAAACATTGGTTGTATCTTTAATTTACAGATTCCTGTTAAATATGGAATAAACTATATCAGAGATATAAATGCATTTATATCTCCTATATCTAGCTAAACAAAGACTAAAATATTACTTCCAGCTTAGCAAGACATTCCCGATTTTCTTATAATTTTTTTATGGATTCTATGATTTTTAAAAATTAAAATTCAGAAACTGATTAAATAAGGCTGGTTTAAAATGTTACTAACTTGTTTTACACCTTTAAAGTATACTTTATTCATATAGGATGCATCACTGAGTAATATTATCATTGTCTGAGTTGTCTAGCCACCAGTGAATTTAATTTGAATAGACTTTCTGCCTAATGTAATTTAAATCTTCAGCTTTTCTATTATAGCTGTAGATATGGATAACTTTATACTCTTCACACAATGTTATGCACACATACATTAAAGTATGGATGAATTTAACCATGAATCAGGCTAATTTTAGAGATATCATTGGCATTAAAATTGAACAAAGTGCTTTTGATATATTTCCAATGATAATTAAACTCAGAACATTTTTTTCAATATATCTTTGTTATTGATAGTCTATTTTTAATGCACAGGAACAAAATAAGCTGTATTATACAGAGTAAAAAAATATTAAATTTCTCCAGCCAATTGCTTTAAATTGTAACAGTTTTCACAGAAGAAATTCTTGGCCTATTGAAACGGAACCTAGAATCTTTTGCATATAAATAATGCACCATGTGAAATTGTTCATAGATTAAATTCTTTTTTCTTACATAACTCAGTGAAATGAACTAAGCAGAAATGATATAGTTAGTAAAAGTAACTTGGTGGAATTATATAAATAACAATACAACTACCACATTTGGGCTGCACATGTCCAGACCACCATTAGATGGTACAAATCATTAGAGTTTTCTGTGTCTTTTGCTGCTATGCAACCTATTGGAGATTCCCACTTCATTTATTGTAAGCCAAATAAATGAATGAATGAATGAATGAATGAGTAAGTAAGTAAATAAATAAATGTTCTAGATACTTAAGTAATCATCACATTGAGGGGCCCTTGGTGCTCTCTGAGCTTGCTTGTTTTTTTGCAGATGTTTCATTACCTTAAATAGGTAACATAATCAGGAGTGCTGTATGCTGTCAGTTTATATTCTGGTTACTTGCCTGTTTGTATGGGTGGGGATGATTTTAGAGATTATTTGGTTGGGTAGTTTACAAGTGGCTCTTTGGCAGTTTCTTGAGTGGGGTATTGTTGGTCTGATGTTAAACTTGGAGTTTAACGTTGATTGTTAGTCTGATGTTAAACTTGGAGTTAATCTGTGCTGTTCAGGTTGCTGATTATTGGTGGGTGGGTAGGTGCTGGAATCTTTTTCTTTTGGGAGGCTGGTTGATTGTCTCTTTTGCATAGTCTATAGATGATGTTAATGTCTATGTATCTATTGATGTATCATTACATTACAATATCAACCTGTAATACAATTGAAAATCGAATACATTCTAACCTACACCTTCATCTAATTAGCTTCATTCATAAATTATTCTTGTAAAGAAGATACAAGAAATCTAAGAGAATATTGCTTGTTAGCTCCTCTTCTAACATCATACAAGTTTCCTGCCCCAATTCTTATTCATTGATATCTGCAACAGAAAAGATGAGGTATACCTGTAGGTGTGTATGTGCACATGCATAAATATACACATACACGCACAAAAATTTACACTTACTATATAGATTTCAAGACAAGGTGTTACAAAAGTTACTGATGTGAATTTACTACTCCTTTAATTCTATTAAAAATAAAATTATATTAATTATTAAGTATAAATATATTAATAAGTATAAGTTATTAAGAGAGTCACAGAAAACAGTAGAAAAATGAGTCTCAGTGAATTCTCAATTAAAAAGTAAAATAGAAATTTATAGAGCAAAGTCTACCAATGATGTTTGGCCAATTACTAGCTGTCATTGAACAAACAAGGAAATTGTAATTTGCCCTGCTCTGGTATTTAGTAGCTACTTTTCAACTTAAAGGGCCCAGTTACATAGGGATCTTGTGTCCAAAACATGTGTTTCCAATACAACCCTACATAAAAGATAAAACAAATTTAATTGCTCACTAAGATATTTGTTTCTTGAGCAACAAAACAACCCAAGTTGACTTTCCAATCATTTTGCTCATGCATTTTTCATTCTGAATCTATTAAGAAACATTATTTTGCTATTACACTAAAGTCAGCCTTAAAAATCACTTGCCTGCACTACTTCCTTCCCTTATGTGACAGAGATTAATGATATGCATCACAGGTTGGGCTATTGTACAATTTACTGTAGAAAAAATAGTGACACCAGAGAGTGCTGATAGATAAGTATATTTAATTCCTTGTGTTCATGGACACAGGTTATATATCCCACAACATTTTCATTTTTGAATTCCAACCTACTTCTTCATTGAATATTTACTATAAACTCTCTAAACAGAATCATGGCACTTATCTAATCCATAGAATTCTTGCTAAATTACAATTACTAACTCAACATTTATTGATAAAACAATTAAAAATGGGTTAGGAGTGATTTAGTAAGGAAAGGTAAGGTGCAAGAAAGCTAAGGCAAAAGAGTATTGAGAAAGATTTTGAAAGAGAAGAGGAGTTTGCCTAGTAATCCATGGATTACTATCCTCTGTCAGGTATAAAGAAGCATGTAAACAAGTGGCTGTGACGCAAAGGCCTCTGCATTCTTGAAAACAACTAATTTGGATAGTATCCCAATTAACATGAAAATCTGTAATAAGCAGTTTCCAATGTACAAATCAGCTTAATTGATGATGGTACATCATCCAACTTAGTTTCCTATTTTTCTCTTGAAAATCTTATATGAGCAGATGTAGATCTTTTTCAATTGATTACATGCTAATTGTGTGTACTAAAATTTACACTAAATTTGCACTAAAATTTACATAACAAAAATATAGATCTATAAGTATATACTTCCATTATTATTTTAACCAATTAACTTTAAAGAAGATAAAGAAGGGGTTTTTTTTTTCCTCCTTTAAATTGCTTCTAATAGTTTATAAATACTGACTATTTCACTGGAGCTGTTATGGTTTATCATGAATTTAAGACCTTCTAAAGTATGAATTATTGATAGGCTCCAAGGAGCAATGAGGGCTCATCATCTAAATATTTATTCAGTGTGTTTCTGAAAAGATATTACTGACCATAAATGCTCCAAGTGGTCTATTGTGGGAAGAGTTACAGACCTTCCTTGAAAACAGAACTATGACCTAGTTTTTGAGCAAAATGCTACATGAGAAGAATACCATATAAACTTTATACATACATACATATTACTATATATATTACTATATACAATACTATATATTCACACACACACACACACACACACACCGCATCTTTTCACAATTTCTAAGTTGATATATATCTATACCTATACCTGTTTATATCTACATCTACATCTATATCTGTATGTATGTATGTATGTATGTATGTAGGTAATGCATTACAAAGTCATTTAAAGATAGATAGATTGATAGATAGATAGATAGATAGATAGATAGATAGATAGATAGATAGATAGATAGATTTTCTTTCAAGCAGATACTCTATGCTTCGCACACAAATCAAACATCAATGTAATGGAAACCTTTCACTTTTCCAAATTGTTGCATCTCAATATGTACCATTTCCAAAAAGGGTCTTCTAAGTAAGACAACCAAAATACAACATGTTTGAAAGTTTCAAATACAGATTAATGTGAGCAGTCACAAAATGCAAATCACAGGGATAGGCTAATTTCTCACATGTCCCATCAGTCTGAGCTAAAAAGGACTTCTATTGTTGTGGTGGACAACTAATTGAAAATATAAATTTCATGTATAAGTTACATAAGTATTTGTATATATAGATGTACCTTTAAAATGGTAATTAGTTACACAAACTTTTGATATTTGAATATTTTATATATAAATTGTGGTACAGCTATACTTGCAATAAAATCTACACTTCAGGCTACCAGAAGGTGGAAAAAAGGACAACTTATAATGATCATATGACTAAACCATTTCTCCTAAGGAATGGTGTTTTAGCTAAGAAAAGAGATGTGTAAAGAGCAACATGATACAGATTCATAACTGTATTCATGGCATAGAAAAAACAAATATGGAAATTTGACTTTCTCCCTCAAAATGTTAAATCCTAGAATCAATACAAATGAATGATAGAAAGTTCACAACAGAGAAAAGCTTGTTTACACAGATGGTTACCAACTTGGAGAGCTTTAAGTGGAATTAGGCAAATTCACAAAGGATAAATCTATTAGTGGCTAAGACTATCAGGACAAATATGCTTTTCTCCATGAAATCTCATCACAAAACTGCTTTCTTTTTTCTAGGGCTGTGTAGAAATCTAGGGCCAAAGATAAAAATGTGATTTAGTGTGCAGAGTCTCACACTGTACATATCTTAACTCATTTGTTTATTTTTTTACAACTGCCTAATGATATTCCAAGCAGAATATTAATAACTACCCCAAATCAGTGATGCCTTTATATAAATGATAAGGCTATAAATAACAGTGCTGCAAAAAAAGTGTACAACTATTTACTAGTAGCAAAAAATCAAACAAACATGAATACAATTAAAGCTGATGAGTTGTTGTTTGTATAATTTCATTTTGCATACATTTTTGTTAAAGAACATGATTTTCTATGAGAAATATCAATTCTTCTTAACTCAAAATATGATTCACAAATACAGTTTGATTCTCTAGCAATTAAAACTCTCATTGGCTTTATAAGAAAAAATGGCTATTCTCAGTACATATATGAAAATTACTAGTGATCTGTTAGTCTTTTATTTGCACAGTCAAGGCTGTGGTGAAACTTTCCTACTATAACCTATATTTTGTTCTCTGGGTGGTGGATGAATGGATATGAATGCATAAGCGCACCAACTTACCTACCGTCTCTGTCCTATTGTTTCTTTTATTTTTCTTATATGTACCCATTTCATGTATTCATAACTATGTATATACTTATACCTATTATCTTGTAACCGATTGCCAAATCAAAATAAATCAAAATAAAAAAATATTGTAGACCATAAAGATACTTAAAAATATAATTTAACAATAAAATATGTAAAATTAGTAAAAAAAAAAATCTTTACATCATTTGTTGTGATGCACTCAAATGTCTCATAGAAAGCATGTCTCTTTTGTTCATTTAAGAAATATTTTAAAAAGAAAATATGATTTCCATAACATGAATTTGTATTTTAAGAGGAATAAATTGAAAATAATGGATGAATGAAAAACACCAGAAATGTTTGGAATCTGAAAACTACCATCCAAAAATAATATATTCTGATTTATACCCTTGTTTTTAATATCTCTTCTCATTCACACCAGATGAGTATATTCTGCACTAGCCTCTGGATACAGTAGCATTGTACTAAAATTTGTGGGATTTCTCACCACTATGCTAAAAACAACCTATTGGCCATGCCGACTCAGAATTCTGAGAGGTCTACTTCCAAAATATCTGGAGGTTACAAAGCAACCTTTAATAACTAGCATGCAGCCACATTATTTATTAATTTCCTGCTTTAAATTTTTAGATACAAGGATAAGGAATCCATTTGGAATTTGAACCTTAAAGTTTGGAATATATTTACATACAAAATAAATATGAAGAACTTTCAATACTAAACTAGCACAAAAAATTATCCTTCAATTATTGTACTTCAGTGCATAATGTGAGGCAGTTTTCTTATACAAACACATAATGTAGGTTGTAAGGAAATTTACATTCAGAAAGGAACTTTAGAGAAATAACTAAATATGAAAAAATATTTCCCAAAAATACAAATGTGAGGGGAAAAACAGTTTTTCCCCTTTGCCAGTGTAAAAATCTGTAAGCTCACAGATAAGATTTGTATGTCTGAGAAATTCAGCCATAAGTTGAACGTCAACAGAAAAAAGTTTGCCAGTTATAGATCTGCTAGAAGTACAAAAATTATTGTAGCTTTCCACTCTCTTTTGCTTCTATTAGCTACAACATCTTGCTTTGTCATAATGCTGACTTTCTTCTGTAAAGAAGAAAAATGACAACACATATTTTTATTTTTAATAACAGATAATGAATAGCATATTCAGCAAGGTGAACTTAAATTCTTATTTTGTATTAATTTTCCTTCCTTTCCCATATCCAATAAGAAAGCAAATAAAATTATGAAGGGACAAACTAGATTTGCTCATTGTTTGCATTCAGAACCAAAGTTAAGACATTATTTATTTGGGTGTAAGTGTATGCAAGAACCATCAATACTGCTATTTTATCCAGTCCTACACTGCAAATCTGTTGTCAGCAAGCTTTGAAGAACTTGGAGCACTTGATGTCCCAGCTACAAAATAGAGGATTTATTATTATTATTATTATTATTATTATTATTATTATTATTATTATTATTATTATTATTATTACTACTACTACTACTACTACTACTACTACTACTACTACTACTACTACTACAATAACTGATTTAAGTCACTGTCTAGGTGGTCCACTGAAGCTGTCATTTTATTTTTAATTAATTGAATAAATCTTAAATTGATTATTAATTGTTCATAACTTTGTATGGTGCATAATGATGAGACCCTTTAGCTAAAGATTAGACTAAATATATCCTGCAGGGGTCCCCAATCTCCAGGCGATGGCCCATGACTGGGCCTTAAGCTTCTCAGAACTGCAAAAGAATGCATCCCCATTCACACAAATGGAGCGGTGTGTACATGCTTGCCCATTGCATGCAGTGAACCATTTTCTGCCCCCTCCCCTCACCGCCAGTCCAAAAAGCCAGAAAAGTTGAGGAACTGGGTTTAGATAATGAAACAAATAGATTTTTCTTAAACCATAGTTAGTGATCTAGTGGGGTATGATGCTAGTTGCCTTCTTGTGTTGCACCTTGACAGTCAGTTGGCTGTCAGACATCTTTGTGGAACTCCTGGCTCTCTAAAGACACAGCAGTGGATATACCACCAATCACCACCCTGTCCTTGAATGGCTGGGTGGACTGGATATTAACATTTGAACCACTCTAAGTCCATATATTTGTCATATGCTAAATAAGTAAAATAGCTGTCTAGCCTCATGAAAGCTTTTCCAAGCTACAAACTACTGATTTAAAATATGATTCCCATTAGACATTATGATTCCCATTAGCCAGCAAAATCAAATTTAAGAACTTTTTATCCCCCCCCACACTCGTCAAAACTAAACAACTAAACTGGAGAAGGCGGAGCTTCATTTCGGCGATACAGCTGTGATCTCGGGGCTCTGAGATCGCAGCCGATATTTTCACCCCTGGTCGGTCCCAACGGACCTAAACCGTCCCGTAGAGACGGGGATTGAGAAGGGTACTGTTCCAGGATCCCAGAGATATCGCAAAATCTCTGGTTCGATCCGGAAGAAGCCCTTTTGCTGGCGGCGGAGAGGCAGCCCCCATAGCTGCTGAAGTCGGGACAGCTCCGGAAAGAAAGTGATTGGAATGAAAGTGTGTCGGCTGGGTGAGAAAAACTCTTTTGTGTTGTAAATTCGTTGAGGTTGGAAAGTTCATCCTGAACAAAGAAGAAATCTGTGAGACTTTTTTTTTGACTGAAATCGTCTGAGCGGCGTTTTTTAAAGTGATGTCAAATTGAGGCTTGGGTTTTTTTTTTTGTTTTCTTTATACTTTTTGGGGGGGATTTTAGTGTGACTTTGTAGGTAACCGGATTGAATTTTCTCTTATATATATTTTTATGCTCCCTTTGATTTTTTAACTTTCTTTAGGATAGAGGCTCCCTTTGGCTATTTTTTTTTGTTTCTGTATATATTACTCCTTTTTTCTGGCTGGGGGGGAGGAAGAGCATTAAGAAACTTTGCAACACTACCAACTAGAGGCTTGAAAGTATTTTATTTGAATTGGAGAGAATTGCAAAAAGACCTCTTCTCAAGGACATTTTAACGTGATAAGATAGAGGGAGAGCACAGCAAAATATTATTGCAGGTGCTTTCCTGGACTGTTATCAACAACACTTGAGGTTTGGCTTTGAAGCTGCTGGAGAAGAGAGTCATAACAAGAGCCTTGGATAAATAAACAAAGTGCAGTGTGTTTTCTTATATATACCCCATTTGCTAGCCTTTTTCTAAATTTCAATTCTAGTAATATTCTTATTTTTGCCTTTTATTTTAAAGGGAAAGCCTCAGAGTTTTTTCTTAATTTTTCTTTTCTTTTTTATTGGGACTTTTTTGCTTTTCCTATTTATGTTTTTGGACCACTTTGTTGTTGTTGTTGTTGTTTTTTTGGATTATTGAGACTTCTTAACTGGATTAAGGTGTGAAGAATCTGAAGGAACTTTTTGTTTTTTCTCTTTTTGATTTTTTTTTTTGCTCTTAATCAATATTATTATTTTTGGATTTGTTTGTTTTTTTTTTCCTTTCTATTTTTTCCTTTTTTATGATGGACTATTTCGTAATTGGATTAGGGTCTAGAAGAACCTGAAGATCTTTCTTCTTCCTTTTTTCCTGTTTCTTCTTTGGTTTCGTGTCTTTTACTATTGGAGTTTTCCATTTTGGATTATAATTGGCTGCGTTACCAGTTGGATTAAAAGTCAAGAAGAATTTGAAGCTTTGGAAGCATTGAAATGAGCAGGAAACCAATAACATCTGGCATTTCTGCTTCTACCTCTGCTTCCCCACCAGCTGGAGGACAACGTTTAATTCAGACAATGTTGAAGCAAGATAAGGAACAAGAAAGAGTAACTTTACAGATGATTATGCAAGGAATCCAAGATCTCAAGACAAAATCAGACATCATTGAACAAAGAACAGGAAATATTGAACAAAGAACAGAAAATATTGAACAAAGAATAGAGAAGACTGATGAAAAAGTGGAAAACATTAAACAAATGATGATTAAGTATGAGGAGAGATTCCAAAAAATTGAGGAAGAAGGAAAACAAAGAGAGAAGAAGATTGGAAATATTGACAGTAGACTAACAGCGGTTGAACAAGAAAAAGGTGGGATGTTGAGGTGGGAGATGGAAAGGTCAGAATTTTACCTCAGATTTAAAAATATAGAAGAGGAAAAAGGAGAAAACTTGGCAGCGGTAATGATAGAAATTTTGGCAGATGCTTTGGAAATTACAGAGGAAAAGATGATGGATGGAATAGAGGAGATATATCGAGTCTATACAAAATATGCGATGAGAAATAAATTACCCAAGGAAGTCCATATTAGATTTACCAAAAAATCCATTAAAACGCAAATATTACAAGTAGCAAGAGAGAAAACACTGAAATACAAAGGTAAAGAGGTTGTGGTTTTAAAACAAATACCCAGAAGAGTGAGAGAGATGAGAAGAGAATATCGATTTCTGACCAAAATGCTATTGGAAAACGAAGTGAATTATAGATGGCTGATTCTAGAAGGACTAATGTTTTGGTGGCAAGAGCAGAGAATAGAATTGATTCAATTGAGAAAGCAGAACTTTTCCATGCAGAATTTTTTGGAGAAAGAAGAGAGGAAGCAGAGAAAGAGGTCTCATTAACTGAATTTCAAGATGAACAACTGGAGACTGAAAAAGAGAAAGGAGCAGTAGGGGGACAGATGGATAGCAAAGAACAGCGTGAAGTGAGATCCACAAGAGTGATTAGACCTAAATATAAAGCATAATCATGGAAGAAAAAAAACTGATTACAATGAATATAAATGGACTTAATTCAGCTGTTAAAAGAAGAAAAACTTTTCATAAATTAGAGAAATTAAAATTTGATATAATTTGTTTACAAGAAGTTCATATTAAAAAACAACATGAACAATTGTTATTACAGCCAAAATTGGGGAAAATATTTACTTCTTTGACTCAATGTAAGAAAAGAGGAGTGGTTCTATACATTAAAGAGGCTATCCCAGCAAAATTGATTTACACGGATGAAGATGGAAGAGTATTAATGTAGAAATAATGGACAATAATATAAAAATACTCTTGATTGCAATTTATGCTCCGAACGATAAACAAGAAGAGTTTTATAAAAAGCTACACATGAAAATAATTGGACTGGACTATGTTAATATAATTATGATGGGAGATTTTAATGGAATTGTGGACAATAAATTGGACTATATAGCAACAACAACAAAGCAAAATAGAAAGGCTCTCCCAAGGTCTTTTTTTTAAATGACAGATGAATTAACTTTAAAAGATATTTGGGGAGAAAGAAATGTTAAAGCTAAACAATATACTTTTTATTCAAATAGACATTTATCATGGTCCAGATTAGATATGATTTGGATCTCAACAGAATTAATATCCAATATTAATATCCAATATTAAAGAAACAAATATTGAAACAAGTACTTGGGCAGATCATAGCCCAATGACAATTAAATGGAAGGGACAAAAAAAAAAGATCGAGATGGACATTAAATAATACTATTTTAAAGGAGAAAGATTTTATACAATGGATGGAGAAGGAATTGGCTTTTTTCTTCAGAGAAAATAAAAAAGAAGATACTTCAACGCAGAATGTGTGGGATACAATGAAGGCATACGCTAGAGGTTTGATAATAGATTATACAAGAAAAAAGAATATTAGGAAAAGGCAAACTTCTAAGGCCTTGGAAGATGAGTATAAAATTCTTGAAAAAGAATTACAGAAAATGCCACAGAAAAAGGATATTAAATTGAAGCTGGATGTAATCAAACATAAAATGGAATTAATAGAGAAAGAAGAACTGGCACAGAAAATTAGAAACTCTAAACAGAATTATTTTGAAGATGCAAATAAACCAGGTAGATGGCTAGCATATAAATTGAGAAAAGAGAAGGAATCAAGAAAAATATTGAAGTTAATAGATGAACAAGGCCAAGTTTGTTATGGGAATAAGGAGAAAAAAGAAATTATTCGAGATTTTTATGGGCAACTATATAAGCAAGAGAATATTGATGAAGAAAAAATCAAACAGTATTTACAGGAAGCTAATTTACCAAAGATACCTAAAGAGACTGAAGAAATGCTAGAAAGCAATATAACAATGATGGAACTAAATGAAGCATTTAAGAAACAAAATAATGGGAAAGCACCGGGTCCAGATGGGCTTCCATCAGAATTCTATAAAACATTTCAAGAATCATTGAGCATCCCATTGTTAGAAGTTATGAATGAAGTTATGTTAAAAAAGATGATACCTAAAACATGGTCAGAGGCCTATATTACACTCATACCGAAGGAAGAGACTGACCCATTGCAAATTAAGAATTATAGACCTATTTCTTTATTGAATGCAGACTATAAAATCTTTGCTTCAATCTTAGCAGAAAGACTTAAAAAATATTTAAATAATTTTATTCACCCAGATCAAAATGGATTTCTGCCAAAGAGACAAATTAGAGACAATATGAGAGTAATCTTGGACACTTTGGAATACTATGAGGCTCATCCTGAAAAGCAAATGGCTTTGATATTCCTAGATGCTCAAAAAGCATTTGACAACGTGAACTGGAGATTTATGTTATTATTATTGGAGCAGATGGGTTTTGCTAAAAAATTTATTCAAGCAATAGAAGCCATATATAATAAACAGACAGCAAGGGTAATGATGGAGGGGGAACTTACAGATTTTATTAATATAAGGAAAGGCACAAGACAAGGATGCCCCCTATCTCCTTTGCTATTTGTGTTGACCTTGGAAGTGTTGAATAGAAATATTAGGGATGATAAAAGCATAAAAGGAATGAAAATTAAGAAGGAAGAATTTAAGCTACAAGCTTTTGCTGATGATTTAGCTTTTATTTTGGAAGACCCTCTAGAAACAGCTCCAAAGTTATTGGAAAGGATAGAGGCATATGGAGAGGTGGCTGGTTTGAAAATAAATAAAGATAAAACAAAGATTTTGACAAAGAATATGCTATTGAGACAGAGAGAAGAACTGGCAGACCTTTTGAAAATTTAAGTTACAAATAAGGTTAAGTATCTGGGGATATATTTGACAACAAGATGTAGCACATTAAAGGAGAATAATTATATTAAACTTAAACAACAGATAATTACAGATTTGAAGAAGTGGGAAAACTTGCAATTGTCATTAATAGGGAGAATTTCAACAATTAAGATGAATATTTTACCTAGAATTTTATTTTTGTTACAAACAATACCAATTAGGCTTGGAAAAGACTATTTTGAAGATTTAAATAAAATTATGTTGAAGTTTATATGGCAAGGTAAAAAAGCGAGAATAAAGCTAAAGCTTTTGCAAGATGCTAGAATTAGAGGAGGTTTTGGCCTGCCTAATTGGGAATTGTATTATCAAGCTGCAAGTTTGATGTGGGTCAAAGAATGGATAACATTAAAGAAACATAGGTTGTTGACATTAGAAGGGCATGACTTGCTGTTGGGCTGGCATGCTTTTTTATGGTATAAGGGAACTAAAACACAGGGTTATTTTAGAAGACATTATGTACGGGAGTCTTTGTGGTTAAATTGGGAGAAGATAAAAAGACAATGTTATTTGAAAATTCCAGTTTGGTTATCGACCATTGAAGCATTTTCCTATCCTATAATCTACAAGAAGGAACAAACAGTTAGATATGGGGAACTTTTGGATGAAAAGGGTGAACTTAAATCGATCCAAAACTTAGAGGAACAAGGTATAAGGATGAATTGGTTTTCATATGCACAAATACATTCAAGGTATGATGAAGATTCCAAAACAGAGGGATTTTATGATAAGCAGACTGATTTAGATAAGATCTTGATGGGTACTGATGAGAAGGTGATTAAAAAATTATATGGTTATTTACTGGGAATGAAATTAAAGGAAGAACAAGTCAAAGAAACTATGATTGTTTGGGGGAAGAATTTTGGATATGGGATTGATTTAGAGAAATGGCAGAAATTGTGGTCTCAAAATTATAAAATGACAATGTCAACAGCATATAAAGAAAACTTGTATAAGATGTTTTACAGGTGGCACTTTCCTCCGACAAGAATAGCAAGAATGTTCAAGAACAAATCTGAAAAATGCTGGAAATGTCATCAGATACCCAGCTCGTATTACCATATGTGGTGGACTTGTGAGGATGCTAGAAAATATTGGACTATAATTCGCATGTGGTTGGAAAAAATGACAAAGAAACATATAGACTTGAAACCAGAGATCTTCTTATTGGGAATTTTACCTGATATATATAGTAAAGATTTGAAATATCTGATTGTAAATGTATTAACAGCAGCCAGGATTGTATTTGCTAAAAATTGGAAGAATGAGAAAATACCACTACAGGAAGAAATTATTAAGAAAATATTAGAATGTGCTGAGATGAGCAGATTGACATTTGAAATTAGAGAGCAAGAGGATAAACAATTTTATGAAATTTGGGATCTTTTTTATAAATGGCTAGATGATAAAATACGACAATAGAATATTTAGAATGTTAGATAGTAAGGAATATCTTTATTTTGCTATTATTTTGTTATTTGACATTATATTTATAAAGGGTTTTATAGGATTGATTTGATATGATTATATGATTTGTTATAGAGTAAACTGGTTTAAAGTATTGTTAGCTCATAAAGCATGAATGATTAAAAATATAGTCAAAAACTTCTTTTTTTATTGATATTAGGATATATAAGTTTGGATTGACAATATGAGTTGTTATGTAACATAATTGTAATTGAGACTACAGAATGAATGCACAAAAATGATGAACCAACTGACACACTGGATGTACATATGAGAGTTGATGTTTTTATGTTTTGTTTGTCTTGTTTGTCTGTAGAAAATTAATAAAATCTTTTTCAAAAAAAAAACTAAACAACTAAACTAAACAGTAAGCAGAGATAATTATTATATTAATTTTAGAGAAGCTTAGATGTGTATTTTGTGAAACTAAGAAACATCAATTCCAGTATATATAAGAAACAGTCAATTCCAGTATATTGGAATACACAGTATTGTCCTGCCATTTCTAAGCTATCACTTTATGAGTGCAATTGCTGAACTTGGTATAAATTGTTTCAATTAATACTGTGAAAAGGAAACTAATTTTTGACTACATAAATGAAGTTTTGTTATTATATTTTAGATAAGTGTAGATAAGTGAAAGTTTTCCCTAGAGCGATATTTTTGTTTCAGACAATATCTGCTTTGACAACTGACATACCATGTTAAACAGTGTTAGAAGGATATATTTAAATTTCTGCAGCAGGGAAAAATTATGAGTTAAATATAAGGTGTTACAAGATGCAAAGGTTTGCCTGAGTTGAAATTGTATTTTTCAGCTTGCTGTTTGGTTTTGAAGAAAAAGCTAAAAGTGCATGAAAGAGGAGAAAAAGTAAAACAGAAAAGAAAGAAAAAAAATACACAGAAGTAGCTTCCAATCTTTTTCAACAGTTATAAATACAATTATAAATGTGTCTCTTACTCTATGGTTACAACATAGCTCTTTTCTTTCTATAATCTATTCTTTCTAATGATTAAAACCACAAATCCTAACTTCATTTTTTTATAGCAAAAGGTTTTCCAGTCATTTCCTAACTGGTTCTTCAATTTCACTGTCCTCTCCTTTTTATCATCTTACATTAGTTTGTAATAATTTCAATGTGTATGTCCTCTTCTTCTGCCCACTACTTTTACTTTCTCCTAGGTTATTACATTATAGCCTTTATATTACTTCATATCTCTATATTTATAATCTCTATATTACTTTCTAACTTTATATTGCTTTCTAACTTCAAATTACTTTCTATGTTTATGTCCTCCTTTGACAGAGTTATTGCTTGTAGGTGAGGAGAATGCTATAGATATAATGCACTTGGCCTTCAACAAATTCTCTCATGATATTATCCTAAATAATACAGTAACATCAGAGCTGAATGACCAGACTAGACCAGAACTAGAGTGGAGTGCCATAGGACTTTGTCCTTGGTCCTATGCTATTCAACATTTTAAAATATTACTTTAATGAGAAAGATGAGTGGAAGTTATCAAATTTGTAGATGACACAAAGCATAGCTAATTGGCTAATAATTTAAAAGAGACAATATTTTTTTTTTTAAAAAAAGCCTAGATCATCTTAAGAAATCAAGCTACCCATCAGAATCAACTTACTGTTATATGACTTATCATTCAGTAGGGTTGGCTACCACCTGAAATATTATTACCTTCTTTGTTGAGGTCTTCAAATAGAAAGTTGACCATATGAGCCCTAAATTCACTTTCAGCTCTATGATTCTATAGTTCTATTGTTGAATATATGAGAATATCTTGGAAAGTCTATTTTGTAATTTCCTTCCCCCATTGAATAAAAAACAGCAAAGAAAAAGGAGGTTATTGTCAAGGAAAATATTGATTGAGAAGTGATACATTTTGAGATAAAAAATTTTTTAGAAACTGGAGCTATGCAGATGTACAATAAATTGTAAAAAAGATTACAAGCCTAGATTCCTATTTCATAAACAACTTTATAAGTGGTAATCAGCATCTTGAATTGCACCTATAAGCTAACTGGTAACCCAGTACAACTTACAAAGCAAAATTATTAAATGGGCTCAATGAGGAATGCTGATAATGCTGTTGCTTCATTCTTCAACTGCTACATTTTTTTGAATGGTTTTCAAAGGCAATTCATTGCTGTAGCTTATATGATTAGTGGCCAAAGCAATCTTTTCTAAAAAGTTTAACATTCTCTAAAATTCAAAATAAAGATTCAAGAGTCTGAAAGATTTTATATTGTCCTTATTATTGACAGAAGAAAGATGGGGTTTGTTTTGTTCCTGTGTTAAGAAACAAAGTCAGAAACAGTAGACTTTTGGGGAAAATTATTCATACATTAACACCTACTATTTATCTGCTACACATTTATGTGGCCTACATTTGACTGATGAAGATGATGACTACAACAATCTTTTTAAAGTTGCCCAAATTCCTATGTCATTGTGGTGTACAAAAATTGGTTTTATTGTTGGTTTTATTGAAGAATATCACAATTTAAAAGAGCAAGTTATATATAGGATACTTGCAAAACTGAAACCATTAATAGTACATGGACTTCCCAACAATACCACAAATCTTGATTAATGTATAAGGAGATTCTCATTAAGTAATGAAATGGAAAAGCTGCTACTGCAATAATTGTTAGGCTAATACACTTTCCTTTTCCCTGCAAAACATATTAGCAAAATGGACTACAGGCCAAATCATGCATTTTATACAAAGTCTGCTTGATCCATCTGTGACTCATTGGAAGGAAGTCCCTCTTATAAGACATTAATATTAATGCAGATCTTTGAGCTCTTTCTGCCTTTGGTTAATTAACTGAAAGAGCAGCAGAGTCCAAAATCAATCTTTTAAAAATTTTATATCATAACCTTTCTTCAAGTACAATCAAGGTTCTTCACCTATATATTTGATTTGGAGGTTATTCTTGTAAACTTTGACCTAGATAGTGTTGATAAGCAAGTCTTTTTCTCTGGATCCATGGATTAACTAAAAAAGAGTTCAAAAATCCAAGCCCAGTGAGAATAACAAGAAAATATTGTTGTTTAAAATGAGATATCTTATGAAAAAATCTTTGCATGGGTCATGTCAGTGGAGAAATCAACAGTCATTTTACCAGACCTCCATACTGCATGAGATATTATAAAATTAAGTTTTTATTATTTTTATTTTTATTTTATTTTTATTTGCTTTTTTTTATTAAATCTGTATGCCATCCATTCTACCAAGTGATAAGCAAAATATTCACACTCTGATATGACTATCTATGTTGGCTAGTTTATAAAATTATCCAAATTATCTTCATCCATTGCAATGTTAAGAACATTGAATTATCTAGTAAAAATTAAGAACCTGGACAGTTAGTAATTGTTTATGTGAATTGTTTATGAAAAAGTATGGATGTTTCTAAAGGTTGTATTTATGCAACTAGAAAAGGATAATTTTCTGAGGGAATCAGGGGTGGGATACAACAGGGTTAACTACTGGTTCGGGATTTACAAGCTTCCCTGCCCTCTGTGAGCCATATGCCTCTTAATCGTCATTAGCATGCTGCTGCCAAGAAGCAGCCTTTGAAACATCCCTCTTTTCTTGTTTTTTTTAACTGCGGCTAATGCCTCGTTCGGCAGTTGAAGTTGAAAAATCAGGAAATAAAGATCAGGTAAGAGCCCAGGTGGGCAAAAACATCAGCAGACATAGAACTGGTTCTATGTTTGCTGCTCTTCAGAGCTACTGGTACTACAGAGGTGGACAGAAATGGTAGAAACCCACCCCTGGAGAGCATATACAAATTCTTTGGAAAACATTTTGGTTGTGCTACTTGTCACATTCCCAATTTTATGTCTTTATTTCTTTCATTCCTACATCTTATTCCTTGATTTTTGAACTCTCTCTCCCCATTGCATGCCTAGCCTCTCTACACATCACACCACTCTCTAAGGTCATATAACAGGCATTCGTTGCTTAACTATGGTAATTAGATCCAGCAACTCTGTTACTAAACAATATGGTTGTAAAGTACAATGTAACATGACAGGCTATCTACGTTGCAATTGTTAGGCTAATCTCACAGGGCCACAGATTGGAAACTGGCAATGAAGGTTGCAAATGGTAATCAAATGACTGCAAGATACATTGTAACTGCAAGCTGGTTGCCAATTTCACTAAATTGTGATCATGTGACTGTAGTGATGATGTAATGGCTACAGCTACAAGGCCTTGTTGTAAGTCCCTCTTGTGTTTAGCACAAATATAACCTCAGAACTTGTAAGAATCTGTGCTTACAAATGACTGCCTATTACTAAAAATGGTGGAGAGTTTTATCTTTTGTCAAGCTAACAAACCCCTGAAGCCCTGCAGGACTTTCAGGAATTGCTGAAAACTGCTGAAAAACAGACTGTATATTAAAAATGTCTGGCTTCAGCAGTTGAGTAAAGCATTGAGTAGCCTTAGGGGTTTGTAACTCAAGCAAGTCCATCATTTTCAGTAATAGGCCACCCATTTGTATGTAGAGGTACTTCTTAAATTAGACATTCTTAACCTGTGGATTGCCTATATGTGTAATCATTAACTTCATTTCTAGACTGTCCAACTGCAAAGGACCTAGATAGAAAACAACAGATAGCAATAAATTAAATTTAAAATAACAATACAATTAGATACTCTCAATCAACTTAGTCTGAAACATAGTGAAATAGGATTCTTTTCTTTTTCTTTTTTGTAAATTTTATTTAAGTTTTCACAAAGAGAAAAAAAACAAATAAAACATCTTTTTGGAAAGCAGCATAATCCCGGGTTACATTTCTTCGTACAGACACAAATTTAGGTTCATGCTCATTTTTATATTCTATTCCATATCTTATTACTATTTTACATTTTCTGCATAGTTTCTCCCCTCTTTTAATTTTCTCAATTTTATTTTAATTATCTTATATTCTATTCCATATCTTATTACTATTTTACATTTTCTGCATAGATTTTCCCCTCTTTTAATTTTCTCAATTTTATTTTAATTATCTTATCTCAATTCCGATCATTGTATTTATCTTTTTGGCTGTCCTGCTTCAATTATCTATTATCTTTTCTCATTAAACAAAATTTCTCCTGAAGTTACTGATTTAAGTATGATGCCTTTATATCTTTTCCCTAAAGTTGTAACATTCAATATAATACATAACTTCCATTCGGATTCTACTTGGTACATTCTTAAAATACACACTGTATTCTTAAAAAAAGAAAAAAAAATATAAATGTATATAATTAAAACAACATTCCATTCCAAGTCAATTCTATCATTAATATTAATATTCATTAAAGTCTTAACATCTTTAACATTACTTTTCAATTAAATATCATACTTCTATGAGAACAATTATAAGCTTTCCATAATTAATCCCCCCCTTCACTTATATTTTATAAAACATTAACTAATTAAAATGTTCCCATTCCTTCTTAATTCAATTTTCTCATTTATTTTATTTCACTTATTTTATTCACAAATATTTCACTAAATTATACTATTTTATTCCTCATTTTAATCATACGTTGTTTCTAATTTTCTAGTTATTTCTATTACTAATATAACAATACAATCTTATATACCTTTACAGAATCCCTTTTTCAGTTAGATATTCACCCATTATCTCTAAATAGGTCCTGTTTCTCTATATCTTGCTCCGATCTTTTGTAACTTCTTTTCCTTTCCTTCTTCCCTCTCTTCTTCCCTCTCCCTCTTTTACCCCCTTGTCTCTCTACCTCTATTTCTCTCTTCTGTATTCCCCGTTTCTGTTGCTTTCCAGTATTATACTTATTTTTTGAATTATTTTTCTTTTCTTTGGTTGTTTTTTTAAGTCTTAAATTCTCCATTCTCTTTCCCCCCTTTCCTTTTTCTTCCCCACATAAAATTACTTGTTCATTAAAGATGGCTTCTTCTTTGTCCCAGTCTTCTTGTTTTGCAGTCTTTTCTTGTTGTTTCTCATAGTTCCAAATCTCCATTTCTAAGAATTGAAAAATGAAGCCAAAAGAACCCTTCCCTTCTTGTGCATCTTCTTTATATTTTTTAAGTTCCATTTTCAATTCATCCAGAAGTGGTGCCATTGTATAAATTTTTAAACAACCACCCGATTGATTTTAGTCATTCAAATATAATAACCAAAAATCCAAAGATCACCAAATAATCCAAATACACGCAAGCTGTTTCTTTTTTGCTCTTTTTTTTCACTTTCTCTTCCTGGGGTTACTATTTAGTTGCAAAGTTTCAGTTAAAATGTATCTTTTAGAAGTCTTGTTGAAGTTTTACTTTAGATTCTTTTTAATTCTAGGCAGTCGCCTCCCTCTTCCAGATCCTGCCCTTATTCTTTTTCTCCCCCTTCCTGCTTATGAAAAAGAAAGTTTTTAATGTTCAGAAATCTTTATTATCCCTTTAGCATTTTGTTTTATTTTCAGCTTAATTGCCTATTGATATCAAAGCGTATTTTTCCGATTTCTTATTTAAGTCTCTTAGTTGTCAGGGAAGGAGAGAGAAGAAGAAAAAAAGCCAAACCTTTCCCTTTTCACTTTCCTTCACTGCTTCTGACTCTTCTTTGGGAGCAATGTTATTTCTTGTAAGTTTAAATTCCAGGGTACCTTGGTTGTTGCTTTTACAATTTAACCCGGTCAGCCAAAACTTTCACTTCTTATCTTCTTCCTGCACATTCTTTTCTGGTCAAGTTCTTCTTTGTGGTGGCCATTTCTGACCACCGCTGCAACCGCCTTCAGTAAAGGGAGTAATGGCCAGCTGAGGAGAAGAGATGCAGCTCTTCTTGACCCTGCTGGCAGTCTTCCGCCTCTTCACCACCTCTACGGTGTGACTTAGCCCCAAAACCAGCTGGCTCAGGGCACTCCAGCAGCGAGCCCAGACAGAAACTATGCACAATTGCGGATTTCTATCTGTTGCTGAAGCCCTTCAAACCGGAAGACCCTGGATTGTTTTCATTTGTTTTCCAAATGTTTGGAGATACTGTCCTCATTTCTATCAGCTGTGTACCTCAGTAAGGAACAAGGAGTTTCTTTAAATAGCAGGGTAAAATAGGCAGATTCCATATTAAAATAGAAGCAGGAAGTGCGATTTCCATTTAAACTTATTAAGGAATATAGGACTGATTTGTAAATACAGGAAATCTAAGAGTTAATGATATGTCTTATATTTTTTAAATATCTATATGTGTGGAGTTTTATTTTCCATTTTAAGCAAAGACAATATTCTTACCTGGAACATAGAAGAAAATAACTGAATCCAAAATATTTCATTTGAGAAAACAGTGAGAAACTTTGAAGAAAAGATTTTGTAACGGAACTTTTACCGTGTGAAATTCTAGTATTAAAATATACAGTGATTCCAATGACAAAACTTAATTGTGTACCTTATGTAAAGAAGGCTTTCATTTGTTGATTCCTTACATATAATTTTCACACAGCTGTTCACTGCCATAAAATGTCCTTTGCATTTGTCTATGATCAGACAGCTTTCTAGTAAAAGCAGATAAAAGCCATTCTTGAGTAAACTCAAAAAAGATGTATTTTGCCAGTGGCTTTGAAAGGAGGCCAGGTAATTTATGTCTAAATATAAAGAAAAAAAACCAATAAAAACTGCCTACCTGCCTAGGTCTGCTTACCATATGTAAAGACTATAACTTTACACACAAATGTAAGCTTTATAAAATGTGGGAGAAATACTCTATTTTGTTCTTAATCCAAGTCAATTGTATCAGGTATACATTCTGCAAAACTGGAGACAGTATTAATGGTTCCTTTGGGTTTATACAAAAATATAAGGAAAACCTTACAAATTAACAGTTTATGTGGCATCAAAAGAAAAGGGTTTTCCTTTTCCTGTAGTTGTTTATGTAGGGGTGATTCTACAATGTAAATAATGTGATTTATTCATTTCTGAATCAATCATGAGATCCAGTGTTTATTTCTCCAAGGACTGTTGGAAAGGTTAACAAAAGTCTGGGAAGTTTATGCTTCTCCACTATATTCCAGATATCACCTTAAAAAGTCCACAAGTGAATACCTACCTTTTTGTTGTTAAGTAAAGGCAATACACATTTACCTTTGTATGCCTTTAAAATTTCATTAAATTGACTAATCAGCAACCATCCTATATAGAAAAATGTTTAGTTTCTTCCTCACCATTCTGATGAAGATTCAGATTAATGAATCTTAGTGTTAATGTGAAAAATATTGCCTTGGTAATTTAAGGAGCAAAGAAAATTATTCACTTTCACTATTTGCCTGTAAATTCCTACCATCTTTTATCATTTTGCCAAGTTAGGCAAGAAAGCTAAATGCATTCAATCTTTTTTTTTAATTAAAAAATCCAGGAAAGATGAATAATAAATTATTCAGTAATGATGAAAAAGACTCATGTCTATGGATATATTCAGTCAGAAGCTTAGAGCTTCTGGAGCATGGGAAACTACCAGAGGACTGGAAAGGAGCTGGTATGACTCCAATCTTCAAAAAGGTGGAAAAAAAATTAGATCCACGAAGCTACAGACCAATCTGCCCACATTAACATCTGGGAAAATCCTGGAAAAAATAATCAAGGAGTGGATTTGTGATCACCTAGAAACAAACATGGCAATGACTGGAAGCCAGCATGGGTTTATTAAAAATAGATCAGGCCAGACCACATTGTCTGCTTTGACAAAGTGACTAAATTAGTGGATTAGGGAAACGCTGTGGACATAGTTTATTTAGATTTTAGTAAGGCATTTAACAAAGTAGACTACAGCCTAGGTAAGCTAAAACAATTGGAATAGATAGTGGTACTTCTATTCCAGATGGATTCGCACAGGCTGACTATCCACACTCAATGTAATTCCTCCATGGAACTACATCTACATGAAAGGAGGAATAGCAATAGCATTTGAACTTATATACTTTACAGCCCTCTCTAAGCAGTTTACAGAACATATTACCCCCAACAATATGAGTCCTAAGAATGTTACTATTTAACATCTTCATTCATGATCTAGATCAGGGGATAAAAGGAGAACTCATCAAATTTGCAGATATCAACAAGCTGGGAAACTAACACTTTGATTCAGATTTTGACAGACTTGAACACTGAGCTTATTACCATGGTAATAACCATTTTGATATCTCTCTCTTTCTTCCATCAAGGTAAAGTAAATTGTTTATCAAGTTTTGTTTACAATCATGCAAGCAAAAAAAATGTGTGAACTTCATTTGACAGCAATTGTCTTTATTAGACTTTGTCAAGGGAGTTGCTTTATCCCACACTGTTTCTGCAAGTTACAGCTGCATGATGTAGTGTAAAATGTATGGTATATGATTTCACAAGGGCTTTAATTTTACTGAACTAATTTAGTATATGAAAGAAGCCAAAGGCAATGTCACACCCATGATGAAGAACCTGCCTATTTTGTAATTTATAATGCACTAATATTCATTCATTCATTCACTTGCTTATTCATTCTTCACATAGACATCATTCTCGTGTAACTTGACTCTGGACGAAGTACAATAGTAATATGGTGTCTTTGCTGTCCAGATAAATTTCCTCTTGTGGATGGGATGCAAAAGGAGGGACAAAATGAAATATGAATGACAAAATTTAACATATTTTTATTTATTTTAAATAATTAAATAGAATTGTTAAGTTATCCTGTCGTGAGTACAGTAAGTTGGCTTTGGTGAGTTGACTGTGGTGAGTTGGCAATGGTGAATTGGCCACAGCGAGGTGGCTGGGGCAAGTTGGCCCATTCCAACATTTATGTGCTTTAGATATTGGATATTAAGGACATTAACTTTTACACAGAATAATGCATTGGAACATTCCTTATCAGAAGACAGTATATTGATATGGCTTGAGACTTTCCCAATTTTCTGCATAAGAGCTTATTTAAAGTCACTGACAGAAAACACTAATAAGATGCACACACTGTGCTTCATGTAGGCACTCAGCAATAAAAGCAGCAGGGAGTCAGACATTTTTTTAAAAATACAGTTCTTTGACAAAATAATAAGAAACTAAAGAAATAATGGATAAAATTATTTGAACAATTAAATACACCAACATAGTATGCTCTTAAAAATAACAATTTCACTTTTATAGCTATTGGATTTTTTAATTATATAAAATGGAAACCACTTCATTGCCATACTGGAAACTTCATATTCATTGTTTGTCCCCACCCATCGCAATTTTATACTGATGTTATAATGTAAGAATAATATTACTGAAATCAATTGCTTTTTCAAAAATAATAAAGCAAACAGTATTCAGTGAACAAAGATGATAATGTTATAAGGAATGAGTCAATCAGTTTATTTGTAGCCCAGTCAATTTTACATACAGTTATTCATACAATTATATTCATAATTGCATTCCAGAATAATGTGTATTTTTAAAAGCAACATACTTGTAAAAGTAAGTTGGGCTGCATTTTCACACAAAGTATATGCATGTAAGTTCTGGAACAATAAAACCTTGTATGAAAATTTCTAAATGCACTTTACCCTATTATATGAAAAGATATTTTAAAAATTTGTTGAGTAATGAACTATGTTGCAAATGGGGACAATCGAAAAGCAGTCCAATACATCAAAGCCTTTTCTAATGGAGCCTCTGTTCTTAGAGCTTGATTTGTGATATAAATACTGCATGTGGAATCAATGAAAATTTAATCCAAGTATTAAGCGCACCCACAGTTGGAAACTCTGTATTTTATTGGTCACTGATGGTGAGCACTTGCTTCCCAATCAATGGAAACAGTCAGGACAGAGTGCTACAAACACTCCCAGCTGGAATATATGAAATAACATGTGAATAACCTAGCATGTGTTACTTATGTTTAAATCTATGGATATCAATTTGTGTTTTTTTTTTAAAGAACACAATTTCATCTAAAAAGAGAATGTGCATATGTTCTCCTGTTTCTGTTTTAATTTATGGTGTTTGCGGGTGGCTGTCATTGAAAGGGAGAGAATTATGACAAATGAGGAAGATTGAGATGTATTTATATTTATGGAATGGCTCTGTTACTATGTGTACACTTGCAAATCTTGTTCTTAATGTTAAGTTTTGAGTATGGGCGAGAAAGAATGGAGACAAGCCTCTGAACGGTGAACTTCAGCTCTTTATTTACATTGTGACTACCCCATCTTAATAGCAGTTAAACCCGCCTTATATACGCAAACCCTGTAACTTTTAACCAAAAACGAGCTAGGAACGCTAGCTCTTAGAACCAATAGGAACTCTCTGTTAAGGGCCAATCAGATTCCGCGGAATGGGCCAATCCAGTCCGGCCTCTTAACAGCCAATCAGAAGTGCAGGGCCAGAACCCTGCACTTACTCCAAGCTCACACTTTATTAATCTTTAGGCAAACACAACACCCCTTCCCCCTGGCTTCTTATTTGCAAGGCGCAGTTACATAGTCCTTTAGTCTCTTTGATTTCTGTTGTATCGGCTGGCTGCAATCACACTGAGGTAGATCGTTGTTTGGCAGTGGGGCTGTTTCTGGTTCAGAGTTCACTTCTACGTCGTTGCCCACATTCTCTGCAATTCCCTGAGGTGCAACCATTTCTCCCTCTGGCTCTGCTTCCTGAGTTTCTATTAAACCGTCGTTTCCTTCGAAGGGGTTTCCTAGGAATTCATCTTCTTCCGTACCTCCCCCCCTCAGTTTGGTTGTAGGGAAGTTGTGGACTGGCCGCTGGAAGCCGTGATCATAATTGATCGATATGCCATTTCCAAAGTTTATCGTCAAGGCATTGTACAAGGTAGGATCTGGGGCCGGTTACACGTACTACTGTCGCTTCCACCCACAACGGGTCGCCCGATAGGTTTTTTGCATAAACCAGGTCTCCTACCTGGAAGGTACGACAGCGGCTGCTGGATCCTAATGGTTTCTCCGGTTCGTAAGCTGGATGCAACTGGTCGAGGTGGGAACGGAGCTTTCGTCCCATTAGCAGTTCGGCGGGAGTTTTGTTGGTGACGCTATGTGGGGTGATGTGTTGCAAGAAGTGGATTTGATTGACCTTGTCATCAATGTTGTCGTAGTCTACCTTTTGCAAGGTTTTCTTCACAAATTGGACCATGCGTTCTGCTTTGCCATTGGTCGCAGGGTGCGCAGGCGAGGTGAGCGCATGGCGGATGCCGCGGTCAGCGAGGTACTGCTCGAACACTAGTGTGGAAAATTGAGGGCCGTTATTGGATACCAGGACGTCTGGTAATCCGTGGGTTGCAAAGAGTCTGTTTAAGATTTTGATAACCGCCTCGGAGGTCGTAGTCGTCATGCGATGGATTTCAAGCCAATTCAAGTAGGCGTCAACGGTAAGCAGGAAGGTGTGGCCTTTGGTTGGCCCCGCGAAATCCAGGTGAATTCGGGACCAGGGTCCACGTGGTGTCTCCCATTCAGTAGGCATGGCTTTTGGTGGGGCGTTGCTGACTTCTTGGCATTTGGGACAAGCTTTAACCCACTGTTCGATTTGCTTGTCAATGCCCGGCCACCATGCGTAGCTGTGCGTGAGGGCTTTGATTCGCACGATGCCAAGGTGGCCATCGTGCAAGGTTCTCAGCAGCACTTTCTGGAGTCGTTCTGGGATAACGACTCTATCGCCCCAGATGACACAACCCTTCTGGGAGAAGTGTTCGGTTTGTCGAGTCTTGAATGGTATGAAGTCATCTGATAGCTGGTCCAATGGCCATCCGCGTTCTACCCAGCCTAGGACTCGTGCTAGGTGTGGTCGCCTTTGGTTTCTCTTGTGATATCTCGGGCGGTTAGTGGCGGCAAGTTGAGTGCCTCGATTTGCAACGTGCTTACTGTTGGTGCAGGATCATCGAGAGTCTCTGCAAGCGGTGCTCGGCTCAATGTGTCAGCGTGGGGAATGGCTTTCCCCGGGCGGAATTGCAGCCGATAGTTATAAGCAGCTAAGAATTCTGACCATCGGGTCATCCTAGGGGATAATATGTAGGGAGTCGGCTTATCTCCGGCTATTATCCCCAATAAAGGTTTGTGGTCAGTCACAATAGTAAAAACCCAGTCATACACGTATTCGTGGAATCTTTTCACAGTTGAGACAATTGCGAGGGCTTCTTTATCAATTTGTCCATAGTTTCGCTTAGTCTTTGAAAGAGTCTTTGAAAAATATGCAACAGGGGCTTCATTCCCATTAGGCAGTACGTGGCTCAAAATGGTGTCCACCCCAAAAGGCGATGCATCACAGGTTATAACCAACGGCAAAGTCTCGTTATACTGCATGAGTACAAAGTCAGAAGTGAGCAGTTTTTTAACGTTATGGAACACCTGTTCTTCACGGTAATCCCATAGACAATTTGCTTTTTTATCTAACAACCGGTGTAACGGTTCAGCGACAGTTGCTTTGTGTGGCAAAAATACATTATAAAAATTGATGAAGCCTAGGAAAGCCTGGAGATCGGCCTTGTTTCATGGCCTGGGAGCGTTTTTAATCACTTTTAATTTACTTTCGGTAGGGTGAATACCCTGGCTATCAATCAGGTACCCTAAAAACTCAACACTGTCAATACATAATTTACATTTGGTTTTTTTGACCTTAAGACCGGCCTCTTGGAATTTTTTTAAGACTAATTTTAACCGGTCCTGTAAGATTTTTTTTGCAGGGGCTGCAATTAATACATCATCAAAATAGGGGACCACGCCCTTAATTCCTTGCAATAACCTTTCCATAAGGCTCTGAAAAATCCCCGGGGCTACACTCACTCCGAATTGCAGACGGGTACATTTAAAGGCACCTTGGTGCGTCACAGTAGTTTGGGCCTGTGCCGTTTTTTCATCTACTGGTAATTGCTGATATGCCTGAGCTAAATCTAATTTAGCGAAAACTTTTCCGCCCCCCAGGGAATGGAGGAGATGCTGCACCACCGGAACTGGATACGCGTTCTGCTGCAGGGCGTGGTTCAAAGTGGCCCGGTAGTCCCCACAAATTCGGGTTGACCCGTCTGGCTTGATGGGTGTTACAATAGGGGTTTCCCAAGGGGAGTGATTGATGGGCTCTAACACTTCCTGAGCTATCAGTTTGTCGAGTTGTTTGTCGATTTTCGGTTTTAAGGCAAACGGAACTCGACGGGGCTTTAGGCGAATGGGAGCTATTTTTGGAATTAAGCTGAATGAAATCGGGGTCCCCTTGTACTCGCTTAAGCTGTCTGCAAAGACGTCCCTGAACTCATAGACAAGGTCTTCCTCCCAGTCACAGCCACTGACTCGGTTTACGCTGGCCACTTCAATGCTGAGTGGCACGAACCATTGGAGGCCTAGTAGGCTAGGCCTATCTCTATCGATGACCGTTAAAGGTAAGTACGCTATGTGCTTCTTGAAGGAGACTCAATCTCAGCAGGACCCGACGACGGGGATTCGATTCCCTTGGTAGTCCTTGAGGATGAGGCGTTAGAAACGGAGATCTTGGCGTTAAATTGTGGGGATGAGTTGCTTGAGTGTCTTCCAGGACACCATCGAGAGGGACGATCCCGAGTCGACCTCCATGTGGCAAGGCTGGTTCTCAATGGCTACTGTAACTCGGATTTTCTTAGTGTCCAAGGCTGAGGCGTGACCGATAGTGATAGTATGGTGAGCCTCTTCTTTCTGCAAAACTCGATTTCTATAGGAGTGGTTTACTGGCTCTCGCTGTTCAGGACGGTTTCCTGTCAATTGGCGATAGTTAGCCCCTTTTGAGGCCTGGCTGGGTCCTGGCAAGCTGCGGCAGACCCGTCCGATGTGGCCTTGTTTCCTGCACTCATGGCAGAGTGTGTCACGGAATTTGCATTCAGACCAGGTATGGTTGGCTCCACAGCCAGCGCAAGGGCGTAAGGGCTTCGGGTGAGGGTCCCGGTCGGACCGCAATCGATGGACCCCTACTTCGTCGTTGTCTGACGATGAAGAGAGGTCTCATGGTGCGTCGTTATGAGCTGTCCTTCCGACTTGGATAAAATGTCGCTTGTCGGTGTAGGTACCGGAGCGCGGTTTTGGCGTAGTTGTGCAGCCAACTTCCTGGTTGTTTCTGCCGCAGTAGCATCAGCGATGGCATCAGCAAGGCTGATGTCGCCTTTCGCCATCAGCTTGCTTTGGACGCCTGGTGCATCTCGTCCCAGAACTATGCGATCTCTTAGTGCTTCTTCCAAATCGGCGAATCTGCAGAGGTCTCCCAGGTTTCGGAGGTCTGCTATGAAGTCGGCCACGCTTTCTCCCTTCCGCTGGCTCCTTTGGTAAAACTCGTGGTGTCTCACGAGCATAGGCACGGTCGGGGTGTAGTGATCTCGTAGGAGAGGTTCGAGGTCGTCCCAATCCATGTCTTTCACTTCTCGAGGTTTGGCTAGTGCTTTAGCCATCTTAAATACGGTTGGACCGCAATGCGTTAGGAACACCGCCTGTTTCTTCCCAGCTGTGGCGTCCTTTAAGTTGTTAGTTTCTAAGAACATTTGGAAACGATCCATGTAGGACTCTCAGTCTTCCTGCACTGGATCGAATGGAGCGGGTGTTACGACGATGCCAGACATGGTTCTGTTGTGTAGCGTCGTCAGCCATGTGCTCAGTGTTTCTTCTTTGTTCCGTCGGTTCAGACGTCTCCACATCCCATCCTCATCGCCAGTGTTAAGTTTGGAGCATGGGCGAGAAAGAATGGAGACAAGCCTCTGAACGGTGAACTTCAGCTCTTTATTTACATTGTGACTTCCCCATCTTAACAGCAGTTAAACACGCCTTATATAGGCAAACCCTGTAACTTTTAACCAATAACGAGCTAGGAACGCTAGCTCTTAGAACCAATAGGAACTCTTTGTTAAGGGCCAATCAGATTCCCCGGAACGGGCCAATCCGGTCCAGCCGCTTAACAGCCAATCAGAAGTGCAGGGCCAGAATCCTGCACTTACTCCAAGCTCACACTTTATTAATCTTTATGCATACACAACACTTAAGTTCTATTTCTGTAAGCAGGTCAGAGTCTGACTAGTCTGTGCTGTCTGTGCTGTTGCCTCTTTTTCCCTCTGAAGGGCTAGAGTTAGAGAACTGCTTCCACTTGGTTTGCACTTGTAAGAAAACAGCAAAACACTGAGACACTGATGATCAATTTTATCTCTGATACATTTTTAAAAACTGTATTGGAAACCAGAATCAGCAGCCGAGATAAGTTTCTTTCAGTTCATTCCACTCTTATTGAGTATTTAGGTGAGGCCTTAGAATCCAGGCAATCACTTCCGTATTATCTGAACAGAAATGTTAAAACTGAATGTATTCAGTTAGAAATCAAATCACAATACCACAGAGAATTTCTTGCAGGTTTCTTTAGTCAGAATTGCACTGGCTAAACCCTAAGCAATGTGGAATTATTCACACAATATGTCCATGCACTTTTTAAAATAAATAGCAGCTGTGAGGAAAAAACTTCCTGAGATTGGGGACCATTGGAGTGGATTTTTATTCTTTATCCCCTTTGCAGTCTTTAGGCAGACCACCCTCTCTTATAGCTGTTCTTAACAGTATGATAGTGTCTCCGGCATTAATGGAATCTGTCTTCCTAATATAAGCAATGTTTGCACAATGAACCTGATTTAACCCACTCATTACTGTTATCCCTATGAGAAGGGATATAGTGGCAATAGTCCCAGAAGCAAAATCTCCAGCAATGATAGTGCTGCAAGTTTATGAGAGCCCCCCTGTCCCTTACTATTTCACACTGGGAAGCAATGGTATATACTTGTTAATATAAGTAGCTGCATGGCTATTGCACACATACATCAGTAAGATAGTGTCAGAATAGTGTTGGTGTTAACAGCCTTGTCTTCATTGCTACCCCTTGTGTAAAAAACAGTGATTTATTGATCATCATGTTGTGATGTCTCTAGCAATCTTGATGGAAAAGCTCCTTCAGATCTCTCCCATGTATCTAGTCCTCATTTAGCAACCACTTGTTCAAAACTGTGATAGTGCTGAATGAATGGTACTTAAACCATCCTTGAAGTTCTGGCCATCATGGCAATACCCCCCCTCCCCAGTCATGTCACTGTGGAGCTTGGCTAACACTTTCAATGGTTGCAGTGCCCTGCAGTCATGTGATTGCCATTTGGGAGCAGAGCTAGCAGGAAAGCCAGAAGGGAAGGTCACAAGTCACTCCAGGAAGCCATTTGCACTTTCTCCCACCCAGCAGCAGCCACCACTGGTCTCTGACTACCCGCATACCCTTCCTCATTTGGAGCAATCACATGCCTTCCTGATGGCCTTCTTACCACCTGAGATTTGCTTAACAATCTGCAATCATTGCCAGGATTATTATCACTAGGTGGACTTCACATTTTATGACCTCATTGCTTAGTGATGAAAATTCTGCTCCCCAATTATCATTATAAATTGCAGATTACTTATATTGAACTGTGTTAACCACCAGAAGGCAGTACATAACCAATTTTATTCTGTTTGGAATTCATCAGGTGTACTTAGCCATAGATCCTACTATAGGGTTTTATCAGTTTACTAAGAATTAAACCTAAAATCTTTGTATTTTAAGTGACTATATAGTTTATCAATTTAATAAGTTGCTCAGTAGCACTGTTGAAGTAGCACTGTAGTTAACATTTTTGGTTAGCATAGAGAAGATTTTCAGTATGAAAGTTGTAAGAAATATTTATTTTTTAAAAAAAAAAAAGACTTTTCTGCAGTAGCTTTATTTTTTCCCCAGTTCTCCTTTAATAACAAACAAATTTGTCTTACCATTATATTTTACCAGTTTACAATTTTACAAGTCACATGTAATAGAAGAGATTCAACAGACAGATGCAAGTATATAAGTTAGGGAGAAAAATTATTTGCAATAACTTTTCTGGAAGAAAAAGATGGGAAGGTTTAGACCAGGGGTGTCAAACTTGCATCATCATGGCAGCGTCACATGACATATTGGGACTTTTTTCCCCTTTGCTAAACTGGGTGGGGGTGGGATCAGCATGTGATGCATCCAGCCCATCGCCCACAAGTTTGACAGCTCTAGTTTAGACTGAGCATCATTGCAAGCTGAGAGTTTCAGTCCAGTTAGTATAGACAAGCCAGTATGAGCAAAAGAGAAGAGCAGCTTAAAGAGTAATTCTGGATTTTCCCTAAGATATAATTATTTACTTTCCCTTGTATCCACCAACCATAGTTGATCCCTCTTCTGTTGTTTTACCAGAAACATGTAACAGTATAAATAAACTATGTCCACAAAGGGCCAAGGTGACTTGTCTCACCTGGTATCTCACCATAGTGTTGTAACTATGTATCATTGCAACTATGTATCATTCAAGTGTTTGCAACATTGTATCATTCACGTGTAATCATTAACTTCTGTCTCTTCAGTGACCTTTGCAAGGCACGTACAAGGGACAAGGAGCTAGATGGTTGTTAATAAGCTTATCCACACTGTAAATGATCTGTCCGGTATGCAGCTTTGTAAACATGCACATCCTGATGAGATTATCATGTTTGACTTGAGCTTTGATTAAATCATTTTCTTGTAAAAAAGCACAATAAAAGAGCGTGTGCCAAGACATTCGGGGCGCGCTCATCCAGAGGAAACCTCACTTCCTGTCGTTTCTCTCCCCTTCGCTCCCTATCGTGAGCCGCCCATCTGATGTGGGATAGCAGATACCGCATTCTGGTGACCCCGATGTGATTCCCTAAGGGGGATACGTTGCGACGCGCCCATATCTTATCAGCTTGATGGGAGCTGTGCATCGCCAGGCCTGAAGCGAATTGCACATCATCGGATCTGAAACACGGTCTCGACTTTCGTAAGTATGGGTGGAAACTTTTCTCAACAACAGACGCAGCATCTGAAGGAATTGAGGGAGTTGGTCGCTTCTTCTAAATATTCTGCTAATTTAAAGGGCTCGCCTGTAAAAAAGAAACCTATTGCTACATTATTGGCTTATGTGTGGCAACATTGTCCTAATTATTCAGAGGAAGGGTCCTTAAAAATTTCCACTTGGCAAAAAATTGGTGAACATCTCCATAGTCCTCCTCGTGCACCTATTGGCATTTTGGTCACTTGGAGGAAAATTATGGAGGCTTTAAAAGTCCATTATAAAATAGAAGCAGGGAGTGTGTTTGAATCTCCCCCGCCAAGTTATGATAACTTTTCAATTTGCTCTAACTCAGGCAGAAGCTGCTGCCATTATTCAACAATGCCCCACATGTAGTAAGCAAGGACATTCCATTCCCATAGGAGTAAATCCTAGAGGATTAAAAGCTTGTGAAATTTGGCAAATGGATGTAACTCAGTATCCACCTTTTGCCCCTTGGAAATATTTGCATGTTTCCATCGATACATATTCAGGGTTTATTCTGGCTACTCCTCAAAGGGGAGAAACTGTAAAACATGTCATCAATCATTCAATTCGTACCTTTGCCTCGCTGGGACGTCCAAAAGAAATAAAAACTGACAATGGACCTGCCTATACAAGTTCTGCTTTCCAGGACTTCTGTAACAGATGGGATGTAACCCACAAGTTTGGGATTCCCTACAACAGCCAGGGCAGGCTATTGTGGAACGAGCGAACTTATCTCTGAAACGTGCTCTTGATCGATATTCGTTGCGGGAAAAACCCCTGAACCTCCCAGCATTGCAAAATTCTCTTCATATTTGTCTTTACACTTTAAACTTTCTTAATCTGACTGGCATCCCTCCCACTTCTGCTGCTTCGTGTCATTTTTCCTCCCCCTCGCCCCCGCCTAACAGACCTCTGGTATATTATCACAGATTGCCAGATCCTGCCTGGCAGGGTCCCGCTGAGCTTCTCACTTGGGGACGAGGCTACGCTGCGATCTTACTGCCAGACAAAACCACTTGCTGGATCCCTGGCGGTTAGACCCTATCATGGGAATTCCTCTGCTACATCTGTATCTTAAAACTCTTCCTGATATTCTTGCCTATATCTTCTTTGCAATTTCTACCTTCAACAAAACCTATGCTTCCTGTCAAAAGACTATTCGTGTTAAAACCATTTCATTAACATTATACTTGCTCCATGTGGGTACGTCATGAAAATGCTACCCGTAGTTTTCACTCTGTCACTTCTGTTTTATTTAAAGAACACTCTACCACTCGCTCTTTTGTTCCTTCTTTACTCTTCCTATGGAAAAGAACCTTAAAATCTTTTCCTCTATTCAATCTAAACATAGGGGGACCTAGATGTCCTTCTATTGTATTATGGGTTTCCCCACCTCAACTAACATCCTTGATGAATTACCAAATTAATCTTCATTGTCATTATTGTAATTATTATCCTTTTTCTACTAATTGAATTCCCTCCTCATTTTGCAAATGTTCTACAACTAACTTGTCCATAGCCCTCTCTCCTGCTTGTGATGTTTTTATATACCTGAACTCTGATCCTGTCAACAAACGACGCTTCAAAAGAACTGTCCATGACGATCCACAGAAGCCTCATAGAAGTTATAATATTGCTTGGACTATAACTGACTTTCAAGGCATTCGTTTAAGTTCTACAACCAATGTTTCTCGCATAGAAGACTTCTACCCACCACTTCAATTCAATTTGGCAGACGCACCCACACAACCAGGGGATATCCTGCAATCTACACCACTTCAGGAGGAACTTTAACATCACACCTGAAAGGAATGTATTTTATCCCTGGCAATAATTTTGTTTGGACTTGTTACACCGGTTTCATGGCATGTGTCCACAGGGATGAAATTGTTAAATCCAAATCATTTTGCATTCAAGTATGGCTTATGTGTATAACTCTGATGATTTTATATCCCTACAGGTACCCATGGAATACCCCCTCTTGCAAAATCATAGAGGCTTAGATCTGTTATTTTTTAAAACAAGGGGGATTGTGTGCTGCGCTTAAAGAAGAATGTTGTCTTTATGCTGATAGCGGGGGGGGGGGTTGTTTTCTATTTCGCCATGGTTTACAACCTTTTTAACTGCATTGGCAGGATCATTAATAATCATTATATTGATATGTATTATAGGACCTTGTTGTTTGAATAGAATATTGCAATTTTTAAAAAAAAAAATAATTATCCTCCATAACTGCTGATGTTAATGTGCTATTGCAAGCTCATGTTATATCCTCAACACCGGACGAAAAAATGTCATTGCTGAGTTACCGCTCCTTGGACAACCCTGACGCTGACGGGTCGCACTCTTGCCTAGATGACGGGGATGGCGAACATTTCAGAAAAATGGTTCCTGTCTTCTCGGATGAGGAAGAAGACTCGTCATAAATAAAAACAGAGGAGATGTTGTAACTATGTATCATTGCAACTATGTATCATTCATGTGTTTGCAACATTGTATCATTCATGTGTAATCATTAACTTCTGTCTCTTCAGTGACCTTTGCAAGGCACGTACAAGGGACAAGGAGCTAGACGGTTGTTAATAAGCTTATCCACACTGTAAATGATCTGTCCGGTATGCAGCTTTGTAAACATGCACATCCTGATGAGATTACCATGTTTGACTTGAGCTTTTTGATTAAATCATTTTCTTGTAAAAAAGCACAATAAAAGAGCGTGTGCCAAGACATTTGGGGCGCGCTCATCCAGAGGAAACCTCGCTTCCTGTCGTTTCTCTCCCTTCGCTCCCTATCATGAGCCACCCATCTGATGCGGGATAGCAGATACCGCACCATAGTTGTGAAGCAAGATCTTTTAAGAAGGGTCAAATTTGCTGGCCTAAGATGCCAAAGCTCTGACAGAAACATTGTTCAGAAATTAAGTCACCTTCCACCTTTAATGTCATACCAAACTAAACAAATAAAATGTGAGAAATTGCTTTTTCAAACAGACTTTTAGAGTTTTCACTTTAAAATTCAAATATGAAACTTTCTGCATCAACACCACATAACTTTTTAAAAAACCTTTTGCTGAATAGTTTTGAGGCACTAGGGATATTTTTTTTTTCTCTTATCCTCATACCAAACAAGGTACAAGAGAAATATTTCAAAAACAATTGCAATGAAATCCTTGAAGGTATTCAGCTGATGCTTTGTAGAAGGTCTGCCCTTAAAATGGCCATCTACTCTGATTGTTTTCATTCCATTCTACCAAAACAAAAAAACAAAAAATGAAGCAGCTTCAATCATTTTTTTTGATAAAAGTTTTATTGATTTTAACGACAAATAAAAACACATAAAACATAAAACATAACATTAAAAAAACATCATTCTTCATAAATTTACAGTGTATCGGTTGGTTTACCACTCCTTTTTGTGCATCCATTTCATAGTCATCGAAATAATTATATTACATAATAACTTACATTATCAATCATCAGTTAAGTATCCTAATATCATTATTGAACAATCATTTGACTATAATTTTACTAATTCATACTTAAGCGAGATAACTATAATTGAATTAAATTATTTTATAACAGATCATAGAATCATACCAAATCTATCTTAATAAAATATTCTAAAAATATTATCAAAACCAAGAAAAATTATATATTCATTATTTCCCAGATTTCTAAATATTCTATTATTATATTGTATTATCTAACCATTGATAAAAGAGATCCCAAACTTCATAAAATTGTTTATCTTCTTGTTCTCTAATTTCAAATGTCAATCTACTCATTTCAGCACATTCCAATATTGTCTTAATAATTTCTTCCTCTAATGGTATTTTCTCACTCTTCCAGTGTTTAGCAAATACAATCCTAGCTGCTGTTAATACATTTACAATCAAATACTTTAAGTTTTTATTATATATATCAGGTAAAATTCCCAATAAAAAAATTTCTGGTTTCAAATCTATGTGTTTCTTTGTCATTTTTTCCAGCTATATGCGTATTCTAGTCCAGTATTTCCTAGCCTCCTCACAAGTCCACCACATATGGTAACATGAGACAGGTATTTGATGACATTTCCAGCACTTTTCAGATTTATTCTTGAACATTCTTGCTATTCTTGTCGGGGGAAAGTGCCACCTGTAAAACATCTTGTACAAATTTTCTTTATGTGCTGTTGACATTGTCATTTTATAATTTTGTGACCACAATTTTTGCCATTTCTCTAAATCAATCCCATATCCAAAATTCTTCCCCCAAGCAATCATTGTTTCTTTAACTTGTTCTTCCTCTAATTTATTTTCCAACAAATAACTATATAGTTTTTTAATCACTTTTTCATCAGTACCTGTCAAAATCCTATCTAAATCAGTCAATTTATCATAAAATCCTTCTATTTTAAAATCTTTAAGATACCTTGCATGTATTTGCACATATGAAAAAATATACATATATACTTTTTTTTTCCTTTTAGGCTTTTTTCAAGGGAGAAGAAGGGGGAGTGGTTTGAAGAAACTTTGTAACACTGCCAACTAGAGGCTTGAAAATATTTTGTTTGAAGTTGAGAGTTGGGGGAAAAAAAATTCTTCTCAAGGCTACTGGAAATGATAAGATAGAGGGAAGAGCACTGGAGGATGTTTATACAGGTGCTCTTTGAGACTTCTATTATTAACTGAATATTTGAAGCTTGGCTTTGAAATTTGTGGAGAAGCCAAATAAGAGCCTTGGATAAATAAAAGGCAGTGTGTGCTTTTTTTTTTTTTATCCCAATCCTTTATTAATTGTTTTATCTCTCCCCTCCAACCCCACAGCATTTTGTAATATTGATATACTTATTTTTTATTTTTTATTTTACCTCATTTTTATTTTTATTTTTTTTGTAAAGGAGAAGTCTCAGAATATTCTATTTTCATTTTTTTTCCATAGGGATGTCTGCCTCTTTATCTCTATTTTTGACTTATTTTTATAGCTACTTTTCATTTTTTGAGGTCTTTCAATTAGATTAAGGTGGGAAGAACCTGAAGAACTCTTTTTTTCCCCCTTTTTCTTTGCTTATTACTTTTTGATATTATTGGGCTTTATTTTGTTTATTTTTTTCTCTTTATTTTTTATTTTTATTTTTGAATTATAATTGAGTATTTCACAATTGGATTAAGGTCTTGAAGAACCTGAAGAATTTTTCCTTTTTAATTTTGGGCTTTTTACTTATTATTGGTTTTGTTTTTTGTTTTTTATGGTGTTTTCCCTTTTCTTAATTGGATTATAATTGGCTACCTCACTAATTGGATTAAAAGACCCGGAAGACCCTGAGTTATCGAAATGAGTAAGAAAATTTTACCTTCGGGCATCTCAACTTCTGCTCCTGTCTCCCTGTCATCTGCAGGACGACTCTCAACAATGGTGAAGCAAGATAAAGCGCAAGTGGATTTAACAATGGTTATTCAAGGAATACAAGAACTTAAAATGAGTATTGTCTCCCTGTCATCTGCAGGACGACTCTCAACAATGGTGAAGCAAGATAAAGCGCAAGTGGATTTAACAATGGTTATTCAAGGAATACAAGAACTTAAAATGAGTATTGACCAAAGAATTGGAAAGATTGATGAAAAATTTGAAAATGTTCAACAAATGATGGTGAAACACGATGAGAGAATCCAAAAAATAGAAGAGAAAGACAAGCAAAGAGATGATACAATTGGAAATCTTGATAACAGATTAACAGTGGTCGAACAAGAAAAAAGTGGGATGTTGAAGTGGGAGATGGACAGGTCAGAATTTTATCTTAGATTTCAAAATATTGAGGAAGAAAAAGGACAAAACTTGGCAGTAGTAATGATTGAAATCTTGGCTGGAGTCTTGGAAATAACAGAGGAAAAGATGATGGATGGAGTAGATGAGATATATCGAGTCTTCACAAGATATGTGACGAGGAACCAATTACCAAGAGAGGTCCATGTTAGATTCACCCAAAAAACTATTAAAAACCAAATATTACAAGTGGTAAGAGAGAAGGGGTTGAAATACAAAGGCAAAGAGATCCTGGTCTTAAAACAAGTACCTAGAAAAGTGAGAGAGATTAGAAGAGAATGTTGATTTTTGACCAAAATGCTATTGAAAAAAGAGGTGACCTATAGATGGCTGATTCCAGAAGGATTAATGTTTACATGGCAAGAACAGAGACACAGAATTGATTCAATTGTGAAAGCAGAAATATTCTACAAGGAATTTTTCGAAAGAAGAGAAATGGAGATAGAAAAAGAGAATATTTTAACTGAATCTGAAGAGGACCAAATGGAGATGGAAAAAGAAGAAGGTGCAATAGGTGGACAAATGGAGATCAAAGAACAATGTGAAATAAGATCCATGAGAGCTGTTAGACCTAAATATAAAGCATAACCATGGGAGAAAAAAAACAACTGATTTCCATGAATATAAATGGACTGAATTCAGCTACCAAAAGAAGGAAAACTTTTCACAAATTATAGAAGCTAAAATTTGATATAATTTGCTTACAAGAAGTACACATTAAAAAACAACATAAACAATTATTGACACGATCAAAGTTAGGGAAAATATTTACTTATCTGACTCATTGTAAGAAAAGAGGAGTGGTTTTGTACATTAAAGAAACCTCTCCAGCTAAACTGATTTATACTGATGAAGATGGAAAAGTATTAATAGTTGAAATAGTGGATAATAATATAAAAACATTCTTGGTTGCAATTTATGTCCCGAATGATAAACAAGAAGAATTCTATAAAAAATTACAAATGAAAATAATTGAACTGGACTATGTTAATATACTTATGATGGGGCACTTCAATGGAATTGTAGACAATAAACAGGACTACATAGTAAAAACAAACGACAAAATAGGAAAACTCTCCCTAAATCCTTTTTCAAAATGACAGATGAATTAAATTTAAAAGATATATGGAGAGAAAGAAATGCTACAATTCAACAATATACTTTTTATTCAAATAGACATTTATCGTGGTCCAGAATAGATATATTTTGGACATCAACAGAATTATTATCTAATAATTAAGAAATAAATATTGAAACAAGTGCATGGGCAGACCATAATCCAATGACAATTAAATGGAAAGGACAAAAAAGAAGATCTAGATGGACATTAAATAATACTATTCTAAAGGAAAAAGACCTTACACAATGGATGGAAAAAGAATTGGCCTTCTTCTTTAATGAAAACAAAAAAGAAGATACTTCAATACAGAATGTTTGGGATACAGTGAAGGCATATGCAAGAGGATTAATAATTGACTATACAAAGAAAAAGAACATTAGGAAGAGGCAAATGATTAAAGCTCTAGAAGATGACCATAAAAAATTGGAAAAAGAATTACAGAAGACGCCACAGAAAAAAGATATTAAACTTAAAATGGACATAATTAAACATAAAATGGATCAAGCAGAGAAAGAAGAACTGGCACAAAAAATTAGAAGTGCTAAACAGAACTATTTTGAAGATGCAAATAGGCCAGGTAGATGGTTAGCATATAAGCTGAGAAAAGAGAAAGAATCAAGGAAAATATCACAGTTAATAGATGATCAAGGTCAAATTTGTTATGGTAACAAGGAGAAAAAGGCAATCATTCAAGATTTTTATGGACAATTATATAAACAGGAGGATCTTGATGAGGAAAAAATTAAACAGTATTTACAAAATGCTAACCTACCTAAGATACCTGATGAAACTCGGAAAATGTTAGAAAGTGCTATAACAATGATGGAACCAAAGCACTCAACAGACAGAACAATGGAAAAGCACCAGGACCAGATGGTTTCCCGGCCAAATTTTATAAAACATTACAAGAATCGTTGAGCACTTCACTGTTAGAAGTCATGAATGAAGTTATGATAAATAAGAAAATACCTAAAACATGGACAGAAGCTTATATTACACTTATTCCAAAAGAAGGGGTTGACCCATTACAAATTAAGAACTTTTGACCTATTTCCTTATTGAATGCAGACTATAAAATCTTTGCTTCAATCTTGGCAGAAAGGCTTAAAAAATACCTAAATAACTTTATTCACTCTGATCAGAATGGATTTTTACCAAAGAGACAGATTAAAGACAATATGAGGGTAATCCTGGACACATTGTAATATTACGAGGCGCACCCTGAAAAACAAATGTCTTTAATATTCTTAGATGCCCAAAAGGCATTTGATAATGTGAATTGGAGATTTATGTTATTACTATTGGAACAGATGGGCTTTGCTAGAAAATTTATCCAAGCAATAGAAGCCATATATTATAAGCAAACGGCAAAAGTAATGATAGATGGAGAATTTACAGACTTTATCAATATTAAAAAAGGTACAAGACAAGGATGCCCATTATCTCCTTTGTTATTTGTATTGACCTTGGAAGTCTTAAATAGAAATATTAGAGAGGATACAAACATAAAAGGAATGAAAGTCAAAAAGGAGGAATTTAAATTGCAAGCCTTTGCGGATGACTTGGTCTTTATTTTGGAAGACCCTTTAGAGACAGCTTTAAAACTATTGGAAAAGATAGAGATGTATGGTGAGATAGCTGGTTTGAAAATAAATAAAGACAAAACAAAGATTTTGGCAGCTTCAATCATTTTTATGTTTCTCTTGACATTCTGCAGATAATTTTTTTAACAGTTAAATCTCATATCTACCAATGATTTGATAACTTTTTCCTCAGATCTAAAATTGCAAGCTCAAATCAAGTCATGCCATATTTGAACTGAATCAGACCTTATCTGCATCGGGCTACTGGTTTCAAAATGCTTAGAGACAGAGATATTTCTTTTGTTATCTGTTTGCCTTTTGAATAATTGCTATTTCCTTGTTATTTTGAAAGCACTTTCCACCAAAATTCCCATTACTGTATTTCTATTTTGGCTGTTTACAAAACTTTGTGCCTTGTTCTGTCTTTTGAAGAAGAAAGTTATCAGCGAGACAAACCATGAATTAATTAAAATTCCCAACCCATCACCACTTGTGCTTCATGCCTCATTGAAAAATCTGTTGTTTGCTTCCAGAAAACATCTTTTCTTCTTGGGTGGCCAGAGGTGGATATCAATAATTGTTGTTTTTAATCCTTCTTCTGTTTATGTGTTTCCAGATGCTTTCAATAACAATACCAAGTTAATTATCTTTAATTTCTATGTCAGATGTGCATATTTTTAGCATACAGTGCAACTTCCTATCCTTTCTATCGCTTCTGTTTTTTCTGACCAAGGGGGGGGGGGAGAAATCAAATATATGGAATAAATAAATTACAAACTCAATTAAAGCACACATAACATAAATATAACTTATATGTGATAATATAACACTTGAAAACTGAAATTTATTTAAACATTTGAAACAATGCAGTATAAAATAAGATTTCATTAGCTTAGAAGTATAAAGAGGCTACATTTCTGTAGGGTAATACTTAGCTACCTTTTCCATCTTTTTCTTAGTGAACGATATGGCATTCCAGCAACATGTGCTACATTTACACAATCCTTTTGGTAAACATGGAGGCAATGTTAGCTATTTAAGTACTGCACATAAAAGCATTTGATTTTCAAGCTCAGATAAAGCATGGAACAAGTCTCTAATCTTTGAAGAGGTTTGCAGATGGATCAGCTTCTAAGTGAAAACTTACCTTTATTTGTCCAGGTAAACAGATAAGTAATGGAAAATGGATTTAAACTTGTAGACAGAATAGTTCACATTTATGCTGAACCTCAAAGCTCTCAACACTGAAGGCAGACCAGACATTTTAAGTGTTATGCTCAAACTGAAGTGGTTTAATTATTAACAGACTGGACAGAGTCCAAGATTTGCTGCATCCTTTTCAGATTCATTTTAGTATTTTGATAAGCAAAACAAAGGAAGGGCTATCCTACATTATAACTTCATGTAAACTTTGGGTTTGATTAGATTAATTTTATAATTCTTTTAAACACTGCACATCTCTAAAGTCCCTTTAAAAAACAGATGGCATTTTGAGATAGCAATAGCTAATTTAGAATCAGGAATGGCATTGTTAAGAAATGTTAGTGTTTAGATTTGGGATTACTTCCCTAAAAACTGATGGTTTTTGAATATTGATCAAAATTTCATGTCATACATTTTAACACAAATGCCTCTGAAAGCCAGTGTTTCTTCCATACATCACACTTAAAGGAATTTTAAACCAACCCTTCATCAGAGGAAGAATACAAAGCCTGTGACCTCACATCTACAAAGATTCCCCACTTTGATTTTTGTTGCAAGTCTTTGTTCGTTCTGAACCTTTGCTTTCTTTCTTTGCAGATTCTGGCTATCTGCTGATATTCTGCCTTAGTTGTACATCCTTCTTTTCATTTTTTGTACTTGTCCCTTTTTTTTTTTCAATTTGCCAGAGAGATCTTTGTGCAGCCATACTGGTTTCTTCTTGGAGTTTTTGTTTTTCTTTCTCAGTGGTATTGTGCTGGTCTAGGCTTCTAGGATCATATATTTCAGAGTTTCCCAAGATTCTTGAGTTGTTTTCCCTTTAGTTTAAATGTTTATCCAGAAAACCTGTGAATTTAATGCCAAGTAACTCAGTCCCTTTCTTTGATGGATTCTAACCATCTGTTTTGTAGTTTTTCATTGGACCAGATGCAGACATCATGAATAACAAAACCAAAGCCTTCCCTTTTACACCATTCCTTTAGCCATACATTAAACTCCGCTACATGCTGGCCCTTCCCTTTTTGTTCCTTGTATACTGGTAGAACCTCTGAAAAGATAAGCCTACAGCCCATACTACTAAGCTCTGGAAGTCTTTCTGAACAGAAAGTAAATCCTTTTGGGACAGATCAATTGTACCAAGATGTATAATAGCATCAACATCACAGTCCTTACTGGCATTCTTGACTATCTTAAGAATACGCTTCTTGTCTCTGCTGGCAGTAACACCTGGCAGACACCTGACTTCTTTCAAAATCTCCGTATCCTTTCCTAAATTTAAATCCCTTACAATTGAGTCTCCAACCAGAAGGTGGCTTCTCTTTTTGCATACTTTGTTCTTCGTGTGTGACTGATGCATAATACCTGATTCACACTTTCTCCTTTCCAAAGTATAGTAAGTTCTTCTTCCAGAACCATGATCCCCAGCTTATCACAACTACCTTGACCTGTCACTTTAGTGTCCTATTAAGGTCAGCAAGAGTATCTGTTATAAAAAAGGGTATCTGTTGTAAAAGTATCTGTTATGCTGAGACACAGCAAAAGTTTTGTGTTTATGGTCCACAGCTCTCACCCTGCCAAATCCCACGGTTGTCCATACTGCCCTTTTCCTGTAGGATCTTTGTGGTAGTGAGGGCTGGTAGCCCGGCAGCTCAATAGATGGCTTGATTGGGCACCTAATTTCTGCTTGGAGAGCATAGATTAGAGATAATAGATAGGTAATCTGTCCATGTAGACTAGTAACTTTTTTTACAAAGAGGATAGTATCCAAATTTGACAAGATTACTGCAAAAGACAGCTGCAAAATAAGTATTACACTGAACTAAGCCAGTCATTTTGAAATAAACTAAAATCACAATTTCAAGCGCAATAACTCTGAATGTATTATTGGCATTTTTGGTTTATAGTTATACAAAGGAACAAACTTTTATTCACTGAGGATTTCTGAAGTTTTCCCCACGGGTTCTTTCTTGGAATCAGATCAAAGGGTGATCTGATATCCACAAAGCATTAAAAAAAGGTGCCTTCTGGTGATACATTAAATTTTTCAGCTAAATGGTGCAGACATGATAGTGGTCTAAAGATGACATCACTTTTGAGACTTTTATGAGGATGGTTTGTTGCATAGATGTAACCTGCAATACAGGTAGTCTTTGACTCACGATCACAATTGAGACCAAAGTTTCCATTGCTAAACAAGAAATTTGTTAAGTGAGTTTTGCCCTATTTTATGACTTTTGTTGCCAAAGTGGTTAAGTGAATCACTGTAGTTGTTAAGTTAGTAGCAGAGTTGTTAAGTGAAACTTTGCTTATGGGGAAGGTTGCAAAAGGTGATCACATGACTCCAGGATACTGCAACTGTCATAAATACTTGCCAGTTGCAAGTGTTCAAATTCTGTTTATGTGGCTTGTTTATGTCTTGTTGTAATTTTGAAGGGTCACCAAACAAATGGTTGTAAGTCAAGAACTACCTGTGTTTATGTACTACCTGGTCTTTACAAGTGATGGGAATATAATTTTTATGGAGTTAAAAGTCATTGAAAATGAAGTCACTGATGAGATATCAATCTTTTTATGAAGAATGCTCCCAACTTATATAAAGGTAATTTTTTTTGTGGTTTGATTTACCTTTACCAAGCTAATGATTTATTTATGGGAACCATATATTTTATTTCATCTGAATATCAAATTCATTATACAGATTGCAACAATCAATTTAAACAAACCACAAACAAGAATATTTTCCGGCAAGAGTTGTGTATAAATGAAACTTATACTCAGTTCTCACCACCCCCACCCACCCCCGGCAAACCCATAGTATAAGTGATGCAATAGGCTCTGTGCTGAAAAAGAAAAAAAGCCAGCCCTTCATAGCCTTTTCTTTCTTTCTTTCTTTCTTTCTTTCTTTCTTTCTTTCTTTCTTTCTTTCTTTCTTTCTTTCTTTCTTTCTTTCTTTCTTTCTTTCTTTCTTTCTTTCTTCATCCACATCACAGTGGAGTCTCTAAACATATTAAGTAAGTTCTCTGGCTATCCCAAACATACAGTTTTCTGTCAAAATCTGATTGGTGCAACAAATCTACTGCTGGTAAAAAGATTTGTAATTGCGAGAAAAATAGCTGAAACAGCCAATAATGCTCCGGTCATAGGAACATATTTTTGCTGATGAGGAAACAACTTTTCAATACTTTCTGCAGGGTTAGTTTTAAAGATGGTAATTGGAAAAAGAACCTCTGGGATTGGAGCTGATGACATTATCTTTTTTTTTGGGGGGGGGGGAATGATATTTATTACACAGTTGAGAAAAAACTTCTTAATGATTTTGCATCATGCTCTGAAGAAAAATGGTTTGCCTGTGCAGTGACATTGGTGTGCTTTTGCTATGATGGAAAATGAAGAGACTGGGGAAATTAATCTCAGATTTATAAACAAAACCTCTTACACAAGTGACTCATTGAAGCAGGCTATAGATAGCCCTTAATGGGAGCACATATGTTTATGCTAAATAACCTGTATTACCAACTGAGGTGATACAATTCTTCCTACCATTAGCAAGACTGATTTTCCCTTGGAGTGTCTCTATGCAACTCAAGTGCCCTTCAGGTAAGTTGGAAAAAAAAGGCTACCAGGCTTGCAGCATCAATGAGTAGCGAAGATTTGGGAAATGCAGACCACTACACTAAAAATATGTTTTTAATTCCCAGTAATATAGTCATCTGTCAAAATGAAATTACAAGTGAGCTGTTGCTGTCAAGAATACTTCCCAAAGACTTAAAAAAAGTACTTTATATAGGATCTTCAAGTGATTCTGTTTATACAGTACTATGAACAGTAGAAATACCTGCAAATAAACATCCTTCATCATTTTCATCCAGGCAGCTTGAGAATAATTGAGCAAAGAGGAAAACTTTGATGACTTTCGGGCCAATGTCTGCCTTCCACAAAGATTACATCTATTAAAGAAGATGAAAGTTGATGCAGCCAACTGCAACACTAAAAGCAAAATTCAGTTTGCTGAAGGCATGCTTCGATGATCTGGAGTGCTTATCTCTTCCAGTTTAACCACAAGCTGATGATTAGGTGGAATTAGATTTGCTATGCCATTACACTGATTTTTCTCCCTTCCAGCAAGCATATTAAGTATTAACAGATGCTTGTCCTGAAACATGAATACACATATCAGACATTTGTACCCACTAAGGACTTTCCTGGGAATCTACATAAGTCTTTAAGGATGCATATTTAGTATTCAAATGTTTTGTACTTACATGAAATAATAGCTTATTCTAATGTACTAGTGGTAACAGTGTCTGCATCCTAAAATGTAAAATATCCTAAAATTATGAGAGATATTTATGGTCAGATAAATTTTATTTATCATAGAAAGATTGACTCATGTTCAATATAAGCTCAGTTGTCAGTTCAGAGGAATGGAGAAAGAGCTGAGGCAAAGTGGGAAAAAGTTCACATGAAGAATTAAAAACATCCCTTCTGGTTAATCCTGATCTCCAACTCCATTGACCTGTCAGTTGGTCCATTTTCTGAATTCCAGTTTACCAGTCCTCTCATGGTTTAAGATAGAAAATGAATTGATCAATTATTAATTTCACCACCCATCTGTCTCACTGACAGTACCTTAAGTAGATATGATAGGTAGCAGCTGAAAGAAATCCCATGGGAGATACAAAATGGCAAAAACAACCAAGGCAATAGAAAGCACAACTATTCTAATAGTGTTCTGAGCTGAAGCATCATTCATATGAAACAGAAACAGTAACATGTTTCTTTCTGAGTTGTAAGGGCCATTAAGGGTGATGTCTAGCTCAGCAACTAGGGGAGCAGACATGCATGTATCAGCCTCAATTGGGAACAGAATTTTGACAGATGCCAGTTCTTGATCACATCATCAGCAAAATAATTAATGGAGTATTACAGATAATTCCATGCCAAGCATATTGGTTGAAGAAATAAATTACTGCTTTATACCTTGAAGAACTAAGTTGAACTTAAGCTGCCTCCACAGTGAGTTGGGGATGAGTTAAAGAACAGGCCCTTTAGTAATGATTTGTCAGATGCCCTCAAGCCACTTTTACTATGAAATTATAGCCTTTAGTGTTAGCAGATACAGATTCAGACAGCAAAAGAACCAATTAAATAATCTCAAAAAAGAGTTGCTAGAAAGTTATCAGTTCTTCTTGTAAATAGGAAATTTTCAAGAACACCATAAAATATCTCCAAGAACACTGTACAACACTATAAAAAATATAATGCCCAATTTAAGCATACAGGCAAAACGTTAGAAACCAAAAGGGAGGAACATGACTGCGGAAGTCTTGGGTGACCAATACGAACTTAGTAAATCTTGGTTGGCACCAACCTTACTGAATTATGCTAAATTAGGTCCATGGCAAATATTATGTTGGAGAAGAAGAAAAGGATAGTTTTAAAACTGGGACAATTAAGATAACTTTAAGCTGTGTTAGCTGTGGGCTAGGAATAAAATGAAAGGAAGCTAATAGCATTTGAAACAGAACATGTTCTTGTCATAGTTAAGAGGATGTGATGAATAGATTTATGATCCCAGAAATAGATAACCAATAAATAACCACGTTTACAATATTCTTGGGCATAAGAATGAATGCATCACTATTACATGTTTTATATACATATATATATACTAAAGTCCTTAACAAATAGTTTTCCATTCCTTTCAAAATACAGTAACTTTGTGCATGGGGTCTCTAAAAATGGCAATAGAATGGCTAATGTTCTTACAGAGCATTCTGCAGAGACTAAAATATCATATCAGGCTCATATAATTATTCTGCATTGCTACAGTGATCACACTTCCTAATTCAGTTGAGCTGGGCAGCAGAGTACAAGTGCCAAGCATATGGACTCAAACCATCATGACCCTATCTTCATAAAAAGATGCAGCTATGAGTACAAAAGCTATCGTGGGATCAGACAGCTCTCCATAGCTGGAAAAATATCCATGTTGATTGTCCAATTCCAAATACAAAAACAAAGCAAACAAATGGCTCATGCAGAACAGGCTAATTTACATCCAAGTTAGGGTTGCCTTGATCACTTATTTATATTATAGTGAGTCAAGGAAAGTGAACCCTATTTAGCCAACATCTTATTATAGTATTCATTGACTTTGCAGCTGTCTTTAACAGCATTTATTATTGTAACTGCTCTTTGGGGAACACTTGCTGATGGTTCAATCTTAATAATCTTAATCAAAGTGAATGATCATAAGGTTACTAGCACACACCAGGTACTCCAAGGTTGCATCTGCATCCATGTCTACAACGCTATTCAATATCATCATATATTCATCATGAAAAAAGTCTTCAAAAGTTCAATGGAGTTGAATTTGGTCAGACACACCAGTTCATACCAGTGTTATTTTGGTTGCTGACAAGCTGGAACCACTTATATCTTCTGTGGTTTAGGGGTGGAGCTTGGTCATTTGGGTGAGGTTGCAATGTAGAAAAGATTAAAGTACTAACCATCGATAACTCATCTATATACTCACATACCTAAATGGGATGCACTTAGAACAATGTGATAAATACAAAAATCTCAGTTCCTAGGAATAGGAAAAGAATGTTGTCTCAACAGTTGAGATTGGTGTTTTATCACAGCTTGTGGTTAACTCTTCTGATGGAGTAAGCCTAACATTACCATATATTCCAAAATGCAAATATTTTGGTCATTGAAACTATTAGTGCTACTGCCAGTATATGGATCTAAGTAATGAACATTTCTACACAGCCATAAATCCAAACAGTGAAATCTTTGAAATAAACTGTATTTAAATTCTGGTTTCATACAAACAAGGAACTAGATGCTTTTCAAAATAACAGCATTTATTTAAAGTCATTCAGCAATGTTATAAAGTCAAATTATTTCATTTAAACATTATTATTTATTATTACAACACTAAATAAAGATCAACCATCCAGAAAGTGAATTGATTGGAATACTTTTCTGCTAGTATTAGAATATATTGTACTGAATTAACTCACTGAATTTCCAACACTGATATTCTTGTGAAAACTGCTGAAGAGGATATGAAATATAGTCCACTAGCAAGCATAAACAAAACAAGCATCTTTTGTTAATAATTGCAATAAAATTTTATTGTTATGAAGCACCAAATCCTAGCATCTTGTCGAAAAAAATATAATCAGAGAGAGAGAGAGAGAGAGAGACAGACAGACAGACAGACAGACAGACAGACATAAACAAATCTTTACTTTTTTTAGGAATATAGAGAAAAAGTATGCAGGAGCAACTTATGAAATCAGGGAGATGGGTAATTTAGAACAATTTAGAATGTTCTATAAAATCCAATAGTTATTTGCATAATGATTTCTTCCCACAGATGGCTATAATTATAATTATTACTGTGGTGGTGCAGTGATTAGAATACAGTTTTGCAGGCTAATTTTGTCGACTGCCAGCAGTTTGATTCTCACCAGCTCAAGATTGACCTAGCCTTCCATCCTCCTGAGTTCAGTAAAATAAGAATGCAGATTATTGGTGGCAGTATGCTGACTTTGTAAACTGCTTAGAGAGGGATATGAAGCACTGTGAAGTGGTATATAAGTGCTATTGCTATTACAGCCTTTTTAACAAAAACAACTTCCCTTCCTAAAAATAGCATCTATTGGCTTTAACTAGAAAATGGACTGAGTTTTTTTAATTGTATATTCTATTCTATTTTGTTTTAAAACCTCAGTGTGGTTTAAAGGGGAGAGCCAGTTTGGTATAGTGGTGGAGAAGCTGGCCTAAAAATAGGGGGACTGTGAGTTCTAGGTCTCATTTAGGCATGACAGTCATCTGGATGACTTTGGACTAGTCAACTTTCAATCCAAACCAAACAAGAAAATAGGATGGAGAACTATTAAGTTAACCAAAATATATTTTAAAAGAGAATAAAACCTAACCACCACCACCATCATCATTTATCTTAATCTTGCACCTATTATGTTATTTAATCTTTAGAAGAAATGGTTGAGTTGGGATGAGACTGAATTGTTAATTTCCTGAAGAGTTATCAATAGTAATGGCTTTAACTTCCCAGGATTTAGGGACACACATTCCTATCAAACATCTCAATAGTAATTTGAATTATTCTATATTAATCTTTTTACTGTCTGTAAACTGCTCAGAGTTGCCTTATTAGTGAGTTGGACAGCATATCAGAGAGAGAAAGAGAGAGAAAGAAAGAGAGAGAGTGGATGGATGGATGGATGGATGGATGGATGGATGGATGGATGGATGGATAATAGACTGTTTGGACAACTTTCTACAGTCTTTATTGAGCTCAGTTTTTGCACTTTTGGGGAAACTGAATAAGCCAGAAAAAGAACAAAAAAGAAAAGCTTTATTGTTGACTACTTGTCTGATCTTAAATTTTCATCACACTGTTGAAAATGTGTTGAAAAAAAAAGAGACAACCTGTTATCCAGCTTTGCTTTTTTTTTTTTTTTTACTTTCTTTGACCTTAACATCATTATTAATTAGGAAGGCGGAGCTTCGTTTCGGCGATACAGCTGCGATCTCGGGGCTCTGAGATCGCAGCCGATATTTTCGCCCCTGGTCGGTCCTAACGGACCTAAACCGTCCCGTAGAGACGGTGATTGTGAAGGGCACTGTTCCATATCGCAAAATCTCTGGTTTGATCCGGAAGAAGCCCTTTTGCTGGCAGCGGAGAGGCAGCCTCCATAGCTGCTGAAGTCGGGACAGCTCCGGAAAGAAAGTGATTGGAGTGAAAGTGTGTCGGCTGGGTGAGAAAAACTCTTTTGTGTTGTAAATTCACTGAGGTTGCAAAGTTCATCCGGGATAAAGAAGAAAGCTGTGAGATTTTTTTTTTGACTGAAATTGTTTTGAGCGGCGTTTTTTAAAGTGATGTCAAATTGAGGCTTGGGTTTTTCTTTTCTTTTCTTTATACTTTTTGGGAAAGATTTTACTGTGACTTTGTAGGTAACCGGATTGAATTTTCTCTTATATATATTTTTATGCTCCCTTTGATTTTTCAACTTTCTTTAGGATAGAGGCTCCCTTTGGCTATTTTTTCTTTTTTCTTTTGCATATATTTTTCCTTTTTTCTGGCTGGGGGGGAGGAAGAGCATTAAGAAACTTTGTAACACTGCCAACTAGAGGCTTGAAAGTATTTTATTTGAATGGGAGAGAATTGTAAAAAGACCTCTTCTAAAGGACATTTTAACGTGATAAGATAGAGGGAGAGCACAGCAAAATATTATTGCAGGTGCTTTCCTGGACTGTTATCAAGAACACTTGAGGTTTGGCTTTGAAGCTGCTGGAGAAGAGAGTCATAACAAGAGCCTTGGATAAATAAATAAAGTGCAGTGTGCTTTCTTATACCCCACACACTGGCCTTTTTTTAAAAAAAAAAATTTCAATTCTAGTAATATTTTTATTTTTGTTTGTTATTTTTTTTAAAGGGAAAGCCTCAGGGTTTTTTTTTTTTCTTTATTTTTCTTTTCTTTTTTATTGGGACTTTTTTGCTTTTCCTATCTATGTTCTTGGACCACTTTGTTGTTGTTTCTTTTTATTATTATTATTATTATTGAGACTTTTCAACTGGATTAAGGTGTGAAGAATCTGGGAACTTTTTGTTTTTCTTTTTCTTTTGCTCTTAATCAATATTACTATTTTTGGATTTGTTTTTCTTCTTTCTTCTTTTTTTTCTTTTTTTATGGTGGACTATTTCGTAATTGGATTAGGGTCTAGAAGAACCTGAAGATCTTTCTTCTTCCTTTTTTGCTGTTTCTTCCTTGGTTTCGTGTTTTTGACTATCGGAGTTTTCCATTTTGGATTATAATTGTCTGCTTTACTAGTTGGATTAAAAGTTAAGAAGAATTTGAAGCCTTGGAAGCATTGAAATGAGCAGGAAACCAATATCAACTGGCATTTCTGCTTCTACCTCTGCTTCCCCACCAGCTGGAGGACAACGCTTAATCCAGACAATGTTGAAGCAAGATAAGGAACAAGAAAGAGTAACTTTACAGACAATTATGCAAGGAATCCAAGATCTCAAGATAAAATCAGACATCAATGAACAAAGAACAGAAAATATTGAACAAAGAATAGAGAAGACTGATGAAAAAGTGGAAGACATCAAACAAATGATGGTTAAGTATGAGGAGAGATTTCAAAAAATTGAGGAAGAAGGAAAACAAAGAGAGAAGAAGATTGGAAATATTGATAGTAGATTAACAGCGGTTGAACAAGAAAAAGGTGGGATGCTGAGGTGGGAGATGGAAAGGTCAGAATTTTACCTTAGATTTCAAAATATAGAAGAGGAAAAAGGAGAAAACTTGGTAGCGCTAATGATAGAAATTTTGGCAGATGCGTTGGAAATTACAGAGGAAAAGATGATGGATGGAATAGATGAGGTATATCGAGTTTATACAAGATATGCGATGAGAAATAAATTACCCAAGGAAGTCCATATTAGATTTACCAAAAACTCCATTAAAACACAAATATTACAAGTGGTAAGAGAGAAAACATTGAAATACAAAGGTAAAGAGATTGTGGTTTTAAAACAAATACCCAGAAGAGTGAGAGAGATGAGAAGAGAATATCGATTTCTGACCAAAATGCTACTGGAAAACGAAGTGAATTATAGATGGCTGATTCCAGAAGGATTAATGTTTACGTGGCAAGAGCAGAGACATAGAATTGATTCAATTGAAAAAGCAGAACTTTTCCATGCAGAATTTTTTGGAAGAAAAAGAGAGGAGGCAGAGAAAGAGGTCTCATTAATTGAGTTTCAAGAGGAACAACTGGAGACTGAAAAAGAGAAAGGAGCTGTAAGTGGACAGGTGGACAATAAAGAACAGCGTGAAGTGAGATCCACGAGAGCTGTTAGACCTAAATATAAAGCATAATCATGGAAGAAAGAAAACTGATTACAATGAATATAAATGGACTTAATTCAGCTGTTAAAAGAAGGAAAACTTTTCATAAATTAATGAAATTAAAATTTGATATAATTTGTCTACAAGAAGTTCATATTAAAAAACAACATGAACAATTGTTAGTACAGCCAAAATTGGGGAAAATATTTACTTCTTTGACTCAATGTAAGAAAAGAGGAGTGGTTCTATACATTAAAGAGGCTATCCCAGCAAAATTGATTTATACAGATGAAGATGGAAGAATATTAATGGTAGAAATAATGGACAATAATATAAAAATACTCTTGATTGCAATTTATGCTCCGAATGATAAACAAGAAGAGTTTTATAAAAAGCTACATATGAAAATAATTGGACTGGACTATGTTAATATAATTATGATGGGAGATTTTAATGGAATTGTAGACAATAAATTGGACTATATAGCAACAACAACAAAGCAAAATAGAAAGACTCTCCCAAGGTCTTTTTTTAAAATGACAGATGAATTAACTTTAAAAGATATTTGGAGAGAAAGAAATGTTAAAGCTAAACAATATACTTTTTACTCAAATAGACATTTATCATGGTCCAGATTAGATATGATTTGGATCTCAACAGAATTAATATCCAATATTCAAGAAACAAATATTGAAACAAGTACTTGGGCAGATCATAGCCCAATGACAATTAAATGGAAGGGACAAAAAAAAAAGATCGAGATGGACATTAAACAATACTATTTTAAAGGAGAAAGATTTTATACAATGGATGGAGAAGGAATTGGCTTTTTTCTTCAGAGAAAATAAAAAAGAAGATACTTCAACGCAAACTGTGTGGGATACAATGAAGGCATATGCCAGAGGTTTGATAATAGATTATACAAGAAAAAAGAATATTAGGAAAAGGCAAGCTTTTAAGGCCTTGGAAGATGAGTACAAAATTCTTGAAAAAGAATTACAGAAAATGCCACAGAGAAAGGATATTAAATTGAAGCTGGATGTAATTAAACATAAAATGGAATTAATAGAGAAAGAAGAACTGGCACAGAAAATCAGAAACTCTAAACAGAATTATTTTGAAGATGCAAATAAACCAGGTAGATGGCTAGCATATAAATTGAGAAAAGAGAAGGAATCAAGAAAAATATTGAAGTTAATAGATGAACAAGGCCAAGTTTGTTATGGGAATAAGGAGAAAAAAGAAATTATTCGAGATTTTTATGGGCAATTATATAAACAAGAGAATATCGATGAAGAAAAAGTCAAACAGTATTTACAGGAAGCTAATTTACCAAAGATACCTAAAGAGACTGACGAAATGCTAGAAAGCAATATAACAATGATGGAATTAAATGAAGCATTTAAGAGACAAAATAATGGGAAAGCACCGGGTCCAGATGGGCTTCCGGCAGAATTCTATAAAACATTTCAAGAATCATTGAGCATCCAATTGTTAGAAGTTATGAATGAAGTTATGTTAAAAAAGATGATACCTAAAACATGGTCAGAGGCCACTCATACCGAAGGAAGAGACTGACCCACTGCAAATTAAGAATTATAGACCTATTTCTTTATTGAACGCAGACTATAAAATCTTTGCTTCAATTTTAGCAGAAAGACTTAAAAAATATCTAAATAATTTTATTCACCCAGATCAAAATGGATTTCTGCCAAAGAGACAAATTAGAGACAATATGAGAGTAATCTTGGACACTTTGGAATACTATGAGGCTCATCCTGAAAAGCAAATGGCTTTGATATTCCTAGATGCTCAAAAAGCATTTGACAACGTGAACTGGAGATTTATGTTATTATTATTGGAGCAGATGGGTTTTGCTAAAAAATTTACTCAAGCAATAGAAGCCATATATAATAAACAGACAGCAAGGGTAATGATGGAGGGGGAACTTACAGATTTTATTAATATAAGGAAAGGTACAAGACAAGGATGCCCCCTATCTCCTTTGCTATTTGTGTTGACCTTGGAAGTGTTGAATAGAAATATTAGGGATGATAAAAGCATAAAAGGAATGAAAATTAAGAAGGAAGAATTTAAGCTACAAGCTTTTGCTGATGACTTAGCTTTTATTCTGGAAGAACCACTAGAAACAGCTCCAAAGTTATTGGAAAAGATAGAGACTTATGGAGAGGTGGCTGGTTTGAAAATAAATAAAGATAAAACAAAGATTTTGACAAAGAATATGCTATTGAGACAGAGAGAAGAACTGGCAGATCTTTTGAAAATTCAAGTTACAAATAAGGTTAAGTATTTGGGGATATATTTGACAACAAGATGTAGCACATTAAAGGAGAATAATTATATTAAACTTAAACAACAGATAACTACAGATTTGAAGAAGTGGGAAAACTTGCAATTGTCATTAATAGGGAGAATTTCAACAATTAAGATGAATATTTTACCTAGAATTTTATTTTTGTTTCAAACAATACCAATTAGGCTTGGAAAAGACTATTTTGAAGATTTAAATAAAATCATGTTGAAGTTTATATGGCAAGGTAAAAAAGCAAGAATAAAGCTAAAGCTTTTGCAAGATGCTAGAATTAGAGGAGGTTTTGGCTTGCCTAATTGGGAATTGTATTATCAAGCTGCAAGTTTGATGTGGGTCAAAGAATGGATAACATTAAGGAAACAGAGGTTGTTGACATTAGAAGGGCATGATTTGCTGTTGGGTTGGCATGCTTTTTTATGGTACAAGGGAACTAAAACACAGGGTTATTTTAGAAGACCTTATGTACGGGAGTCTTTGTGGTTAAATTGGGAGAAGATAAAAAGACAATGTTATTTGAAAATTCCAGTTTGGTTATCGACCATTGAAGCATTTTCCTATTCTATAATTTACAAGAAGGAACAAACAGTTAGATATGGGGAACTTTTGGATGAAAAGGGTGAACTTAAATCGATCCAAAACTTAGAGGAACAAGGTATAAGGATGAATTGGTTTTCATATGCACAAATACATTCAAGGTATGATGAAGATTCTAAAATGGAGGGATTTTATGATAAGCAGACTGATTTAGATAAGATCTTGATGGGTACTGATGAGAAAGTGATCAAAAAATTATATGGTTATTTACTGGGAATGAAATTAGAGGAAGAACAAGTCAAAGAAACTATGATTGTTTGGGGGAAGAATTTTGGATATGGGATTGATTTAGACAAATGGCAGAAATTGTGGTCTCAAAATTATAAAATGACAATGTCAACAGCATATAAAGAAAACTTGTATAAGATGTTTTACAGGTGGCACTTTCCTCCGACAAGAATAGCAAGAATGTTCAAGAATAAATCTGAAAAATGCTGGAAATGTCATCAGATACCCGGCTCGTATTACCATATGTGGTGGACTTGTGAGGATGCTAGAAAATATTGGACTATAATTCGCATGTGGTTGGAAAAAATGACAAAGAAACATATAGACTTGAAACCAGAGATCTTTTTATTGCGAATTTTACCTGATATATATAGTAAAGATTTGAAATATCTGATTGTAAATGTATTAACAGCGGCCAGGATTGTATTTGCTAAAAACTGGAAGAATGAGAAAATACCATTACAGGAAGAAATTATTAAGAAAATATTGGATATCTCTGGGATCCTGGAACAGTGCCCTTCACGATCACCGTCTCTACGGGACGGTTTAGGTCCGTTAGGACCGACCAGGGGCGAAAATATCGGCTACGATCTCAGAGCCCCAAGATTGCAGCTGTATCGCCAGAACGAAGCTCCGCCTTCTCCCAATAAACAAGGATAAACAATTTTATGAAATTTGGGATCTTTTTTATAAATGGCTAGATGATAAAATATGATAATAGAATATTTAGAATGTTAGAATGTTTTGCTATTATTTTGTTATTTGACATTATATTTATAAAGGGTTTTTTAAGGATTGATATGATATGATTATAGGATTTGTTATAGAGTAAATTGGTTTAAAGTATTGTTAGCTCATAAAGCATGAATGATTAAAAATGTAGTCAAAAATATTTTTTTTTTTTAGTGATATTAGGATACATAAGTTTGGATTGATGATATGAGTTGTTATGTAACATAATTGTAATTGAGACTATAGAATGAATGCACAAAAATGATGAACCAACTGACACACTTGATGTACATATGAGAGTTGATGTTTTTATGTTTTGTTTGTTTTGTTTGTCTGTAGAAAATTAATAAAATCTTTTTCAAAAAAAAAGAAAATATTGGAATGTGCTGAAATGAGTAGATTGACATTTGAAATCAGAGAGCAAGAGGATAAACAATTCTATGAAATTTGGGATCTTTTTTATAAATGGCTAGATGATAAAATACGATAATAGAATATTTTAGATAGTAAGAAATATCTTTATCTTGTTATTTTGCTATTACTTTGTTAATCGATATTATATTTATAAAGGTTTTTTTTTTTTTTCTAGGATTGATTTGGTATGATTATATGATTAGTTGAATAATTTGGTTAAAGTATTGTTAGCTCATAAAGCATGAATGATTAAAAGTATAGTCAAAAAAAAATTTTTTTTTGTTTAGTGATTATAGGATATATAAGTTTGGATTGATAATATGAGTTGTTATGTAACATAATTGTAACTGGGACTACAAAATGAATGCACAAAAATGATGAACCAACTGACACACTGTATGTAAATATGAGAGGTATATGTTTTAATGTTTTGTTTGTCTTGTCTGTTTGTAGAAAATTAATAAAAAAAATTTTTTTTTTCAAAAAAAAAAAAACATCATTATTAATTAGAGCTGGGCAGAGCTAGGCTAGCAAATTATCCACAAAATGTATGGATAGAGAAGCAGAATGTGAATTCTTTGAATTCTGTCTGAGTTAAGACTCCTCTTTAGTGATGTTGTTAAGATGGCTTCATGGTGATTTTATTAAGATTTAATTCAAACATAGGAAATCATAGAGGGTCAAAACACTGAAAGCAATATTGTACCATCAGAACCAGAACATCAAAATATTTCTTTCAATTATTGAGCAAGTGCCAGACTATATAACCTTCTATTCATTAAAAAAATAATATTTAAACTCTCTTCTCCTTTCAAAGAAATTTTGATTGCAAATTCATTTGCAAGCAATGAAATGAGGGAAGAAATTCAGGCAAACTTTATTGTGTGGAACGGTCATTAATCTACAAGCATGTGGCCTGTGCAATGTTTTATTTTGGTAAAGCCTAAGATGGCTTAATCAAGACTTCTCCAAGGCATAGAAAATGAAGGCAGCTTGAAAAACTAGTAACAGATGGAGATTTTGCAAGGCCATATGCTTAGTTTCACAAAGGTTTTCATCAAATTATAAGTAAAAGCCTATAATACTGTAATAGTTTGAGATTCTGTCATCAACAAAATGTTTCTACAGAACATGTCTATATTTGTGATAAATATCACTCATGGAACTTAAACATATGGGGAGGAGGGAAATTATGAGAACAAGAAGCTCCAGTTGATCATACTGAGCATGAGTTATGATGGCACAGTGGTTAGAGTGCAGTACTGCAGGCTACTTCAGCTGACTGTTGGCTACCTGCAATTTGGCAGTTTGAATCTCACCATGCAGGCTCAGCATTGACTCAGCCTTCCATCCTTCCAAGGTGGGTAAAATGAGGACCCAGATTGTTGGGGGCAATATACTGACTCTGTAAACCACTTAGAGAGGGCTGTAAAGCACTATATAGTGTTATATAAGTCTAAGTGTTATTGCTATTGCTACTTACATCTTTCTGAATGAAATCTACCCAGCAGACTTCACCATTAAATTGACTTTTTAGTGTTTTTAAAATGCTAATTTTTATTATATTAGGAAACATACCATTAAATGAGATTCAACTAGGAAATTATCATGTATTTTAGTGTAAGGCTTTGCTATTTATTTTTTTGTAAATATTTTCTACACTGTTAATAAGGAAGATTATTACGGTCCCAAATTAAATTACTTTCAGTAGTAAAATCTTGAGAAAGATAATACTATAATCTTATAGTACATTAAACTACCTGCAAGACAATTAGTCTGCAAAGATTTGTAACCCTAGTATTTAATAAAGCCTTTATTTCTTTCTTTTTTTAAAAAAAGGTCAAAAATAATAAAAGGAAATGAAAAGTAATTAAAACAATTATTCAATGCACCTGCTAAATACAGAGAGAGAGAGAAAGAGAAAGAGAAAGAGAGAGAGAGAGGGGGGGGGGAGGGAGGGAGGGAGGGAAAATAGAAATAAAAAGCTGAACAAGAAACACATTATTAATATAAAACAAAACATTCATGCTTTGTGATTGTATTACTATAATTTATCCAAATCCCAGACAGATGGACACAAAGCACTTTTATCTTTCAAAATCCTTGTTGCCTCAAAACCTCTTGATACTATCCCAGTGTGTTCTCTCTTAACTTTGCTATTTTATCATATATCCCAAGACAGACATTAATGATGGTGATCATTTACATCTGTTTTAGGATTAGCTAGTTCAGGTAATATTCCAACTTTTTGGTCTTTTATAGGCAGAGATGTATGCCAAAATTGTAGTGTTTTCTTTTGACCTCAAATCACTTGCCTTCCACTAACATTAGCCAGACTCTTTATTTCCTATACCTTTTATTACAGGATAAACTTTCCACAACTTATTTATGTTCATGAAGTATGCATGCCTCAACATTATCTTTTTAAATAGCTTGCTTCTTTTAATAAAAGCACAGTATTCAGCAAATGTTGCATATCAGTGTGCAACAATGAACAGAGATAACATCAAACTAATCAATCCATGTCATCTCTTGAAATCAAGCAGAAGAAGGAAAAGAAGGAAGGGAGGGAGGCAATAATTTTGGTAAATGCAGTGTTGTATTGGGGCCATGAAATAATTAAATAAACAAATAAATAAATAAGAGAGAAGAAAGAAAGAAAGAAAGAAAGAAAGAAAGAAAGAAAGAAAGAAAGAAAGAAAGAAAGAAAGAAAGAAAGAAAGAAAGAAAGAAAGAAAGAAAGAAAGATAGTTGGTTAAGTTCTGGCATTATTAATTGTATAGGTCCTATACAATATCATTAAAATAAGTTAAATACAGTCATGCCTAACACGGATGTTTCTCTAATGTTATCATAAGGTTTGGATCAGCAAGATGGATGAATCATCAATGTAATCTGAATGACAAAATTGTGGATTCACTGTATCAGCACAGTTCTGTATTTCATCCAAGTCACAGAATCTCCCCTTCCTTCTGTTCTAAAGTGATTTCTAACCAGCCTTCCCCATTGATCTTCCAGTACTTGAAATACACAAGAGTGGATTAAGAACTAAAAAAGCGATAAGGTCTGCACTAAGTATTAGAGGTCAATTAAACCCTGGTGCCAGCCATGCTCTTTTGCTTTACAAATAGATATATATGCTGTAAAGGCCACTGCTTTCTCAGAACAGTTTCTCCAGCAAGTGGGAAATGTGAATAATCTCTTTAATTTTTAGAGGAACTATACTATGAAAGTTACTCTATTCATGTATTGGATCAAGAGTTGGAGAAAATGAAATTGTCTTTACAAGAAGAAATTAAGATAGTTTCATTCTGTTAATCTCATTTTTCTTCTGGGTGTGAAGATAGGTCTACTTTTCCTGCTCTTTCTCGCCAAATCTTGTTTCTCTTACTATGAAGCAAGGCAAAGAATCTCTATCAGCAGCAAAAAAGAAAAAAAGAATCTCTAGCAGCAGCAAAAAAGAAAGAAAGGAAAATGGAGACGGGGGGGAGGGAAGGAGGGAGAGGGAGAGAGGGAGAATATAGCATTTCTCCATAAATGCCTCTGGTCTTCTGAAGAAGAAATGTATTACTCTGGCAGGGCCCAAAGGGCATGATGAGGGAATTTAAATGGCAGACAGCATCAGCACTTGACATATTTTTTTTCAGATATTGATTTTTAAAAAAATGATGGAATTGGTAAACCTTTTGAAAGGCTCACATCCTTTATAATGGTCCATGGATCTTACCTCTGTTTTAATTAATTGGTTTATGGTGATTCTGAAACTGAAAGTTACATTGGGCAAGACTTCATTATCACTATTTGTATCTCTCTCTCTCTCTGTATTTCAAAAGCACAGAGAAACTAGAATCATAACCAAAAGGAAACAGTATACTTCTTACTTATTCATGATACAGAATTTCTTTTTAAATCAACAAAAAGCTTTAAACCAATCTAATGCATTACTTTGATAGTGTCATTGACATAGTGGGCATTGGTTTGAGCAAACTTAGGCAGACAGGAAGGCCTGACATGCTGAACAATGACAATGCATTTATAGTATATTCCTATATTCACATAGGAATATCGTATACTAGGGGTGTCAAACTCAAGACCCCTGGGCTTGATTTGGCCCGTGGGATGCTTAAATCTGGCCAATGGGACCAGCCTGGAAATAGCAAAAGATTGGCCAGCAATGCCTCTACTACCTTGTTTCTCCAACAATATGGCCTCCCCCAATAGGAAGTCTCAGCATGTTTTATAGGCATGAAATGAAATTAAGCCCATCCCCCCAAATTAAGGCCTATATTAAAACATGCAAAATGGGGGGAATGGTGGGGAGGCTTGCCATTAGGAAGTACTTTTGTTGTACACCCCGATATAGTGCTGCCTGCGTTGACCCCAATACGAAGTGCCCCACCAATGCCGAGGTCAACATCCAAGCCATCGCCACCCCGCCTGCCCGAAGATGCAAGGGGGGGGAAATTAAGTCACCCCCGAAAAGACGGCCCAGCCATTTTTCGGGGCTCAAAAAAAAATAAGGCCCGGCCTTATTATATGAGAAACATGGTAGTGAAAATGGGGTGCAAGGAGTGACCCCTGTGTGCCCATTTTTTACCTGGATGGCCTCCTGCAATACTCTGCTAGCCAAAACAGGGCGTGCTGAGGCCACCTGTGGCCTCCCTATAGCCCCCATTCCACATTTTGGCCTGCAGGGTATTGCAGGGTCTTGCATCCTGTCTTCTTCCCCCTGGCTGGCCCACAGAGTTCAACTACAATGCTGACCCAAGAAATCCAGTTTGTTTTATACCCCATATAAGGAAATGCAATTGTTTGTATTTAGCACAACCATCATTAACTCTGTGAAGCAGATTGGGCTGAAAGAAAACAGTAGCTTAAAATCATCCACTGAGTTTTAATGCCTGAAGGAAAATTAGTCTGAATCTCCTCATCACAGTTCTGGGTTGTAACATCACAATTTGGATTCTATATTCCATATTCGGATTCCATATTCTCAAGTAGTATTGAAGACTAAATGTATTTAATACCAGTACTTGTTATAGGTATATTCCAGAATAGAAAAGAAATGCCCTATCCTCCATTTTTGAATGCATAAGGACTATTTGATTCTCAAACATATCTTCTGGGTAAAATGGATAGATTTATTGACCTAGCATATAGCAGAAATAAACCAAAATGTAACAACTCTTTATTTTAATTATTGATGGATAGTACTATGAAATTTTATCTCTTCGGGTGAAGAAAATAGCGTACAGATTTGCTGTGAATTGAGTTAAAAAGTCAAATGTTCTAAATTGTATCAATATGATTCATTTTAAAAAATATGCTTGGGGAAAAAACCTGCAGTCAGATGACAAGATGATTTTTTTTTAAAAAAATTCACAACACATGGGCAGATTTAACCATAGTTTCACTGGGAATCTGTGAGCATCCTAGACTAAGCCAAATCCAAAACAGGAAGAGAATTCTTGGAAGTCCAGTACTCAAATTGGCCATCAACAGGTACATAAAGAGAATACCTACAATTGCTGTGAATTGATGCAAATTGATTTAGAAAACCAAGATTTTAAAACCAATTTTTCTAAATTGTGTCAATTTGATTCATTTAAAAAAAAAATTGGTTGGAAAAAGACTGAATTGATCTGGAAAGCCAACTGGAGACAAAGATTTTATCAAATCATTTTTGAATTAAATCTCTTGAATTAAATCTCTTGAATTAAATCTTTTGAATTAAATTAAATTATTTTCTTTTTAAGATAGAATTCACCTCTGTTAAATTAGGTATCTTACAAGACATATTTTAAAAAGTGGAAAAATACTGTATATTTACTGGAAACTGTAGTTTGGTGATGCCTTCGTGAGAAAGAAATAAAATGACCCAGAAGAATTTTTATGCAGAGTTGTTTTTTCTGTAACTCTACTAAGATTAAACAAACATGATCTTAATGTGCATCTGAGCAATGATAGCACTAAGTTCAATAGAACTCATTTTTTAAAAAAAACCATTATAGAGATGAAGAACCTGTCATTTTCCACATGATGTAGATTTATAAATCTCAGCAGAGTCAGCTAGCATTATAAGTGGTATGAGTTGTTGAAAGTTTTAATTAACAATATTTACAAAAACATTAGTTCTTATTGCTTTGTGTCCTACATTTCTTAATAAGATGATCACTGTGAATTCTGAGCATTCAAGTAAACTCACAAGCTGTGAACAGAAATGAAATCTCTTCCATCATAAGCATATGTGATAATTCCTTCACATAGCCAAGGAAGAATAACATGATAGCAAATTGGACACTTACATAAACAAAAGACAGATGGAAACAAGATAATCTGTCCAAAAGATGGAATCAATAAGTCTGTTGCATAAAGCAGGATGGAAAATAAAATGTAAGAAGGTTGAACTGATTCAAGGCAGAGAGTATAAAAAACATGTTTCATCATGGAAACTGCTGGTTTGCATGGAAAAAACTTACATATTATAAATAAAAGCTGAAATATTTTCTATTGATTGTGGAGTAACTGCATATCATGTTTTTTTCTTAATTTTACTATAAATTCTACCAACTAACAATGATCCTCAAAGCTGTGAACTGAAACAAGAAGGAAAAAAACTGATCTTTTATTTAGTACCATCATTCTCACTTGAGACATATGTAATGTAAAGGCAGGAGCAGAAGACTGTCTTCTATGTTTACTTGCAAAATGGTGACTTGAAAACCAGGAGAGTATCATCTAGCGCAGATCTCTAAAGATGATTGTTGGAAGAGCTGTACATTGTAGCCCAGTGGTCCCCAACTTTTTTTGTACCAGGGACCAGTTTCAAGCAGAAACGCTTTTTCAAGGGGGGGGGGAATCCGAGTTTGGTGGTTTGCTTGCAGACGTTTTATTACCTGACTAGGTAACATCTGATGTTGTTACCTAGTCAGGTAATAAAACGTCTGCCAGAAAACCACCAAGTTCAGGAAGCGCCACTGCCTCCTCATTGCAACCCTGAGCGACAGATATTCTCTTCTATTAGGACATTTAAAACGGAGGGTTTCAGCTGCAGATTCAGGAACTGCGCTGGGCTGAGGAGCGCCTTCAAAAGTGAGCACTTTCCTCAGCCCCATCCCTCAGGTGCCTTCCTCAGCCCCATCCCTCAAGTGTCTCCCTCCCTCCCTCAGGTGTCTGCCTCGTTCCTCTCTCAGTCGCTCTCTCGCTCCTCCACCAGCCCAGGAAGAAACCGGCAGTGTGGCTTTTCCTGTCGCCGCAGCTCCTCTGAAGCGCCCATTCACCCCCACCTCGCTGCCCATGCGCGGTTCAATCCAGTGCTCCATTCTGCCTGCCTGCCTGCCTGCCTTCGTTTCTGGTTGTTTCGGAGCAGCTTCAGCTGATAAAAAGAGGCAAATAGTTATTATTCTCAGCCGAAGTTGCTCCCAAACGACCAAAAAAGAAGGCAGGCAGGCTGGCAGGCAGAATGGAGCACTAGATTGAACCACGGGTGGCTGGGTGGGGGTGTACGGGCGCTTCGGAGGAGCTGCGCCGACAGGAAGCCACCCTGCCGGCTTCTTTGAAGCAGTTTCTTCTTGGGCTGGTGAAGGAGCGAGAGAGCGACTGAGAGAGGAATGAGGCGGGAGGAAACCAAAGCTGCTGAACCAGAGAGCAGGACAGGCTTTGGTTGTTTCCACCCTCCCCTTCTTTCATTTGTGTCCTTGATCCCTGATCCCAGTAGCATTCACCGAAGGCAAAGAAAGCCGCCATTTTTTTTATTTTATTTTCTTTGCGGCCTGGTACAAAGTGATCCATGGACTGGTACCGGTCCACGGCCCGGTGGTTGGGGACCCCTGTTCTAGCCCATTTAATATATTAAGCCTTAATGTTCAATTTATAAAGTATTCTAAACTACCATCAGGCAAACCATGTTTTGACTATGTAAGCCAAAGGCTATGTGTTGTGTCCGCGAAATGATGCCAGGAGTCGGTGACTTCAAATCATGCTCTTTATTGAAAGTTGGAACCGAACTGGCATAAAGGAAAAAGCCCGCGGCTTTTATTCCTTTAACCATGGCGGCCGTGGCCAATGGCACCGCTTTGAATCTCCCGCGATCCGAATGGACCAATCGCGGGAGATTCTCAGCGAGCCAATTGGCGCAGCTCGCCTGACCAATCAGAGAGCCCCGCGCTTTGGCCAATCAAAGCGCGGGGATCTCAAGAATGCTAATTAAGGACAGAACACCCCTCCCCTCTTGGTTCAGTCCTTACGTCGCGTAGTCACGTAGGTAGGCGGGGCTCCGTCTGAGCCTACTGGACCTGCGCAGCTCAGTCGTAGGTTGGATCCCGGCCGGTTCGGTCGGAATCTCTGCTGCTCCTGCTGCCGTCGTGGGAACCGGCTGGTCGGTTGGGCCGGTCCGCTCTCCGTAGCTCCCTCCTGGGCCTCCCGGGTTGGTTGAGCTGCGGGTTTCGCCGCTCCCGCTCGGTCTTTCCGGGTCGGTCGAGCTGGCCTGGCTGTCTCTTCCTGGTGAGGGGTCATGATGGCTGCTTTCCGGTAAGTACGGCTGGTTTATTCTTCTTTGGTTTTGGTCCCCTGGGTATTCCCTCCCCCCTTGGTTTGTGTTGTGGGGGTTGGTTTCGCCTGTCTGTGCGTCGGCGGTCTCTTGGTTGGTAGTCCTCGACCTTAGTTGGTCGATGTGGCGTTTCCACGCTCGTCCGTCTGCTGTTTGTAGCCGGTACGAGTGTGGGCCTGTTATTTGTGTGATGACGGCCGGTATCCATAGTGGGTCTCCCGTCAGGTTTCTTGCGTATACAGGGTCGCCGGGTGCGAAGGTTCGGTGTTTGCTGTTTGAGTCTGGGGGCTTCTCCAGGTTATACGTAGGGTGTAACCTGTTGAGTGGGGACCTTAGTTTCCTACCCACTAATAATTCGGCTGGGCTCTTATTCGTTGTGGTATTTGGGGTTTTGTGTTGGGTGAAGAGTAGTTTGTTAATTTTCTCCTGGATCTCCCTGTGGTCTATTTCCCGGATGGTCTTCTTAGTGAATTGGACCATCCGTTCCACCTACCGTTCGCCGCCGGGTGCGCTGGTGCTGTCAGCGCGTGGCGGATGCCCCTTTCCGCTAGGAATTTTTCGAATTCCAGCGAGGAGAATTGGGGCCCGTTGTCAGAAACGACGACGTCTGGGAGGCCGTGTGTTGCAAAGAGTTTGCAGAGTTCCTTGATCATGGCCTCTGTGGTTGTCGTCTTCATGTTGCTTACCTGCAGCCAGTTGGAGTAAGAGTCAACTGTTATGAGGAAGGTGTGTCCTTTTGTGGGCCCGGCGAAGTCTATGTGAATCCTAGACCAAGGTCCCCTTGGGGTTTCCCACTCTAGGACGGGTGCTGTGGGTGGGCTTGGCCTAGTTTCCTGGCATCGTTGGCACCTTGCTACCCAGGCCTCAATTTGTTTGTCCATCCCTGGCCACCAAGCGTAACTTCTCGCCAGGGCTTTAGTCCTAACGATGCCAGGGTGCCCCTCGTGTAGCAGTTCCAGAATCTTCCCTTGTAGCTTTTCTGGAATGACCACCCTGTCCCCCCATAGTATGCACCCTTTTAATAGCGAGAGTTCCGTTTGGTGGGTTCGGAACGTTTTGATGGACTCGTCGTTGTCCCTTTCCAGCCACCCTTTCTCTACCCAATGCAACACCCGCGCCAGACGTTTGTCTTTATTAGTCTCTCGGGCAATGTCTGACGCGGTTATGGGCAAGTTGGGTAGAGTCTCTATGCTGAGGGTGGTCGTTGTGGGTGCTGGGTCGGTGTCAGGTTTTCGTAGCGGTGAGCGGCTTAAGGCGTCTGCATGGGAGATTGTCTTACCCGGTCTGTGTATAAGTCCATAGTTGTAGGCTGCCAGGAACTTGGGCCACCTTGTCATTCGGGGAGACAGAATGTTCGGGGTGGCCCGGTTTCCTGCAAGGATTCCCAGCAGCGGCTTGTGGTCGGTTATGATGGTGAAAGTCCGGCCGTAGAGATACTCGTGGAATTGTTTTGCGGCGGCAACGATAGCCAGAGCCTCTTTGTCCAGCTGGCTATAGTTCTACTCCGGTTTGGTGAGGGTCCTTGAAAAGAACGCGATGGTGCTTCTTTTCTGTCGGGGAGGGTATGGCTGAGGACAGCGCCGACGCCGAAGGATGATGCATCGCATGTGACGGCCAGAGGTAGGGTCTCGTTATATTGTATGAGGACGGCGTCCGAAGTGAGGAGGTCCTTTGTTCTTTGGAAGGCAGCTTGCTCGCGTTTCCCCCAAGTCCAGGTCACCACCTTGTCCAGGAGCCTATGCAAGGGCTCCGCCGCCGTTGCCTTTTGGGGCAGGAAAACATTGTAAAAGTTCAGTAGCCCCAGGAATGCCTGTAGTTCCGTCTTGGACTTGGGTGTGGGGGCTTCTTTGATCGCCTTGATTTTTTTGTTTGTGGGGTGAATGCCGTGACGGTCTAGGAGGTATCCTAGGAATTCGACCCGTTCCGTGCATAGCTGGCATTTCTCCCTCTTGACCTTTAGCCCGGTCTCTTTAAATTTGGTTAGGACCTCCCTTAGGCGACCCTCTAGTTCGGCTTGGTTGGTTGCCAACACTAGGACGTCGTCGAAGTAAGGTACCACCCCCTTGATGCCTTGCAATAGTCTTTCCATTAGGCTTTGGAATATTCCTGGTGCCACGCTGACTCCGAATTGGAGTCGGTTGCATTTGAATGCCCCCCGGTGGGTGACTATGGTTTGCGCTTCTGCCGTTTCCTCGTCGACTGGCATGTGTTGGTAAGCCTGGGCGAGGTCGAGCTTGGCGAAAACCTCGCCCCCTCCCAGTGAGTGCAGTAGGTGTTACACTACTGGGACGGGGTAGGCGCTTTGTTGTAGTGCGCCATTTAGGGTGGCCTTATAGTCCCCACAGATCCTCACCGACCCATCGGGCTTGATCGGGGTGACTATGGGGGTCTCCCACTGGGCGTGGTCTATGGGCTGTAGTTCCCCTTGCTTGACGAGCTTGTCAATTTGCTTGTCTATCTTGGGTTTAAGTGCGAATGGCACCCGCCTTGGTTTCAGGCGTTTTGGGGGGACATTTGGGTCTAGGTTGAAAGATATCAGGGGCCCTCAGTACTTGCCTAGGTTTCCGTCGAAGACCTCTTGGAATTCCCGGGCCAGTTGCTGCTCCCAGCTGTCATCGGTGACGTGGTCGACTCCCATGAGTGCGATGTCGAGTGGGGCAAACCATTGCAGTCCCAGTAGGCTTGGGCGGTCGCGGTCGACGATTGTCAGGGGAAGTCTTTCGGTGTGCCCTTTATAGGTGATATTGAAGTGTTTGGTTCCGACTACCGGGATGCGGTTTCCCTGGTAGTCCTTTACAATGAGTCTCTGGCTGTCTATGTTCCTCCTTTGGAGGGTAGGCACCAAGCGCTTTATTTCATGCCATGCAATCATGGAGAGGTAGGACTTGGAGTCCACCTCCATTTTGCATGGCTGGCCCTCAATGCCTACCTCCACGTGGACCTTCTGGGCGTCATTGGTTATGGCGTGGCCGATGGTGACCGTCTGATGGGTCTCCTCTCTTTGCCGGTTATCGCCGCCTCGCAGGGATCATCCGTTCCGGTCCCATCTGTTGTCCGAGGGGCGATCTCTGTTCCGGGGTGGTGTGCTTTCTCTCATCCGATCGCTCTGGTCCCATCGTGCCGGGTTGCGATTCTTCTTTAGGCGGCAGACACGGGCGATGTGTCCCTTCTTGTCGCAATGCCGGCAGATCGATTTGAAAAACCGGCATTCCGACCTGGGGTGGTCGCCGCCGCAACCGGCACAGTTGGTCCTTGACTTACGACCCCACCGGTTCCGTGGATCGCGGCCTGTCTGGAGGCGATGGATGTCCTCCTCGTCCTCGGAAGTGCCCGATGCCGAGTGGAACTCACCCTGGTGGGTGGTCGTCTCGGTTTGGGCCTCGGTCGACCTCGCCGGGTTGTTGTTTCTGCTGCGGTCCCCAGTGTTCGGTCTGCGCATGCGGTCGGTGGAAATTCGGTTTGCTTCGGCGGCTGCGGCTGCGGTGAGGGTGTCTGCTAGGCTGATGTTGCCCTTGGCCATCAGCTGGCTCTGGAGGACGGGGTCCCACAAACCAAGCACGATTCGGTCTTGCAGGGCGTCGTTCAGGTTGTCGAATTTGCAGAGCCCCCCTAGGCGCCGCAGCTCGGCGAGGAAGTCGCTGAAGCTCTCACCCGACCTCTGGTCCTGATGGTAGAATTCGTTGCGTCGGATCAGGATGGGTACCTCTGGAGCGTATTGCCACCGAAGTATTGGCTCGAGGATGTCCCAGTCCATCGCGGTCACATCGGCGGGTTTGGCAAGCGCCTTGGCCATCTTGAAGACCTCGGTCCCGCAGTGGGTCAGGAAGATGGCGTGCTTCATGGGGCCGGTGGCATCCTTCAGGTCGCTGCACTCGAGGAACATGCGGAATCGGTCGGAGTTCGATTCCCAATCCTCGGTGGCGGGGCTGAAGGGTGTGGGGGGTGCAATTTTCACCATCGCAGTGGTTCGTCTGGCTTCCGTCGGACACGTGGTTTGGTTCAGGGTCTGGATCCCACCTTCGTCACCAGTGTTGTGTCCGTGAAATGATGCCAGGAGTCAGTGACTTCAAATCATGCTCTTTATTGAAAGTTGGAACCGAACTGGCGTAAAGGAAAAAGCCCGCGGCTTTTATTCCTTTAGCCGCAGCGGCCGCGGCCAATGGCACCGCTTTGAATCTCCCGCGATCCGAATGGACCAATCACGGGAGATTCTCAGCAAGCCAATCGGCGCGGCTCGCCTGACCAATCAGAGAGCCCCGCGCTTTGGCCAATCAAAGCGCGGGGATCTCAAGAATGCTAATTAAGGACAGAACACTATGTAAGCCAAAGAGACTGAGACAGCTTGAATTCCTTAATAGGATCACTTATTTTTCCTCAGTGCTTTGGTCCCTGCTTCTGTAAAAGGCTCCTACTTGAATGAGAGGTTGGACTAGATGACCTACAAGGTCCCTTCCAACACTGTTAATCTGTTAAGGTAAACCTGATTATTCATTGAATGCTGATAAAATAGAAATATTAATTACGAATGAAATAATAGCCCCATCATGAATAATATTGTTTGTAAATGGTACATTTCTAAGTATAGGAAATTACCCTTCAGTTCAGTAGAGTTGGCTCAAAAGCCAGGGTTTGCAAAATACAGCCTTATGTATTGGCCTGGTTTGGTGTTTGCAGCTTAAATACTGAAAAAGCATGACTTAAACTTCTATTGTTTCTAATTTTAACATTGTTCCTTCAATTTTCAGACACTATAAAATCCAGAAGGTGTGAATAATGCATGTTAAGGAAGAAAAGATAAAAAAGATTCACCAACTATTTAGATAGATAGAGTCCTATTGACTTAATAGAGCCTATATCTGTAGCTTCTGAATAACTCTTTTTTTTTTTGTAAATTTTATAAGTTTTTAAAAACAAACAAAAACAAACAAAACATAAAAACATCCAGCTTTCTTCCATAAGCGTACAAGCAGTGTGTCGGTTGGTTTAAAAAAATTTTGTGCATCCATTTGATAGTCTCAATTACAGTTACACTGCATAATAACTCATATTATCAATCAAAGATTGAATACCCATCATTATTAATCAATCATTTGACTATAATTTTGTTCATTCATACTTTATGAGATAACTATAATTTACTTAGTTTATTTTATAACAATTCATATAATCCTCCCAAATCTATCCAAGAAACATTTTATACTTATAATAATAAAAAAAGAAAAGAAATACATTTTTATATATTCATTGTTTTCTAAAATTCTACATATTTTAATATTATATTTTATTATCTAACCATTGATAGAAAAGGTCCCTATCCTCTTTGTTCTCTAATTTCAAATGTCAATCTACTCATTTCAGCAAATTCTAATATTTTCTTAACAATTTCTTCCTCTAATGGTATTTTCTCACTCTTCCAATTTTTAGCAAATACAAACCTAGCCACTGTTAATACATTTACAATCAAATATTTTAAATCTTTATTGTATGTATCAGGTAGAATTCCCAATAAAAATATCTCTGGTTTCAAATCTATATTTTTTTGTCATTTTTTCCAACCACGTGTGGGTTTTAGTCCAGTATTTTCTCGCAACCGCACAAGTCCACCACATATGGTAGTATGAGCCAGGTATCTGATGACATTTCCAACATTTTTCGGATTTATTCTTGAACATTCTTGCTATTCTTGTCAGGGGAAAAGGCCATCTGTAAAACATCTTATACAAATGTTCTTTAAATGCTGTTGACATTGTCATTTTATAATTTTGAGACCACAATTTTTGCCATTTCTCTGAATCAATCCCATATCCAAAATTCTTCCCCCAAGCAATCATAGTTTCTTTAACTTGTTCTTCTTCTAGTTTAATTTCTAATAGATATCCATATAGTTTTTTAATCACCTTTTCATCGGTACCTGTCAAGATCTTATCTAAGTCAGTCAATTTATCATAAAAACCTTCTGTTTTAAAATCCTTATCATATCTTGAGTGTATTTGTGCATATGAAAACCAATTCATCTTTATACCTTTTCCTCAAGTTTTTGCATAGATTTAAGTTCACCCTTTTAATTCAAAATTTCCCCATATGTAACTGTTTGTTCCTTCTTGTATATTATAGGATAGAAAAATGCTTCAATAGTCGATAACCAGACTGGAATTTTCAAATAGCATTGTCTTTTAATCTTCTCCCAATTTAACCACAAAGACTCCCGTATATGATGTCTTCTAAAATATCCCTGTGTTTTGGTTCCCTTATACCATAAAAAAGCATGCCACCTATATATTTTCCCATTTCGTCAAGTCCAACGCTATCTGCTGTTTAAGTTCAATGTAATTGTTCTCTTTTAATGTACTACATCTTGCTGTCAAATGTATCCCCAAATACTTAACCTTGTTCGTGACTTGAATTTTCAGTAAGTCTGCCAATTCTTCTTTTTGTCTTAACAGCATATTCTTTGTCAAGAACTTTGTTTTATCTTTATTTATTTTCAAACCAGCCACCTTGCCATATGCCTCTATCTTTTCCAATAATTTTGATGATGTTTCTAAAGGGTCTTCTAAAATAAAAGCCAAGTCATCCGCAAAGGCTTGCAATTTAAATTCTTCCTTTTTAATTTTCATTCCTTTTATACTCTTTTTGTCTCTAATATTTCTATTTAACACTTCCAAAGTTAATACAAATAGCAAAGGTGATAGTGGGCATCCTTGTCTTGTACCTTTTCTTATATTGATGGAATCTGTCAATTTTCCCTCTATCATTACCTTTGCTGTTTGCTTATGGTATATGGCTTCTATTGCTTGAATGAATTTTCTGGCGAAACCCATCTGTTCCAATAACAATAGCATGAATCTCCAATTCACATTATCAAATGTCTTTTGTGCATCTAAAAATATCAAAGCCATTTGTTTTTCGGGGATGTGCATCATAATATTCCAAAGTGTCCAAAATTGCTCTCATATTATCTTTAATTTGTCTCTTTGGCAGAAACCCATTTTGATCAGGATGAATAAAGTTATTTAAATATTTTTTAAATCTTTCTGCCAATATTGAAGCAAAAATTTTAAAATCTGCATTTAGTAAAGAAATAAGTCTATAATTCTTAATTTGCAATGGATCAGCCTCTTCTTTTGGAATAAGTGTAATATAGTGCGGTATCTGCCATCCCGCATCTGATGGGCGGCTCATGAAAGGGAGCGAGGGAGAGAGAAACGACACGAGACAAGGTTTCCTCGGGATGAGCGCGCCCAGAATGTCTTGGTACGCGCTCTTTTATTATGCTTTTTCACAAGGGGGGTGAAATTTTTCAGCGCCCAAGTCAAACAGGATATGCAAGATTTACAATAGTTCAGGTCAGTTAAGATACCAGGTTAACAGGATGTGTGTGATTTACAACAGTTCAGGTCAGTTAGGATATCATTCTGTATTGACAGTTGTTTATCTCCCCGTCCCTTGTTCGTGCCTTGAAAAGATCACTGAAGAGACAGAAGTCTAATGTTTACACGTGAATGATACAATGTTGCAATGCTTAAATGATACATAGTTGCAATGATACATAGTTGCAATCACATGAATGATACATAGTTACAACATCTCCTCTGTTTTTATTATTTATGACGAGTCTTCTTCCTCATCCAAGAAGACAGAAACTATTTTTCTGAAATGTTTGCCGTCCCCGTCATCTAGGCAGGAGTGCAACCCGTCAGCGTCAGGGTTGTCCAAGGAGTGGTAACTCAGCAATGATATTTTTTCTTCCGGTGTTAAAGACATAACATGAGCTTGGAATAACACATTAACATTAGCAGTTATGGAAGATAATTGATTTTTCAAAAATTGCAATATTCTATTAAAACAACAAGGTCCTATAATACATATCAATATAATGATTATTAATGGTCCTGCCAATGCAGTTAAAAAGGTTGTAAGCCATGGTGAAATAGAAAACGAACCTTGATACCAATTATACATGTTTAACCTTTCTTTTTCTCTATCTTTTAAGCGTTTTTCTAATTCATTCGTAGAATCCAACACGACCCCCCTGCTATCAGCATAAAAACAACATTCTTCTTTAAGCGCAGCACATAATCCCCCTTGTTTTAAAAATAACAGATCTAAATCTTTACGATTTTGCAAGAGAGGGAGTGTTCCATGGATACCTGTAGGGATATAAAATCATCAGAGTTATACATACAAGCCATACTTGAATGCAAAAATGATTTGGATTTAACAATTTCATCCCCGTGGATACATGCCATGAAACCATTGTAACAAGTCCAAACAAAATTATTGCCGGAGATAAAATACATTCCTTTCAGGCGTGATGTTAAAGTTCCTCCTGCAGTGGTGTGGATTGCAGGATATCCCCTGGTTGTGTGGGTGCGTCTGCCAAATCGAATTGAAGTGGTGGGTAGAAGTCTTCTATGCAAGAGAAATTGGTTGTAGAACTTAAACGAACTTTTTGAAAGTCAGTTATAGTCCAGGCAATATTATCTCTCCTATGAGGCTTCTGCAGATCGTCATGGACAGTTCTTTTGAAGCGTCGTTTGTTGACAGGATCAGAGTTCGGGTATATAAAAACATGACAAGCAGGAGAGAGGGCTATGGAGAAGTTAGTTGTAGAACATTTGCGAAATGAAGAGGGAATTCAATTAATAGAAAAAGGATAATAATTACAATAATGACAATAAAGATTAATTTGGTAATTCATCAAGGATGTTAGTTGGGGTGGGGAAACCCATGATACAATATAAGGACATTTAGATCCCCCTATGTTTTAGATTGAATAGAGGAAAAGATTTTAAGGTTCCTTTCCATAGGAAGAGTAAAGAAGGAACAAAAGAGCGAGTGGGAGAGTGTTCTTTAAGTAGGATACGAATAAGGTAGAAATTGCAAAGAAGATATAGGCAAGAATATCAGGAAAGAGTTTTAAGATACAGATGTAGCAGAGGAATTCCCATGATAGGGTCTCACTGCCCGACCAGGGATCCAACAAGTGGTTTTGTCTGGCAGGAAGATCGCAGCGTATCCTCGTCCCCAAGTGAGAAGCTCAGCGGGACCCTGCCAGGCAGGATCTGGCAATCTGCGATAATATACCATAGGTCTGTTAGGCGGGGGTGAGGGGGAGGAAAAATGATGAGAAGCAGCAGAAGTGGGAGGAATGCCAGTCAGATTGAGAAAGTTTAAAGTGTAAAGACAAATGTTAAGAGAATTTTGCAATGCTGGGAGGTTCGGGGTTTTTTCCCGCAACGAATATCAATCAAGAGCACGTTTCAGAGACAAGTTCGCTTGTTCCACAATAGCCTAATAGCCTGCCCCTGGCTGTTGTAGGGAATCCCAAACTTGTGGATTACATCCCATCTGTTACAGAAGTCCTGAAAAGCAGAACTTGTATAGGCAGGTCCATTGTCTGTTTTTATTTCTTTTGGACGTCCCAGCGAGGTAAAGGTACGAATTGAATGATTGATGACATGTTTTACAGCTTCTCCCCTTTGAGGAGTAGCCAGAATAAAACCTGAATATGTATCTATTGAAACGTGCAAATATTTCCATGGGGCAAAAGGTGGATACTGAGTTACATCCATTTGCCAAATTTCACAAGCTTTTAACCCTCTAGGATTTACTCCTATGGGAATGGAATGTCCTTGCTTACTACATGTGGGGCATTGTTGAATAATGGCAGCAGCTTCTGCCTGAGTTAGAGAAAATTGTTTTTGTAATGCTTTTCTATTTTGATGAAAATAGTCATGACTTTGGGCTGCTGTCAGATTACAAATTGATTTACCTGATGCAGCTGTTGCAGCTGCGTCTGCCACCTTGTTTCCCTCCTGTAATATACCAGGAAGAGGTTGATGGCTCCTGATATGTGCTACAAAAAATGGATGTGTGCGGTTGTTGATACATTGCTGTAGAGGAAGCAATAACTTTAACAAAGAAACAGATATGCTAGGAGATAAATAGGCTTGATATATGTTTTTCAAAATCTGAGAAACGTATAAGGAATCTACTATTAAATTAAAAGGAGCCTTTTGAAACTGTTGAAACGCAATAAGAGATGCAGCAAGTTCTGCCTGTTGAGCAGAAGATTGCGGAGGGGTAATTTTAGTTTTCCACTCTCCCTCCAGGTACCATGCACAAGCACCATACATTTTCCCCCCATCGGCATAAAGCGTAGGTGCATCTACTAATGGAGATATTGAGAGGGGGGAATGCCATTCAAAAGGGAGAGTTCTAAGAAAAGTGAACCGTGGGTCAGCTGGTAAATGGCAAGAAATTTGCCCTGGCCACTCTTCTAAAGCGTATTGCAGTTCTTCTGAATTACACCATAGCATTTCCCAAGTAGTCAATGAACAAGGAGTGAATATTAAAACAGGCTCAAATCCCATAAGTTGTTTACATCTTTGTCGACCTTTAAAGATCAACTGAGAATATGCAGAGGCTTTACTAGTAATTGTGGTCCATGGGGTGTGAGACAAATGCAGCCATTCTAAAATCAGAACCTGTGTCTGATGAAATTGCATAATGACAGCTGTTGGTCTCTGAACAGTATTTAGTAAAGCAATTGATAAAGGACAATTTTCTATAGCCCGATCCACCCATCTAGTAGCCATTAAATGGGAAATGTCTTTCAATGCCTGCAACTGCTCTTTATTTAGAATGATAACATCGGACGGGGCTTTACCTTGCGTGAGAGCATTAAAGAGAGGAGCTAATGTAGCTGTAGTCAAACCCAAATAAGGACATGCCCAATTTAAGGTTCCCAGGAACTGTTGTAAAATCACAAGTGTTGGTTTCGGGGGAAGTGTTGGGAGGGGAAGGGAAGGAACAGCAGCCGAAGTAAGTAACTTGTGACCTAAATAGAAAAAGGGTGGTTTGGATTGTACTTTTTCTGGGGCTATTGTGAGACCTGCTTTACCTAAAATGGAGTTCAGGCACGGCAGAGTTTTTAATAACGTGCCCTTTGGGCCAGGTGCAGATACCAATATATCATCCATGTAATGATAGATTAAAAAATGAGGATATTTGTCCCTGCATGGTTGCAAGGCTAAATCCACAAAAAATTGACACATAGTTGGACTGTTTAACATGCCTTGCGGTAAGACTTTCCATTGATATCGTTTGGTAGGTCTCTGATTATTTAAGGTTGGTACAGTAAAAGCAAATAATTTTCTATCTAACTGGTGTAATGGAATGGAGAAAAAACAGTCTTTTAGATCGATAATGATAAGGTCATACTCTTGAGGAATTATGTTAGGATTTGGAAGACCACATTGCAGGGGTCCCATTGGAAGGAGGACCGAATTCACAGCCCTTAAATCCTGAAGGAGGCGCCAAGCGCCGTTTTTCTTTTTAATAACAAAAACTGGGGTATTATATGGACTCAATGAGGGTTCCAGATGACCTCTATCTAATTGTTCTTGAACAAGAGAATGTAAGGCTTCAAGCTTTATAGAAGGGAGAGGCCACTGGTCAATCCACACAGGGTTATTGTTAGTCAAATATAAGCGAAGCATGGTTAATGGAGGGTAAGTTGCGCATTAAACTGTAACATAAGGTCTCTTCCCCACAAATTAGTATACAGAGGAATTACAGCTGGTTTAATATAAGCAACACATTGAGACTCAGGGGAATGGGCTTTTACCCAGTTTCTGCTAATGCGAGTCTCCTGGAGTCCCCCCACTCCTCTCACCGCTGGTGCCACATCTGCAGGCCAGGTGTCCGGCCACTCAGCGGTTCGGATGACGGAAATATCCGCTCCAGTATCTAAAAGACCAAGAAAGGATCGACCATTCAATAAGAATGTCACCGTAGGTTTCGGTTGACTAATTGGTCTTTCAATTGCATAGAGTTGCTCTTGTTGTTGGTCTAAGAGCACAATCATTTTTGCCACAACATCCCCTTCATTTATAGTAACTTCTGTATTAGCTAGTACAGACAGACAGACATCAGACAATACAGTGGGGTCATGCAGAAAAGGAGAGGCAAGAATACCTTGTTCAGCTAAATCCCTTACAGGAAAGACTAGCACTGGAATATCGGGGGGCATATGAAAAGGCTGAACAGGATGTACAAAGAGAAAGTCAGCGACACCAGGAAGATAAGTAACAGTTTCATTAGCAACAAGATCGTAAGCGAAAGAAGAAAAGTTGCAAGTTTCAGCAGCCTTTGTTGTGGGGCTGGCTGCCTGCCCCGTTTCTAGTTTCCCTGATTCAAAAAAGGTTTTTGAATGATTGCAGGGTTATTCTGCTGTTCATTCTTTTGGACTCTGCACTGATTAGCCCAGTGATAGCTCTTTTGGCATCGAGGGCATGGCATTTTTGGGTGAGCTAACTGGTTTTTTGACATATTTGCTCCCCCACCCGGGGCTCTGCATTGTCTCTTAAAGTGACCTGGCTTGCCACAATTAAAACAATTACCCATTTTATGACTATTTTGTTGGGAAATGGGAAGAAGAGAACCCATGTTCTGCTGCATGCCTTCAGTAATGGCTGTAGCCAGAGTAGACATGGAATGGGATGTGGTTCCTATGATTCGGCAGGCTGTAATATAATCTGCCAAGGTAACATTTTTCTTATTAATTAATGGTTGCAAAACTTTCTGACAGTCAGTGTTTGCGTTTTCAAAAGCAAGTTTTAAACTTAATTCATGACAAGCCTCCTCATTATCAATTTGTCTCTCTAAGGCTTCTGTCAGACAGTTTATAAAGGAGGAAAAAGGCTCAGAAGGTCCTTGAATAATCTTAGAGAAAGATTTGGGCATGCATCCCGCATTATCAACTTTTCGAGCTGCTGCCAAAGCACAATCCTGTAATATAGGGAAAGCAGCTGCGTCTGTGGCAGTCTGCTGGGCAATGGTAAGCATAGTGCCCGTACCGTTAAGCATATCTAAAGTGACATTTGCCGGCAAACCTCTAGCGGCTGCGGCTGCGGTACATTTGAGAAATTCTGACTCCCAGACTAAAAATTGTGAAGGCGTGAGGATCATGGCAAATAATGTACGCCAATCAGCATTTATCAAGTCAGCGCCTGGTTGGGTTATTGATCCTAAAAGACCCTGTACATAACGAGATTGAATACCATTTTCCTTGCAAGCTGCTTTTAACTCCTTAACTATTTTATACGGCATTGAAGTATACTGAGGAGCTGGGGGATTGCCGACTTGTATGACAGGATAAAGGGAGGCAGCTGCAAGGGTGTCCTCATCCATTTCCCCTTCATAAGCGGCTTGTTGGATGGCTTTTACAACACCCCCTCAACCTTGGGAGGGTGGTGGAGGACACAGGGGCTCTACATTTGTGGGAGTAGATTGAATGGAGGGAGGCTCCCGTACTGACTTATGATCATCGGGAGCGGAGGGTTGAAGGATAGAAAAGTTATCATAACTTGGCGGGGGAGATTCAAACACATTCCCTGCTTCTATTTGATAATGGACTTTTAAAGCCTCCATAATTTTCCTCCAAGTGACCAAAATGCCAATAGGTGCACGAGGAGGATTATGGAGATATTCACCAATTTTTTGCCAATTGGAAATTTTTAAGGACCCTTTCTCTGGATAATTGGGACAATGTTGCCACACATAAGCCAATAATGTAGCAATAGGTTTCTTTTTTATAGGACAGCCCTTTAAATTAGCAGAGTATTTAGAAGAAGAAGCGACTAGCTTTCTCAATTCCTTCAGATGCTGCATCTGCTGTTGAGAAAAGCCTCCACCCATACTTACGAAAGTCGAGACCGTCTTTCAGATCCGATGAATGTGCCAGGCCTGGCGATGCTCCCACCGAGCGAATAAGATATGGGCGCGCCGCTGCGTATCCCCCTTAGGGAATCACGTCGGGGTCACCAGAATGCGGTATCTGCCATCCCGCATCTGATGGGCGGCTCATGAAAGGGAGCGAGGGAGAGAGAAATGACACAAGACAAGGTTTCTTCGGGATGAGTGCGCCCAGAATGTCTTGGTACGTGCTCTTTTATTATGCTTTTTCACAAGGGGGGTGAAATTTTTCAGCGCTCAAGTCAAACAGGATATGCAAGATTTACAATAGTTCAGGTCAGTTAAGATACCAGGTTAAACAGGATGTGTGTGATTTACAACAGTTCAGGTCAGTTAGGATATCATTCTGTATTGACAGTTGTTTATCTCCCCGTCCCTTGTTCGTGCCTTGAAAAGATCACTGAAGAGACAGAAGTCTAATGTTTACACGTGAATGATACAATGTTGCAATGCTTGAATGATACATAGTTGCAATGATACATAGTTGCAATCACATGAATGATACATAGTTACAACAATATAGGCTTCTGACCATGTTTTGGGTATCATCTTCTTTGACATAACTTCATTCATAACTTCTAACAATGGGATGCTCAATGATTCTTGTAATGTTTTATAAAATTCTGCCGGAAGCCCATCTGGACCTGGTGCTTTCCCATTATTTTGTTTCTTAAGTGCTTCAGTTAATTCCATCATTGTTATATTGCTTTCTAGCATTTCTTCAGTCTCTTTAGATATCTTCGGTAAATTAGCATTCTGTAAATACTGTTTGACTTTTTCCTCATCAATATTCTCTTGTTTATATCATTGCCCATAAAAATCTCGAATAATTTCCTTTTTCTCCTTATTACCATAACAAACTTGACCTTGATCATCTATTAACTGCAATATTTTCCTTGATTCTTTCTCCTTTCTCAATTTGTATGCAAACTATCTACCTGGTTTGTTTGCATCTTCAACGTAGTTCTGTTTAGCACTTCTAATTTTCTGTGCTAATTCTTCTTTCTCTATTTGACCTATTTTGTGTTTAATTATGTCCAATTTTAGTTTAATGTCTTTTTTCTGTGGCGTTTTCTGTAGCTCTTTTTCAAGTCTTTTATGTTCGTCTTCTAAATCTTTAGTGGCTTGCCATTTCCTGATGTTCCTTTTCCTTGTATAGTCTATTATCAAGCATCTAGCATATGCCTTCATTGTGTCCCATACATTCTGAATTGAAGTATCTTTTTTTTATTTTCTCAAAAGAAAAAGGCCAGTTCTTTCTCCATCCGCTGTGTGAAGTTCTTTTCCTTTAAAATAGTACTATGTAACGTCAATCTCGATCTTCTTTTTTGTCCTTTCCATTTAATTGTCATTGGATTGTGGTCTGCCCAAGTACTTGTTTCAATATTTGTTTCTTGAATATTTATGTTGAAATCCAAATCATATCTATTCTGGACTATGATAAATGTCTATTTGGGTAAAAAGTGTATTGTTTGGTTTTAGCATTTCTTTCTCTCCATATATCTTTTAAGTTTATTTCATCTGTCATTTTTAAAAAGGATTTGGGGAGAGGCTTTCTATTTTGCTTTAGCTTCTGAATAACTTTTGATGACTTCTGTTCCTGCGCAGAAAGATTTAATGGCATTCTGGATATCCTTGGTTTCTTCAAGGAGCTCACGGTGATGACGGGTACAGGCAATGCTGTCCAAGAAGCCACAGAAAAGGTGGGAGTAGTATGGGAGCCTGAAGTGAAAGTTACATCTATTAATTATATGAAATAAAGATATGGTATTGTTAAATTTCAGTTTTCTTCTTGATGATTGGGGCTGTTTTTGAATAGTAGCTTTAGATCAAAACTGTGGATTCTCCTGAAGATTCCTCTGAGAAGTTCACAAGCAAGATATGAAGAAAATAGCTATTTCCTGAAGTTGTTTGTCAGCACATTTCTTTAGATTCTTGAGATAATATATGGCTCTCATCTCTAACAGCTGTTTATAGTCTTATCTTCCATGAATGTTTCTTATCTGCTTCTAAAGTGCTCTTTTCTTCTTTTTGTCGGAAACAAATAGCTCCATATGTTGCAACCTTTTCTCTTAAGGATGATGCTTGGCTTTCCTAATCATGTTCATAACTCTTTTGGGCCCTTTCTGTTCTTTTTTCAAAGAATTCAAAATGGAAGCGGAAAGAACATTTAATCAAACTATCCTTACAAGATACTAAGTACATGGGGGGAAAACCTAATGATATACAAGGATTCTTAATTATTTGAAGCGCATCTCATAATTTGAAAAAGTATGGTTCTTTGGTTCCAATTAATTATATGAACAGAGTAATTAATGGTTTTGAAATTTTTATATTAAAATTAAAGCAAACCCTCATCTTCTCATTCCGTTTGCCATCAATAAATTTCTTGCTGTCCTTATACAGATTAAAAATTTTTATCTTTGTCTTTTTATTTCTAAACCATTCATCCCAGGCATCCCAGGCCCTATAATAAATTGAATCTTCTCTGTCTTTTATTTTCAAAATAAAATAAATAAATAAAATGGCAATTAGGAAAAGAATGAGGGAATATGGAAATATGGAAATATACCATGGAGAAGATTGAGATGTAAGGATAAAAGATATTGATTTATAGTAAGAGTAAGATGTAATGGTAAAGGAATAAGTAAATACATACACTGAAAAATGTGAGGAGATGCAAAAGATGTCTTGATGTTGCTAACAATGTATAAAGTTTTATTTTATGTTTTTAAAATTTGGAAAATTTAATAAAATTTAATAAAAATTATTAAAAAAATAAATAATTTTTTTTAGCTTTGTCAAAATTCAGTTCTTCCCTGTTTTGTTTTGGTACTCATCCCTAAAACCATAAAATAACACTTAGGAAACTGATGCTGCTAATAATCCCTTTAATCTGAAAAGATTCAGCAAATGTGTCTGTTGTGTCATCGGAAATGATGCCAGGAGTCGGTGACTTAGTATCAAGCTCTTTTATTGAGTTAGGAACCGAACTGGGGCTATGGAGAAACTTTGCGGCTTTTTATTTCTTTAGCCGCGGCGGCCGCGGCCAATGGCACCATTTTGAATCTCCCGCGATTCGAATCGACCAATCGCGGGAGATTCCTAGCAAGCCAATCGGCGCGGCTCGCCTAGCCAATCAGAGTGCCCCGCGCTTTGGCCAATCAAAGCGCGGGGATCTCAAGAATGCTAATGAGGGGACAGAACACCCCTCCCCTCTTGGTTCAGTCCTTATGTTGTGTAGTCCCGTAGGTAGGCGGGGCTCCGTCTTAGGCTACTGGACCTGCGCAGCTCAGTCGTAGGTTGGATCCCGGCCAGTTCGGTCGGGGTCTCTGCTTCTCTGGATGCCGTCGTGGGAACCGCCTGGTCGGTCGGGCCGGGCCGCTCTCCGTAGCTCCCTCCTGGGCTTCTTGGGTTGGTTGAGCTGCGGGTTTCGCCGCTGCCGCTCGGTCTTCCTGGGTTGGTTGAGCTGGCCTGGCTGTCTCTTTCTGGTGAGGTTTCGTGCTGGCTGCTTCCCGGTGAGTATGGTTGGTTTATTCTTCCTCGGTTTTGGTCCCCTGGGTATTCCCTCCCCTCTTGGTTTGTGTTGTGGGGGTTGGTTTTGCCTGTTTGCGCGTCGGTGGTCTCTTGGGTGGTGGTCCTTGATCTTAACTGGTCGATGTGGCGTTTCCACGCTCGTCCGTCTGTTGTTTGTAGCCGATACGAGTGTGGGCCTGTTATTTGTGTGATGACGGCCGGTACCCATAACGGGTCTCCCGTTAGGTTTTTCGCGTAAACGGCGTCGCCTGGTGCGAAGGTTCGGTGTTTGCTGGTTGAGTCTGGGGTTTCTCTGGGTTGTACGTGGGGTGTAATCTGTCGAGTGGGGACCTTATTTTCCTCCCCATTAGCAGTTCGGCTGCGCTTTTATTCGTTGTGGTATTTGGGGTTATGTGTTGGGTGAAGAGTAATTTATTTATTTTGTCCTGGATCTCCCCGTGGTCTATTTTCTGGATGGTTTTCTTTGTGAATTGAACCATCCGTTCCGCCCTACCATTCGCCGCCGGGTGCGCCGGTGCTGTCAGCGCGTGGCGGATGCCCCTTTCCGCTAGGAATTTTTCAAATTCTAGCGAGGTGAATTGGGGCCCGTTGTCAGAAACGACGACGTCTGGGAGGCCGTGGGTTGCAAAAAGTTTGCCGAGTTCTTTGGTCACGGCCTCCGTGGTTGTTGTTCTCATGTTGCTTACCTCCAGCCAGTTGGAGTAAGCATCTACGGTTATCAGGAAGGTGTGTCCTTTTGTGGGCCCGGCGAAATCTATGTGGATTCTAGACCAAGGTCCCCTTGGGGTTTCTCACTCTAGGACGGGTGCTGTGGGTGGGCTTGGCCCAGTTTCCTGGCATCGTTGGCACCTTGCTACTCAGGCCTCAATCTGTTTGTCCATCCCTGGCCACCAAGCGTAACTTCTGGCCAGGGCTTTAGTCCTAACGATGCCCGGGTGCCCCTCGTGTAACAGTTCCAGAACCTTCCCTTGTAGCTTTTCTGGGATGACTACCCTATCCGCCCATAGTATGCACCCTTTTAGTAATGAGAGTTCCGTTTGCCGGTTCCGGAATGTCTTGACGGACTCGTCGTTGTCCCTTTCCGGCCACCCTTTCTCTACCCAATGCAACACCCGCGCCAGACGTTTGTCTTTGTTAGTTTCTCGGGCAATGTTTGATGCGGTTATGGGTAGGTTGGGTAGAGTCTCTATAGTGAGGGTGGTCATCGTGGGTGCTGGGTCGGTGTCAGGCTCCGGTAACGGTGAGCGGCTTAAGGCATCCGCATGGGAGATAGTCTTACCCGGTCTGTGTGTGAGTCCGTAATTGTAGGCCGCCAGGAACTCGGACCACCTTGTCATTCGGGGAGACAGAATGTTCGGGGTGGACCTGTTCCCTGCAAGGATTCCCAGCAGTGGTTTCTGGTCGGTTATGATGGTAAATGTCCGGCGGTAGAGATACTCGTGGAATCATTTTACGGCGGCGACGATAGCCAGAGCCTCTTTGTCCAGCTGGCTGTAGTTCCGCTCCGGTTTGGTGAGGGTCCTTGAAAAGAACGCGATGGGTGCTTCTTTTCCGTTGGGGAGAGTGTGGCTGAGGACAGCGCCGATGCCGAAGGGTGATGCGTCGCATGTGACGTCCAGAGGTAGGGTCTCGTTGTACTGTATAAGGACGGCATCCGAAGTGAGGAGGTCCTTTGTTTTCTGGAAGGCGGCTTCCTCGCGTTTCCCCCAAGTCCAGATTGCCGCCTTGTCCAAGAGCCTATGCAAAGGCTCCGCCGCCGTCGCCTTTTGGGGCAGGAAGACATTATAAAAGTTAAGCACCCCCAGAAATGTCTGCAGCTCTGTCTTCGATTTGGGTGGGGGGGCTTCTTTGATGGCTTTGATTTTTTGGTTTGTGGGGTGAATGCCATGACGGTCTAGGAGATATCCTAGGAATTCAACCCATTCCGTGTATAATTGGCATTTCTCCCTCTTTACCTTGAGCCCGGTCTCTTTGAATTTGGTTAGGACCTCCCTTAGGTGACCCTCTAGTTCGGCTTGGTTGGTTGCCGACACTAAGACGTCGTCGAAGTAAGGTACCACCCCCTTGATGCCTTGTAATAGCCTTTCCACTAGGCCTTGGAATATTCCAGGTGCCACGCTGACTCCGAATTGGAGCCGGTTGCATTTAAATGCTCCCCGGTGGGTGACTATGGTTTACGCTTCTACCGTTTCCTCATCGACTGGCAACTGTTGGTATGCCTGGGCGAGGTCGAGTTTAGCGAAAACCTTGCCCCCTCCCAGTGAATGTAGTAGGTGTTGCACTACTGGGACAGGGTAGGCGCTTTGTTGCAAGGTGCCATTTAGGGTGGCCTTATAGTCCCCACAGATTCTCACCGACCCATCGGGCTTGATCAGGGTGACTATGGGGGTCTCCCACTGGGCGTGGTCTATGGGTTGTAGGACCCCTTGCTTGACGAGCTTGTCAATTTGCTTGTCTATCTTGGGTTTAAGCGTGAATGGCACCCGCCTTGGTTTCAGGCATTTTGGGGGGACGTTTGGGTCTAGGCTGAATGATATAAGGGGCCCTCGGTACTTGCCTAGGTTTCCGTTGAAGACCTCTTGGAATTCCCGGGCTAGTTGTTGCTCTCAGTTGTCGTCGGCGATGTGGTCGATTCCCGTGACTGCGATGCCGAGCGGGGCGAACCATTGCAGTCCCAGTAGGCTTGGGCGGTCGCGATCGACGATGGTCAGGGGAAGCGTTTCGGTGCGCCCTTTGTAGGTTACCTTGAACTGTCCGGTTCCGACTACAGGGATGCGGTTTCCCTGATAGTCTTTCACGATTAGTCTCTGGTTGTCTAGGCCTTTTCTTTGGATGGTAGGCACCAAGCGTTTTATTTCTTGCCATGCTATCATGGAGAGGTAGGACCCGGAGTCCACCTCCATTTTACATGGCTCGCCTTTGATGCCTACCTCCACGTAGACCTTCCGGGCGTCGTTGGTTGTGGCGTGGCCGATGGTGACCGTCTGATGGGTCTCCTCTCTTCGCCGGGTCTTGCCGCCTTGTAGGGATCGTCCGTTCCGGTCCCATCTGTTGTCAGAGGGGCGATCTCTGGTCCGGGGTGGTGTGCTCTCTCGTCTCCGTTCGCTCTGGTCCCATCGTGGAGGGCTGCGGTTCTTTTGGAGACGGCAGATGCAGGCAATGTGTCCCTTCTTGTCGCAATGCTGGCAGATTGAATCGAAGAACCGGCATTCGGACCTGGGGTGGTCGCCTCCGCAACCGGCACAGGTGGTCCTCGACTTACGACCCCGCCGGTTCCGTGGGTCGCGGCCTGCCTGGAGACGGTGAATTTCCTCCTCCTCGTCGGAAGTGCCCGATGCTGAGTGGACGTCGCCCTGGTGGGTGGTCGTCTCGGGTTGGGCCTCAGCCGACCTTGCAGGGTGGTTGTTCCCACTGCGGTCCCCAGCGTTTGGTCGGTGCATGCAGTCGGCGGATGTTCGGGTCGCTTCAGCGGCTGTGGCTTCGGTGAGGGTATCTGCAAGGGTGATGTTGCCCTTGGCCATCAGCCGACTCTGGAGGATGGGGTCCCAAAGGCCGAGCACGATTTGGTCTCGCAGGGCATCGTTCAGGTTGTCGAATTTGCACAGCCCCCCTAGGCACCGTAGTTCGGCGACAAAGTCGCTGAAACTCTCACCCGACCGTTGGTCCCGACGGTAGAACTCATGTCGTCGGATGAGTATGGGCACATCTGGAGCGTCGTGTCACCGGAGTATTGGCTCAAGGATGTCCCAGTCCATCGCGGTCACCTCGGCAGGTTTGGCAAGTGCTTTGGCCATCTTAAACACTGCGGTCCCGCAGTGGGTCAGGAAGACGGCTCGCTTCATGTGGCCAGTGGCATCCTTCAGGTCGTTGCACTCGAGGAACATGCGGAATCTGTCGGAGTACGATTCCCAGTCCTCGCTGGCGGGGTTGAAAGGTGCAGGGGGTGCGATTTTCACCATCGTGGAGTTTTGTCTGGCTTCCGTCGGACACGTGCTTCGGTTCAGGATCAGAATCCCATCCTCGTCGCCAGTGTTGTGTCGTCGGAAATGATGCCAGGAGTCGGTGACTTAGTATCAAGCTCTTTTATTGAGTTAGGAACCGAACTGGGGCTATGGAGAAACTTTGTGGCTTTTTATTTCTTTAGCCGCAGCGGCCGCGGCCAATGGCACCGCTTTGAATCTCCTGCGATTCGAATCGACCAATCGCGGGAGATTCCTAGCGAGCCAATCAGCGCGGCTCGCCTAGCCAATCAGAGTGCCCCGCGCTTTGGCCAATCAAAGCGCGGGGATCTCAAGAATGCTAATGAGGGGACAGAACAGTGTCACTCTTTGCTCATACAATCTCATAAATCAGTACTCACAGCAGAGACAGACACAGCAAGAGCAACTGACATTTCTACTTTATTAGTCATGTCTATTATATTTATGTACTCTTGGTGGGCAGCTGCATTCTTCTACTATTTTCAAAGTAAACCACTATGTTCTCCCTATTGAGCTCAGACTTAAATATATCACATCTTGTGAAGATTGCTTGTGATGGTAAATTATGGTTGCCTACTTATTATAAGCTTGAGTCACCCAGATAGCAAAAGTATCTAATGCTTGATGTCTGGAAATGAATTCATTTCTGGATAAGATAAGGTCAGATTCTGCCCAATTAGAGGTAGCTATCCAAAGACCAATAAGTACAGTAAGACATTGTGATTACTTATTTTGACCCTTCAGTGTAAGGAAGCTGTCAAAAAGATTACCATTCCTTATTTTACCATTTTACCATTTTCACTGAAAGCCCAAGTTTTAGATGTGGCTGTTTCCCTAGTTATTTCTAGAATGGAATAAACTAGCTACAATGTCTTAACAGCCTCAGATCTATTAATGTGCTATCCATGAGACTACATTTTTGAAAAGATAATATAGAATGATTCAAGAAGAAATCATATTTATTTCAAATCAAATTAATCTTGAATGTACTTTAAATATTGGTGCTACAGTGCCTTGAAAAAAAAATTTCTAGTATTCTCCTACTGGTCTTCTTTGAACATTGCCTGTTCCAGATTGCCACTGCATGCTGAAGTGTAGAAACTAGCTACTCAATAGTTACATGAAGTTTAAAGTACTGTTTTCAGAGAGGCATATCTAGTATTAATTCTATTACTTTTTTTAATGCCAGGTAATACACTTCTAATTTTTGTAATGTATAATGATTAGCTTTTAATTTATATTGCAATTGATCTGCTCATCTGTTTTATCTCTACTGTTTTAATGTCTGCTGACTAGTAGCTGTCAATTTATACTTTTAATTTGTTCTTTCACCATGTTTTATACATATCCCATCTATTTTCTTCCCATTAGTTTCTTATTCACTACCGAGGTCATTCTGATTTCATGTTAAATTTCAAAGACTGTTGGTAGTCAAGCATTTGCTGGAATGTTTTTTCTGATATATGTCATATTGGTATTTAAGGTCTACTTGTGTGAAACTAATAATTCATATATGAATCAGGATTTCCTAAATATGAAGGCCTTGTAATGGACCACCCTGCTTTTGAAGAAACAAAAATGTTCCCTCCTTTTTCTGTTATCAGGGCCTCTGTTGTAGAAAATGTAAAATTAAAATATGTGGCATCAATTCAAATGTTGTATCCAACCTACTTTCTTATTTCTATCTTGTTTATGTAACTCATGAGCTGTCATGCAACAAAGCTGCATTTAAAAAATTTTTTTTTTTTTAATTACAAATCAAATAAGAACTGTAACGGAACTGTAGAGTCATCATGGAAGCTTATGGATGGACTGTTAAGCTTCTTTACCTTCTCTTTGCAATTTAGAGAGTTTAGTAAAATAGAAACATTAATACTCGTGGAAGATTTAGCTCTCGCCTCACAATCAGGAGGCTGTGAGTTCGATCCTAGGTAGAACTAATATTTGGAATAGACTCTCCTTCTTGAGCAGGGGGTTGGACTAGATGACCTCCAAGGTACTTTTCAACTCTGTTGTTCTAGTGCCTAAAAGAGAAAAATCCACAGTGTCTCAAACTGGCAATTTGCTAATAGATTTAGGCAAGTACAATATTGGGAATTCTAAAATGAAGATGAGGTCTTGTATCCTTTAACCACAGAACACCCACTCTTAATATGCATTATAATTCTGTATATAGTTGTGCATGTGCACACATATATAGACAAATAGAGGCAGGCACAAACACAGAGACAGACATTCAGCTGAATCAACTGAAACATTTTTTCTAATATTGTTAAATAATTTGGGAGCTTTTCAGTAAGAATATGGTATTCTGCACTACATAACAAATCCTTTAAATCCTTTTATATATGTAAAATTGCTTCATTATTCCCACAAGGGAAAATGATTAAGCTGTAAGCTGTAAATATATTAATGATCAAACATTAAAAAACAGATAGATAAAACCAAATAAAAGGTTAATTAATTTGGAGAATAAATATTAAGTTGTGGGTAGCAAATCAAACAAAGAAGCTAAAAAAATCAATGTATTTGCATCTAAATAACCTTTAAACTTCTAGTTAATTATATTGGTCTTAATTTTTGTCTTTACAGAATGATACAAAGATCACATATATTTGATGGAACATATTCCTAGCCTTTGTAATTTGTTAATTTCATTGTTGAGTATCTAGATTTATATGACTAAAACCTGACTAACACTAGCACTACCCCTCATATGAATGTTGCAACAAGACAGAAACTCCAAATGGACTATGGAGATTGTCAGTCATCAGGATACTCAGACTCAAGAAGCTGAAGAAGCTTCTTGGATGAGAAGAGAAATGTCTTCAGAGAAAAACCAGAAAGTCTAGTTGCTTGAAAAAGCACCTTTGGGAGACCTCCAAATGAAAGAAATGTTGGCATTTCTGAATTCTGCAAGAACTTTTGTGAAAGGAAGGAAGGAAGGAAGGAAGGAAGGAAGGAAGGAAGGAAGGAAGGAAGGAAGGAAGGAAGAAAGAAAGAAAGAAAGAAAGAAAGAAAGAAAGAAAGAAAGAAAGAAAGAAAGAAAGAAAGAAAGAAAATCTAAAAGGAGAAACTGCAGAAAGGGAGGAATGTGAGAGTGAGAGAGAGACAGAGGTGGAGAGAGAGCGAGGGAAGGGAGACAAAGACAGTGACAGAGAGAGAAAGAGGGAGAGAGGAAGGGAGACAGAGACAGAGACACGCAGAGAGGAGTTTTCTTGTTTTTTTAAACAGAAACTCATTTCCCCAACAATCCTTGTAATGGAAGGATATAACACTTGTATGTTAGGACCTGCGCTTTTGACAAAATTATAAGGGGTCTGGCATTCAGCATGACTAGTGGGATTTACAAGTTTACTGATAACATTAAATGGTTCAGAATTATAAAAACAATAAAGGATTGTAAATAACTCCAAAAAGATCTCTGCAAATTAGTTGAGCAGGTGTCAAAATTGCAGATGTTATTTAATGGGAGCAAAAGTGAGATGGAAGTAAAAGTGATGCACATTGGTACCAAAAATCCAACTGCTCATACATACTAATGGGATCAAGCAAGCAGTGACTGATGGGAAAGATACCTTGGAGCAATGATGAACAGTTCAATGAGCTGTTGACACAGTTTACATATGCTCTAAAAAGGGCAGGGGCTATAAGTAGCTCTTATGTTTGTTCAGTGATTGTTCAAAATTACAATTCTGCTGAAAAATGGACAACAGAACCTTGAAGTTCTGGCTGTCATGGCACCCCCACAGTCATATGCTGTAGGGCATTCAGGTGCTGCAGCCACACGATCCCCATTTGGGACCTTTCCTGCCAGCTTCTCACAAGCAAAATGAATGTAGAAGCCATCAGGAAAGGTTGGAAGGCACTCCAGTAAGTTGTTTCCATCCACAGCACATAACCCTGCCTGCCTGCAGCTTTTGACCTCTCTCCCAGCTCCCCTTGAGTCACATGAGGCCTCCACTGTTCTCCCAAACCTTCCTGTATCCCTTGATTCATGTGGACTGCACAAGCAACCTTGATTTAAAAACAAATATTAGACAACATTAAGTTACATGGGTCAATCACCCACATCTATATGACTGGTATATTATTCCAACAGCTAATTTGATTTACTTGCCCTCCTCCAGCTAAGTCCAACTTTGTCCATCAATAAACAAATAAGTATTTTTCTATTATCTTTACTACAAATCTAGTCAACCCATGCCTTCAACTAAAGAACCACTTTATTCTTTTGTAACCCCAACTGATTTAAAAATCCATATGGAACAACAATCATACAAAACTTTGTTATTTGATTCATCTATCTTCTAGCAAGTACAATGTTACCTCTCTGCTTTTCTGAACAGAAGAATATTAAAATTCCATTGTACAAATAACTACCTTCTCAAGTATTTCCATGCTGAAGATTAGAGAAACATAATGATAACACTGTACAGAGTGTAGCCTATGGTGTATGAATGGTTGTCAGTGCTAATGCTGTGTTATATAGATAAAAAAGCGTTCTAATATACGTAGACAAAAAGGAGAAAGGATACCCTTCCATTGTGACAGAATAATTTAATTCAAAATCTGTCTGAGAAGATATGTTAATCTCAGTGTTTTCTTGGTTACCTTATATTTTCACCTTCTCATTTTGGCTGTCAGAAGCCTACCACCTGTGAAAATAACTGAGATTAATTGTAGTCCCACCTTTACTGATGACAGCTTATTTTGCTGCAAACATGTTGCTGCATCTCGGCTAGTGTTTTTTGCATGCATATAAACAATACATAAATACAGGGTGGGATTCAAATTTATTAACAACCGGTTCTGTGGGTGTGGCCTAATTTGTGGTTGTTACTTGGTGATCATATGACTAGGTGGCCATGGCTTGCTGACCGGGCATGGCTTGGTGGTCATGTGACTGGATGGTCATGGTTGTATGTAAATATTATAAATATTTACGTAAATATTTTTTTTATAAAAAAAGCAACTGTTACCCAAAAGGAGGCAAAGCAGGCAGGCAGATTGAGTTGCTCACAGAATCACAGATTCACTTAAAGACCTGTTTCTCTGCAATCAGCTACCTGAGTCCGCACTGAAAAGTTTCAGTCCAAAGGAAGGTTCAGCTCTGCTTTTAGATTAGCGAGAAAGCAGAAATCTAAGGATTTCCTACTTTCTAGCTAATCTAAATCTCCTGGGAGAAGGCGGAGCTTCGTTTCGGTGATACAGCTGTGATCTCGGGGCTCTGAGATCGCAGCCAATATTTTCGCCCCTGGTCGGTCCCAATGGACCTGAACCATCCGGTAGAGACGGTGATTGTGAAGGGCATAGTCCCAGGATATCACAAAACCCCTGGTTTGATCCAGGAGAAGCCATTTTGCTGGCAGTGGAGAGGCAGCCTCCATAGCTGCTGAAGTCGGGACAGCTCCAGAAAGGAAGTGGCTGGAAGTGAAAGTGTGTCGGCTGGGTGAGAAACTTCTTTTTTGTTGTAAATTCGATGAGATTTGAATGGGCACCCTGAATAGAGAAAAAACCTGTGAGATTTTTTTTTTTTGGACAAAAACTCTTATGAGTGGCGTTTTTTAAAGTGATGTCAAATTGAGGCTTGGATTTTTATTTCTTTTTCTTACTTTTTTTTCTTGGGACTTTACTGTGACTTTGTAGGTAACTGAACTGAATTTTCTTTTTTTTTTTTTAAACAAATTTTATTAATTTTACAGAAAACACAATACACAAACATACAAAACACAAAACATAAACAAAACTAAAAGATCTTTTCTGAAGGTTGTCTGATCCCAGGTTAAAACTCTTTACACAGACACAAATTCAAACATCATATTCACTTTATATATCCTTCCATATCTTATTATCATTTTCTTTTTTATATATATATATATAAACCATTTTTATCAATTTTATAAAAACAATGCACAAAGAATCAAGGCATAACAGCTTATAAATTCTTTTCTAAGAAAAAATAATAAAAGAAAACCAATAGAGCACAACAATTCCAAATTATAGTATCAATACTTTATCTATTTAACTTCATATCTTATCCCTGCTTCTCCTTTTCATCCAAATTATTTCTTGTTAATTAAAATTTTATTGCCTTTTATCAATATACAAAATCTAAAAAAAAAAACATAACAAAAGTCTTTATATATCCTTTCATATCTTATTACCATTTTCAATAACATTCTTTGTCTGTTCTATTTCCAACTATCCATTCATCTTTTTTCTTTTACTATACTTCTCCTATACACCAATTGGAGTAACGTCTATAACTCATTACCCTAACTTAAAAATACTTCGTATAACAATTTTTCTTGGGATTCTGTTTAAAAGATTCTAAAATTCCACAATGAATTTTATACTCTAAATACACCTATAAAAAACACAATCTTATGTACCCTCCAGAATCCCTCTTTTATCCTAAATTAAATTCACCCATTGTCTCTGAATAAACTTTTTTTCTTTAGATCTTGCTTCCCCCCATTGAGGCTTCTCCTCCCCCCCTTTCTCTCTTGCTTATTCTTCTCCTTGCCCTTTTTACCCCTTTGTTTTTCCTCCTCCCTTTTCTTACTCCTTTTCCTTTGCTTTCTAACCTTGCCTCCACCTTTCTGCTCATTTTTCTCTTCTTTGGTTGTTTTTATAATTCTTAAAATCCCCTTTTTCTTATCCTTTTTCTCCTCCTCCTCCGGAAATTTCTCCTCCTCCGGAAAGAACCCATTGTTCATCAAAGATGGCTTCTTCTTCCTCTTCTTCCTTGTCCCAGTCCTTCTGCTGCGTAGTCAACTTTTCATAAGTACATAACGCCATTTCTAAGAATTGAAACAAAGTGCCCAAAGTATCTTCCTTTTTATATTTTTGATATTCAGTCTTTAGTTCATCCACAAGCGATGCCATTATGAAAAGAGAAACTTTTCCCAAAACAACCACAAGTATTTTTAATCAAAAATAACTCAAAAAAAGTTCCAAAAATTAATATTTTTCTTCCTTCTTCTCTTTCTCTTTCTGGGGTTAATGTTTAATCAAAGAGGTCCAATTACCATATATCTTTCTTTGGGATTCTAGGCAATCTCCTCCTTTTTCAGCTTCTGCTCCAATTTTTTTTCCTCTCCCTTCCCACTTGCAATATCAATTTTAAATAATCAGAAATCCATACCTCCAACAAGGGTTTTCCAATTTCTTAAGTTTTTCAATGTCCAAGAATCCTTTTGTCCCTTAGCTTCAACTCTCAAAACAATTCACTTTCAATGTCCAATATATCCAAACATTTCTGCTGTTTCCATGGGGTGGGAGAGTGAAGAAAGAAAAAAAAAAGTTCCCTTTAACAGCTTCTCCGCCGCTTTTGCTCTTCTTAGGGATACAATGTATCCTCCAGCAATTCAAACAGCTCAGTTCCAACCAATTTGAAAGATGTTACTTGACCCGGCTCAGACAGCACTTTCACTCTTCTCACTTCCTCCAGCGCAATCTTACCCGGTTGCTGGCTTCTTTGTGGCGGCCATTGCTGACCGCCGCTCCACCGCCTTGGGAAAAAGGGGTTTTTCCGGAGAATGGGGGGTCTGCGACACCCCCACCCCCCTGTCCGACTCCCCTCTCTCTTCAGCTGTCCCTACAGGGCAGCCATATCCCCCTGACCCATCTGGATCGGGGGTACCTCGACGGCTAACACAGCAGGAATCGCGAGCTGTCGTGAATTCCTGCTGCCCCGAAGCCATGCGAAACCGGAAAAACCCGAACTGAATTTTCTCTTACATATATTTTTTATGCTCCTTTTGATTTTTTAATTTTCTTTTAGGATAGAGGCTCTCTTTGGCTATTTTTTTCTTTTTATAATGTTTTTTTTCTGCCTGGGGGGGAGGAAGAGTATTAAGAAACTTTGTAACACTGCCAACTAGAGGTTTGAAAATATTTTATTTGAATTGGAGAAAATTGTAAGAAGACTCCTTCTCAAGGACATTTCAATGTGATAAGATAGAGGGAGAGCACAGCAAAATATTATTACAGGTGTTCTCCTGGACTCTTATCAATATTTTAACACTTGAGGCTTGGCTTTGAAGCTAGTGGAGGAGAGAGTCATAATAAGAGCCTTGGACAACTAAATAAAGTGCAGTGTGCTTTCTTTCTTTCTTTTTTTTTTTACTCGTGATACTCCTATTCACCAGCCTCTTTGTAAATTTTAATTCTAGTAATATTCTTCTTTTTGCTTTTTATTTCAAAGGAAAAGCCTCACAGCCTTTTCTTTATTTTTCTTTTTTTCTCCTTATCTTTACTGGGATCCTTTTGCTTTTTCTATTCATGTTTTTGGACCACTCTGTTTTTTCTTTTTGATTACTGAGACTTCCCAATTGGATTAAGGTGTGAAGAACCTGAAGGAATTTCTTCTTCTTTTCTTTATTTTTGTTCTTTCTCTTCTTAATCAATATTATTATTTGGGGGGTTTTTTTCTTTCTATTTTTCATTTTTTATGGTGGACTACTTTGTAATTGGATTAGGGTCTAGAAGAACCTGAAGATTTTTCTTCTTTTTCTTCTTTTTTTTTCTCCCTTTTCTTCTTTGGTTTTGGGCTTTTTACTATTGGATTTTTCCATTTTGGATTATAATTGCCTATTCTACCAGTTGGATTAAAAGCTAAAAAGAATTTGAAGCTTTTGAAGCATTAAAATGAGCAGGAAACCAATATCATCTAGCGTTTCTACTTCTACCTTTGCATCCCCACCAGCTGGAGGACAACGTTTAATTGAGACAATGTTGAAGCAAGATAAAGAACAAGAAAAAGTGACTTTATAGATGATTATGCAAGGAATTCAAGATCTCAAGATAAAAACAGACATCATTGAACAAAGAATAGAGAAGACTGATGAAAAAGTGGAAAATATTAAACAAATGATGGTGAAGTATGAGGAGAGACTCCAAAAAATTGAGGAAGAAGGTAAACAAAGAGAGGAGAAGATTGGAAATATTGACAATAGATTAACAGTGGTTGAACAAGATAAAAGTGGGATGTTGAGGTGGGAGATGGAAAGGTCAGACTTTTATCTGAGATTTCAAAATATAGAAGAAGAAAAAGGACAAAATTTGGCTGCGATAATGATATAAATTTTGGCGGATGCTTTGGAAATTACAGAGGAAGAGATGATGGATGGAGTAGATGAGGTACATCGAGTTTATACAAGATATGCGATGAGGAATAAATTACCAAGGGAAGTCCATATTAAATTTACCAAAAAATCCATTAAAACACAAACTACAAGTGGTAAGAGAGAAGACATTGAAATACAAAGGCAAAGAGATTGTGGTTTTAAAACAAATACCCAGAAGAGTGAGAGAGATGAGAAGAGAATATCGATTTCTGACCAAAACGCTATTTGAAAACGAAGTGAATTATAGATGGCTGATTCCAGAAGGATTAATGTTTACGTGGCAAGAACAGAGACCTAGAATTGATTCAATTGAAAAAGCAGAACTTTTCCATGCAGAATTTTTTGGAAGGAGAGAAGAGGAGGCAGAGAAAGAGGTCTCATTAATTGAATTTCAAGAGGAACAATTGGAGACTGAAAAAGAGAAAGGTGCAGTAGGTGGACAGGTGGATAGTAAAGAACAGCGTGAAGTGAGATCTATGAGAGCCGTTTGACCTAAATATAAAGCATAACCATGGAAGAGAAAAAATAGATTACAATGAATATAAATGGACTCAATTCAGCTGTTAAAAGAAGGAAAACCTTTCATAAATTGGAGAAATTAAAATTTGATACAATTTGTATTCAAGAAATTCATATTAAAAAACAACATGAACAATTGTTAATACAGCCAAAATTAGGGAAAATATTTACTTCTTTGATTCAATGTAAGAAAAGAGGAGTGGTTCTATACATTAAAGTGGCTATCCCAGCAAAACTGATTTACATGGATGAAGATGGAAGAGTATTAATGGTGGAAATAATAGACAATAATATAAAAATACTCTTGATTGCAATTTATGCTCCGAATGATAAACAAGAAGAGTTTCATAAAAAACTACACATGAAAATAATTGGACTGGACTATGTTAATATAATTATGATGGGAGACTTTCATGGAATTGTGGACAATAAATTGGACTATATAGCAACAACAACAAAGCAAAATAGAAAGACTCTCCCTAAATCTTTTTTTTAAATGGCAGAAGAATTAACTTTAAAAGATACTTGGAGAGAAAAAAATGTTAAAGCTAAACAATATACTTTTTATTCAAATAGACATTTATCATGGTCCAGATTAGATATGATTTGGATCTCAACAGAATTAATATTTAATATTCAAGAAACAAATATTGAAACAAGTACTTGGGCAGATCACAGCCCAATGACAATTAAATGGAAGGGACAAAAAAAAAAAGATTGAGATGGACATTAAACAATACTATCTTCAAGGAAAAAGATTTTATACAACGGATGGAGAAGGAACTGGCTTTTTTCTTTAGAGAAAATAAAAAAGAAGATACTTCAACGCAGAATGTTTGGAATACAATGAAGGCATATTCTAGAGGTTTGATAATAGATTATACAAGAAAAAAGAATATTAGGAAAAGGCAAGCTTCTAAGACCTTAGAAGATGAGTATAAAAGACTTGAAAAAGAATTACAGAAAATACCACAGAAAAAGATATTAAATTGAATCTGGATGTAATTAAACATAAAATGGAATTAATAGAGAAAGAAGAATTGGCACAGAAAATCAGAAATTCTAAACAGAATTACTTTGAAGATGCAAATAAACCAGGTAGATGGCTAGCATATAAATTGAGAAAGGAGAAGGAATCAAGAAAATTTTTGAAGCTAATAGATGATCAAGGCCAATAAGGAGAAAAAGGAAATTATTATGGCAATAAAGAGAAAAAGGAAATTATTCGAGATTTCTATGGACAACTATATAAACAAGAGAATATTGATGAGGAAAAAGTCAAACAGTATCTACAGAATGCTAACTTACCGAAGATACCTAAAGAGACTGAAGAAATGTTAGAAAGCAATATAACAATGATGGAATTAAATGAAGCACTTAAGAAACAAAATAATGGGAAAACACCAGGTCCAGATGGGCTCCCAGCAGAATTCTATAAACATTTCAAGAATCATTGAGCATCCCATTGTTAGAAGTTATGAATGAAGTTATGTCAAAGAAGATGATACCCAAAACATGGTCAGAGGCTTATATTACATTTATTCCAAAAGAAGAGGCTGACCCACTGCAAATTAAGAACTATAGACCTATTTCTTTATTGAATGCAGACTATAAAAATTTTTGCTTCAATTTTAGCAGAAAGACTTAAAAAATATTTAAATAATTTTTTTTTTTTTTGGAACAAATTTTTATTAATTTTAAAGATAAAACAACACATCATTAACCATTAAATACATAAACACATAAAACCTCTTAACATTGTAAATCCTTACAAGTCAAACAAAACATTATTTTTATACAGCATAATTCCAATTTATCCCATCTCCATATGGACACACAAATATCTTTCAGCAAATTTCTCATTATTTCTCTTTACTCCTATTCAATTTCATTTCTCTTCCATATTTATCCATTTTATAGTCATCATATTCTTTTCTTTCTGGCTTGTTTAAATTATTCTCATCTAACATTCCTCCAAGGTTTTATTGATTCTTTTTTCCTTTTTTTTTTTTTTATAAAAAACAAATTTTGTTAGTTTTACCATAAACACAATACACAAACATACAAACACAAAACATAAACAAAACTAAAAGATCTTTTCTGAAGGTTGTCTGTTCCCGGGTTAAAACTCTTTACACAGACACAAATTCAAACATCATATTCAACCCATATCTCCTTCCATATCTTATTATCATTTTCTTTTATATATATATATATATAAAAACCATTTTTATCAGTTTTATAAGAACAATGCACAAAGAATCAAGGCATAACAGCTTATAAATTCTTTTCTAAGAAAAAATAATAATAAAAAACCAATAAGGCATAACATTTCCAGATTACAATATCAATATTTCATATAATATTAACTTCATATCTTATCCCTACTTCTCTTTTCCATCCAAATTATTTATTAATTAAAATTTTATTGCCTTTTATCAATATACAAAATCCAAAAAAAAAAAAAAAAGCATATATATCCTTCCATATCTTATTACCATTTTCAACAACATTCTTTGTCTGTTTTATTTCCAATTATCCATTCATCTTTTTTTTTCTTTTACTATACTTCTCCTGTACACCAATTGGAGTAACATCTATAACTCATTACCCTAACTTAGAAATACTACATATAGCAATCTTTCTTGGGATTCTGTTTAAAAGATTCTAAAATTACATAATAAATTTTATATTCTAAATATACATATAAAAACACACTCTTATATACCCTCCAGAATCCCTCTTTTAATCTAAATTAAATTCACCCATTGTCTCTAAATAAACTTTTTTTCTTTAGGTCTTGCTTCCCCCCATTAAGGCTTCTCCTCCCCCCCTTTCTCTCTTGCTTATTCTTCTCCTTGCCCTTTCTACCCCTTTGCTTTTTCCCTTCGCTTTTCTTACTCCTTTTCCTTTGCTTTCTAACCTTGCCTCCATCTTTTCGCTCATTTTTCTCTCTTTTGGTTGTTTTTATAATTCTTAAAATCCCCTTTTTCTTATCCTTTTTCTCCTCCTCTCTGGAATGGACCCATTGTTCATCAAAAATGGCTTCTTCTTCCTCTTCTTCCTTGTCCCAGTCCTTCTGCTGCGTAATCAACTTTTCAAAAGAACATAACGCCATTTCTAAGAATTGAAACAAAGCGCCCAAAGTATCTTCTTTTTTATATTTTTGATATTCAATCTCTAGTTCATCCACAAACGATGCCATTATAAAAAGGGAAACTTTTTCCAAAACAACCACAAGTATTTTTAATCAAAGATAATCAAAAGCAATTAAAAAAAAAAAAATTCCAAAAGTTAATACTTTTCTTCCTTCTTCTCTTTCTCTTTCTGGATTAATTTTTAATCAAAGAGGTCCAATTACCATATATCTTCTTTTGGGATCCACCAAGACGTTCTAGACAATCTCCTCCTTTTTCAGCTTCTGCTCCAATTTTTTTTCTCCCTTCCCACTTGCAATGACAATTTTAAATAATCAGAAATCCATACCTCCAGCAGAGATTTTCCAATTTCTTAAATTTTTCAATGTCCAAAAATCCCTTTGTCTCTTAATTTTATCCACCCAGATCAAAATGGATTTCTGCCAAAGAGACAAATCAGAGACAACATGAGAGTAATCTTGGATACTTTGGAATACTATGAGGCTCATCCTAAAAAGCAAATGGCTTTGATATTCCTAGATGCTCAAAAGGCATTTGACAACGTGAACTGGAGATTTATGTTATTATTATTGGAACGGATGGGTTTTGCCAGAAAATTTATTCAAGCAATAGAAGCCATATACAATAAACAGACAGCAAAGGTAATGATGGAGGGAGAACTTACAGACTTTATTAATATAAGAAAAGGCACAAGACAAGGATGTCCCCTATCTCCTTTGCTATTTGTGTTGACTTTGGAAGTGTTGAATAGAAATATTAGGGATGATAAAAGCATAAAAGGAATGAAAATTAAAAAGGAAGAATTCAAACCACAAGCTTTTGCTGATGACTAAGCTTTTATTCTGGAAGATACGCTAGAAACAGCTCCAAAGTTATTGGAAAAGATAGAGACATATGCTGAGGTGGCTGGTTTGAAAATAAATAAAGATAAAACAAAGATTTTGACAAAGAACATGCTACTGAGACAAAGAGAAGAACTGGCAGACCTGTTAAAAATCCAAGTTACAAATAAGGTTAAGTATCTGGGGATATATTTGACAGCAAGATGTAGCACATTAAAAGAGAATAATTATATGAAACTTAAACAACAGATAGCTACAGACTTGAAGAAATGGAAAAACTTGCAATTGTCATTAATAGGGAGAATTTCAACATTTGAGATGAATATTTTACCCAGAATTCTATTTCTGTTTCAAACAATACCAATTAGGCTTGGAAAAGACTATTTTGAAGATTTAAATAAAATTATGTTGAAGTTTATATGGCAAGGTAAGAAAGCGAGAATAACTTTTGCAAGATGCTAGAATTAGAGGAGGTTTTGGCCTGCCCAATTGGGAATTGTACTATCAAGCTGCAAGTCTGATGTGGGTCAAGGAATGGATAACATTAAAAAAGACAAGATTGTTAACACTAAGAAGGTCATGATTTGCTGTTGGGTTGGCATGCTTTTTTATGGTATAAGGGAACTAAAACACAGGGTTACTTTAGAAGACATTATATACGGGAGTCTTTGTGGTTAAACTGGGAGAAGATAAAAAGACAATGTTATTTGAAAATTCCAGTTTGGTTATTGACTATTAAAGCATTTTCCTATCCGATAATTTATAAGAAGGAACAAACAGATATGGGGAACTATTGGATGAAAAGGGTGAACTTAAATCGATACAAAATTTAGAGGAACAAGGTATAAAGATAAATTGGTTTTCATATGCGCAAATACATTCAAGGTATGATGAAGATTCTAAAACAGAGGGATTCTATGAACAGACTGATCTAGATAAGATCTTGATGGGTACTGATGAGAAGGTGATTAAAAAATTATATGGTTATTTACTGGGAATTAAATTAGAGGAAGAACAAGTTAAATAAACTATGATCGTTTGGGGGAAGAATTTTGGATATGGGATTGATTTAGAGAAATGGCAAAAATTGTGGTCTCAAAATTATAAAATGACAATGTCAACAGCATATAAAGAAAACTTGTATAAGATGTTTTACAGGTGGCACTTTCCCCCGACAAGAATAGCACGAATGTTTAAGAACAAATCTGAAAAATTCTGGAAATGTCATCAGATACATGGCTCATATTACCATATGTGGTGGACCTGTGAGGACGCTAAAAAATATTGGATTAAAATTCGCATGTGGTTGGAAAAAATGACAAAGAAACATATAGATTTGAAACCGGAGTTCTTTTTATTGGGAATCTTACCAGATACATACAGTAAAGACTTGAAATATCTGATTGTAAATGTATTAACAGCGGTTAGGATTGTATTTGCTCAAAATTGGAAGAGTGAGAAAATACCATTACAGGAAGAAATTATTAAGAAATTTTTGGAATGTGCTGAGATGAGTAGATTGACATTTGAAATTAGAGAGCAAGAGGATAAACAATTTTATGAAATTTGGGGTCTTTTTTATCAATGGCTAGATGACAAAATACGATAATAGAATATTTAGAATGTTAGACAGCAAGGAATATCTTTATTTTTTCTTTCACCTTTGTTATTTGACATTACATTTATAAAGTGTTTTTAGGATAGATTGGGTATGATTATATGATTGGTTATAAAATAAACTATTTAAAATATTGTTATCTCAAAAAGCATGAATGATTAAAAGTATAGTCAAATGATTTTTTAATAGTGATATTAGGATATATAAGTTTGGATTGACAATACGAGTTGTTGTGTAACATAACTGTAATTGAGACTACAAAATGAATGCACAAAACTGATGAACCAACCGACACACTGTATGTACATAAGAGAGTTGATGTTTTAATGTTTTGTTTGTCTTGTTTGTTTGTAGAAAATCAATAAAATTCTTTTCAAAAAGAAAAAAAATCTCCTGGTAGAACAGAACAGCTGATGGTCAGGGGGAAAAAAGGAAAAATAGAATTTATCGAACCAGGCAAGTTGGATGGCTCGCATGCCAGTAAGGAGTGAATGGGTGGGGAGGGTCCAGCCAGTGGAGCGATTTGCTGGTTTTCCAAACTGTGGACAATCATAACACGCCTATGTGCAGTGTTTGCAAGAAATCATCAGCTGTGCCACCTGGACAGCTGACAAGCACCGTGCTAGGGTGCACAGCATTTGAAAATCTTCTTGTTTTTTGCTTTTTCAACCTCACCTGTGCTGAGCAAAGCAGCTGAGAAGGGAAAGCAGGGAATAAAGACAGCCTAGAGCCCGGGCAGGCAGGTGGGCCAAACACCGAACCGGTTCAGTGTCAGCTGCTTTTTGCAGCTACAGGTTCTATAGAACCAGGCCAAACCAGTAGCATCCTATCCCTGCATGAATATGTGAAAACCTATGTTTGTAGGAAAGGGACTGGCAGAACCAGGGAAAGAGTCAAGAAAGATATCAGTTTAAAGCCAGAAAGAAAAGAATATGATGACTATAAAATGGATAAATATGGAAGAGAAATGAAATTGAATAGGAGTAAAGAGAAAAAATGAGAAACTTGCTGAAAGATGTTTGTGTGTCCATATGGAGATGGGATAAATTGGAATTATGCTGTATAAAAATAATGTTTTGTTTGACTTGTAAGGATTTACAATGTTAAGAGGTTTTATGTGTTTATGTATTTAATGGTTAATGATGTGTTGTTTTATCTTTAAAATTAATAAAAATTTGTTTCAAAAAAAAAGAAAGATATCAGTTTAGAGTTTGTAGTCATAAGATGACAAAGTCCAACCTGCTTTGGATGTCTAGTTAAACCCAGATGTAAACCATTAGTCTGTGGTGATTCGTGTGCATAGGCTTCAGCAATAAATCAGTAGTTTTGAACTTTTATGCATAGACTTAATTGTTTGCACCAGTGTGGGTGAGTATTTCTTCTCCAAATCTCCAAAGAAGTGTGTTTCTTATAAATATGTTTGATTAAAAGGTAGATCAATCACTAATTCATTTTTTTTTTTCATTTTTTAAATTTCTTAGCATGGTATTTCTTGTGACATCTAGTGATGCTACAGAGTTCATCCAAGTATTTCTATATAAAGCTATAAATGAGATTCTGGATTTCTTGAAGGGACCTTCGATAGCCAAATTCAATTTGGGAGCCAGAGGAATATGATTTGCTTATGATAATAAATCAGTGGCAAATAATATATTTAATCTAGTAGTTAGTTTAAGATAACATTTGTAAAAGCATTATAAATAATGCATCTTTCAAACGTCCTACTGTCCCTGTTTGTCTTTGTCACTGGCTCCATACCTAAGACAATGTTTACTAAGAGCTTTGTGGAGGAACAGTATTTCCATAGCAACAAATGAACAATACTAGAGAGATTAATCATTTCTGCATTATCTGCATAGAGTTTGATGTAAAGCAACATTTAGTAGCTTGATAATTGCAAAGCTAGAGTGATTTTACATTATGCAATGATTAGCATAATCACTTTAAAAGACAAAGAATTTCTATTGAAATAAGGAGACCAATGCAAAATAGATAATGTTTTATCATAAACAAATACTGCAGCATGGTTATGTGAAGACTATGTCTTTAAACTTCAAGCCCATTTAAATCCATTTGCTTTGATCCATCTCCAATATATTAATCTAAATATCAGCTTTGACTAGGAAGACCTTTGAAAAGTTGAAGACTGATTTAATTGAGGACATTCAGGATATTAATCTCTTGTTCAAGTTACAATGTGTGACATGATTTATATCTTTGGTGAGCTTCAAATGATAAAAGTGTATCACTTCTGTCTTCAGTCCTCCTGGTATTTCTGCGCTCTACAGAGGGAATCTGTTTAGTTTGCTTATTATGCATAACAAACAGCAAGTGATTAATTAAATTAAATTAAATTGAAGTGACAGAGTGCTACAAAAGATCCTAAATCCAACTCTGGTAAACATTTTATCCTTAGTGAGATGGTAAGATGAAGAGCTTTAGACCTTACCATACCTTAAACATATTTCTTTGAATGTAAATGTAATTGATTTTAAAAAGCTGAGAAGTCCAGCTGATTCATCAAAGGGGTGATTATTTTTCTGCTTCCTTGGGAACAAAGAAATCCATTTTTTAATTTTAGTTTCAGATGGCTTTGTGATGTATACACTATTTCCATGTATACATCTGTTAAAGGAATATGAAATAGAAATAATATTTTGTTTCCCAAACTGTGCTTCACTCATATAAGATTTATCTAATACTGTAGACTTTATTATAGAAAAGCACAATTGTCAAGTAATTTTTACAGATATATAGTCAAAATTTGTATCAGTATTTGTCCCTAGCATTTTTTTTAAAAAAAGATAGTGAATAGAATGTTGTATAACTTGACATTCTTTGCAAAGAAAACATTGTTAAGTTCAATCTTTCAATTTCTATTTTAAGAATTGTTCCCCTTGGAAGAAGAAGGATAATTTCTTCCAAGGCATTCAACTCTCATAACTTTGTGGTGTAAAACCCTCGCAGTAAGAGTAGCCAGTGTTTCCCCATAGATCCATCTTTAGTGAAACAAAAAATAGCTCAGAAAGGCTCCCACATCTTTGTTGATTTCAATGTGAAACAATGAATGTTTCCCAGTCTATTTATGCCAAATAAAAGCTTTTATGAAAACCTGTATAGAATAATGGCTAAAGCTAGAAATTATAAGATTTGAGTTCTGGTTCCCCCCCTCCCCACCAACCCTTAGGAAAAACCTTGCAAACAAATGTTCAAGGATTAGTCCAAGCAATCATCCAAGAATCAAATTAGTCCAAGAATCAAAAAGTGACTTGAAGGCACACAAATGCAAATGCAAATGCAAAAAAAAAAAAGCCTTTATAAGTTAATATGTATCAGACCTGCTTCCACTTAAATCTTTAATTAGAAATGATCCTTGACTCCATTTGTTGAAAAAGGTATAAGTTTATTAGAAGTCAAGTCATTTTTTTCCTTCTCTTAATTACCTTCCATCGCTGACCCCCTCACCCCCCAGTGACCAATCAGGTTTAAGAAAGATGTTTTCAAAAAGGTCACTTCAAGTGTACAGTAGGTTGGTACGGAGCTATGTTCTTCTCTCAGCTGGGTGACCTTGAAGCTATTCAACACCACAGACAATACTGCTACCCTTCAAAAAGACCTTGACTATGTATCAAAATGGCAACTTCAAATCTCAACAAATAAATGCTCTGTCCTACATATTGGCAAAAAAAAATCAAAAAATAAAATACAGGCTGAATAGTCAAGACCTTGTTGATGATCCAAATTCTGTCAAGGATGTTGGAGTACTCATCTCTAATGATCTAAGTGCTAGAGCCCACTGTAACTACATAGCCAAAAAGGCGTTAAGAATTGTTAACCTAATCTTATGTAGCTTTTTCTCTGGTAATATTACACTAATAACTGGAGCATACAAAACATTTGCTAGACCAATATTTGAATACAGCTCATCAGTTTGGAACGCACATTACGTATCTGATATTAGCACAGTTGAGAAAGTCCAGAAATATTTCACAAGGAGAGTTCTCCACTCCTCTACTCATTGCAGAATACCTTATGCCACCAGACTTGAAACTCTAGATCTAGAAAACCTAGAACTACGCCGCCTTCAGTCCGATCTAAGTATAGTATATAAAATCATACATTGCAATGTCCTACCTGTCAATGAATACTTCAGCTTCAACCATAACAACACAAGAACAAACAATAGATACAAACTCAAGGTTAATCGCACCAAACTTGATTGCAGGAAATACGACTTCAACAGCAGAGTGGTCAATGTCTGGAATACTCTCCCTGACTCTGTGGTTTCTTCCCCAAAACCCCAAAACTTTAACCTTAGACTGTCTACTGTTGACCTCACCCCCTTCCTAAGAGGTCTGTAGGGGGCGTGCAAAAGCACACCAACATGCCTACCGTCCCTGTCATATTGTTTCTTTTATTTTTTTAAAATTTTTCTTATAAGTATCTATGTATTCATTACTATGTTTTTACTTATACCTATTATCTTGTAAACAATTGACAAAAATAAATCAATAATAATAAAAATAGAGCAGTTTTGCTTTCCGTCAAGCACCCCCTCTCTCATCCACCTTTCCCTGAATTCATGAAAGACAGTCACCACATGGTGGCAAAGAACAAACAAGTGTGAGGTGGCAGCTGTCATGTTTTGAGATCTGCTTTCCCTCTTTGCCATATTTAATGCCATTTTTTATATAGAGAGAGTTTATAGTTTATAGAGTTTATTTGTCATTACACTCGCAAGCGGGTGCAACGAAATGAGGTGCTCTTCCACAAGTAAAAACTGGACAAACACCACTAAAAGAAAAAAATTAAATTAAATTAAAACTAAACACAGCCGACCATACAATGATCTCTATGCAATTTAAAAATGTAAAACCCCATTACTCTCATTCACTTTCACATAAATCTTATGACCCTGCATTTTTAGTCCTTAGCTAGAAATTAGAATTCTAACATTCTTTCCTTAAAGTAAAAATGAATTTTGAAGGAAAATATATATCACTCTCTACTGAGAGAAAATAATTCAGCCTGATTCTAAAATTATTTCTCATATTGACAGTTTTTATTTATATATGTGTGTGTGTGTGTGTTTGTTTGTGTACACGCGCGTTCAACCATAAAATGCAAGGGTTTCTACTCTTGTCTTGATTGCAGCGCTGCAGCTTTTTCTAATAATTAGAATAATAAATAATAGCTTTTAAATGTAAGTATATTCCATTTCTGAAGCTGATTATTTTCTTTGTTTTGAAGTAATTATATTTATATTATGTTTTTACTGTTGAGAAAAGAACAGAACTACCTAGAATGAACTACCATCAAATTCTTATACAGTTGCGATCTGACAATTTTGTTTACTATATTCTGACTACAATTCTGATATTTTTGAAGAATATTAGATATAAGTACACCTTGAATATATTGATATTGCCACTGAACAGTATGAAGGGATTTCTTGAAGTCCACAAATAATTTCTTGGGAGGCTATATATTTATAAATTGTTCAATGTAGGCATTGATCTCATATTCATATTTATCAAAAAAATTATCCAAATCCTTTGAGGTTGTTGTTTTGTTAATGCTTCTTAAGTTATTTTTTTCTGTACACTTTCTCTTGTATTATTTCTCTCATATTTTGATGCTCCATGTTCCAATTATTTTTGGCAAGGGTAAGGTTGAACTCAGATAATGTGTAGATCTGTTTTAACCTTCAGACAATAATAAACAAAATGTTTGTCTCACAACTTTAAAATTCCATAATGATGGAAAGGATTATTTTGCTTAGCAGCATAAAAATATTAAATCTATAACATAGACTCACACCAATTAAAAATAAGCTGTTCACAAACAATCTTTTTTCATATTACCTCTGAAATAAATTTACTAAATAACACCTAAGCAGTGTAAAAAAAATTTCTTCATTTTCAATATCTAATGAGCTTTCCTATTCTATTCTGCTTGTAATATGTATTATACACATATTTCACTTTAAGACTTCTATCTTTCAGTCTAGTGTCACAGGAAGGAAACCAGGAAAAAAGAATTTCCAAGTCAAATAGTGTTTTTTCTCTTTCAGCTTTATAATTCTTAGTTATGGAAGGAAAATAATTCCTGAGGGATATTTTGAATGGTTTAACTACAACTCTATTAATTAAATTTTAGATATTTCAACTAAAAGCCAAAACCACAAATCACTTAGAAAAGAAAGAGTAACAGGAAAGTGAAGAAAAGGTAGTCACCTAGAATAGGGGTGGGCAAACTATGGCCCGTGGTCTGTCCAATCCGACCCGCCCCTGAAAAAAAATCGCTGGGCATGGCGTATTGCTCTGCGCTGCATGGCCCCCAAAGCTGCAAAACAGTGCGGAGCACTCTCGGGGTAGGAAAGAAAAGAAGAACTTTGCAAAGGCCTCAGCTGGGAGTTCAAAATCACCTTCGAGTGCAACCTCTCCGAAGGTGAGTCCCTGCCGATCCCTCTTTTTTTTCCAGGGCTTCCAGGCTTAAACTTTGCAAAGGCAAAGTTTGCAGGCAGGAGCGTCTTCTGGCCAAGGAGCGAGAAGGGTTCCGCCCAGCGGGCGGGCGGGCTGCTTGGAGCAGGCTGCATGGAGCCACCTAAAGCTAGGCTGCTGCTGGTGGAGCCTTGCCCTGCCTTGGTGCCCCGTTTCCTGGCTCGGCGGTCCTGCTCGGGCGGCACTAAAGCCTGCTCCCAGCACCCAAGCAACTTCCCAGCAACTTGTGGCTTCCTTTTTCCTCACGGGTGCTCGCGCCTAGCCCCGAGCCACGTGGTGAAGGGAAACCCAGAGCACCGCCGGGTCACCTCCTCCAAGTAGCCCACCTGCCCGCCCGCCGGGCGGAACACTTCTCGCTCCTCAGTGGGAAGACACTCCCGCCTGCAAACTTTGCCTGTGCAAAGTTTAAGCCTGGAAGCCCCGGAAACCCAAGCAACTTCCCAACAATTTTCAGCTTCCTTTTAACTTGCGGGCGCTTGCGCCTGGCCCTGAGCTGCGCGGTGGAGGGGAAGCCCGGTAGGCAGGCAGGCTGCTTGGAGGAGGCGACCCGGCAGTGCTCCGGCAGCAGCAACAGGCAGTTCCACCCGGGCTCCGCTCAGGTGTCCAGCTGGGGCTGTCAGGAGTTGCTACTGCCAGTGCAGCTCTGCGTGGCTCCAGTCCCGCGTTGCCTTGGGAAGGAAAAGGCAAAACCAGGAGCCACTGAGCCTGAGCCTCCGGTGCTGCTGCTGCCGTTGTAAAGCACTGTCGCGGCTCTTCCTTTTTGCCATTCCCTTCCTGAGGCAATGCGGGACTGGAGGCGCGCGGAGTTGTGCCAGCGGTAGCAACTCCTGACTCAGGGGGCCTCCGAGGGGAGGGGAAGGAGGAGAAGAGGGGGGGAAAGGGTGGGGGGGCGATTCCCAAAAAATCTTGGCCTGACCCAGCCCGTCTGTCAAATTTTAAAAGTCAATGCGGCCCTGAGCCAAAAAGTTTGCCCACCCCTGACTTAGATCTTCAAAATTATTCACAAATGATTGTGTAAATTAATGTCAGAAGACAAGTTTCACATATCAGCAAGATGTGCTTTAATAAAGCTGCAATTTGCACTTGCCTAGTTACTAGTAAGACTGAATTTTTTAAATGCAGCAAAAAAAAAAGTGAAGTTCACTTATTTACATTTCTTTAAAATTTAGTGCTGTTAAGTTAGAATAGAATTCTTTATTGGCCAAGTGTGATTAGATACACAAGTAATTTTTTTTTGGTACATAAGCTCTCAGTGTACATAAAGCAAAAATAAAATACATTCATCAAGAATCATAAGATACAACACTAGTGATAGTCATAGGTTACTAATAAGCAATCAAATCATACTAGGGAACAAATAAAATAATATAAATTGAAAAGATACAAGCAACACGGTTACAGTTATAAATTGGAAGAGATAGGTAATAGGAAGAATGAGAATAATAATAGTAATCACCTCACCTATCCCGTGACCTCTTTTGAGGTCGTTGGGGCGCCTGCGAAGATTTAACCACCACGCTTCTCCATCCGTCTCTGTCCTCCACTGCTCTCTGGGATGCTGCCAGGTTCAAGCCTGTCCAATCATGGATATCATCCTCCCATCTCCTTCGTTGTCTTCCCCGTTTGCGGCTTCCTCTTACCGTCCCTTGCATGATGGTCTTTGCGAGGCCAGTAGAGCGAGACACGTTTCCGTACCATCTCAATTTCCGTTTCTTGACGACAGTAAGAAGGTTGTCGTGTGGTCCTATTGCCTGTTGTATTTTATTTAAGACCTCTTCATTTGTCACATGGTCTGTGTAGTGGATGCCAAGGATCTTTCGGTAGCATCTCATTTCTGTTGCAAGGATTCTTCTTTGTAAATCCGCATTGAGTGTCCAGGTTTTGCAGGCATATAAAAAGATTGATATTGCAAGGGAGTGCATTAGGTGGATCCTTGAGCGCAGACTGATGTTCTTATCTTTCCAAATAGTTTGGAGCTTCGAAAGCGCAGCTGTTGTTTGTGCTATCCTTGCCATTACTTCTGGTTTTGAGCCTTCATCGGAAATGATGGACCCAAGATATTTGAAATTTTTTACTGTCTCTAGGGGTGTTCCGCTGACTCTGATGTCTGAGGAGATACCTTGGGTACTGTTCGTCATCAGCTTGGTTTTCTCGGCATTGATCTCCATGCCGTACGCTGAAGCCGCTTTATCTAAGTGTTGGACAAGGCTCAATAGTTCATCCTCATTTCCTGCCAGGCCATCGATGTCATCTGCGAATCGCAGGTTGGTGATGGTTCTACCACTGATGGAAACTGTGCCTTCGTGGTCTTCCAAGGCATCTTCCATGATCCGTTCGAGGAATACATTAAACAGTGTGGGGGAAAGCAAACATCCTTGACGCACTCCTACACTCGTCCGGAACCAGTTACCTTTGCTGCCGTTCAGGAGGACGGCGCTTGTGGCTTTCTCATAAAGTTGTTCTATCACTCTGACAAGGTTATCGTTGATGTTATATTTCCTCATGGTAGACCACAAGGCTGCATGCCACACCCTGTCGAAAGCCTTTTTGAAATCAACGAAAACGTGGTATAAGTCCTGTTGGTGTTGGAGATATTTCTCACAGATCACTCTCAAGTTGAATATTTGCTCAATAGTGCTCCGTCCTGCTCTGAAACCCGCTTGTTCTTCTGCAATGATAGTCTCTGCTTGTGGTTTCAGTCTGTTAAGAATGATTTTTAGCATGACTTTGCTTGGGTGGCTGATTAAGCTGATGGTACGATAATTCTGGTACATCTGAAGATTCCCCTTCTTGGGCAGGGTTATGATTAATGATTGAGTCCAGGGGACTGGCCATACTCCAGTGGTCCAGATCTTGTTGCAGATGACAGTGAGGATGGTGATCACTGCCTCTCCTCCTTCCTGAATCAGTTCTGCAGGTATGTTGTCAATTCCCGCTGACTTCCCTTGTTTAAGTGCCTTTATTGCTGCTTCGACTTCCTCACGTAGTATTGGATGGCAGGCATCATCTGGACTTGTCCGTGGGCCCTGCAATAATAGTAATACAGTCTTATTAAATAGTTTGACAGTGTTATGGGAATTAGTTGTTTAGCTAAGTGAATAGGTGAATAAGTGAAGTTCACATATTCACCTTTCTTTAAAAGTCAGTGTGCTGTTAAGTTTCTAAATAAGTGTGAGTAAATTATAGCCTTAATAAATTTTCTAACAGGAGAAAGAGGCAAATGTTTTTCCTAATATGGATAATAAATGTAAATCTCACAAGGCAAAAATCATAGGCATTTTAATGGCACTTAAAATCATAAAATTATAGACTTAGCCAAGGCCATTTAGGCCATCAAGTTGAATCTCTGCTCATTGCAAGAATCTAAATTAATCATACCCAAATGATTGCTTGTCTAGCCTCAACTTGAATACATTCAGCAAATGGGACCATGGCATTTCTCTATTATTTGTTGTGCAGATAAAAGCAGGTCTGTAAAAAAAGAAAATAGGCACATAGATTAAACAAAAAAGGAGACATATTTTTAATCTTTATATTGTGCCTTCAGTATCTTCATAAATATGGGAAGACACAGGATGCAATGCTGTTTATTTATTAACGTGCAACTAGATCTACAACGCAGTAGCTACTTTAACATCATTCACCTTCAGTAATGTGGGTGAGCCTGGCTTAGCTCTGAAACCATAGAAAATGCATTGTCTACAACTTGAATATTGGGAGGTGTCATAATGGGAATTCTATTTAATTTGGGCCATCCCAAGGAGTTCTTGCAACAGTTTGTACTGCTTGTGCTAGTCTAGACAAGTATCATATTTTATTCTTTCTGCTATTATCTCACATGCAGTAGAATAGGGCTGTCAAACTCATGTTGTCATGGCGGTGTTGTTAGGATATGTGCAGAGTAACCCTTGTATAAAAAGGATATGCACATGGAAACGGTTTATGAGAACAATTATGAATATACAGCCCCACAGAGTTGAACAAGTTGTGTTGATATACATAACAGCTGTCACATGATGAATTGGGATGCATCCGGCCCAGGGTCCAGGAGTTTGACAGCCCTGCAGAAGAAATAGCACAGTCCAAAAAATAGTCCATGTCACACACGTTTTTAACAGTCCAGAAATATCCAGTTATAATGTTTTCTTACTGGTTCCATGTCTTTTACAGCAGACAAATATCAAACCATAATACAACAAATAACCTTTGATATCAACAGAATATCAAAATAAACAGGGTTAGTCAGTATTGGTCCGTAGTCAGTCAGTATAGAGAGATCATCAGTGAAAAAGAGAAAGAAAAAGAGAATTAAACCATGATCTATAGCTCCCTCTTATGGCAACTTGTAGCATAATTAACCAACCAGAACACAGCATAATACATTACAGTATTTTTCCTTAAAGCTACAAATATATATATTTATAGTTTATATAATGTCAACCCAACTACATTATTTACATATACATAACAGCTGTCACATGATGAATTGGGATGCATCCGGCCCAGGGGCCAGGAGTTTGACAGCCCTGCAGTACTAGAACATTTGAAATCCTATCATTTTAAATTTTAAGATCCCATTCACAGAAATAGAAATAGTGCTAGATATTTAGTCTTTGGAGGGATGAGTTTCCAAACATAGATAATTCACTATAAATCTTCTGAAAACAAACATATTTCATTCAAAAATGCTCAAATTTTGAGCAGTGCTTACATGACTAAATAACCTCTATTTTCTCTAAAAGGAAAATAAAAGTAGCATCCGTTTTATTCAATACTGGAATAATCAAAAGGTTTGGAAAGGTTTCCCTTTGAAAATGGAAAATGGACTGTGGAACTTTATTTATTTTTATTTAATTTGATTTGTCAGTCGCTTACAAGATAATAGGTATAAGAATAAACATAGTTATGAATATATGAAATGGATACATATAAGAAAAATTAAAAAAAAACAATAGGACAGGGATGGTAGGCACATTGGTGCGCTTATGCATGCCCCCTACAAACCTCTTAGGAAAGGGGTGAGGTCAATAGTAGACAGTCTAAGGTTAGATTTTTGGGATTTGGGGAAGAAACCACATAGTCAGGTCGAGTGTTCCAGACATTGACCACTCTGTTGCTGAAGTCGTATTTCCTGCAATCAAGTTTGTGCGGTTTACCTTGAGTTTGTAACTATTGTGTGCTCTTGTATTGTTATTGTTGTGTATGGAATATAATTAATAAAGTGTGAGCTTGGAGTAAGTGCAGGGTTCTGGCCCTGCACTTCTGATTGGCTGTTAAGTGGCCGGACCGGATTGGCCCGTTCCGGGGAATCCGATTGGCCCTTAACAGAGAGTTCTTATTGGTTATAAAAGCTAGCATTTCTAGCTTGTTATTGGTTAAACGTTACAAGGTTTGCCTATATAAGGTGGGTTTTACTGATATTAAATGAGCAAGTCACGATGTAAATAAAGAGCTGAAGTTCACCATTCAGAAACTTGTCTCCATTCTTTCTCGCACATGCTCAAACTTAACACTGGCGACGAGGATGGGATTTGGAGACATCTGAACCAATGAAACTTCAAAGAACACTGAGCATGTGACAGACGACGCCAACAACGGAACCATGTCCGGCGGCATCGAATCACCCGCTCCATTCAATCCAACCCAAGAGGACTGGGAGTCCTACATGGATTGCTTCCAAATGTTCCTAGAGATGAACAATTTAAAGGACGCCACACCAGGAAAGAAACGGGCAGTGTTCCTAACGCATTGCGGTCCAACCGTATTTAAGATGGCTAAAGCACTAGCCAAACCCCGAGAAGTGAAGGCCATGGATTGGGACGACCTCGAACCTATCCTGTGAGACCACTATGCTCCGACCGTGCCTACGCTTGTGAGACGCCACAAGTTTTATCAAAGAAGCCAGCGAAAAGGAGAAAGCATGGCCGACTTCATAGCAGACCTCTGAAATTTGGGAGGCCTCTGCAGATTCACCGATCTAGAAGAAGCACTAAGAGATCGCATAGTTTTGGGATTAGATGCGCCAGGCATCCAAAGCCAGCTGATGGCGAAAGGCAACATCAGCCTTGCCGACGCCATCGCCGATGCTACCGCAGTGGAAGCAACCAAGAAGTCAGCTGCACAACTACGCCAAAACCGCACTCCGGTACCACCACCGGCCAGCGAAATCTCACCTAGTTCAGAAGGGCAGCTCGCGACAACGCACCACGAGGACCTCTCTTCATCATCAGACAGTGACTGCAGTCCAACCGGGACCCTCACCTGAAGCCCTTACGCCCTTGCACTGGCTGTGGAGCCAACCATGTCAGGTCCGAATGCAAATTCCGCGACGCACTCTGCCATGAGTGCGGGAAACGAGGCCACATCGGACAGGTCTGCCGCAGCTTGCCAAGACCCAGCCAGGCCTCAAAAGGGGCTAACTATTGGGGAGGAAGAAGGCGGAGCCTCCTCGCCGACGGACGGTAGATTGCAACTCTCTGCGACTATCGTTCGTGCTCTTTTGTCGGAGAGCCCCAATTATCCTGATTAGGGGCTGAAACTGCCTTGGAGGGGCAGCGGAGTAAGAGGAAGCAGCAAGCCTGTCTGTGTGGAGCCGCATCTCCCCCCCCCCCGCTTGGCTTTTTTTCCTCCCGAAGACGACTGCAGTGATGGTCTAAAATGGCCATCCTGAAGAGGATGACTCAGCTTGACTAAGATTTGCGCAGGAGGGAAGAAAGGGGTGGATAACATCTGAACCGGGACAACTGGGCAGTATAACCAAATAAAAGTACCCCGGGATTAAGGTAATATGGAATTTTTAAGAAAAGGAAAGTGAGCTGCGAAATTACAAAGGGACAGAGAAAAAAAGAAAGGAAAATATTTTTGACAGCTAAATGGGGCTTCGAACCGGGAAAGGAAGAAGCTGGAATTAAAGATTTAATGAAATTGGACTAAAATAATTTGGGAATAATCAAGTATAAAATTAAAGCTGGACTTAATATTGCCAAAGAATAATAATAATAAAGTTTATAAATTGGAGACTGGATTGTCTTGGAATATTGAGGTTCGAAAAACCTTAAATAAAAAAGGGGGAAAAAAGTGAAGACTTCGTATAATGGAGAGTGTCACCTTTTGATAAAAATTTAGTTCAAATAAAAAGGAAAGCATTTTGTTTTTGAATGAACTGGTATAAAATTACAGAAATATTGAAACAAAGTAAGAATTTTAGAAAGTGAAAGCAGAACCAGAATAAAGGAAAAAGCAAGGAAGGAAAGATTGTTTGTGGGACTGACTGATGTTTTTGGTATGAACCCTGAACTGGAATAGCTGAGAACTTTAAAAAATTGAAAGAAGAAAGAAGGAAAGTAAAAGTGGTGGTTTTTTTTTTTTTTTTTTTTTGTGGTCTTTGAGGATTATAAAATATATATCTTATTAAAGGGGGGGAAATATGCTGATGATATCTCTTTGGGACTTAAAAATGGAACTTAAAAATATGAGAGAATTACTGCAGGAAAGAGGCTAATCACTTTGCTCTGTGCTAGAAAAAATGGAAATGGCGATTGAAGAACAAGAAGAAAGATTCTCAGAAGAGTAGGAATTGACTCAAGGAGAAGACATTTTGAATGGACAATTAACACAAAGAACAATACAAAGAAGTGGGGAAAGAAGGAAGGTAAAAAAGTTGAATTTTAAGAAAGCAATTAAAAGAGGGAATAATTGTGAAGTTAGAAAAGGCAGGAAGATTCAGCAGAAAAGGGAAAGGGAAGATATTAAGAAGGAGAAAAATTGGAATGAGAAAAGTCATGGGGAAAAAAGAGGGAGGAGAAACAGTAAGACTAGTAAAATGTTGAAAGGAAATTGTTTCTTTACAATTAAAAGAAGGAATACTTGTGAAGTCAGGAAATGTAGAAAGAATGAGAAAAGACATGGGGAAGAGAGCGGGAGGAGACTCAGGTTCGCTCCCTGGACAATGCACCGGAGAAGCAGTAAGAAACAGGCATGTGACAGAAAGAACTACAGAACTAGTAAAATGTTGAAAAGAAATTGCCTTTTCAGAGATAATAGTTGATGAATTAAAAGGGGGATTCTGCAGGGAGACAAGGGGTAATAAGAATATTTCTGCAATTAAAAATATTTAGAAAATAGGGTAATATAGATATTGATAACTCTTATTAAAGGGGGGGAAATATGCTGTGGAACCCAATTGAGAAGATGTAATGACTAATGGTTTATTGGGAATTAAGATGAGGGAATAAAGGTATATTCTAATCATTAAGGTGTCACACTCAAAATAGTAAAAGAGGGGAAACTTATACCTGTTCTTTTTTCTTTTTGTGTGGGTGTGTTAAGATCTGTATCAATTTAGAACTTATTAAATGTGTGTAATTGAAAGGGAATGTGACAGACTAAAGAACCAGCTAAATTAATAAGTTTAATATAGATTATTAAAAGCAAGGAGAGACATTGGTAACTTCATTATTACCACTATTAGGCAAATATATATTGTTTATTTGTATTTTTAAAATAAATATTAAGGATTATATTTGAAATAATTGAAATTAAATTAAATGTTTAGATTGGGATTAATGAAAGAATTTAGAATTAAACCTTATTAGTATTTATTAGGTAAATACATATTGTTTATGTTTAAAAACAAACACTAAAGGATTAATTTGAAATATTTGAAATGAAACAAAATTGATTGAAATTAAGGAAAGAGACGAGAATTAATGTGTTTGTTTCTCTCCCTACTGAAAATTTGGAATGGAAAAGGTAATAATAGAATTAAGTATGCATATATCATTGTATAATTTCTGTCATATTTGTATGTAAAGATGATGACCCGGAAATATGTTGTCCACCAAAAAGAGATTTTTGTTTTTAATGTGAACACTGAATAAAGTTTGTTAAAAAAAAAAGGGGGCTAACTATTGCCAATCGAAAGGACACCGTCCTGTAAGGTGAGAGCCAGTAAACCACTCCTACAGAAATAGAGCTTTGCAGAGAGAAGAGGCTCACCATACTATTACTGTCGGTCACGCCTCAGCCTTGGACACTAAGAAAATCCGAGTCACGGTAGCCTTCGAGAACCAGCCTTGCCACATGGAGGTCGACTCGGGATTGTCCCTCTCGATGGTGTCTTTGAAGACACTCAAGCAACTCATCCCCACAATTCAACACCTCCGTTTCCAATGCCTCATCCTCAAGGACTACTAGGGGAATCGAATCCCTGTCGTCGGGTCCTGCCGAGTCCGAGTCTCCTTCAAGAAGCACACAGCATACTTACCTTTAACGGTCATCGATAGAGAAAGGCCTAGCCTACTGGGCCTCCAATGGTTCGCGCCACTCGGCATTGAAGTGGCCGGCGTAAACCGAGTTGGTGCCTGTGACTGGGAGGAAGACCTTATTTCTGAGTTCAGGGACATCTTTGCAGACAGCTTAGGTGAGTACAAGGGGACCCCGATCTCATTCAGCTTAGATCCAAAAATAGCTCCCATTCGCCTAAAGCCCCGTCGAGTTCCGTTTGCCTTAAAATCGAAAATCGATGAAAAACTCGACAAACTGATAGCTCAGGGGGTGTTGGAGCCCATCGATCACTCCCCGTGGGAAACCCCTATTGTAACACCCATTAAGCCAGATGGGTCAATCCAAATTTGTGGGGACTACCGGGCCACTTTGAACCATGCCCTGCAGCAGAACGCATGTCCAGTTCCGGTGGTGCAGCACCTCCTCCATTCCCTGGGGGGTGGGAAACTTTTTGCTAAATTGGATTTAGCTCAGGCATATCAGCAGTTACCAGTAGATGAAAAAACGGCACAGGCCCAAACTATTGTAACGCACCGAGGTGCCTTTAAATGTACCCGGCTGCAATTCGGAGTAAGTGTAGCCCCGGGGATAATTCAGAGCCTTATGGAAAGGTTGTTGCAAGGGATTAAGGGTGTGGTCCCCTATTTTGACGATGTATTAATTGCAGCCCTACAAAAAAAAATCTTACAGGACCACTTAAAATTAGTCCTAAAAAAATTCCAAGAGGCCGGTCTTAAGGTTAAAAAAAACAAATGTAAATTGTGTACTGACAGTGTTGAGTTTTTAGGGTACCTGATTGATAGCCAGGGCATTCACCCTACCGAAAGTAAATTAAGAGCGATCAAAAACGCTCCCAAGCCACGAAACAAGGCCGATCTCCAGGCGTTCCTAGGCCTCATCAATTTTTATAATGTATTTTTACCGCACAAAGCAATGGTCGCTGAACCATCACACCGATTGTTAGATAAAAGAGCAAATTGGTTATGGGGTTACCGTGAAGAACAGACGTTCCAAAATGTTAAAAAACTGCTCACTTCTGACTCTGTACTCATGCAGTATAACGAGACTTTGCCGTTAGTTATAACCTGTGAAGCATCACCTTTCGGGGTGGGCACCATTTTGAGCCACATACTGCCTAATGGGAACGAAGCCCTGTTGCATATTTTTCAAAGACTCTTTCAAAAACGGAGCGGAACTATGGACCAATTGATAAAGAAGCCCTCGCAATTGTCTCAGCTGTGAAAAGATTTCACTAATACATGTATGGTAGGGTTTTTACTATTGTGACTGACCACAAGCCTTTGTTGGGGATAATAGCCGGAGATAAGCCGACTCCCTACATATTATCCCCTAGGATGACCTGATGGTCAGAATTCTTAGCTGCTTATAACTATCGGCTGCAATTCCGCCAGGGGAAAGCCATTCCCCACGCCGACGCATTGAGCCGAGCACCGCTTCCAGAGACTCTCGACGATCCGGCACCAATGGTAACCAGGTTGCAAATTGAAGCGCTCTACTCGCCGCCACTGACCGCCCGAGATATTGCGAGAGAAATCAAACGCGACCATACCCTAGCACGAGTCCTAGGCTGGATAGAACGCGGATGGCCATTGGACCAGTTATCAGATGACTTTGCACCATTCAAAACTCGACAAACCGAACTCTTCTCCCAGAAAGGCTGTGTCATCTGGGGCAATAGAGTCGTATTCCAGAACGGCTCCGAAAAGCACTGTTGAGAACTTTGCACGATGGCCACCCCGGCATCGTGCGAATGAAAGCCCTTGCACAAAGCTACGCATGGTGGCCGGGCATTGACAAGCAAATCGAACAGTGGGTTAAAGCTTGTCCCAAATGCCAAGAAGTCAGCAACGCCCCACCAAAAGCAATGCCTACTGAATGGGAGACACCACGTGGACCCTGGTCCCAAATTCACCTGGATTTCACGGGGCCAACCAAGGGCCACCCCTTCCTGCTTACCGTCGATGCCTACTCCAATTGGCTCAAAATTCATCGCATGACGACTACGACCTCTGAGGCAGTCATCAAGATTCTAAACAGACTCTGCAACCCACGGATTACCAGATGTCCTGGTATCTGATAACGGCCCACAATTTACTGCACTAGCGTTCGAGCAGTACCTCGCTGACCGCGGCATCCGCCATGCGCTCACCTCGCCTGCGCACCCTGTGAGCAATGGCCGAGCAGAACGCATGGTTCAATTTGTGAAGAAAACCTTGCAAAAGGTAGACTACGACAACATTGACGACAAGTTCAACCAAATCCTCTTTTTGCAACACATCACCCCACATAGCGTCACCAACAAAACTCCCGCAGAACTGCTAATGGGACGAAAGCTCCACTCCCACCTTGACCGGTTGCACCTTGCGTATGAACCAGAGAAGCCATTTGGATCCAGCGGCCGCTGTCGCACCTTCCAGGTAGGAGACCTGGTTTATGCAAAAAACCTATCGGGCGACCCGTTGTGGGTGGAAGCGACAGTAGTACGTGTAACTGGCTCTAGATCCTACCTCGTGCAATGCCTTGACGATAAACTTTGGAAACGGCATATCGACCAATTACGGTCGTGGCTTGCAGCGGCCAATTCACAACTCCCCTATGACCAAACTGAGGGGGGGGAGGTACAGAAGAAGATGAAGCCCTAGGAAACCCGTTCAAAGGAAACGACAATTTAATTGAAACTCAGGAAGTGGAGCCGGAGGGAGAAACGTCTGCACCTCAGGGAATTGAGGAAAATGTGGGCAACGACGTGGAAGTGAACTCTGAACCAGAGACAGCCCCACTGCCAGACAACGATCTACCTCAGTGAGATTGCAACCAGCCGATACAACAAAAATCAAAGAGACTAAAAAGACAACCGTCCTATTTAAGGGACTATGTAACTGCGCCCTGAACTAAGGAACCAGGGGGAAGGGGTGTTGTGTATGCAATATAATTAATAAAGTGTGAGCTTGGAGTAAGTGCAGGGTTCTGGCCCTGCACTTCTGATTGGCTGTTAAGTGGCCGGACCGGATTGGCCCGTTCCGGGGAATCCGATTGGCCCTTAACAGAGAGTTCTTATTGGTTATAAAAGTTAGCGTTCCTAGCTTGTTATTGGTTAAACGTTACAAGGTTTGCCTATATAAGGTGGGTTTTACTGATGTTAAATGAGCGAGTCACGATGTAAATAAAGAGCTGAAGTTCACCGTTCAGAAACTTGTCTCCATTCTTTCTCGCCCATGCTCAAACTTAACAGTTATGGTTGAAGCTGAAGTATTACTTCAGCAAAATATCATCACAAAAGATCATCCAATGCTTCCGGGGTTACAGGCAGAATACACTGTAGAACCATGATGGTGAACCTATGGCACATGTGCCGGAAGTGTCATGCACAGCCATTTCTGCCAGCATGTGAGCTGTTGCCCGGAATAGATCCACTGCACATGCGTACATGCCTCCTGCCAGCCAGCTGATTATCGGGTATCGGCTGCACAAACGTGGGGGGGGGGGGGGTGAGGTGCATGCAGGAAGCTAGGATTAAGGTTAGGCAGAAGCACATGGTGTGGGGGGCTAGTGCACATGTGCAGGGGGATGGGGGTTGTCACACATGCATTGCATTATGGGTTCAGGCACACGTGTGCATGCACACGTCCACGCACTTTTGGCACGTGACAATGGAAAAGGTTTAGCCATCACTGCTGTAGAACATTTGAATAGTGACCCAAACAAATCAAGTTAATAAATGCAACTGTTTAGTTAAACCATCTGTCCTACTTGTCTTTATGGAGGAATGTAAAGGGCCTGAAATAGTGCCATTTAATTGATAATTCAAAGCTGTAGTTTGTAGAAACAACTCCTACCTCTGTTTTGCTTGAGATTGTCTTAGTGAATCTCAGAAGGGGGGATAGTTTTAGTGTTTTCAAATGATGAAATATATATTATGACATTGTAATGCAAACAGTGCTCTTTTTGGATGCCTGATGTGATATTACATACATTCACATAAGGCTGGGATCGTGGTCACTTGCATTACAGTGTCATGACAAATGTTGTCATTTACTGTAATACAACTTCTGTATTTAGTGAACCCTTCAGTGATTAGTATACTAGTAAGAGCAAGCCAAAGCAATCACAGATACTACAGCAGCTCCTCTTAAAAACTGAACTTTTATAAGCTTTTATCAAACTTGAGTAAGACGTTAAATGGAGTGCCACAATTCTTAGGTCTTATATACTTTAACATTTGTATTGATTATTTGGATGAAGATGTGGAGGGAGGGCTTATCAAATCCATTAATGACACCAGTATGAGTGGCTTAGCAAACAGCCTAAAAGACATAAATTAAAGTCAAAACTATATCGATTACTTAGAGACATGGCTTGACAATAACAGCAGAAAATTTAACAGAGATAAAGGCAGAGTTATGCATTTAGCAAGTGAACTGAGCTGATTCTTTTTTTTTTTTTTTAGAATTGCTGTAAAATGTTCTCTGAAATAAACTCATTGTTAGCAAATGTTGCTGTCACAATAATGTGTTTCTTTACTGGCATTCTGTCTAATAGAAATATAGACCTTTTGGATTATCCATGTTGCATGAGTGATCCATACTGTGATTGATTCAATAAAGTTCTAGGTTACCCAAATAAATTATTTCTAAACAAAGAAATATAGCATTCTTTCTCCTTTCCAGCAAACTGAGTTATGGAGAATCCTTTTGACCTATTTCTTAGTGAAGATTAAAATTTAGATTTTAAAGACTGTGTCTGCAAGATAAAGCTAGATCGTGTCCATAAGATCTACTTGTTGCATATATATAAACTGTGGATGTCAGGACAATTGTATTTCAAATTTAGATTGTTGAATTGTGGTTTCTTTGAGATGTCGACATTTTATAAAAAATGATAAGTGAGAGGAGGCAGACTTGTTTCTTCTATTAGTACATGAACATCCAGAAATTTTATTTTCTGCATTTTATAAAAAATGGTAGGGGCAGGTTTTCATCTTTAATTTATTTCGTTGGTTGGTTTTATTTGCCTGAATAATTGGTACAGCAACAACTAACTAAAAGGAGCAGAAAAAAAACCTCCCTGAAAGGCCTCAAAATAGTTTTAGCTGGTTTATTGATTAAATGATCTGAGATGGTCACTTATCTGATGAACATGATGTGATAAAGATGATGAAGATGATGATGATATCTTCTAAATGATCCAAATCCAAAAACAGCTAACTGAAAAATAATTGAAGAAAATTGAATTAGGGCAATTATTTTTTTAGTCTTATTTTTTTACTTTTTTTGTCCATCTCTGAATCCTAAGTAGCTACAGCTAATTTTTTAAGTAGCAATTATAATCACGTAGACAACTAATTCATCTGGTATGAAGAATTTAACAAAAAAAATCAAAATTTTACATTTTATTTAATAACTCTATTATTTAATTTAAAACTATATCTTATTGTTTTGCTTGCCAATCTGGTATTTAAGAGTATTAAATATTGACCCGTGTTTACCTGTGCAACTAACTGGACCAAAGCTATTTGTAACCAAATGAGCATTTTAATTCCCCACTACTTTGTACCCTAAACCAAACAAGTTTTTCTATTTGATTAAATCTATTTTAAAAATATATAAATAAATGTTCATATAACAGTAACTGTTGTCATTGTTCTGAGATCACATATAAACTATAGTTGCACTTGGCATTTTTTCATAATGCCAAAATAATGATGCCACAATACCAGGTAATGTCATTCCCAGCGCAAAGCAAATTGATTTATTGATTTATTGATTTATTTAAGGGAACTTATATGGTGCCCAACTCATTTTCAGTGACATTTACAAAGATAAAAACCCCAAATAAGAATAATAACAATAATTCCCCTAGTGAGAAAAATCAACCAAATAAGCCAGGCTCATTGGCAGAGCTAGGTTTTCAGGGCCTTGCGAAAGAGTGATATTCCACAGGGATCAGAAGCCACCAGAGAAAGTCCTTCTTTGTCCCACTACATGAACCTCCTTAGGAAAGGGGACTTGTAGCATTCCCTGCCTCCCTGTCTGTCATCACCTAGATTATTTAAGTTACAGAATACCTTCCCATACACACAAAGAATCTGCTGTAACTGTTAAATCATGTATTTATTACTGTATGTTTAAGAGTATTAGCCAGGCAATTCGAATGAACTCTCTAATATATCAGTGCAAGCAGTGAAATGAGTGCTAGTACAGTAGTTATAACAGTAGTAGTAGATAAGAAAAATAAACAGAATTAGTTTAACAATAAAATTAATCAGTGTCAAGTACAAACAAAAAATTACAAATATGTGTGGTGTGTAGGGCTGATGTGTTTCCTACCTCAAGATTGAGTTTCTTGACAACCTAGATTTTATACATTCTAATGCAAAGTTCACATTATTTTTGTCCCTCATGGTCTATCTCCAGGACAAAGCAGACTTGAAGACCGGAGTTGAATTCAGCTCTTTATTAGCAACCAGTAACTTCAACTAAAGTTGAGCCGCGGCAGCCCTTTTTATAGCAGCTGCTCACGACTCGCAACCAATGGCATTTATTTAAACTTCCCGCCGCTTAGGCAGCCAATCCAAAACTGTCATTATTAACCAATCGTTACGTTGCATTAACTAACCAATAGGAATGTAGTTTTAGAAGTCTGTATTTGAATACACTACACCTCAGACAAAAATGGCATATATCTGGATGTCTATAGCATATTGTAATGCCTCAAAAACATGAAGATTGAAAATGGTATTGTGGAAGAATCAATGATTGCAAGCCCAATATATTTACAGTGGTAATAAAAACAAATTATTGCATTTTCTCAGTTACCATATAACTTTCTTAATATATTTTGTAATAAGGTGAGATCATGTATGCAAATAAATATGAATGTGTATTCTAGAAAATAAAGGTTCTGAGATTGCTGGAGTACTAGAATATCACTATGATGCTGTATCAAATGAAGAGAATACCATTTTCTATGCTTTGTTGATCCTTAAAGGTCACTGATGATCTGGTTCAGGTTGTAAGTTATACCAACTTTAACTCAGCTAAGAAGCTGAGTTAAATTCTTACCAAATACGTATGCCTCCAGAATAAATAGTTGTAAAGTTTTTAATCTAATACATGAATCATTTTAGCTGGCTTGCAAGCAAGGATAGTATACATTTGGGTAGATAGGAATGGATAATTTCTTTCTAGAATATATTTTTCTTCTCATGCTGAATTTATATATTTCTAATAGTAGAAATGCATTATTTGTTTGCTCTCAGTAAGGAGCAGGACTGCCAAATAGTCCCCTGGAATTTCCTTCTGCACATCAGAGACAATATGAAATAGTGATTGTTCCAGTACAATAAGAAAACTTTTTTCATATTTCCTAATTCACTGCTTAAAATGAATAATTCAGTGAAACATTGTCTAATTAAATGTATTTCACTTTAATAAGTTGTGACACGCTGCATTATGACCTGTTTTCCCCTAGGAACATTTCTTGCATGCTTTCCTTTTAATTCTTTTTTAAAAGGCCAAATAATAACACTTTTAGTCCATTGATGGATAAATAAAATGCATACGCTTTATATATATATGGGTATAATGCTGGGATTGTTTCTGCGAGTAACCTTTATAGGTCAAGGATCATTCTCATTTACAAGACAGATGGTTCTAAAAGCTTGTAGTGGGTTGAGATTTGATTTAATTTTTGGTTCAAAGACTTGGCAATCTACAGAAATCCCGTTTGCAAACAGCAGCTTAGCACTTAATTGGAAACTCAGATATTCAATAAAAAGTAAACCTTCCTAGATCCAACAACTTAAATTATACAGAACATGCACTAGTTTCTAAAAGAATTACAGCTTAGAGATAGCATTATTTCAATTACTATTTTTTTTCTCAAATGTAATAAATGAAGAGGATCTAAACTCTTGTCTATTCATTATTACTTGCAATTGTTTATGATTACTACCTAATTCAATGAAATATGTTCACATTCTCCTGAAGGTATTCCCTGTGCTTCCTAAGGGACTTTCACACTAGATTCAGGTAGAAAACTGCCAGAAAAGCAGAAATGGGTTGAAAAGAGTTCTTCAGTGAACAATAGTCTGTTCATATAATATGAAATCTAGCCTTTTGTATCCTGATTCCTTTGTCCTTAAGTATCCTAGGCAATCAGGAATCATATCATTGGTAGAAAGATATTATGAATCTGCTGGTGTCACATAGAACAAATTAAGCTCATATAGAGTGACCCTAAATTTTTCTTCATTTGTTACATGAGCAGAGAAAGGTAATCCAAGGCAATCAAGTGCCATTCTAATAATTGCTTTTTCAAAATTATTAAATAATGTCCTCATCTTAATGGTAGACAAAAGACATTGCTTGAGTTTAGGCCTGGTTCCTATTTTCTAAGCTGTATATACACATGCATAGAAGTATTTCAGAAACTTACAACAGCTTTAAATTTAGTGATGTTAAATGAGCAGTGTTAAGGATACACACCCTAGCAGAACGTGTAACGGCAGTCTAGCAGGAAGGCAAATATGTGAGATAAACGTTGTTGTAGCTTACACTCAGTAAGACAGATACACTGTGCCAGTTAAATAGTTTTTTATTCCAGCAAGAGTTACAGCATAGTCAAAACAATCCATATTCATAAACTAGTTCAGTCCATCCAGGGGTTAATCAGTTGCAAAGTCCAGTGTCGAAAATAGAGGTCAGTAAACTTACAAATAATCAGTCCAGCAATATATCTCTTTTGCAGTCAGAGATATGAAGAAAATCAAACCCCTTTTATTCGTTTCAGCAACAGCAGGGAAACACATGCAGTTATTACCATCAATCCAACATTGTTAGCTATCCAGTAAAAGCCAGCAAACAGTGAGCTCTCTTGCTCCCTCTTATGGTGATTTTACAACCGCACCCAAAATACATGTTTTGCAGTTAAAGTGATACATACACTTAAACTCACTAACATAGTTTATATATTATTTTTACCCAAACTAAGTTATGTAACCAATGTTATCCCTAACAAGCAGTGTTTTGAAGAATGGTTAAGGAAATCATAAAGCTGCCACCAGCTTTTTGAGATATGTTCACTTTGTTTTTGTTTATATTTTTCCATAAAAGCCATGGAGTGAAACATGGAGAAAAGGTACAAGACAATGCATGTCCTTGTACTGTCTACTGTAAAGAGAACAGCAAGAACTTCAAAATGAAATGGCACAACAAGAAAGGAGGAAGACATATCTGATTTGCACTAATAGGTGCTGTTGTATTCACCCTATAATGCCTTTTTTTAATACAGTGAAAACTTTTGCCAAATGTTTAGTCTTTGCCCCCCCCCCACCTGCCACCACCTTTTCAGTAGTAAGATTTACATTGCTGAGTTAAGATTTATTTTAAGATTTATGATGCTGATGGGTATTGAGGAAAATTATTAATGAACTAAATTACTGCTTTGATTCATTTGTCTTTCTGGAAGGACTCAACCTTATCATTCAGTGGCAATTCAAAGATTTTTCATTTGTTATATGGCTTCTTAAACTTTTTACCACTGCACCTTCCTTTAGCAAACTTAATGTGCATGCCTCTCTTCAAAATTAACACCAACAAAACACCCAAATGAATAAGGAAAACAATACAATAACATTTGGGAAAGGTGGATTTATTGTACAATGCAACTGAGGTTCTTCTCATCTCCCCTGGACTAGGGCTACATCTTACTAAGGGAGCTACATTCACAGTTTGGGAAACCTGGGGCCTCCAAAAAGATAGATACGTGATAGATTGATAGATAGATAGATACGTGATAGATAGATAGATAGATAGATAGATAGATAGAAAGAAAGAAAGATAGAAAGATGTAATCTATTGTTTCCCACGTTTGCTGACTAACAGGTGATTCACAAGCACCACACCCACTCTGTGTAATATGCGGTGACAGACTTGCTAATGAAGGCATGAAACCATCAAAACTGCACTGCCACATGGAGACAAAACATCCAGCATTGAAAGAAAAGCCCTTAGAATATTTTGAAAGAAAAAAACGGGAAAATGAAGGACAGGAACAATTATTGAAGGCCACTACTTCAACAAATGTGTCCGCACTAAAAGCATCATTCCTGGTCACAGACTGCATTGCTAAAGCTAAGAAGCCCTTTACTATTGGGGAAGAATTGATTTTGCCTGCTACAAAGGACATTTGCAGTGAACTTTTCGGAGAGGCTGCAGTAAAAAAGGTTGAAAACATCCACCTTTCAGCGAGCACCATAACAAGAAGAATTAATGAAATAGCAGAGGACATCGAGGCACAGTTACTTGAGAGGATTAATGAGTCACCATGGTATACGATTCAGGTGGATGAATCTACAGATGTTGCCAGCAAAGCAATATTGCTCGTTTTTGGAGGAGGATGTACATGAGGATTTGCTATGTGCACTATTTCTGCCAACTAACACCAGAGTGTTATTCATGTCCTTGAACGAGTACATATCAGGGAGGCTTAATTGGTCGCACTGCGTCGGTGTATGCACAGACAGAGTGGCTGCGATGACTGGGCGGCTTTCAGGTCTGACAACGCAGATCAAGGAGGTCGCCTCTGAATGTGAGTCCACACACTGTGTCATCCATAGGGAAATGCTGGCAAGCCGAAAAATGCCATCTGAGCTTAAGAGCGTTTTGCAAGCTGTGATAAAAATTATTAACCACATAAAAGTACATGCCCTGAATTCACATCTGTTCGAACAGCTCTGTGAAGAGATGGATGCAGAACATAGACGCCTTCTCTTGTACACAGAAGTGAGATGGCTTTCAAGAGGTAAATCACTGGCAAGAGTTTTTGAGTTAAGAGAGTCATTGCAGAGATTTTACTTGGAAAAACAGTTACCATTGGCAGCATACTTCAGTGACGCTGATTGGATCTTGAAAGTTGCTTACCTGTGTGACATTTTTAACCTGCTCAACAAACTCAATCTCTCACTTCAGGGAAAAATGACAACCGTTTTCAAGTTGGCAGATAAGGTTGCAACATTCAAAGCCAAACTGGAATTACGGAGACGGAGAGTGAACACAGGTATATTTGACATGTTTCACATAGTAGCAGGGATTATGGAAGAGACTGAGTTTGGACCTTCATTCACCCAGTTAGTGCGTGATCACCTGTTGCAGCTTTCAAAAGAGTTTGAGCATTACTTCCCCCTCAAAAAAGACCCTAGGCTGGGGAAGGAATGGATCCGGAACCCATTTGTGAACAAGCCAAGGGAATCAACTTTAACCCTACAAGAAGAGGAACAACTAGTTGAGATTGCAAATGATGGTGGCCTTCAATCCATGTTTGAAACAACTTCAAATCTCTGTGCATTCTGGAGTAAAGTCAAAGCAGAACATCCTGACATTGCCACAAAAGCACTGAAAGTCCTGCTTCCATTTTCAACCTCTTATCTTTGTGAGGTGGGGTTTTCTGCATTAACAGCAACGAAAACAAGACTACGGAGTAGACTGGATATAGGAATACAATTCGAGTGTCACTGTCTCCCATCACCCCCAGATTTAGTTGCAGGAAAACAAGCCCAGAGCTCCCACTGATTCTACATTTTGGTGAGTTGATATTATAGTGTAATAGTAAATAAAATATAAATAAATAAATAAACAAATAAACAAATAAACAAATAAAATATAAATAAATAAATAAATAAAAATAATAAAATAAAAATAAACAAATAAGTAAATAAAAAACCCTAACCCCTACCTGGTCCTTGAAAAAGTGTTTCTGCGTGAAACTGGTCCCTGGTACAAAAAAGGTTGGGGACCACTGGATTAGATCACATAGTGTTAGAAATGACTAAAGAATAAATAATTAAATATACAGTCAGTATGCTTGAAAATCTGGAAGAGAACGATAATAATTTATTGAATCTTCAGTGATCTAAATTTAAAATTGGAATAAGGTAATAAGATTTCCCCCAGCATTATCTGTATTACAAAGCAATCACCATTTTGTAAAAAGACAACTTTCCAATGGACTGTCCTTGAAGATGATTTTGTGATGGCAATAACTGATACAAGGTCAATGGAGCATACATCCAAGGAAATGAGTATAGTATTGCAGTTTATCTTGAGAATTCAGCTTCATGTCTGAATATATGTTACCCCAAATCTTAAAAAAATATTTAGGCTGCCTTTTGTTTTTGTGTCCAATTAATGATTTTAGTTCTTATCTTTCAAGTCCTAGATATTGGAAGATTTTCACATATCTTCTTTCTCTGAATAACATCAGTTAGTAAACACATTACATGGATCATTTTCAATATCCTTTTCTTAGAACAACTTTAGAAAATCTGATTGACGCTATCACACAATTTTGATAAAACCTGCCTATGTGACCTTATACTTCAACTTTACTGGTGGCTTCCATTTTGCAATTTTCTTACTCTCAAGTTCATGTTATAGGAGAAACTATATATTGTTTTTATTGTTATATTGCACATCTATTATTGCTCGCTTTCCTAAACTCCATTAGGAGTTTATAATGTATATTACTATTATTGTTTATTTAAAAGGGTCAATAAATAAAACTGGAATGAAATAAGCAAAGAAAAGCATACTAAGAGAAAACAAAGAAAACAGGTCTGTAGAAGAGAATAAAAAAACTATTCACAAGGACTGAAAAAAAAATAGTCTGGAAAGTCTGTAAAATTCATAAAGAAAAATGTCCAAGCTTGTAACAGTAATAAAAATAATAATAGTTTCAATCTGTTCTAACTCTGGATAACAAAGTACAATTTACTTAACATATTTAGATAAATGTGTTTGAAAGCCTTTCAAGTGTAAGCACTATTTTAGAAACATTTTTTAAGGATTTATGCATGGTATAGCCTGAATGGTAAAAATATCATTGTCAGCATTTCATAGTTCATGGAAAGTCTGTGACATACAATAGGAGTCACTGAGTTTATTGTCACTGTGTAAGTGTTCATTTATTCTGGGTAACAAGAGCGAAACAAGCAAAACAAAACTCTACACCAGGCTTGTCCAACCCGCGGGCCGCGGGCCGCATGCGGCCCAGGTCACCTCATAATGCAGCCCAACGTCCACCCCAAACTTCATGAAAGATCCAGCGAGGAGGAGGAGGAGAGGCAGACACAAGGTGGGGTGAGGTGGGGCGAGGCGAGCAACAGAAAAGGCGGGAAGCCGCAGCCCAAAAGTCCCACCCTGCCACCTCCTTCTGTTGCTGTTGCCACCGTCACTGCTGCTTCTGCCGCTGCCGCCGCCGCTTCTGCCCCCGCCACCGCCGCTGCTTCTGCCCCCACCGCATTTGCAGGAAGAGAGGTAGGCATGAGGCAGGCGAGCTTTCTCCTCCCCTCCCCACAAAATTTGGCCGGAAAATTAGTAAAAAATAAATAATTTGCAGGAGGAGAGGGAGGAGCGAGGCGGGGTGAGGCGAGCAACAGAAAGGCGGGAAGCCGCAGCCCAAAAGTCCCGCCCTGCCACCTCCTTCTGTTGCTGCCACTGCCGCCACCACTGCTGCTTCTGCCGCTGCCCCCCGCCGCCGCTTCTGCCGCCGCTGCTGCTTCTGCCCCAGAAGCTGCCGCTTCTGCACCTGATGCTGCTGCTGCTTCTGCCCTGCCAACGCCACTGCTTCTGCCCCCGATGCCGCTGCCACTTCTGCCCCCGCTTCTGCCGCTGCTTCTGCCCCCGCTGCCATTTCTGCCCCGCCACTGCCACTTCTGCTGCTGCTGCTGCTTCTACCCCCACTGCCACTTCTGCCCCCACTACCGCTTCTGCCGCGCTGCTGCCGCTTCTACCCCCACTGCTGCTGCCGCTTCTGCTGCCGCTGCCACTCTTGTCGCCGCCGCCACTTCTGCCTCTGCTGCCGCTGCCGCTTTTGCCCCCATTGCCACTGCCGCTTCTGCCCCCACCGCCATTGCCGCTTCTGCCCCCGCCACCGCTTCTGCCCCACCGCTGCCGCTTCTACCCCTGCTGCTGCGGCCGCTTCTGCCGCCGCTGCCGCTTCTGCCACCGCCGCCACTTCTGCCCCCGCCACCGCTGCCACTTCTGCCCCCACTGCCGCTGCCGCTTCTGCTGCCACTGCCGCTTCTGCCCCCACTGCCGCTTCTGCCCCACCACTGCCGCTTCTACCCCTGCCACCGCTGCGGCTTCTGCCCCCACTGCCGCTGCCACTTCTGCCCCCGCCTCCGCTTCTGCCCCACCGCTGCCACTTCTGCCGCCGCTGCCGCTTCTGCTCCCGCCGCCCCCACTGCTTCTGCCCCACTGCTGCCGCTACTGCCCCTGCCGCCACTTCTGCCCCCGCTGCTGCTTCTACCCCCGCCGCTGCTGCCGCTTCTGCCCCTGCCACCACTTCTGCCCCACCACTGCCGCTTCTGCCGTGGCTGCTGCTTCTGCCCTCGCTGCCACCGCCGCTTTTGCCCCACCGCTGCCGCTTCTGCCCCCACCGCCGCCACGACTTCTGCCCCACCGCTGCCACTTCTGCCACCACTGCCGCTTCTGCCCCCGCCGCCCCCGCCGCTTCTGCCCCACCGCTGCCACTTCTGCCCCCCGCCGCCACTGCCGCTTCTGCCCCCGCCGCCGCCCCCGCCCCCCCACCCCACAAAATTTGGCCAGAAAATTAATAAAAAATAAATAATTTTAATAAATAATTAATAATAAATAATAAAAATAATTTATTATTTATTATATAATTTTATAATATAATTATTTTATAATAATTTATTATATATGTGGCCCAAACCAAATTTTCATCTTCTAATGTGGCCCAGGGAAGATGAAAGGTTGGACACCCCTGCTCTACACTATGGTAAAGAAAATGTAATTCTGTATTGACTTCAATACAGAATGTTTGGGATACAATGAAGGCATATGCAAGAAGATTAATAATTGACTATACAAGGAAAAAGAACATTAGGAAGAGGCAAATGATTAAAACTCTAGAATATGACCATAAAAAACTGGAAAAAGAATTACAGAAGATGCAACAGAAAAAAGATATCAAACTTAGAATGGACATAATTAAACATAAAATGGATCAAGCAGAGAAAGAAGAACTGGCACAAAAAATTAGAAGTGCTAAACAGAACTATTTTGAAGATGCAAATAGGCCAGGTAGATGGTTAACATATAAGCTGAGAAAAGAGAAAGAATCAAGGAAAATATCACAGTTAATAGATGATCAAGGTCAAATTTGTTATGGTAACAAGGAGAAAAAGGCAATCATTCAAGATTTTTATGGACAATTATATAAACAGGAGGATCTTGATGAGGAAAAAATTAAACAGTATTTACAAAATGCTAACCTACCTAAGATATCTGATGAAACTCGGAAAATGTTAGAAAGTGCTATAACAATGATGGAACCAAAGCACTCAACAGACAGAACAATGGAAAAGCACCAGGACCAGATGGTTTCCCGGCAGAATTTTATAAAACATTACAAGAATCGTTGAGCATTCCACTGTTAGAAGTCATGAATGAAGTTATGATAGATAAGAAAATACCTGAAACATGGTCAGAAGCTTATATTACACTTATTCCAAAAGAAGGGGTTGACCCATTACAAATTAAGAACTATAGACTTATTTCTTTATTGAATGCAGACTATGAAATCTTTGCTTCAATCTGGCAGAAAGGCTTAAAAAATACCTAAATACCTAAATATTCATTCTGATCAGAATGGATTTTTACCAAAGAGACAGATTAAAGACAATATGAGGGTAATCCTGGACACATTGGAATATTATGAGGCGCACCCGGAAAAACAAATGGCTTTGATATTCTTAGATGCCCAAAAGGCATTTGATAATGTGAACTGGAGATTTATGTTATTACTATTGGAACAGATGGGCTTTGCTAGAAAATTTATCCAAGCAATAGAAGCCGTATATTATAAGCAAACGGCAAAAGTAATGATAGATGGAGAATTCACAGACTCTATTAATATTAAAAAAGTTACAAGACAAGGATGCCCATTATCTCCTTTGTTATTTGTATTGACTTTGAAAGTCTTAAATAGAAATATTAGAGAGGATATAAACATAAAAGGAATGAAAGTCAAAAAGGCGGAATTCAAATTGCAAGCCTTTGCAGATGATTTGGTCTTTATTTTAGAAGACCCTTTAGAGACAGCTTTAAAACTATTGGAAAAGATAGAGATGTATGGTGAGATGGCTGGTTTAAAAATAAATAAAGATAAAACAAAGATTCTGACAAAGAACATGTTATTAAGACAAAGAGAAGAGCTGGCAGATTTATTGAAAATTCAAGTTACAAACAAAGTTAAATATTTGGGGATATATTTGACGTCAAGATGTACTACATTGAAAGAGAATAATTATATTAAGCTTAAACAGCAAATAGTATCCGACCTGAAAAAATGGGAAAACCTACAATTGTCATTGATAGGTAGAATTTCAACAATCAAGATGAATATTTTACCCAGAATTTTATATTTGTTTCAAACAATACCAATTAGGTTAAGCAAGGATTTCTTCGAAGAACTAAATAAAATTGTGTTGAAGTATATATGGCAAGGCAAGAAAGCGAGAATAAAATTAAAACTTTTACAGGATGCTAGAATTAGAGGAGGATTTGGCCTTCCTAATTGGAAGTTGTATTATCAAGCTGCAAACTTAATGAGGGTTAAAGAATGGATAACGTTAAGAAAGACTAGATTGTTGACATTAGAAGGTCATGATTTATTATTGGGTTGGCATGCTTTTTTATGGTATAAGGGAACTAAATCACAGGGTTATTTTAGAAGGCATTATATACGGGAATCGTTATGGTTGAATTGGGAGAAAACTAAGAAACAATGTTATTTGAAAATTCCAGTTTGGTTATCAACTATTGAAGCTTTTTCATATCCTATAACTTATAAGAAGGAACAAACAGTTAGATATGGGGAAATATTGGATGAAAAGGGTGAACTTAAAACGATGCAAAATTTAGAAGAACAAGGTATAAAGATGAATTAGTTTTCATATGCGCAAATACATGTAAGGTATCTTAAAGATTCTAAAACAGAAGGATTTTATGATAAATTGACTGACTTAGATAGGATTTTGACAGGTACTGATGGAAAAGTGATTAAAAAACTATATAGTTATTTGTTGGAAATTAAATTAGAGGAAGAACAAGTTAAAGAAACAATGATTGCTTGGGGGGAGAATTTTGGATATGGGATTGATTTAGAGAAATGGCAAAAATTGTGATCACAAAATTATAAAATGACAATGTCAACAGCATATAAAGAAAATTTGTATAAGATGTTTTACAGGTGGCATTTTCCCCCGACAAGAATAGCAAGAATGTTCAAGAATAAATCTGAAAAGTGCTGGAAATATCATCAGATACCTGACTCATATTACCAAATGTGCTGGACTTGTGAGGAGGCCAGGAAATATTGGACTAGAATTCGCATATGGCTGAAAAAAATTATAAAGAAACACATAGATTTGAAACCAGAGATTTTTTTATTGGGAATCGTACCTGATATATATAACAAAAATTTAAAGTATCTGATTGTAAATGTATTAACAGCAGCTAGGATTATATTTGCTAAACATTGGAAGAGTGAGAAAATACCATTAGAGGAAGAAATTGTTAAGAAAATATTGGCATGTGCTGAAATGAGTAGATTGACATTTGAAATTAGAGAACAAGAAGATAAACAATTTTATGAAGTTTGGGATCTTTTTTATCAATTGTTAGATAATACAATATAATAATAGAATATTTAGAAATTTAGGAAATAATGAATATATAATTTTTCTTGGTTTTGATAATTTTTAAGAATATTTTATTAAGATAGATTTGTTATGATTTCATGATTTGTCATAAAATAATTTAACTTAATTATAGTTATCTCACTTAAGTATGAATTAGTAAAATTACAGTCAAATGATTGTTCAATAATGATATTGGGATATTTTATTGATGATTGATAATGTGAGTTATTATGTAATATAATTATTCTGATGACTATGAAATGGATGCACAAAAGGGAGTGGTAAACCAACCGATACACTGTAAATTTATGAAGAATGTTATAATTTTTTTTATTTTTTATTTTTTTATGTCATGTTTTATGTCTTATATGTTTTTTGTTTTTTGTTAAAATCAATAAAACTTTTACCAAAAAAAAAAAAGAAAATGTAATTCTGTTTGCCCTTTGGTCATTCCCTGTTTGCCCTTTGGTCATTTTATGAGTAGACTTTAAAGATAAAGCAATGAGCTACTGGGTCCTTTTGTGGTACCACATATCCAGAGTTATGTCATCATAGGACAACTTTCAGAAAATATGCCTTTTTTTTTTTTTTTTTTTGCATCCCAGGAAAATGAGGGATGCTATCAAACTTATGAAATCAATCCAAGGCAACCTTGTCAGGTTCTTGGCAAATAGTCCTCATGCAGGAGCTATGTAGTATAGACTCACTTCTCTTCCATTGCTGTGTTCAGATAGCCTCCTCTTGCATGGGGATGTCTTCAGTAAAATAAGTAAATTATTGCAAATATTTGTTATAAGCCCTGTAGGATGTTGACATGTACCATTTCACTGGGTGATTGTAGCCATTCTACTTCCAGTTTGCAAGCAGGAGGCTGTCCTCGCCTTTCCATCAAACTCAATGTCAAGAATGCCAGCAACAAATATTTTGTCACTTTTTCTTAAGAGGAAAAAACACTTTTGTTCTGAAAGGGCCTAATTTTGTTTTTGTTTTGTTTTGTTTTGTTTTGTTTTCAAAACACTGTTCAATGCCAAGGGAGGGTAGCATGCAGACTAATTAAGAATTTAAAAAGAAAACAAGCTCCAATAAAGAAAGTAAGCTTTCCAGTATAAAATGGAATCCAAGAGCTAGGTTTTGACACAAAGCAAGAAAAAAATATTTGGGATGGTAACTTAACATTCATTGTGTTGTGACTTCATCTCGGTCTTGGCAGCTGATTTGGATGCTCGATCCACAGAGCTGCAAGCTTCAGACTTCAATTCAAAGGATCAGTGTGAGAAAATTAGTATATTTTTAAATGTAGTGTCTTTGTTAACTTCCTAATTAGTTTGATTGTTGTGAAGGATTAGGTCTATTTTTGTGTCAGGGACCAAGGATTTAATATATGTAATTTGACCATTCATTCGGCGGCTTCAGATAGGATGGCTTTGTTCCTGCAGCCAATTGACTGTCCTCAGCCCCTACAATATCAGGCCAAATTACTTACACCACAGGCCCCATCACTTAGTCCCAGTTAAGTATAAATAGATGAAACAAAGTCTAGCTATCTTCCCTCATTATTTTGTCAATGTGCCAGGGCTCAGTGAGTACAGAAGCCATCCTGTTATTGCATGGGGGAGAGACAAGAGCCGATGAAATTATGGCTCAGCTGCCCTGATAAATACCTTCACAAAGGCTTTTTATATCTCTGTCACTGTTGCTTGAAAAGGAAAAATATGTGGAGATTTGGGAAGAGACTATTTCCATGTTCCTGCATTTTAATACAAACAATCATTTAATTGTTTTTAATAACTGAATATTAAGAATCACCTGCTTTTTGAGAAAACCTTGATAATAAAACAGAAGTGAATTAGATTAAGAATGAAAAACTTGAAAAAAAACAAGAAATATGGCAAGTCTAAAAGACAAAGCAACAAATGCAGAAAAAATGGGATAATGGTTATTCAAGGGGAAGTACTGGAAAATGAATGTTGACAGAACAAGAATGGAAATGTGTGCCTTACACATTTTTCTGAATTAAGAACATTTCCTTAACTAGTACTGTTTCTATTCTCCAATCCTTCAAAAATTCATTGTTTAAAGCTGGTCAGCCACCATATTTATTACTAATGGTTTGAAATATTGATAATAATCCCACAGCTTCCTCTAAATTAACATAATATGATTGCAATAGATCATATAGACAGTCAGAATCATATATACCATCCATGTTATAGTTGGAAATAAATTGGATCATTTGTTGAATATAAAACGGCTCTGTAACACTGAAAAGATTGAAAGGTATCTTAAAAAGGCTAGCAGTGTTGGCCAATACATGAGTGATAATGTATGAGTGATAATGGAGTTGCAAGTCAAAAATAACTAGAGGACTGCATGTTTCAATCCTTGGCTTGCACTAATTAAATATATTTATCATAACCATAACCAAACCTTATGAAAATTCTTGTATCAGGCCACATATATTTAGAAATTAAAGAAAAAAATATGGGAGGTGACTTCTCCTACATATCCTTTTCTTCCAAGCCAGTTAAAAATGTGTCTGCTACACGATGGTGGGATTCAAAAAAAATTATTACCAGTTCTGTGGGCGTGGCTTGGTGGCCATGGTGTGGCTTGGTGGGCGTGGCTTGGTGGGTGTGACACGGAAAGGATCAGGGGTGGGATCCGACTGGTGTAATTACCAGTTTGGTAATTTACATTTTGCTGCGCGCGCATATGAAACGTTGTCAGCTTGTTGCCAGGAACAGCTGAGCAGCACTGCGCGTAGGTGCATAGCATTTGAAAAAGTACTTTTTTCCTACTTTTTTAACTGCAGCTGTGCCATGCAAAGCAGCTGAGGTTGAAAAAGCAGGAAAAAAAAAGGTCAGGTAAGAGCCTGGGTAGGCAGATGGGCCAAAACAGCAGCAGACATAGAACTGATTCTATGTTTGCTGCTCTTCAGAGCTACCGGTTCTACAGAGCTGGACAGAACCGGTAGAATCTCACCCCTGGGAAGAATACTGTAAAATCTCCATTCCCACCCCATTCCAGGGAAAGGATAAGGAAAATCTCCATTCCCTTCCCACTCCTGAAGGAAGGTTATTGCAAAATCCCATTCCCTCTACACTCCTGAGGAAAGGATACTGCAAAATCTCCATTTCCTCCCCACCCAACTAACCTGTTTTCCAGCTCTGTTCTCCTGTGCAGGGCAACAAAAGAAGACCCAGCTGATCAACTGGGACTTGGGAAGTACAGAATAGATGGGGGTGGGACCAGTCATTTGCCGGTTCTCTGAACTACTAAAAATTTCTGCTACCAGTTCTCCAGAACTGGTCAGAATCTACTGAATACTACCTCTGCTGCTATACTTTGAACCAACTGTAGTTTCAAATACTTGAATCAGTCATGGGAAAGAGCTGATCTGGGATCTGCTTCTGACAGCAAAATGTCTTTGGCTGGCACAGTTGTGACTTTGGCTTTATATTTTAGTTTTCCCTCCCTTCTCATCATCTAGCTATCCTTTGCTTTCTTGGCACAGTCTCTCTTATTCACTCTCTCACTCATTTAATATTTCCTGTATAATCCTGATATAATTTCTGACTGTCAAATGTACCATTTGCACAACCTATTTATTGGATGAATTTAGCCCATTGTCTGTTCATGAATTATGTGAACAGCTTTAGACCTTTGGAAAACGGTTTGGTATTTGAATTGTTTACTGAATGTTTTATGCAAACATATGCAGCTCATAAATTGTTTGCAGACTATTTCTGGAAATATTTGTACCAAATCTGTTCCAGGGGCAATTCCAGCTATAAACTGAGCATTCCAGGCATTGAGGTCACATGATTGCATTAGAAAGTGCTTGGCTTATCAAGCATGATCGCCTTGGATGGCCAAACAAAAATAAGGCAGAAATGCCTTCAATGCCATAGAAAGAATGCTGTCATATTAAATAGAATTTGCAGGAAGAGTTAATAGATGATCTTCCTTATCAAAGCATAAGGGATGGGATTCTACCAGTTCGCACCTATTTGCTAGAACCAGTTGTTAACATTCTAAGCAGTTTGAAGAACCAGTTGTTAAATGAAATTACTGGCCTAATTCTGTAAGGAAGGCAGGAAGGAAACATTCTGGTGTTGCTTACAGAAACTGCCTCTCCGTTAACCCTTTTTACATTCTTGGCAGGACTAGACTTCCTGTCTCAGGAACTTCTCTGGAGTTTTTTCCCCTGCTTTGCTGGTATTTTGCTTGTGTGGAGTGACCATTCAAAGTTACAATGGCACTGAAAAAAGTGACTTATGACCATTTTTCACATTTACGACTGTTGCAGCATCCCCACAGTCATGAGAGGCCAGGCGAGGAGATGTGTGCCTCAATGTGAGTGACATTGAGTTGGCCGCACCCAGCCAGTAACATGACCACCAAGCACGCCCACCACCTAAGCCACACCCACAGAACCAGTTGTTAAAAAATTTGAATCCCACCCCTGCATAAAACTCTTTCCTGCTGTGCCTGCTATCCTGTTCCTGCTATCTTCAGGATAAATCTGATCTGATCATTCTCGACAGGTCAAATCTGAATATAACAGATATCTAAGAGATAAAAAGTTTTGAACACAAACAAATATTCCTCATAGAGATATTTATTTGTTTCTTTTACTAAAATAAAAGGTTTTTAAATTTTATTTTAATAGAAATTATTTTATTAAAAGCTGCAAAGTAACATGAACAACACCAAAAAAAAACCTATTATCTGGCTTGCTTGCTGGTCTCTCTCCCTCTCTCTCTCTGTCTCTTCCTCCCTCTCCCTTTACAATTATAAAACCATACTTTAATAAACCTTATTTCTGAAGTCATATCATGTTCAAAAACCTTTATGAAGATCCTACCATTTTATTTCAGCATCAGTAGCAAGTGTGCACTTCAAAGTAAAGGAAAGTTCAGATATATGCCTCAAATACCTACTACATCCTATTTCAGTCTCTAGAAAGAAATCATTTCTCAGAGTTACACAATAGTTGGAAACACTTCTCTGGTGAAATCAATCTGTATTCAGTAAATAAATAATCGATCAAAATGCCTGCTCACTGACATTGTGCAAAGGACCAGATAAAATCCCCAGCCAATTATTATACTGTCTGAGAGTCAGGTAGCAGGCAAATAAACAGTCTTTCTGTCCTCTGTTGAGTCTTTTTCTGAGCTTGTTATGCCTCCTTTCTGATCATAAAAGAAAGAGGGAAACAATATTGTACAAGGCACAAAGGTTATACAAGGTCAAAAAAAGAGAGACTTTAAAAAGTCAAAGCTTCATGCTTTCTTTTTCCTAGAAACTGCAGAAATTTGCTTCAAACCTCAAATTTTCAAAATTTTATATGGATAAGCCTTTTGGGGTAATAAGGACAATTACCCCAAACCTGACACACAAAGAACAAGAACTAAAGTACTGTATAATTTATAATGATTTTATCAGAATCTTTAAAAAAAAATAAGACTAAAATTTCTGAGGTAAACGTTATCTCAAAAATTATTTCAAAATGTTAAAAAGATGACCATCCTTCAGACTTTTGCTGATCTTTTTATTTTTGTTACTTCCTTTTTAATTCAATAGATATTTAACACAATAATATAAAAAACTAGAAAAATATGAAAAACAAAACAAAAAGAAGATAAAAAAAATGTATAAGCCATATAAAATTGAGTAAAAAATTAAACTACATTTGATTAGGATAGCATATGGATGTGATTAAAATCATTATTAAAATTAAATCAATGTTCAAGTTAACAAAAGTAGCTGGCACACTATGAGTCATAAATTAAAATAAATAATTAACAAAAGTTCCTATCTGAGTTTGTTTAATATGTCAGGTAAAATCTTAACATATAGATCTTTTGTTAAGAGGAATTAAATAGCAGGGAATTGTTTGGTAACTAATTTAGCCCTAATCCTAATATTCAAAGATATTTGCAGCAGATACAATATTTCTTCAAATAAATTCCATATGATCATTTGAGTCTTGTTCTTATTCATCCAATAGCCTGATGCCAAATCTTATGTTTATGTTCCATTATTTATTCTAGGATATCCCTTGATAAGTAACTGGAAAAATTTCATTAACATATAATTTTTATTTATGTTCTTGATTTGTAAACTTAATTTCCAAAGGTTCCTTTTTCCTTGCTATGTATTCATTGCCAATGGTTCTAATTTTATCAGAAATAAAAAAGGACAAGGCAGCCTTATTTTATTATAATACTTTTTGTGATAAAAGTCTATTCAGTATTATCTAAAAAAACTGTGTGTGGGAAAGGAGTTAAAACAAATTCTCTGCATCTATCTTTTTTTTAAAAATGAGCCACAATAAATCTTTAGAGTCATGATTATGAAAGGCCATTCCAAATGATGAAAAATTTACCCTGCATGAAGAAACAACATAGCCACTTTCGTATTTTTCTATTTTATATTGTCAGCAAAATTCAAAATATTGCTGATATTGACTCTCATGTATCTCTTCAGGATAAATCTGATCTGATCATGTATTAAATAGTTAAAAAGCCATTTAATCTCTTTGCATGTATTGCCATAAATAGATTGCAATCAACATTTCTAGAGAGACAAGACAATGTGATTTTGAATGAACTGAACAACTCCTCTCTTTATAAATTTAAGAAATAAATGCCTCCTGCCATAAGGAAGGAAGTATATCATTTTTCATTAAATACTTTGCTTAATGTTATGATCATGATTTTTTTTTTGAAAGGTGTTATAATATATTATAAGAAAAGTCATTGGGTCCTGGGAATTTGTTCAATTATGTTTAAGTGTTTATGCTGTCCTCACTCACTCACACATCAGGGTTGGTGTAGAGAACTTTATTCAGTTTGTTCCCTCAACAGTTCTATTTCAGATTTTCAGCTAACTTCCAGCTGCAAGCTTAGATATCCAAAAGCAAAATAAACTTACAGCCAAACCAAAACAATCTTGGAGATAAAGGTTTTGCCTGGGTAGGTTCCAAAAACAAACAGCCCAAACTCCAGTGGTCCAGTTTCAGGGCTTGCAAGGAAAAGTCACAGGAATAGTCGAAGCCTGGAGTTCAGGGGGTCATTTTCAGTGAAGCCAGCACAAACAAGCTCCAGACTAACCTTACAGCAATGGCCAATTGGTCCACCTGACAGATGAACAGTTGCTCCAAACATGAACATCAACACTCTCCGCAACTGAGCTGCAGAGTTCCAGAAACACAAACAACCATCTGGTCATGACCCACACATGTTACTTCCAGTACTGCCTTCTCCTGTCTGCTAAATAGCCCCTCCTGGTGCAGCCCATTTTCTCCATCAATCTGGCAGATCTCTCTGCATCCCCTCTTTCTCATTGGCCTGCGAACTCTCTTCAGCCGAGGCATGTTCTGCTAGCAGTTCAGGGTCAGTACTACCGGATCTGCCAGGAATGCTCTCATACTCCCTCGAGCCTCTGAGGAAGACATGGAGGAGCCATCATCCACAGGAGACATCACAGTATTCTTGGACGTTCTCAAAATTTGATGTCTTCTTTTTTTTTTTCTCTGAAAAAGAAAGTCAATTCCTTCTCCATCCATTGTATAAAATATTTCTCCTTTAAAATAGTATTATTTAATGTCCATCTCGATCTTTTTTTTTTTTGTCCCTTCCATTTAATTGTCATTGGGCTATGATCTGCCCAAGTATTTGTTTCAATATTTGTTTCTTGAATATTGGATATTAATTCTGTTGATATCCAAATCATATCTAATCTGGACCATGATAAATGTCTATTTGAATAAAAAGTATATTGTTTAGCTTTAACATTTCTTTCTCTCCAAATATCTTTTAAAGATAGTTCGTCTGTCATTTTAAAAAAAGATTTAGGGAGAGCCTTTCTATTTTGCTTGGTTGTTGTTGCTATATAGTCCAATTTATTGTCCACAATTCCATTAAAGTCTCCCATCATAATTATATTAACATAGTCCAGTCCAGTTATTTTCATGTGTAGCTTTTTATAAAACTCTTCTTGTTTATCATTTGGAGCATAAATTGCAATCAAGAGTATTTTTATATTATTGTCCATTATTTCCACCATTAATACTCTTCCATCTTCATCATTGTAGATCAGTTTTGCTGGGATAGCCTCTTTAATGTATAGAACCACAGATGGAGAAGGAACTGGCTTTTTTCTTTTTCAGAGAAAATAAAAAAGAAGATATTTTAACGCAGAATGTTTGGGATACAATGAAGGCATATGCTAGAGGTCTGATAATAGATTATACAAGAAAAAAGAATATAAGGAAAAAGCAAGCTTCTAAGGTCTTGGAAGATGAGTATAAAAGACTTGAAAAAGAATTACAGAAAATGCCACAGAAAAAAAGATATTAAATTGAAGCTGGATGTAATTAAACATAAAATGGAATTAATAGAGAAAGAAGAATTGGCACAGAAAATCAGAAATTCTAAACAGAATTACTTTGAAGATGTGAATAAACCAGGTAGATGGCTAGCATATAAATTGAGAAAGGAGAAGGAATCAAGAAAAATATTGAAGTTAATAGATTATCAAGGCCAAGTTTGTTATGGTAATAAGGAGAAAAAGGAAATTATTCGAGATTTTTATGGGCAACTATATAAACAAGAGAATATTGATGAGGAAAAAGTCAAACAATATTTACAGAATGCTAATTTACCTAAGATACCTAAAGAGACTGACGAAATGCTAGAAAGCAATATAACAATGATGGAATTAAATGAAGCATTTAAGAGACAAAACAATGGGAAAGCACCAGGTCCAGATGGGCTTCCGGCAGAATTCTATAAAAAATTTCAAGAATCATTGAGTATCCCATTGTTAGAAGTCATGAATGAAGTTATGTTAAAGAAGATGATACCCAAAACATGGTCAGAGGCTTATATCACACTTATTCCAAAAGAAGAGGCTGACCCACTGCAAATTAAGAACTACAGACCCATCTCCTAATTGAATGCAGACTATAAAATCTTTGCTTCAATTTTAGCAGAAAGACTTAAAAAATATTTAAATAATTTTATTCATCCAGATCAAAATGGATTTCTGCCAAAGAGACAAATCAGAGACAATATGAGAGTAATCTTGGATACTTTGGAATACTATGAGGCTCATCCGGAAAAGCAAATGGCTTTGATATTTTTAGATGCTCAAAAGGCATTTGACAACGTGAATTGGAGATTTATGTTATTACTATTGGAACAGATGGGTTTTGCTAAAAAATTTATTCAAGTAATCGAAGCCATATATAATAAACAGACAGCAAAGGTAATGATGGAGGGGGAACTTACAGATTTTATTAATAGAAGAAAAGGCATAAGACAAGGGTGTCCCCTATCCCCTTTGCTATTTGTGTTGACCTTGGAAGTGTTGAATAGAAATATTAGGGATGATAAAAGCATAAAAGGAATGAAAATTAAGAAGGAAGAATTTAAACTACAAGCTTTTGCTGGTGATTTAGCTTTTATTCTGGAAGACCCGTTAGAAACAGCTCCAAGGTTATTGGAAAAGATAGAGACATATGGTGAGATGGCTGGTTTGAAAATAAATAAAGATAAAACAAAGATTTTGACAAAGAACATGCTATTGAGACAAAGAGAAGAACTGGCAAATCTTTTGAAAATTCAAATTACAAATAAGGTTAAGTATCTGGGGATATATTTGACAGCAAGATGTGGCACATTAAAAGAGAATAATTATATTAAACTCAAACAACAGATAGCTACAGATTTGAAGAAGTGGGAAAACTTGCAATTGTCATTAATAGGGAGAATTTCAACAATCAAGATGAATATTTTACCTAGAATTTTATTTTTGTTCCAAACAATATCAATTAGGCTTGGAAAAGACTATTTTGAAGATTTAAATAAAATCATGTTGAAGTTTATATGGCAAGGTAAAAAAGCGAGAATAAAGCTAAAGCTTTTGCAAGACGCTAGAATTAGAGGAGGTTTTGGCCTGCCTAATTGGGAGTTGTATTATCAAGCTGCAAATTTGATGTGGATCAAAGAATGGATAACATTAAGAAAGCATAGGTTGTTGACATTAGAAGGGCATGATTTGCTTTTGGCTGGCATGCTTTTTTATGGTATAAGGGAACTAAAACACAGGGGTATTTTAGAAGACATTATATGCAGGAGTCTTTGTGGTTAAACTGGGAGAAGATAAAAATACAATGTTATTTGAAAATTCCAGTTTGATTATCGACTATTGAAGCATTTTCCTATCCTATAATTTATAAGAAGGAACAAACAGTTAGATATGGGGAACTTTTGGATGAAAAGGGTGAACTTAAATCGATCCAAAACTTAGAGGAACAAGGTATAAGGATGAATTGGTTTTCATATGCACAAATACATTCAAGGTATGATGAAGATTCTAAAACGGAGGGATTCTATGATAAGCAGACTGATTTAGATAAGATCTTGATGTGTACTGATGAGAAGGTGATTAAAAAATTACATGGTTATTGGGGTTTCCGGTTTCGCATGGCTTCGGGGCAGCAGGAATTCGCGACAGCTCGTGATTCCTGCTGTGCTAGCTGCCGAGGTACCCCCGATCCAGATGGGTCAGGGGGATATGGCTGCCCTGTAAAGACAGCTGAAGAGAAAGGGGAGTCGGACAGGGGGTTGGGGGTGTCGCAGACCCCCCCTCCTCCGGAAAAACCCCTTTTTCCCAAGGCGGTGGAGCGGCGGTCAGCAATGGCCGCCACGAAGAAGCCAGCAACCGGGTAAGATTGCGCTGGAGGAAGTAACAAGAGTGAAAGTGCTGTCTGAGCCGGGTCAAGTAACATCTTTCAAATTTGTTGGAACTGAGCTGTTTGAATTGCTGGAGGATACATTGTATCCCTAAGAAGAGCAAAAGCGGCGGAGAAGCTGTTAAAGGGAACTTTTTTTTTTCTTCACTCTCCCACCCCATGGAAACAGCAGATATGTTTGGATATACTGGACATTGAAAGTGAATTGTTTTGAGATTTGAAGCTAAGGGACAAAAGGGTTTTTGGACATTGAAAAACTTAAGAAATTGGAAAACCCTTGTTGGAGGTATGGATTTCTGATTATTTAAAATTGATATTGCAAGTGGGAAGGGAGAGGAAAAAAAATTGGAGCAGAAGCTGAAAAAGGAGGAGATTGCCTAGAATCCCAAAGAAAGGTATATGGTAATTGGACCTCTTTGATTAAACATTAACCCCAGAAAGAGAAAAAATTTTTTGAATTATTTTTGATTAAAAATATTTGTGGTCGTTTTGGGAAAAGTTTCTTTTTTCATAATGGCATCGCTTGTGGATGAACTAAAGACTGAATATCAAAAATATAAAAAAGAAGATACTTTGGGCACTTTGTTTCAATTCTTAGAAATGGCGTTATGTACTTATGAAAAGTTGACTACGCAGCAGAAGGACTGGGACAAAGAAGAAGAGGAAGAAGAAGCCATCTTTGATGAACAATGGGTTCTTTCCGGGGAGGAAGAGAAAAAGGATAAGAAAAAGGGGATTTTAAGAATTATAAAAACAACCAAAGAAGAGAAAAATGAGTGGAAAGGTGGAGGCAAGGTTAGAAAGCAAAGGAAAGGGAGTAAGAAAAGGGAGGAGGAAAGACAAAGGGGTAAAAAGGGCAAGGAGAAGAATAAGCAAGAGAGAAAGGGGGGGGGAGGAGAAGCCTCAATGGGGGGAAGCAAGATCTAAAGAAAAAAAAGTTTATTCAGAGACAATGGATGAATTTAATTTAGGATAAAAGAGGGATTCTGGAGGGTACATAAGATTGTGTTTTTTATATGTGTATTTAGAGTGTAAAATTCATTGTGCAATTTTAGAATCTATTAAACAGAATCCCAAGAAAAATTGTTATATGAAGTACTTTTAAATTAGGGCAATGAGTTATAGACGTTACTCCAATTGGTGTATAGGAGAAGTATAATAAAAGAAAAAAAGATGAATGGATAGTTGGAAATAGAACAGACAAAGAATATTATTGAAAATGGTAATAAGATATGAAAGGATATATAAAGGTTTTGTTATGTTGTTTTTTTTTTGGATGTTGTATATTGAAAAAAGGCAAAAAAAATTTAATTAATAAGAAATAATTTGGATGAAAAGGAGAAGTTGGGATAAGATATGAAGTTAAATAGACAAAGTATTGATACTATAATTTGGAATTGTTATGTTCTATTGGTTTTCTTCTTTTATTATTTTTTCTTAGAAAAGAACTTATAAGCTGTTATGCCTTGTGCATTGTTTATATAAAATTGATAAAAATGGTTTATATATATATATAAAAAAGAAAATGATAATAAGATATGGAAGGATATATAAAGTGAATATGATGTTTGAATTTGTGTCTGTGTGAAGAGTTTCAACCCGGGATCAGACAACCTTCAGAAAAGATCTTTTAATTTTGTTTATGTTTTATTGTGTTCTCTGTAAAATTAATAAAATTTGTTTAAAAAAAAAATACATGGTTATTTACTAGGAATGAAATTAGAGGAAGAACAAGTTAAAGAAACTATGATTGTTTGGGGGAAGAATTTTGGATATGGGATTGATCTAGAGAAATGGCAGAAATTGTGGTCTCAAAATTATAAAATGACAACGTCAACAGCATATAAAGAAAACTTGTATAAGATGTTTTACAGGTGGCACTTTCCCCCGACAAGAATAGCAAGAATGTTTAAGAACAAATCTGAAAAATGCTGGAAATGTCATCAGATACCCAGCTCGAATTACCATATGTGGTGGACCTGTGAGGACGCTAAAAAATATTGGACTATAATTCGCATGTGGTTGGAAAAAATGACAAAGAAACACATAGACTTGAAACCAGAGATCTTCTTATTGAGAATTTTACCTGATATATGTAGTAAAGATTTGAAGTACCTGATTGTAAATGTATTAATGGCGGCTAGGATTGTATTTGCTAAAAATTGGAAGAGTGAGAAAATACCATTACAGGAAGAAATTATTAAGAAAATATTGGAATGTGCTGAGATGAGTAGATTGACATTTGAAATTAGAGAGCAAGAGGATAAACAATTTTATGAAATTTGGGATCTTTTTTATCAATGGTTAGATGATAAAATACGATAATAGAATATTTAGAATGCTAGACAGTAAGGAATATCTTTATTTTGCTATTTTGCTATTATTTTGTTATTTAACATTATATTTATAAAGGGTTTTTTAGGATTGATTTGATATGATTATATGATTTGTTATAGAGTAAACTCGTTTAAAGTATTGTTAGCTCATAAAGCATGAATGATTAAAAATATAGTCAAAAACTTCTTTTTTTAGTGATATTAGAATATATATTTGGATTGACAATATGAGTTGTTATGTAACATAATTGTAATTGAGAGTACAGAATGAATGCACAAAAATGATGAACCAACTGACACACTGGATGTACACATAAGAGTTGATGTTTTTATGTTTTGTTTGTCTTGTTTGTTTGTAGAAAATTAATAAATTCTTTTTCAAAAAAAAAATTGATGTCTTCTTTCCAAATAATTAAGAGTAATATTTAATAAATTGGTTCATGTCCTCTGAGACTGAAACATAACTTTCCTTATTCCAAATGGAAATTGCGTTTTTTTTTCTCTTGTTTTTTTCACAGCTGATAGGTATGGGTTAACAGATTGTCAGGATTATTAACTTTCTCAAAGTATTTCTTTTGGAAAAAAATGCATCTTCTTGTAAGATTCATTTATTTCTATTCATTCCAAATGATTACAAATCACTTGAACCTTTTCTTCAAAATCCAAAATTGGATTCTGCTCATTGGGTTCTGCTTTATTCTAATTGCTTCAATTCATTCATTAATATATCATTTGGTTTTTATATAGTTTTATATTTGAAGCTAAAGAAATAAAAATCCTCTCAAAAATGTTTTACTAGAACCCCGTGGATAAGGAAACACCAGAGGTAAATCAATAAGGAAGATGCTCTTTAATTCATGTTGACATTTCAATTTAATATTTTGCAATAATAATAGACTGTTCAGTATCCATCTTTTTGGTCCAGAGGTTCCACTATGCTGTTTTACAGTTATTAGTTTATTGATCTGCATAAATTGCAACCTCATATGTATAAGTTTGGTTAATAGTGAGCTGGACAGTCATCACAAATGTATTCTTGAATTTTGTGAAGTGAAAAAATAATAGATTCTCTAGATGGTATTTATGTCCTTGTGGGTCTGCAAGCTGAGTAATGATGTATAGTTTGAAACATTGGGGGGGGGGGGAGTTTATCAAAAAATAATTTACATAAACCAAATTTGTCAAGATTTAGAGGCAAGGGAAACTTCCATTTCTGCTTATATAAAGGCTCAATTTACATTGCACTCCATAGTATTTATATTAGAGCTAGACTCAACTAATCTTTCAGCATTGCCTCCATATTTATGAAGTGACAAATTCAAGAAAGACTGACTGACTGACTGACTGATTGATATTTTGTAGGCAACCAAAATCTAGAAGACTTTTGGCACAATATTAAAAGTGATTGAAAACAACAGAAGAAAAAAGGATAATGAATGCTCTGAAAGAAAACATTCAAATTAAAATATATTGACTACCAGTAGGCAGTACATTATCAGTTTAATCGTGTTTGGTATTTATCATCTTATTTAGTATTCATTGAACATATAAATCCTAAATCATGTCCCATTATTCCAAGATTGAAGTAAAATTCAAGTTTTCAAGAATGTTTTCAAAAGAAAGAATGGGAGTCCTATGGATTTTTAGGGAGAGGGAAAATGCTATTCTGAATGGCAGTCACCATAACAGAGAAGGTCTGCATCCTAGATTCCATCAGATGACGTTGTCTGATAACTGGACTTGGAACATGGTCATTCTTTCTGGTTGCATAGAGCAGGCAGAAGAGACAGAGCTCCTAAATAGCCAAGATCCTATGTCTTGAAGGGCTTTATGGGATTTAACCAGAAGTTTGAATTACACCTGAGAGCTAAATGGGAACAAATGTAGCTTGCAGGTCAGTGAAGTTACGTAGACATATTCTGCCATGCCCATCACTGCCTGCACTGTCCCATTCTGGACCAGCTTCTGTTTCTAGTAGTCTTCAAAGACAGTTCATAAAAACCTCAATTTTTCCAAATTTCTCTAGGTGAAGAAGAAACTTTCAAAACATTTGTCAAACTGACAGTTTCTTTCAGAAACTCTTTCTTGAAATTTAATTAAAGTATGGAAAATCAGAAGAGTGCAATCAACTGGAGAGAAGGCTGTGCAATAAAAGACAAAACAGTTAAAGTTATGGATGCAGCCTTGAAACTAAATAGCTATACTGCTCTTCAAAGTTTGGTCTCTTCCTTCTTTATCTCCCTTCTGAATTTCTTTCTTTCCTTCCTTATTTTTCTCCATTTATCATTATTTTATTTGGGGTGGGGGGGCTTCTGAATTTTCCTTTTGCTCCTGAACTATTCCATTGAGTCCACTTCTGAAATTTTTGTCATAGCAGGAAAGATACTTCAATTGCATTAACTAATGTGGCCTAGTCACATATTGTAGATCTCATTAACTAATAAATCCTTTCCTCATGGGCCCCAAAGATTCTAGAATTACAACTGCTCATCCAAGAATAGAAACACACATTCCCACTATTTTCTGCTAAAAAGAAATTTACAAAACAAAACAAATTTCTTGTTCAAGTTTGATATGCTTACAACTTGCCACCCTATCCCCCTCCCACAAAAAAACTGTAGAAATCCTAGTTATACTCAGTTCAACAATGCCTTGCTATTACTCTTACCATTACAATTTACTGCCACCTTCAACCAGTCATTTTCTAAAAAAATTAAAAATTGAATGGTTCTTTGTAGCCAGGTCTGTTACCTTGTGCAGTATCTTTACAACTTTGGCTCTGTGTTCCAAAAATCAATGCAGTGCAATAAGATTAGGTTCCTCATTCTGTGAACTCCTAAGCATAAGAAAAGGAGCTTTTAAAAGGCTAATAATACTGCAGGTACTATTGTTTTGCATGTTTTTGTGTCCAAAAAGACTGTCAAGAATTTTATTTTAATCTTCTATAGAAAAGCTTACTGAATAATTTATCATACAACATTTATTAGATGCATTTTCTTTTGTTTAAAACAAACCCAAAGCACTCATATTTATTTGTTCAGAAAAAAAAACCTGTAATGTGTCTTTATCAAGTGCAACTGGAAATATACATTTTTTCTTTCCTAATTGTAATTGGTTAAATACATGATACTGCCTAATTTTCTTTCCTGATTAAAATGATTACAGATATGCCTACTTCAGGTGTATATATGTAATTGAAAACTGGCTTCTATTTGTGAGCCCATTCAGTGAAAGTGCATTACATATTCCCAATTTATAAATATTCTAACTGTTTGAAAAAGACCAAAGGTAAGTGCAGAATGTTAATAAGTAGTGCAGAGGAAATTGAAACACAAGTGGCTTAAGCCAAGAGGGGAAAATATGCGGTCTTTGAAGATACTTTCACCAATAATCTCCATACCAACATGAGTAATGATCAGGAATAGCAAAAATCTAGTCTGAAAATATCCGAAAAGTGACATTTTCCCCATTCTTGTGTTGAGAAGTGCAAACTTGTAACAGTTATAGGAAACAGAACATAAACAAGAGTCCTAGTCCAGGAAAGAGAGAATGTTTTAGCTGAAAAGGCAAAGTACATTTAAAGTAAGAAATGGACACACAAGGCTCAGTGGTTGAAATTTGATACAAAGAAAATGTTGTGTCCGCAAAATGATGCCAGGAGTCGGTGACTTCAAATCATGCTCTTTTATTAAAGTAGGAACCGAACTGGCTCTTCGCAAAAGGTTCGCGGCTTTTATTCTTTCAGCCGTGGCGGCCGCGGCCAATGGCACCGCTTTGAATCTCCCGCGATTCGAATGGACCAATTGCAGGAGATTCTTAGCGAGCCAATCGGTGCGGCTCGCCTGACCAATCAGAGTGCCCCGCGCTTTGGCCAATCAAAGCACGGGGATCTCAAGAATGCTAATTAGGGACAGAACACCCCTCCCCTCTTGGTTCAGTCCTTACGTCGCGTAGTCACGTAGGTAGGCGGGGCTCCATATGAGCCTACTGGACCTGCACAGCTCAGTCGTAGGTTGGATCCCGGCCGGTTTGGTCGGGATCTCTGTTGATCCTGATGCCGCCGTGGGAACCGGCTGGTCGGTCGGGCCGGGCCGCTCTCCGTAGCTCCTTCCTGGGCCTCCCGGGTTGGTTGAGCTGCGGGTTTCGCCACTCCCGCTCGGTCTTTACGGGCTGGTCGAGCTGGCCTGGCTGTCACTTCCTGGCGAAGGGTCGTGATGGCTGCTTTCCGGTCAGTATGGCTGGTTTATTCTTCTTTGGTTTTGGTCCCCTGGGTATTCCCTCCCCCCTTGGTTTGTGTTGTGGGGGTTGGTTTCGCCTGTTTGTGCATCGGTGGTCTCTTGGTTGGCAGTCCTCGACCTTAATTGGTCGATGTGGCGTTTCCACGCTCGTCCGTCTGCCGGTACGAGTGTGGGCCTGTTATTTGTGTGATGACGGCCGGTATCCATAGTGGGTCTCCCGTCAGGTTTCTTGCGTATACGGGGTCGCCTGGTGCGAAAGTTCGGTGTTTGCTGTTTGAGTCTGGGGGCTTCTCTGGGTTATACGTGGGGTGTAACCTGTCGAGTGGGGACCTTAATTTCCTCTCCATTAATAGTTCGGCTGGGCTCTTATTCATTGTGGTATTTGGGGTTATGTGTTGGGTGAAGAGTAGTTTGTTTATTTTCTCCTGGATCTCCCCGTGGTCTATTTTCCGGATGGTTTTCTTAGTGAATTGCACCATCCGTTCCACCCTACCGTTCGCCGCCGGGTGCGCCGGTGCTGTCAGCGCGTGGCGGATGCCCCTTTCTGCTAGGAATTTTTCGAATTCCAGTGAGGTGAATTGGGGCCCGTTGTCGGAAATGACGACGTCTGGGAGGCCGTGCGTTGCAAAGAGTTTGCAGAGTTCCTTGATCACGGCCTCCGTGGTTGTTGTCTTCAAGTTGCTTACCTCCATCCAGTTGGCGTCTACTGTTATAAGGAAGGTGTGTCCTTTTGTGGGCCCGGCGAAGTCTATGTGAATCCTAGACCAAGGTCCCCTTGGGGTTTCCCACTCTAGGACGGGTGCTGTGGGTGGGCTTGGCCTAGTTTCCTGGCATCGTTGGCACCTTGCTACCCAGGTCTCAATTTGTTTGTCCATCCCTGGCCACCAAGCATAACTTCTGGCCAGGGCTTTAGTCCTAACGATGCCAGGGTGCCCCTCGTGTAGCAGTTCCAGAACCTTCCCTTGTAGCTTTTCTGGAATGATCACCCTATCCCCCCATAGTATGCACCCTTTTAATAACGAGAGTTCCATTTGGCGGTTTCGGAAAGTTTTGACGGACTCGTCGTTGTCCCTTTCCGGCCACCCTTTCTCAACCCAATGCAACACCCGCGCCAGAAGTTTGTCTTTATTAGTCTCTCGGGCAATGTCTGATGCGGTTATGGGCAGGTTGGGTAGAGTCTCTATGCTGAGGGTGGTCGTCATGGGTGCTGGGTCGGTGTCAGGTTCCGGTAGCGGCGAGTGGCTTAAGGCATCTGCATGGGAGATCGTCTTTCCCGGTTTGTGTATGAGTCCGTAGTTGTAGGCTGCCAGGAACTCGGACCACCTTGTCATTCGGGGAGACAGAATGTTCGGGTTGGCCCGGTTTCCTGCAAGGATTCCCAGCAGCGGCTTGTGGTCGGTTATGATGGTGAATGTCCGGCCGTAGAGATACTCGTGGAATCATTTTACGGCGGCAACGATAGCCAGAGCCTCTTTGTCCAGCTGGCTATAGTTCTGCTCCAGTTTGGTGAGGGTCCTTGAAAAGAACGCAATGGGCGCTTCTTTTCCATCGGGGAGGGTATGGCTGAGGACAGCGCCGAGGCCGAAAGGTGATGCGTTGCATGTGACAGCCAGAGATAGGGTCTCGTTATACTGTATAAGGACGGCGTCCGAAGTGAGGAGGTCCTTTGTTCTTTGGAAGGCGGCTTGCTCGCGTTTCCCCCAAGTCCAGGTCGCTGCCTTGTCCAGGAGCCTATGCAAGGGCTCAGCCACCGTCGCCTTTTGGGGCAAGAAAACATTGTAAAAGTTAAGTAGCCCCAGGAATGCCTGTAGTTCCGTCTTCGACTTGGGTGTGGGTGCTTCTTTGATGGCCTTGATTTTTTGGTTTGTGGGGTGAATGCCGTGACGGTCTAGGAGGTATCCTAGGAATTCTACCCGTTCCGTGTATAATTGGCATTTCTCCCTCTTGACTTTGAGCCCAGTCTCTTTGAATTTGGTTAGGACCTCCCTTAGGCAACCCTCTAGTTCGGCTTGGTTGGTTGCTGATACTAGGACGTCGTCGAAGTAAGGTACCACCCCCTTGATGCCTTGCAATAGTCTTTCCATTAGGCTTTGGAATATTCCCGGTGCCACGCTGACTCCGAATTGGAGCCGGTTGCATTTAAATGCTCCCCGGTGGGTGACTATGGTTTGCACTTCTGCCGTTTGCTCGTCGACTGGCAACTGTTGGTATGCCTGGGCGAGGTCGAGCTTGGCGAAAACCTTGCCCCCTCCCAGTGAGTGCAGTAGGTGTTGCACTACTGGGACGGGGTAGTCGCTTTGTTGTAGCGCGCCATTTAGGGTGGCCTTATAGTCCCCACAGATCCTCACCGACCCATCGGGCTTGATTGGGGTGACTATGGGGGTCTCCCACTGGGCGTGGTCTATGGGCTATAGGACCCCTTGCTTGACGAGCTTGTCAATTTGCTCGTCTATCTTGGGTTTAAGTGAGAATGGCACCCGCCTTGGTTTCAGGCGTTTTGGGGGGACGTTTGGGTCTAGGCTGAATGATATAAGGGGCCCTCGGTACTTGCCTAGGTTTCCGTCGAAGACCTCTTGGAATTCCCGGGCCAGTTGCTGCTACCAGCTGTCGTCGGTGACGTGGTCGACTCCCGTGACTGTGATGCCGAGCAGGGCAAACCATTGCAGTCCCAGTAGGCTTGGGCGGTCGCGGTCGACGATTGTCAGGGGAAGCCTTTCGGTGTGCCCTTTATATGTGATGTTGAAGTGTTTGGTTCCGACTACCGGGATGCGGTTTCCCTGGTAGTCCTTTACGATGAGTCTCTGGCTGTCTAGGTTCCTCCTTTGGATGGTAGGCACCAAGTGCTTTATTTCATGCCATGCTATCATGGAGAGGTAGGACCCGGAGTCCACCTCCATTTTGCATGGGTCGCCCTCGATACCTACCTCCACGTGGACCTTCCGGGAGTCATTGGTTATGGCGTGGCCGATGGTGACCATCTGATGGGTCTCCTCTCTTCGCCGGTTATCGCCGCCTCGCAGGGATCGTCTGTTCCGGTCCCATCTGTTGTCTGAGGGGCGATCTCTGGTCCGGGGTGGTGTGTTCTCTCTCCTCCGGTCGCTCTGGTCCCATCGTGCCGGGCTGCGGTTCTTTTTTAGGCGGCAGACATGGGCGATGTGTCCCTTCTTGTCGCAATGCCGGCAGATCGATTCGAAAAACCGGCATTCCGACCTGGGGTGGTCGCCGCCGCAACCGGCACAGTTGGTCCTCGACTTATGACCCCGCCGGTTCCGTGGGTCGTGGCCTGTCTGGAGGCGATGGATGTCCTCCTCGTCATTGGAAGTGCCCGATGCCAAGTGGAAATCACCCTAGTGGGTGGTCGTCTCGGGTTGGGCCTCGGCCGACCTCGCAGGGTTGTTGTTTCCGCTGCGGTCCCCAGCATTCGGTCTGCGCATGCAGTCGGCGGAGATTCGGGTTGCTTTGGCGGCTGCGGCTGCGGTGAGGGTGTCTGCGAGGCTGATGTTTCCCTTGGCCATCAGCCGGCTCTGGAGGATGGGGTCCCACAAACCGAGCACAATTCTGTCTCGCAGGGCGTCATTCAGGTTGTTGAATTCGCAGAGCCCCCCTAGGCACCGTAGCTCGGCGACAAAGTCGCTGAAGCTCTCACCCTACCGTTGGTCCCAATGGTACCTCTGGAGCGTAGTGCCGCCGAAGTATTGGCTCGAGGACGTCCCAGTCCATCGCGGTCGCATCGGCGGGTTTGGCAAGCGCCTTGGCCATCTTGAATACTTCGGTCCCGCAGTGGGTCAGGAAGACGGCACGCTTCATGGGGCCGGTGGCATCCTTCAGGTTGCTGCACTTGAGGAACATGTGGAATCGGTCGGAGTATGATTCCCAGTCCTCGGTGGCGGGGTTGAAGGGTGCGGGGGGTGCGATTTTCGCCATAGTTGTGGTTCATCTGGCTTCCGTCGGACACGTGGTTCGGTTCAGGGTCTGGATCCCACCCTCGTCGCCAGTTTTGTGTCCGCGAAATGATGCCAGGAGTCGGTGACTTCAAATCATGCTCTTTTATTAAAGTAGGAACCGAACTGGCTCTTCGCAAAAGGTTCGCGGCTTTTATTCTTTCAGCCGTGGCGGCCGCGGCCAATGGCACCGCTTTGAATCTCCCGTGATTCGAATGGACCAATTGCGGGAGATTCTTAGCGAGCCAATCGGTGCGGCTCGCCTGACCAATCAGAGTGCCCCGCGCTTTGGCCAATCAAAGCGTGGGGATCTCAAGAATGCTAATTAGGGACAGAACAGAAAACAAAAGTATAAGAATCTCAGAAAGAAAGATGAGAACAAAGAAAACCTTCCAAAGAAGTATTGGTGAATGAGGGACTGTGTTGACCAGAATATCTATGTTGGGTAAATGTATAAGTTGCAGAAGTTGATGTTTTGTCAGATAAAAGTGGGTTGGGAAACAAGTAGACTGTTGTGAGGAATCTATGGTTACCATATTTTGGCATATTTGGGGTATTTAAGTAACTCATACAAAAATCCTATACAATGTCTTTGGCACAGATTCTAATTTATACTCAAATATATTTAACCTGAAGGACACAGTGGTTCAGTAGCTAAGATGCTGAGCTTGTCAATCAGAAAGGTTGGCAGTTCTAGCACTGCATAATGGAGTGAGCTCCCATTACTTTTCCAGCTTCTGCCAATCTAGCAGTTCGAAAGCATGTAAAAATGCAAATAGAAAAATAGGGACCACCTTGGTAACAGCAAGTAACAGCATTCCTTGCACTTTGGGCATTTAGTCATGCTGGCCACATGACCATAGAGACATCTTCAGACAGTGCCGGCTCTTGGGCTTTGTAATGGAGATGAGTATTGCCCCCTAGAGCTGGAAATGACTAGCAAGTATGTGCAAGGGGAACCTTTATCTATATTTAATCATAGAGTACTAACTTTTATATCTATCTGTCTGTCTGTCTGTCTGTCTGTCTATTTGTCTGTCTGTTTATTTGTCTGTCTATCTATCTATAGATCAGGGATGTCCAACCTTGGCAACTTTAAGACTTATGGACTTCAACTTCCAGAATTCCTCAGCCAGCTTTGCTGGCTGAGGAATTTTGAGAGTTGAAGTCCACAAGTCTTAAAGTTGCCAAGGTTGGACATCCCTGATCTATAGTATCTATCTATCTAAAATTTTGCCATAGGATTAATTTACATATTAATTAACAAATAAAATATTCAGATCTTGATAATGGCTATTTGGGGCGGGTGTCAGTCACAATATTCATTATCTATCAGCTGTACAATTCTCCAGTATCCATTTCTGAGCCATCTTCAAACAATTCATACCCACATCACTTTGTAATTATCAATCTGGATGTTATCTGTGGCCAGATATGCAGATCAATGAATTGGAAACAATCAAGGGAAATTAAAACAGACAAAATTAGTGTTATGTTTATTATCATTGAAAAGAGAGTTTACTCTGGCTCTAGAGAGAGCTTAAGATAAAAGTGGTATTTACTTGTTATTCACTGCTACCTTAAAGCTAACTAAAAGTGCATTTTGAATGTCTTAAAAAACTAACTTGGAAGAGAAGAAGCAGTTTCTGTTGAAATGAGCTGACTAGTTGCAAACATGAATGAAATTGAAACAACAGCTTGTGCTCTAGTGAGGCTTGTAGTGTTTAAGCTCACAGCTCAGTTGTGAGGCAGATAATAAAAATCAAATTTGTAACCTCATCAGGAAAAAGGAACATTGTCGGACTGATAGATAGAATGCTTCTTGCAAGTCAGTGTTAATTGTGGAGAAAGCCAACAGCATGTGAGTTGATAGAATTTCTGCAAAAAGGCTGTTCCAAAACATTGGTATATAAACAGAAAATCAATGAGTAAATGTCTGAAAAACAATGCTTTTGAGTCAACACTTCTCTTATTTCTTAAAGTGAACAACTTATTAAACGTTGGGCTGCGGGACAAGTATCAGAAGGATTGAAATTTAAAGCTTCCATGATCAAAGGTGGCACTTAGAAATGCACTTGTAGAATTAGGAACATCAGTATTATTTCCATACTGATGTATTCCAATCAACAAGTGGGGCTGTGCATTCTAGACTAACTGAAAATTATGGATGATTTTAAGAGACAGTATCATGTATAGTATATGGTTATAGTCCAGGCAGGCATGATGGGGGCATGAGTTATCATTGCAAAGTCCTCATACTGCAGGTAGGGCTACAACTGGTATAACAGTGTTTAAGATATTGTGCAATCCAAGATAGTGATATATGGCTACAACTACAATGAATATATCCTAATAATATTCCATTCCCAACTTCCAGTTCTTCACATAAATAAGGGGAAAGGACAGACCTTGCAGCACTCCACAAAAGAACAACTGTTTGGGGGAGAAGGCGGAGCTTCATTTCGGTGATACAGCTGCGATCTCGGGGCTCTGATATTGCAGCCGATATTTTTGCCCCTGGTCGGTCCCAACGGACCTAAACCGTCCTGTAGAGACGGTGATCATGAAGGGCATAGTCCCAGGATCCCAGGGATAACGCAAACCCCTGGTTTGATCCGGGAGAAGCCCTTTTGCTGGCGGTGGAGAGGCAGCCTCCATAGCTGCTGAAGTTGGGACAGCTCCGGAAAGGAAGTGGCTGGAAGTGAAAGTATGTTGGCTGGGTGAGAAACTTCTTTTTTGTTGTAAATTTGCTGAGATTTGAAAGGGCACCCTGAATAGAGAAGAAACCTGTGAGATTTTTTTTTTTTTTGACAAAAACTGTATGAGCGGCGTTTTTTAAAGTGATGTCAAATTGAGGCTTGGATTTTTTTTATTTTTTCTTACTTTTTTTTCTTGGGACTTTAGTGTGACTTTGTAGGTAACCGGACTGAATTTTCTCTTACATATAATTTTATGCTCCTTTTGATTTTTTAATTTTCTTTTAGGACAGAGGCTCCCTTTGGCTATTTTTTCTTTTTATAAATTACTTTTTTTTTCTGGCTGGGGGGGGAAGAGTATTAAGAAACTTTGTAACACTGCCAACTAGAGGCTTGAAAATATTTTATTTGAATTGGAGAGAACTGTAAGAAGACTCCTTCTCAAGGACATTTCAATGTGATAAGATAGAGGGAGAGCACAGCAAAATATTATTACAGGTGTTTTCCTGGACTCTTATCAATATTTTAACATTTGAGGCTTGGCTTTGAAGCTAGCGGAGGAGAAAGTCATAATAAGAGCCTTGGACAACTAAATAAAGTGCAGTATGCTTTCTTATTTTTTTTTTACTTGTGATTTTTACTCCTACTCACCAGCCTCTTTGTAAATTTTAATTCTAGTAATATTCTTCTTTTTGCTTTTTATTTCAAAGGGAAAGCCTCAGAGCCTTTTCTTTATTTTTCTTTTTTTCTCCTTATCTTTATTAGAATCCTTTTGCTTTGTCTATTCATGTTTTTGGACCGCTCTGTTTTTGCTTTTTGATTATTGAGACTTCCCAATTGGATTAAGGTGTGAAGAACCGGAAGGAATTTCTTCTTTTTTTCTTTATTTTTTTTCTTTTTTTTTTCTTAATCAATATTATTATTTTTGGATTTTATTTTTCTTCCTATTTTTCATTTTTTATGGTGGACTACTTCGTAATTGGATTAGGGTCTAGAAGAACCTGAAGATTTTTCTTCTTTTTCTTCTTTTTTTTTTCTCCTTTTTCTTCTTTGGTTTTGGGATTTTTACTATTGGATTTTTCCATTTTGGATTATAATTACCTATTCTACCAGTTGGATTAAAAGTTAAAAAGAATTTGAAGCTTTTGAAGCATTAAAATGAACAGGAAACCAATATCATCTGGCGTTTCTACTTCTACCTTTGCCTCCCCACCAGCTGGAGGACAACGTTTAATTCAGACAATGTTGAAGCAAGATAAAGAACAAGAAAAAGTGACTTTACAGATGATTATGCAAGAAATTCAAGATCTCAAGATAAAAACAGACACTATTGAACAAAGAATAGAGAAGACTGATGAAAAAGTGGAAAATATTAAACAAATGATGGTGAAGTATGAGGAGAGATTCCAAAAAATTTAGGAAAAAGGAAAACAAAGAGAGGAGAAGATTGGAAATATTGACAATAGATTAACAGTGGTTGAACAAGATAAAAGTGGGATGTTGAGGTGGGAGGTGGAAAGGTCAGAATTTTATCTCAGATTTCAAAATATAGAAGAAGAAAAAGGACAAAATTTGGCTGCGATAATGATAGAAATTTTGGTAGATGCTTTGGAAATTACAGAGGAAAAGATGATGGATGGAGTAGATGAGGCATATCGAGTTTATACAAGATATGCAATGAGAAATAAATTACCAAGGGAAGCCCATATTCGATTTACCAAACAATCTATTAAAACACAAACTACAAGTGGTAAGAGAGAAGACATTGAAATACAAAGGCAAAGAGATTGTGGTTTTAAAACAAATACCCAGAAGAGTGAGAGAGATGAGAAGAGAATATCGATTTCTGACCAAAACGCTATTGGAAAACGAAGTGAATTATAGATGGCTGATTCCAGAAGGATTAATGTTTACGTGGCAAGAGCAGAGACATAGAATTGATTCAATTGAGAAAGCAGAACTTTTCCATGCAGAATTTTTTGGAAGGAGAGAAGAGGAGGCAGAGAAAGAGGTCTCATTAATTGAGTTTCAAGAGTAACAATTGGAGAATGAAAAAGAGAAAGGTGCAGTAGGTGGACAGGTGGATAGTAAAGAACAGCGTGAAGTGAGATCCACGAGAGCTGTTAGACCTAAATATAAAGCATAATCATGGAAGAGAAAAAACTGATTACAATGAATATAAATGGACTCAATTCAGCTGTTAAAAGAAGGAAAACTGATCTACACGGATGAAGATGGAAGAGTATTAATGGTGGAAATAATGGACAATAATATAAAAATACTCTTGATTGCAATTTATGCTCCGAATGATAAACAAGAAGAGTTTTATAAAAAGCTACACATGAAAATAATTGGACTGGACTATGTTAATATAATTATGATGGGAGACTTTAATGGAATTGTGGACAATAAACTAGACTATATAGCAACAACAACAAAGCAAAATAGATAGGCTCTCCCTAAATCTTTTTTTAAAATGACAGACGAACTAACTTTAAAAGATATTTGGAGAGAAAGAAATGTTAAAGCTAAACAATATACTTTTTATTCAAACAGACATTTATCATGGTCCAAATTAGATGATTTGGATCTCAACAGAATTGATATCTAATATTCAAGAAACAAATATTGAAACAAGTACTTGGGCAGATCACAGCCCAATGACAATTAAATGGAAGGGACAAAAAAAAAGATTGAGATGGACATTAAACAATACTATCTTCAAGGAAAAAGATTTTATACAACGGATGGAGAAGGAACTGGCTTTTTTCTTCAGAGAAAATAAAAAAGAAGATACTTCAATGCAGAATGTTTGGGATACAATGAAGGCATGTTCTAGAGGTTTGATAATAGATTATACAAGAAAAAAGAATATAAGGAAAAGGCAAGCTTCTAAGGCCTTAGAAGATGAGTATAAAAGACTTGAAAAAGAATTACAGAAAATGCCACAGAAAAAAGATATTAAATTGAATCTGGATGTAATTAAACATAAAATGGAATTAATAGAGAAAGAAGAATTGGCACAGAAAATCAGAAATTCTAAACAGAATTACTTTGAAGATGCAAATAAACCAGGTAGATGGCTAGCATATAAATTGAGAAAGGAGAAGGAATCAAGAAAAATTTTGAAGCTGATAGATGATCAAAGCCAAGTTTGTTATGGCAATAAGGAGAAAAAGGAAATTATTCGATTTTTCTATGGACAACTATATAAACAAGAGAATATTGATGAGGAAAAAGTCAAACAGTATCTACAGAATGCTAATTTACCGAAGATACCTAAAGAGACTGAAGAAATGTTAGAAAGCAATATAACAATGATGGAATTAAATGAAGCACTTAAGAAACAAAATAATGGGAAAACACCAGGTCCAGATGGGCTTCCGGCAGAATTCTATAAAACATTTCAAGAATCATTGAGCATCCCATTGTTAGAAGTCATGAATGAAGTTATGTCAAAGAAGATGATACCCAAAACATGGTCAGAGGCTTATATTACACTTGTTCCAAAAGAAGAGGCTGACCCACTGCAAATTAAGAACTATAGACCTATTTCCTTATTGAATGCAGACTATAAAATTTTTGCTTCAATTTTAGCAGAAAGACTTAAAAAAATATTTAAATAATTTTATCCACCCAGATCAAAATGGATTTCTGCCAAAGAGACAAATCAGAGACAACATGAGAGTAATCTTGGATACTTTGGAATACTATGAGGCTCATCCTGAAAAGCAAATGGCTTTTATATTCCTAGATGCTCAGAAGGCATTTGATAACGTGAACTGGAGATTTATGTTATTACTATTGGAACAGATGGATTTTGCCAGAAAATTTATTCAAGCAATAGAAGCCATATACAATAAACAGACAGCAAAGGTAATGATGGAGGGAGAACTTACAGACCTTATTAATATAAGAAAAGGCACAAGACAAGGGTGTCCCCTATCTCCTTTGCTATTTGTGTTGAATTTGGAAGTGTTGAATAGAAATATTAGGGATGATAAAAGCATAAAAGGAATGAAAATTAAAAAGGAAGAATTCAAATTACAAGCTTTTGCTGATGACTTAGCTTTAGAATTAGTGGAGGTTTTGGCCTTGGGAATTGTACTATCAAGCTGCAAGTCTGATGTGGGTCAAGGAATGGATAACATTAAGAAAGACTAGATTGTTAACACTAAGAAGGTCATGATTTGCTGTTGGGTTGGCATGCTTTTTTATGGTATAAGGGAACTAAAACACAGGGTTACTTTAGAAGACATTATATACGGGAGTCTTTGTGGTTAAACTGCGAGAAGATAAAAAAACAATGTTATTTGAAAATTCCAGTTTGGTTATCGACTATTGAAGCATTTTCCTATCTGATAATTTATAAGAAGGAACAAATAGTTAGATATGGGGAACTATTGGATGAAAAGGGTGAACTTAAATCGATTCAAAATTTAGAGGAACAAGGTATGAAGATAAATTGGTTTTCATATGCGCAAATACATTCAAGGTATGATGAAGATTCTAAAACGGAGGGATTCTATGATAAACAGACTGACTTAGATAAGATCTTGGGTACTGATGAGAAGGTGATTAAAAAATTATATGGTTATTTACTGGGAATTAAATTAGAGGAAGAACAAGTTAAAGAAACTATGATTGTTTAGGGGAAGAATTTTGGGTATGGGATTGATTTAGAGAAATGGCAAAAACTGTGGTCTCAAAATTATAAAATGACAATGTCAACAGCATATAAAGAAAACTTGTATAAGATGTTTTACAGGTGGCACTTTCCCCCGACAAGAATAGCAAGAATTAAAAATGCTGGAAATGTCATCAGATACCTGGCTCATATTGCCATATGTGGTGGACCTGTGAGGAGAGTTGATGTTTTAATGTTTTGTTTGTCTTGTTTGTTTGTAGAAAATCAATAAAAAAATATTGGACTAAAATTCTCATGTGGTTGGAAAAAATGACAAAGAAACATATAGATTTGAAACCGGAGTTCTTTTTATTGGGAATCTTACCAGATACATACAGTAAAGCCTTGAAATATCTGATTGTAAATGTATTAACAGCGGCTAGGATTGTATTTGCTAAAAATTGGAAGAGTGAGAAAATACCATCAGAGGAAGAAATTATTAAGAAAATATTGGAATGTGCTGAGATGAGTAGATTGACATTTGAAATTAGAGAGCAAGAGGATAAACAATTTTATGAAATTTGGGGTCTTTTTTATCAATGGCGAGATGACAAAATACGATAATAGAATATTTAGAATGTTAGACAGCAAGGAATATCTTTATTTTTTCTTTCACCTTTGTTATTTGACATTACATTTTCAAGTGTTTTTAGGATAGATTGGGTATGATTATATAATTGGTTATAGAATAAACTATTTAAAGTACTGTTATCTCAAAAAGCATGAATGATTAAAAGTATAGTCAAATGATTTTTTAATAGCGATATTAGGATATGTAAGTTTGGATTGACAATATGAGTTGTTATGTAACATAACTGTAATTGAGACTACAAAATGAATGCACAAAACTGATGAACCAACTGACACACTGTATGTACATAAGAGAGTTGATGTTTTAATGTTTTGTTTGTCTTGTTTGTTTATAGAAAATCAATAAAAAAAAATTCAAAAAAAAAAGAACACCTGTTTGGGTGATCCCATTTCTTCCATCCCCATTGACCACAATCAATCACTATAAAAGGAGCATAACTGCTGATTCTTCCAAATCCCAAACCTTGAAAACAGGACACTATAGTTCATTACATCTAAAGCTATTGAGTAATCTGGCAGAAGGAAAAGCACTTTCCCCATTTAGGTATTAATAAAAATCATCCACAAAAACAGCCAATGTTGTTCCCATTACATGTCCAGACCTGAATTCTCATTAAAGAGACACTGATTGATCGATCAATATATTTTGAAAAGAGAATTAATATTGAAAAATTTAATTTCCAGTCATTTAAAAAATAACTTATATTGGCATATTGCCTATTGAATTTTATATGGCTTTGGGTTTTTTATATGTATATGTATATGTATTCTATTACTGTAGTTTTATTTTGTTATTTTGATTGGTAAAATTTTGCTTGGATCTTTTTTCTCTCCCATCCCCACCCCATCTTTCTTTTTTTCTTTTTTCTTTCTTTTTGTATGGTTTCTTAGACAGGGAGAATCTTCAGCTTCTAATTTTCTCCCATTGCTGTATTATTTTATTGCATATAAGTTTTGTATTTGTTAATCTTCCATTACCTTGCTCTTCAGATATTCTTTTGATTTGTGTTGTGACTGTTGTCGAGGCTGTACTTTTATCACCCATAGCAAATAAAAGTTATTGCCACTCTTTAAAGCCTAGCTTTTACTCGAGAGTCCACAAGTTCAAAGGTATTCTGTTGAGAGAAAGCTGTAATGCCAATGAGCAGATGAGACAATTAGTTTGTAACCATTTGTTTAAAGGATTTAGAGCCTCTTTATTGCCTCTGCAAGCCATTATTAGTCTTTTATTGCTTTGCCATATATGGAAGGACAGATAAGGCAAGAGATAACTTTATGTGGGACTTGCTTGTCAGGGAATATATTAAAAAGTGACATCTAGGAAGCCATAAAAAACGTATGCACATTGGGACCCATATCGTGTATTTTGGAATATTATCAACATTTCTTATTTAGTTCAAATGTGTACAAAATGGAAAGAAATGGACCTTTTTATGTAGCACATTAGAATCAATAGCTCAGTGGCAAAACAGCACACTTGAGTATAAGAATACAAAACATGGTGTATTGATTTAATGATACCTTGTTCTTATGACCAGAAGATATCTTTGCCTAAGAACTTTGTAATGAATTACAGCCAAATTGCAAAGTTCCCAGCAGGAGTTAATGCTTCTGATAGCATCATCTCAATCTATTTCAGGTCTATTTTAGCTCAGGAATTGTTCTGGTCACTCTGGCAGTTACCACTGTCAGAAGAGAGGGCATAGATCAGATGAATAGGCACGTGTCCTGTCCAAACAACACAAGTACAGACAGATAGTTAGGACTGCAGAAAAAACAATTGTATCCAGCCTGACTTCCATTGAATAGACTAGACTAGACTAGACTAGACTAGACTAGACTAGACTAGAATTCTTTATTTGCCAAGTGTGATTGGACACACAAGGAATTTGTCTTGGTGCAAATGCTTTCAATACACATAAAAGAAAAGATACATTCATCAAAAGTCAAGAATCATCAGGTACAACACTTAATTATAGTCATAGGGTACAATAAGCAATCAAATCACACTAGGAAACAGTCAATATAAATCATAAGGATACAAGCAACAAAGTTACAGTCACAAGTGGGAGGGAATGGGTGATAAGGAATGATGAGAAGATTAATAGTAATAGTAGTGCAGACTTTGTAAATAGCTGGGCAGTGTTGAGGGAATTATTTGTTTAGCAGAGTGATGGCATTTGTGGAAAAACTGACCTGCATACTACACAAGTCAGAAAGAAGGCTGAGAAAATATCTACAGACCCCTCACATCCTGAACATAAAGTGTTTCAACTCCTCCCCTCAGGATTCCACTATAGAGCATTGCATGCCAAAACAATTAGACACAGGCAGAGTTTTTTTCCTGGTGCTATCACTCAGCTGAACACCTAATTCCCACAGCACTGATCAAAGTAGTAGAGCTGTATTGCTACCATATCCTTCTCATCTTTCCTACTGCCTTCTCCTATTTTCACTTTGCTGTTTGTATGTACACTGAGAGTTTATGCACCCAAGACAAGTTCTTCACACTTGGCCAACAAAGAATATGTTATTTTATTCTATATTTTATATTGCTCTATTAATTCTTCTAAATACAGTAATTTTCATTTAGCTACTGCAATCTGTTCCAGTGAAATAAGGGGGACAAGGAAAGGGAGAAGTGGTGAGTGGGGAAGGGAAGGATGGAAGAAAAGAGATAGAGAAACAGAAATGCAATGAAAATTGCTGATTGCTGCTGTATTATTTAAATAAAGTTCTCCTGTGTACCTATGTCAGTGCTGCTCCCACTCTGGCCTGCATTGATTTTGGACCCAAAATTTGATCATAAATGCATACATTGATTAGAAAATGTTTTCTTTTACTACAACTACAAGTTGCTATCATTTATTACTGTTGTATTTTCCAACAATCTGTAAGTTAAGCAGTCATTAAACAAGGACTACCTGTACAGCCTTGCAGTCTGTAATGCCCACCAACCATGAAATTCTTCTGAACATGTTATTTGTGAGAGAGACAAAAAAACAGAAGAGAATATTTATCTATTGTTTTTACTGGTACAAAAAAACTAAAATCACATGGAAAGTCACAGTAATAAAAAAACAAATTCCATAGACCAAAAGACAAAAATTGCATAGCAAAAAAAAAAAAAAAAGCGGGGGAGTTTAAATACCCTTCCCATGCCACACTTGCATAGATCAGCCTTGGTGTCAAAATGTTGATTCATGATTTAGCCAAAGCCCTGTTCAGTTATTGGAATGAGTATGTGATAACGGATGAAATGTGAAGCCTAGCAAGCACAGGGAAGAGGACCTTATCTTGCAGTGATAAGGGTGGCAAAGGTCTAATTGGGGCTGCAGAAAACTGGCCAGCAGCTGTATTTCAGGAATTATATCTCTCCTGGAAAAGGAGAAACTATGGGAGCTGTTACAGGGTCACTGTAAAGAATATTATCAGTATCTGTCAGACAAAGTTTCTCAACTTCACTTGGAATAGAATATTACCTGGGTAGATCTTTTCGAAGTGATTCATCTGTATTATATTACGCAGAAGAGTTTTGAGCTTGTCATACCTGAGAAAGTAGACAGATCCCTGCATCTGTGAACTCAGCCACCTGTCTTTTGAATCCGGCTGGTCAAGACCTCCCAGGAGGTGGAGTGCAGTTTGCTCCAAATGGTAGCTAATGCCTATTTGAGTGAAGAGGTGGTTCTGCCAGCCTTGAAGGAGACAATGATACATCCCCCTTTTAAAAGACGTCTTTCAACTCATTTGATATCTTTTGTTGAGTATACTATCTTTCCTTTCTTGGGAAATTTGATGAGAAGATAATTGGCTTTCAGCTACAGAAGATGCAGTGGATTATCTAAAGCCTTTTCAGTCTGGGTTCAAGCATTGGTCATACATACATTGCTATCTAAAAGGCATTGATCATACTTGTGTATCACCTATGTAGGGTTCAGGATGTGGGTGGTACATCCATTCTGGCTCTCTTGGATCCTTGGTGGCTTTCAATACAATACACCATGGTATCCTTCTGGACATGCTGCAAGTATTGGGAAGCAGTATTTTGGTGTGGTTGTCTTCTTACTTCCATTGCCAATACTAGTTGTTGCTGTTGAGGGGAGGGTTCAATCCTAGACTTCTATAATATGGGGTGTGTCAAGTATTGAGTTTTTCACCACTCCTCTTTAATATCTGCATGAAACCACTAGGTAAGATTATCTATCAGCAGAGGGTGCAATATCATCAGTAAGCTGACGATACTCATACATCTCCACCCCAGGTGGGCAGGTGACTCTGTGTTGGTGCTGTTCCAGTGACTGGAGACTGTGGGGATCTAGAATTGGTTATGGCTCAACTCTAACAAAATGTCTTTAGGTTCTCTCTGTTCTGTCTCACCTTTCTTCTTTCCCAAAAGATGAAAGAGTACAAACTCACACAAACACAGGCAGGCAAGCTGGCTCGGACTTCACAGAGTTAATTCTTTGGAACTGATAATGTCCTTGGCATTCCAACACGCTCTGCCTGCCAAGTCCGAACTGATAACAAGTAAAAAGCTACTCCCAGAAAATTACAAGGCAGACCACAAAAATCATTCACAAAGAAAACCTGAAGTAAGATTAAACTTTGTCTCGTACAAAGTTCCAGCCAACAACACACCCACTTTTATCCCCTGTGGGGTGTGGCTCAATGACTTAGCTCACTCTCTGACCCTCCTACACCTCCTACACTGCTGCTCACATTTCTCCCTACAACACTGCCTAGGATCAAGCCAACATTCTTCCTCTTGACTCCCTGTCAGGGGCTGCTCCGATATGCTTTCCTCCTGATTAATCTCAGGCTGTTCCTCTCGGTTGTCTGATGAAACCTGAGGCATTATCAGGGAGGAAGGTATTGCCAGAGGGGAAGGTCCTGGGGAGGAAGGCATTCCCAGTTGTTCCTCCTCATCTTCCAAGTCCTCTTCCTCTGACAGCACAGGCTCAGGAATTGGAGCCACAACACTCTCTTCCCCTGCTCCAGGGTTGGTGACATATTATATTTGTCACTTCATGAGGTAGCACTTCCCAGCCTGGAAGGCAGTTTGGTGGTCCTCCTGGCTTCATGGATCCTGCTCAGGGATTAAGGGAGGTCTTTGCACAGTTATGCATTATGCATCAATTATGGCTCATTGGCAGATGTTGCTCATAGTCACTCATGCCTTGGTCACTTCCCAATTGGACTATTGCAATGCACTCTGTATGGGTCTGCTTTTGAAAGAAATTGCTTGCCCTCTATCTGATTTGAAGATAGACCTATTTTGGAGACTGAATTTACTATATTTAATTAAACAATAATTGGCAAGAAAAATATATTAAGAAATATACATAGATTTTTGACTCAGGACAATCTATTTATAACTTTTTGGATGATCCAGGATAGTTAAGATGCCATGGTAAATTTTCTAAGAGTGAATTACAATAACAATTTGGTGACAGAGTTTTGGAACATTAATTTTGTTCTGTATTACTATTTTTGTTTTTCCTGTTAATTACTTAGTCACTAATATAACATATGGAAAATAGGTCAACAAGTTTTTTTTTTCTTTTTTTGGTAAAAGTTTTACTGATTTTAACAACAGACAAAAAACATATAAGACATAAAACATGACATAAAAAAAATAAAAAATAAAAAATAAAAAAATTATAACATTCTTCATAAATTTACAGTGTATCGGTTGGTTTACCACTCCCTTTTGTGCATCCATTTCATAGTCATCAGAATAATTATATCACATAATAACTCACATTATCACTCATCAATAAAATATCCCAATATCATTATTGAACAATCATTTGACTGTAATTTTACTAATTTATACTTAAGCGAGATAACTATAATTAAGTTAAATTATTTTATGACAAATCGTAAAATCATACCAAATCTATCTTAATAAAATATTCTTAAAAATTATCAAAACCAAGACAAATTATATATTCATTATTTCCTAAATTTCTAAATATTCTATTATCATATTGTATTATCTAACCATTGATAAAAAAGATCCCAAACTTCATAAAATTGTTTATCTTCTTGTTCTCTAATTTCAAATGTCAATCTACTCATTTCAGCACATTCCAATATTTTCTTAATAATTTCTTCCTCTAATGGTATTTTCTCACTCTTCCAATGTTTAGCAAATACAATCCTAGCTGCTGTTAATACATTTACAATCAGATACTTTAAATTTTTGTTATATATATCAGGTACGATTCCCAATAAAAAAATCTCTAGTTTCAAATCTATGTGTTTCTTTATCATTTTTTCCAGCCATGTGCGAATTCTAGTCCAATATTTCCTGGCCTCCTCACAAGTCCACCACATATGGTAACATGAGACAGGTATTTGATGACATTTCCAGCACTTTTCAGATTTATTCTTAAACATTCTTGCTATTCTTGTCGGGGGGAAATGCCACCTGTAAAACATCTTATACAAATTTTCTTTATATGCTGTTGACATTGTCATTTTATAATTTTGTGACCACAATTTTTGCCATTTCTCTAAATCAATCCCATATCCAAAATTCTTCCCCCAAGCAATCATTGTTTCTTTAACTTGTTCTTCCTCTAATTTAATTTCCAACAAATAACTATATAGTTTTTTAATCACTTTTTCATCAGTACCTATCAAAATCCTATCTAAGCCAGTCAATTTATCATAAAATCCTTCTTCAATAGATTTTCAATAGATTCAGTAATTTAAAATTTTTGGGAGTGCCTATTTTGTTGGGGATGGGAACTAATGTAGCAGTAATATATTAATCAGTATTCAACTAGAAGCAACAATATGTGTATAATGTGTTGAGAGTTTTTATGCACCTTTTTAATGTTCTCATTGCTTTGTGTTTTTTGTTTTTTTATATGTCTTCTTGGACTTTTGTATTTTAACTTTGTTCGGAATAAAATAAAAAATATAGAAAAAAGAAAACCATCCAGAAATTGCAATTGGTCCAAAATATAACAGCTAGTGAAATGTTGGCTACCTCTCAATGTTGCAGCATTGCTGTGCGAGCTGTACTGGATCCCAATTAACTGAAGTGCAATTGAAGATTCTAGTCATGGCATAGGGCCAAGGTATCTGCAGAATTGCTTCACCTTGAACATATCTGCCCATTACATTAAATTAGGGGTGTCAAACTCAAGGACCATGGACCAGATCAGGCCCATGGGATGCTTAGATCTGGCCAATGGGGCTGCCATGGAAACAGCAAATGACCAGCCTGTGATGCCTCTGCAAGAAAAAATATTTTCACTACAGGACATTGGGGATACCGGACATTGGGCTTACCATACCCACCCTGATCATGCCCACTTGGCTCCCTGAGGTCAAACATAATCCTGATGCAGCCCACAATGAAATTGAGTTTGACATTAAAGTATATAGAGAAGGATGCTCCAGAATCTTTGCTTGAAATGTTATCCAGTAGGACCAAGGTAGCAGGCCTTTTCTGTAGCAGCCCCTACTCAACAATTGATGCACTAAAGTCAATGAAGGGGTGTTGCTAAAGGTTGGATGTCTGATTTTTTAAAATTTCATTTTTCTCTTTTTATATTGATTGTATTGTTTGTGGATTTTTAAATTTTATTTAAAACATTTATATGCCCACTCATCTTATACCGGTCTCTGGGCAGCTCCAATTCAAGAATTAAAACCTAAACTGCTGTTTATCACTGTTGTTAGTTACCGGAGTTGTATGCTATAAGATGGGCAACTATATAAATCCCATTAACAATAAAAAAAATGAATGTTCTGTTCTTTCAGCTTCTTTTTTGTGGACAGCCAGACTGAGGGAAGATTAAAGACTGCAGCAAACAGTATCAATAGAGCTCAGCCCTTCCATTCTCCCCTTCTTCAGATAATCAGAGAAATTCAAAATATCTTTACTTGCTCTGAATCTGTCCCCCACCAAAGGCAACTGCCACCCCTTACTCTGGGAATAGATAGAGCTGTCAGCATAAGATATGTTGTCTTATTGTCTGTTGACTCTTCTCTGTGTTTTGCAGCAAAGAAAAAGGCAGAATAAGGATGCATGAATCATGACCTGAAGAAGAGATGAAGCATTATAATAAAGACAGGTGGTAAAATTTCAGTTACCATTTTGTTCGAATGACCTTGTAAATCATATTGAAGAAAAGATTTAAGACTATTTCTCAATTCATGGGCATGTTCAGAGGACATTAGTGGTTAGATAGCAAAGGTTTGGAAACTGAGACTTTAGTGAGAACAAAAGTTGGTAAAACTAGCATTATAAAATAAATATACCTTTTTTTTAAAAAAATAGGGAATAGCAAAACTCTTTGCAAGAAGAAAAGTCAATGGGCACTAATTGGCTTACCTCCTCCCATTAACCCCTGCCCCTTTATTCTATGTGCCAAGAACTAGGACACAAGAGGAAGTCTTAAGGAAGACTTCCATAGCTGGAATATGATTATTAAGAAGGCTTTCTCCTTGATCCCCCAATGACAATAACATATAACAAACATGTTCAGATGAACATGACCTCAAGAACTAAGCAGATTCATGCAGATATTAATTGCCATTACAGTTCCAGGCTATGGTTCCTATCAATTTTCTATATATATGTCTTAACCATAATGATTTAACATTTGTTGGACTGGACACTGCTCATTATGATATTTCAGAAATGTTGTTTATCTATGAATGTTGGAAAAAAGCCTTCTCTGTAAAACTTGTAAAACTTCAATGCTGGGATTCCATTATATATGTACACATTCTTGGTGACAAAAAATGCAACTGTTATGCTAGAAAGCTGTTACTAATCAAAGATTAGTCTAAGTTAAGATAGGTTTTTAATCTAAACCAGTAAAAGGTAACTCCTCTGATTTTGTTTATTTCAAAAATCTGGTGCTGTTCAATCATGGACCATCTTCTCTCTTGAAAATTAGTTTGTGGACAATCAAGACACAGTTATTTCCGGTGTCACCGGGTTGCAAGGCTTCAGTGGTGGCAGGAATCCGCTTCTCTGTGGATTCCTGCTGTGCTCACCGCTGAGGACCCCCGATCCAATTGGATTTGGGGGTTGTCGCTGCCCCGAAGAGGCAGCGGAAGACAGAGGAAATCCAGGCAAGGGTCTGGGGATATCGCACCCCCTTTCCCCAGTTGGCGAGACTCCTTTTTCCTGAGGCGGTGGAGCAGCTGTCAGAAATGGCAGCCCACAAAGGAATCTTCAACCAGATAAGACTGTGCAGGAGGAAGACAGAAGGAGAAGTTTTCTTGGCTGAACCGGGACATTAAGTTACTTTTAAAACACCCTGGAAACCTGACTTTCAGATTGATACATTTGTTTCCAAAAGAAGTTGTTACGGGCAGCGAAAGTGCTGAAGGAAAGTTCACTCCCCTTCCTCACGGAGAAAGCAAATGAGCACCGAAAAACCTGCTTCTTTAAGGTAAAAACAAGCTCTTTGTTATAAGTGGGAAGGAGAGGACTAAAAAAAAATCTTTAAAAACTTGTTGGAGGAGACGCTTTGAAGATTATAAGACCAACAACTAATTGTAATATGGCTTTAAAATATATTTGGGATTTTGCCCCAGGAGGAAAAGTTGCAAAGAGAAGAAGAGGAAATAATTTCTGTCTGTTTGGATTGTTTGATAACTTTGACATTTGCAAATTACTTTAAGATTAAAAACATCTGGGTTGTTCTTAAAAATTTACAATGGCACCATCTGTGGATCAACTAAAAATGGAATATGAAAAATTAAAAGAAAGAGAACAAAATGGCAAGAATTCATTGGGAGCTGTCTTCACTTTTTAGAAATGGTGGTTTCTACGTACCAGCAAATACTTGAGGAAGAAGGAGAAGGAGAAGAAGAAAAGGAAGCCATTTTTAATGGACAAAAAAGTTTGATTAAGAAAGAAAATAGGAAGAGAGGAAGAAAAAATGAGAATTTAAGATTCAAAAAAACAACCAAGAAAAAGAAAAATAAGGTGAGAAAAAGGTACAATGTTCGAAAGCAATTGAGAAGAGAATTACAACAGAGAGGGGAAGCTAAAAAGGTGGAGGTTAGGAGGGGGGGCGCAAAAAGACCAGACTGGAGAAGAAAGGGAGGGAAAAAGGGAAAAAAAGCCACAGTCTGAAACAAGATATCTTTTTTAGAGATAAAGGATAAAGGATAGTGTATAATTTAAGAAAGATTCTGCAAGAGTACAAAAGGTAGTATTGTAGTATTTGCATTTGAAATAGTCTATAATATTATAAGATTTAACAAAATATTAAAATATTAAAATGTTTTATTATGATAGATTTCAATATTTAATAAAATATCAAAGAGAATGTGTAAAATGATTAATGCTTAGTTATACTATTAATTAGAATTAGAATTAGAATGGAAATTATATACTTAACTATATTATAAGTTTATTATTCTTTTTTTTTTTAAATGCAACATGTAGAATGTACTAAGCAGAATCAGGATAGAAATTATGTATTATTTTAAGTGTTACTTTAGGAAAAGGCGTCACACCTTAAAAGTGATTACAGGGGAAATTCTTTGCTAAAGAGAAGAGATAAATAGATGATTGGAAAAGAATGGACAAAAGATACAAACATAATGATTTTGAAATAAGATGAAATAAAATATAATTAAGAGAGTGAAAAGAAGGGAGAAGTTATATAGAAAATATAGAATGGTTAATAAGATATGAATGGTATATAAGGTGAGCATGAATTTGATTTAGGTGTGTAAAAAAAGATGTAACCCGGGGCTAAGCCACTTTTCAAAAGAAGTTTTATGTTTTGTGTTTTGGTTAGCTATGTTTTGATTGTGAATTAATTAAACCTTGGAGGAATAAAACTAAAGGGAGAGAAATTTGGAAAAGACATATATAAATGATAATTAAGGAGGTTTTATCTTTTTATGTCTTGTTTTATGTTTTGTATTTTGTGTGTTTATGCCTGATTGAGAATTAATAAAACCTTGATAGAAAGAAATATAATTGAATAAAAGTGAAGGGAGAAATTGTTGTAACTATGTATCATTGCAACAATGTATCATTGCAACTATGTATCATTCATGTGTTTGCAACATTGTATCATTCACGTGTAATCATTAACTTCTGTCTCTTCAGTGACCTTTGCAAGGCACGTACAAGGGACAAGGAGCTAGACGGTTGTTAATAAGCTTATCCACATTGTAAATAATCTGTCCGGTATGCAGCTTTGTAAACATGCACATCCTGATGAGATTAACATGTTTGACTTGAGCTTTGATTAAATCATTTTCTTGTAAAAAAGCACAATAAAAGAGCGTGTGCCAAGACATTTGGGGCACGCTCATCAAGAGGAAACCTCGCTTCCTTTCGTTTCTCTTCCCTTCGCTCCCTATCATGAGCCGCCCATCAGATGCGGGATGGCAGATACCGCATTCTGGTGACCCCGGCGTGATTCCCTAAGGGGTATACGTTGCGACGCACCCATATCTTATCAGCTCGATGGGAGCTGTGCATCGCCAGGCCTGAAGCGAATTGCACGTCACCGGATCTGAAACACGGTCTCGACTTTCGTAAGTATGGGTGGAAACTTTTCTCAACAACAGGCGCAGCATCTGAAGGAATTGAGGGAGTTAGTCGCTTCTTCTTCTAAATATTCTGCTAATTTAAAGGGCTCGCCTGTAAAAATGAAACCTATTGCTACATTATTGGCTTATGTGTGGCAACATTGTCCCAATTATTCAGAGGAAGGGTCCTTAAAAATTTCCACTTGGCAAAAAATTGGTGAACATCTGCATAGTCCTCCTCGTGCACCTATTGGCATTTTGGTCACTTGGAGGAAAATTATGGAGGCTTTAAAAGTCCATTGTAAAATAGAAGCAGGGAGTATGTTTGAATCTCCCCCGCCAAGTTATGATAACTTTTCAATTTTCCTTAACTCAGGCAGAAGCTGCTGCCATTATTCAACAATGCCCTACATGTAGTAAGCAAGGACATTCCATTCCCATAGGAGTAAATCCTAGAGGATTAAAAGCTTGTGAAATTTGGCAAATGGATGTAACTCAGTATCCACCTTTTGCCCCTTGGAAATATTTGCACGTTTCCATCGATACATATTCAGGGTTTATTCTGGCCACCCCTCAAAGGGGAGAAACTGTAAAACATGTCATCAATCATTCAATTCGTACCTTTGCCTCGCTGGGATGTCCAAAAGAAATCAAAACTGACAATGGACCTGCCTATACAAGTTCTGCGTTCCAGGACTTCTGTAACAGATGGGATGTAACCCACAAGTTTGGGATTCCCTACAACAGCCAGGGGCAGGCTATTGTGGAACGAGCGAACTTATCTCTGAAACGTGCTCTTGATCGATATTCGTTGCGGGAAAAAACCCCGAACCTCCCAGCATTGCAAAATTCTCTTAACATTTGTCTTTACACTTTAAACTTTCTTAATCTGACTGGCATTCCTCCCACTTCTGCTGCTTCGCATCATTTTTCCTCCCCCTCACCCCCGCCTAACAGACCTCTAGTATATTATCGCAGATTGCCAGATCCCGCCTGGCAGGGTCCCGCTGAGCTTCTCACTTGGGGACGAGGCTACGCTGCAATCTTACTGCCAGACAAAACCACTTGCTGGATCCCTGGTAGGGCGGTTAGACCCTATCATGGGAATTCCTCCGCTACATCTGTATCTTAAAACTCTTCCTGATATTCTTGCCTATATCTTCTTTGCAATTTCTACCTTACTTCAACAAAACCTATGCTTCCTGTCAAAAGACTATTCGTGTTAAAACCATTTCATTAACAGAAGGCTATTATACTTATTCCATGTGGGTACGTCATGAAAATGCTACCCGTAGTTTTCACTCTGTCACTTCTGTTTTATTTAAAGAACACTCTACCGCTCGCTCTTTTGTTCCTTCTTTACTCTTCCTATGAAAAGGAACCTTAAAATCTTTTCCTCTATTCAATCTAAACATAGGGGGACCTAAATGTCCTTCTATTGTATTATGGGTTCCCCCACCCCAACTAACATCCTTGATGAATGACCAAATTAATCTTTATTGTCATTATTGTAATTACTATCCTTTTTCTACTAATTGAATTCCCTCCTCATTTCGCAAATGTTCTACAACTAACTTGTCCATAGCCCTCTCTCCTGCTTGTGATGTTTTTATATACCCGAACTCTGATCCTGTCAACAAACGACACTTCAAAAGAACTGTCCATGACGATCCGCAGAAGCCTCATAGAAGATATAATATTACTTGGACTTTTACTGACTTTCAAGGCGTTCCTTTAAGTTCTACAACCAATTTTTCTCGCATAGAAGACTTCTACCCACCACTTCAATTCGATTTGGCAGACGCACCCACACAACCAGGGGATATCCTGCAATCTACACCACTTCAGGAGGAACTTTAACATCATGCCTGAAAGGAATGTATTTTATCCCTGGCAATAATTTTGTTTGGACTTGTTCCACCGGTCTCATGGCATGTGTCCATGGGGATGAAATTGTTAAATCCAAATCATTTTGCATTCAAGTATGGCTTGTGTGTCACTCTGATGATTTTATATCCCTACAGGTACCCATGCAATACCCCCTTTTGCAAAATTGTAAAGATTTAGATCTGTTATTTTTTAAAACAAGGGGGATTGTGTGCTATGCTTAAAGAAGCTTTATGCTGATGGCAGGGGAGGGGTTCGTTTTCTATTTCGCCATGGTTTACAACCTTTTTAACTGCATTGGCAGGATCATTAATAATCATTATATTGATATGTATTATAGGACCTTGTTGTTTTAATAGAATATTGCAATTTTTTTAAAAAAATTAATTATCCTCCATAACTGCTGATGTTGAGGTGCTATTGCAAGCTCATGTTATATCCTCAACACCAGACGAAAAAATGTCATTGCTGAGTTACCGCTCCTTGGACAACCCTGATGCTGACGGGTCGCACTCTTGCCTAGATGACGGGGACGGCGAACATTTCAGAAAAATGGTTCCTGTCTTCTCGGACGAGGAAGAAGACTCGTCATAAATAATAAAAACAGAGGAGATGTTGTAACTATGTATCATTGCAACTATGTATCATTGCAACTTTGTATCATTCATGTGTTTGCAACATTGTATCATTCACGTGTAATCATTAACTTCTGTCTCTTCAGTGACCTTTGCAAGGCACGTACAAGGGACAAGGAGCTAGATGGTTGTTAATAAGCTTATCCACATTGTAAATAATCTGTCCGGTATGCAGCTTTGTAAACATGCACATCCTGATGAGATTACCATGTTTGACTTGAGCTTTGATTAAATCATTTTCTTGTAAAAAAGCACAATAAAAGAGCGTGTGCCAAGACATTCGGGGTGTGCTCATCAAGAGGAAACCTCGCTTCCTGTCGTTTCTCTTCCCTTCGCTCCCTATCATGAGCCGCCCATCAGATGCGGGATGGCAGATACTGCAAGAAACAATGAGAAATTTGGAAAAGATATATATGTTTTAATGGAAATGTAATAATGTGGAACTATGCCTTAAAAAATAATGCTTTATTTGCCTTGTTAAAACTTATAAGTAATTTTTGAGAAAGGAGGTTTTATACTTTGACGTCTTATGTTTTGTTTGTCTTTAAAATCAATAAAACTTGTTGTTGTTTTTTAAAAAAAGACACAGTTATTTCTTTCCTGGATGCCCCTAATACAACTAAATATCAGTAAAAAAAATGGCTTTATTTATTTATTAAATATATATGCTGCCCATCTTGCAGTTCAATAAAATATGTTTTATAATTCCATTAAACATTTGTTTAATTCCATTAAACATTTGTTTAGTTGGATAAATCATAAAGCAGTAATATATTGATTTTTTTAAAAAAAGAATGTTTATTACATGTGGTGGTCATGTAAACCTCTCAAAATTATTGGAAAGAAATAGATCAAAATATCCAAATTATTCTCAAAATAAAAGTTGAATTAAAACCACCAGAACTTTTATTAATTACAATCCCAACAAATACAAATGAAAAAGATAATTCATTAAGATATATGGAAGTGGCAAAAATCAATCTGGCACTACATTGGAAAACTTGCCATCAGTATAGAAATGAAAGACTAAAATTGAAGAATACACAGAAATGGAAGAACGAAGAACATACATTAACCAAATTCAAATAGGAATGGTTCTCTTATATAGAATATATCACAGAGAAAGACACTTAAAATATCTTAGAACATACAGTAGGTTTCCCTATATAAAGGAAATTCAATTTATATATAGTTTTGACAAGTATAAACTGTATCAGTTCCTATTAAAACATAAACTAAAAAAAAATCTCTCTGTTGTGTCCTTAGTGCTAAGCTTGATATTTTTTTTTGCAAACATTTCATTGCCCAACTAGGTAACATTATCAGCACTAGTGAATGTGGGTTACTCTGTATTTATATATTTTAGTTAGCTTGCACTTGCACTGTCAATGAAAATTTATTACATAGATGTCTGCATGACTGAATCAAATGGCGTTTTATTATGTGGTTTAGAACAACAAATAATCTGTACATCTGAGTGGGATCTTATGTGGTAGGATCTGTGTAAGATTTCTGAGTAGGATCCAGTGTAGAAGGTTCATGGTACTTTTTTGTGCAAAATCACCTTGCTATACGAAAGGAAGTTTCGTATGCTCATTATAAATGGCAATTTAGGTTGAGCAGGATGTTCAAAATCAACAAGATGGCAGTTGGGCCATTATAATACAAGACTTGCCTCTTTTGTACCTGCATCAGCATTAGTTACACATTCACATGGCAGAGGCTTACGTTGGAGTGTTGTTTCTGTCATCTGGCTTATTCTTACACACACATACCCCTTATGATTATGATTATGGAATAATACCCACATCAGTTCTTGAAAACCCTTTTGGAGCTACAAAAAGCAGGCAGTAATGGGCATGCCACAATATGTCCATGTGGCATTGCAGCCAAGCCAGTTGGCTTCCAGGTGCAATTCAAGGTGTCATAAGGCCTGGTCACCTAAGGAACCACTATCTCAGATAATTTTAACCCTTTTAGAAAAATTTGATGGAAGAGGGGCACACTTCAAATCCTATCAATTAAGCATCTAGAAGAATTCCAAGAGACATAGCTTTGTGGGATGCTATATAACTATTCTGATGGATGTTGGAAAAGGCATACTTGTATTAAGATACTGCTGGTTTGAGAATCTTTATCTTTCCTAAGACCAATTAGTAGATGCCAACTCTACAACTGACTTCTTTTGTCCCACTTGAGGCACTGAACTGAATTATTTTAATATTGAGACTAAAAATCACAAAGCAACATTACAGAACAATAATAAGCAAAATAACAAGCATTTTTAAAGCACTTTCTGCAGTGGCTACCTTACTTTGCTGGCCTTGGCCTCATAGTAGTCAGATTCTTACATCTAGAATATAATTAACTCATGGCAGAGAGAGAATTTTTATTTCAGTAATAAATTTATGTTGCTCTTTAGTTTATGTATAATGTTGCAAATTACTATAGTTTCTTTTTTTAAAAAAAGAAATATAAATTGTAATAAATCTGAGGCTGAATAAAATAAGATTAAAACAATTTTACTAGAATGTTTAATATCTACAGATGAAGAATTTGCTTGCAAAGTTTATCCTCTACTACTGAGTTTTATTTAAGAAAGAACTGTTTTTCACATGCTTTCAGAAAGGCTGCCTATTTCCTTCTGATAAAAACTGATGTTTCTGCCACATTTACTTTGGCAAAATGAAAACTAATCTAATAGAAGACACATTGCACCACAAGAAATCAATAGCAATTAAAAACATCAGGCAAGTCTTATCTATCGTACAGTAACATTCTGCCAGTCAAAGTTGGACACAATACATTTTGCAAAATTTGCAAGGTTAGCCAAGCTGCCTAGTTCAGTTTATTCAAATAATATAGCTAGCATCAATGTTTATATTTATTTCAGCCTGATTTTAGAATTCACTGGAAATAAATGGAAGAAGCTAAAAATAATTACTAGGACTGGAATTAGTGCTGCAGAAATTGTCCATTCTGCTCTAGGTTAGAAAAACTTTTTATTATCTTATATTTTACATGATTTTTTGTGGTAAGTGAAGAGGAAATTTGGGATACTATCATTCTTCTCAAGCATATTATGGATCCATTATACTTTCATCCCATGGTGTCTATTTTCCTTCCTTCCTTCCTTCCTTCCTTCCTTCCTTCCTTCCTTCCTTCCTTCCTTCCTTCCTTCCTTCCTTCCTTCCTTCCCTTCCCTTCCCTTCCCTTCCCTTCCCTTCCCTTCCCTTCCCTTCCCTTCCCTTCCCTTCCTTCTTTTCTTCCCTCCCTTCTCTTATGCGAGAAAATGACATAGCTACATCTACTTTCTTTCTCCAACCTATCTAAAATTTATTTCAAAGTAACAATAGCTGCACCTATCACATGAGCACAGAGAACCATCTAGAAAGGTGTGAAATAAGTTCAATATTTGTAAAGGAAGCCTCTGTCCTTTGTGAAATACTTTTCCAAAGATCTATTTTGATCCATATTCTTAATTATATCATAAAAGAGTAACCTTCAGGTCTCCCTGTCTTATTATAATTCTGACCAGCGTAAATTACCCATTTTCATGAACAGCATATTATAGATCTAACCCATAGCATATTCTATAATCTCTCAAATGGGGTAAATTAAAATGTTATAGAGCATGTTATATATTAACATCATGAACTATAGGTTCTATTTCAAATACACCATATCACTTTAGTTTATTGTACTACTGTGTGAACATTTGTCTTTAGAAATTATCATTTTTCCCATGATAAGAAAATGAGTACAATATATTGAGTACAATATATCAAGATCATCATATGAAACTTTTAAAAAGATAAATCTTATTAAAAGTACAATGTCACCAAATAAACCTGAGAAAATAGAATAGCCATGATGTCACAACTTGTGTGTGTATATGTGTGTGTGTGTGTGTGTGTGTGCACACGTGCATCTAAAGCCCAGCTTACATATCTAAAGAATACACTGTAAAAGAGAACTGCAACTCCAGTGGTGGTATTCAGCCGGTTCGCACTGGATCAGGTGAACCAGTAGCAAGGATGTGGTGTGGGTTGCCGAAGCAGTAGTCAGTTCTGGCTGGCCACGCCCCCAACTTGGTTGCTGGCTCACTTGCCCTGCCCACCCAATGCTCACTCACCTTTACCACCTGATGCCCCTTAAGATATTTCTTTCTTTCTTTTTCCTTCCCAACAATCAGCTGTTCATACAATCAGCTGTGCCAGGATTTCCCTTGCTGAGGCCCAGGAAGGCAAAAAATGGAGGGAGGGGCTCAGCCCCCCTCCATTTTTTGCTTCCTGAGCCTCAGAAGAGCCTTCTGGGAGCAAAAACACCCCTCCCCAGAGACTGCTCTGAGGCCAAGAAGTGCCCAAAACAGAGCATGGAGGGGTGTTGCATGCCCCTCCCATGCTTTTTTTTTTTCTTCCTGAACCTCAGAGGAGCCTTCTGAGAGCAAAAATGCTCCCCAAAACCAGGTGGGGGGGGCAACTACAAAAAAGCAAAAAAAGCCACGCCCACCCAGTCACATGGCCATGCCCATCTAGCCACGCCCACCAAGCCATGCCCATAGAACCGGTAGTAAAAAATTTTGAATTCAACTACTGTGCAACTCATATATAAATAAAGTAATGGTAATAAAGCTGCACTATTTTCCCCACTGGGTTTAGTAAAATATTTGTTTCCTTGGTGATTTAATCATCTCAATGTCTTAGTTTCAAGATTTTTCTGAAAAGATAGAAGTGGCTATAACTTAATGAAGGTTAATGAAGATCCTACTACATAGCCATACAGAGATGAAGTAGACTATGAGCCTCCCACTATGATGAGAAACTATGAAATCAAACACAGACTTCACTTAATATGTGTCAGCCTTACCAGATAGACAAGATAGGGAACACAGCCACATAAACTAATTCTACTTTATTGTAAAGTTACATTACAATAGCTTTACATAGAATTACAGAGTTGAAAGGGACCTTGGAAATCTTCTATTCCAACCCGCTGCTTAAGCAGGAAACCCTATACCATTCAGGCAAATGCTTATCTAATCTCTTCTTTAAAACTTCCAGTGTTGGAACATTTACAACTACTGAAAAGTTTTAGTTGACAAACACATATTTATGATAAATACTTTTTCTTCTGCATGGGCTTCTCACATATTACATCTTCCATTACTCCTGACCAGGGGTCTCAAAACCTGGCAACGTTAAGACTTGTGGATTTCAAGTCCACAAGCAATCATGATGGCTGGGAAATTCTGGGAGTTGAAGTCCACAAATCTTAATGTTGTTGGAGACCCCTGCTCTTGAGCACAAAAAGTTGATAGAATTAATCTGTCAAAACTGGGCTGCAACTCCTACTAAATGGCTGCAAAGAAAGTATTGTTGTTTATTTCTCTTTGCTATCATCTGTATCTTTGTAATCCATTTCTGTTAACCCTAATGCATCGCTTAATCTTCAGTATTTACACAGAAAATAGCAGTGAAAGACAAAGTGACTGAATTCAAACATCTCACTCATAATGTATTTTGTGTGGTTTTGATTTAGTTTAGTGAAAAAAACCTACAGATGAAAAATGAAAACCACATGTAATCATGAGCACTATTCATGAATCTAGGCCACATTATCTTGCTCAAGAGATTAAAACTACAGGTGTTTCTTGGGTTACAACACTCTTTCATCAACTATTGAAATTTACAATGGTTCTGAGTGAGGTTAACTTACAACTGGTCCTCAAGTTAGGCTGCATCCTTGCAGCCATGAAATTGTGATTTAGGTGCACAGCATCCACAATTACAACATTACAGTGAGCCACAATCATGTAATCACAATTTCTGACATTCCCTCTGGCTCCCCACAAGTGAAGTCAATGGAGAAGCTGGTCAGTAGTCAAGATCATGTCACTTAATGAGTTATATACAGTCCTTGCTTAACATGGGTAACCAGGTGTGCCAGAACTTCTGTTGTAAATCAGTGCAGTCCCATTGTGCTTTATGAATACACTTATCCAGTCCCAACTGCCATTGTAAACCAAGAGCAATATGATCATATGTACTGATTTGAAGACAGTGCAACTGGTCAGTCTAGGATGAACAATAAAGTATTATTAAGATATTCCTTTGCAATTGTTTATTTTTGCATGCTACACTCTTGAATTGCATCCTGCTACTCAACTATTAAAGGCAGTAGAAACTTTGTTAGGGAATGAGTTGGCAACAATAGGCACTAAATAAAGTTCAGTTTGTATGTTTTTTTTAAGAAAATGAAAGTAGAATGTAATTCACAAACAAGAGACCAATGGTGGAACTCATCTGCCTACCAAGATGAGGTGGACCAGTTGCTTTCGTGGTGTGGTGTGGAGACAATAACTTATTGGTGGAGACACCAATAAGACCAAGGAGCTTATAGTGGACCATAGAAGGAACAGATCAGACATCTAGCCCTTGCTTATCAATGGAGACTGAATAGAGCAAGTGGCCAGTTTTAAGTTTCTGGGTGTTACCCTAAAAGAGGACCTCACATTGGGTTGCTCACATTGCAGCACAGGTGAAAAGGGCCCAGCAGAGATTATACTGCCTGAGACTTCTCAGAAAACAACAACTGAATGAAAAATTGCTGGTGATCTTCCACTGCTACACCATAGAAAGTATCTTAACTTACTGCATCTCTGTATGGTTTGCCAGTTGCACAATGGCAGAGAGGAAAGCACTCTAGAGGATTAATGTCATTGCCCAAAAATCATTGGTTGCCTTCTCCCCTCTTTGGAAGAGCTTTATAGCTCTCACTGCCTTAAGAAAGTTCAAAACATTCTCAAAGATCCATCTCATCCTGGGTACCCTTTTTTTGAACTATTACCAGCTGGCAGACGTTACAGAATATTAAAAACAAGCACAAATAGGCTGAAAAAGAGCTTCTTATCCCAAGGCAGTAGCTCTTTTGAATTCTACTGTATAGTGCAGTGTTGGTGTGGTATCGGGGGTTTCGGTTCAATGTGTGGAGTGTGAAGGATGTGTATTTGTGTTTATTTTCACGGTCATGATGTGCACTGAAAATGGTGTTTGATTTTGTTGTACGAGGTGCAATGACAATAAAGTAAAAGTAAACTAAACTAAAACATATACAACTTAGTATTCTTAAAATAATCTTTTTAAAGAAACAAAATCATATACTATCATTCATCTTATTTTTATCCTTCTTATTTTTAAAAAACTGTTCAATAGTGTAAAATTATCTGAAACTACTTAGATAAGTTCCTGCAGTTTTCTTAGCAAGGTTTTTCAGCAATTGTTTTCATTGCCTCTTTCCTAAACTAAGAAAGTGACTAGCTCAAAGTCACTAGCTTGCTGTGTGCCCATGGTGGATTAGAACTTACAGTCTCCCAGTTGCTACCCTGATGTTAGTCTGGTTAGCCCTTTTTTCATATTTTTATACTTTTGACCTTGTTGCATTCACTGCTGAATCAATTGCGCTCTCAAATATTTGAAAGACACCTCTCCTTAGCCTTCAACTGTAAGATCAATATTTTTCAACCTCTCACTTCCACTGATCCTGCTATCTGGGTAAATAGAAATTTCAACCACCAGCCGTGGCTGCTCTTCTGCTCCTAATAATAAAGTAAGAGAGAAAGAGAGAGATACACTAAAATAAATTCAAAAGGAATTCTTGACTACCCCTGAACATAAAATAGAAAACCAGAAGTCTCTTTCATGGCTGGAGGACTTTTGAAAAATTGCAAGGCATATTTCATCACAGCGTTAACTTTGGCTTCACCTGTTTGTTTGTTTCCCATGATGTTATAATCAAGGGAGACATTTGGTGTGCATTCATGCAGCTATGATAGGCAGGCTCTGCTAAATGATTCAGAAAGGCAAAAGTGGAAAAATTAATAAAAGTTGTTGCAAAAAAACAGTGATTGTATAGCTTTCCAAAACTATGAATATCTGCAGCTCTGTGCAAAAATGTGTCTGTATGCAATGCACTAGACTAGAAGCTTATTTACATGTTATAATTAACTTACCAACTGCATTTTAAAAGATAAAGCACAGGCGTTAACTGCATTTTCATAATACCATGGTTTCTTTCTTAAATAAAATAGTGTAATGGTTTTCCTTAACTGTTGTTTTTGAGAAATGGCAAAATAAAAATAAATCATGTTTCATTAAGCACAACATTGTGGACAGCAAAAATGTAATGAAGTAAAAACTGATTTAATTATACTGTGTATTGTTACTTTAAATCAAATATTTGTAGTATTTTTGGTTCTAGCTTAAATTTCCAAATCTTGTAGAATAGGAACTGCAGCATTTGGGCACACAACAAAGTATTATTTTATTTTTATTACTTATCTTTATCTGGAATGGATATTACTGGAATGATGGAATTAGCCTTGATTTAGACTTGTCCACAATTTACACAGGCATTGATGCATATCTACACTATGAAGGGTTTGATAGGTAAATATAAGTTGCAGTTGGTTGCCCACGGGCCAATACACACCTCCCAAATCTCAGCTATGCATTGCATGTAGATACAAATCTTCCATGCTGATTGGTTGATCTGACTTGCTATTGGGAGGCAGGCAGAATGCAAGACACATTCAAACAATGTTAACATTTGCAAAAGTATAAATGTAATAGCTGTGCAACTGTCTCTGAATGGCAGATGCCTACGTTTCCTGATGTTCAGTAATCTAATCTTAAATTAGTTATTCTCAGCCTCCAAAGAAGAGATATAGAAGGTTGTTTGAGCACCACTAGAGGCTTCTGAAAGTTTTTTCTACAGATGTGGAAAATTTCCATATGTTCCCTTGATCCAGGCGGTAAGTTATATTATCACTTACTAGACAAATAAAAAAAAAATTCAACAAGGATCTTTTGACTTTCTGGAATTTACATTTAATGAAAAAACAACAAACAATGACAAATACCAAAAGTTTTACCAATAAACTGGAGTACGTTGGACTTTACATAACCATAAGAAAACGTATCCAAGAAGAAATGCACTGATTTAACATGATACTTGTGAAAAAGGCAATTGAAGAAAACAAAGCGATTAATAGAGCAAAATGAAAGCTTTTAAATACAAGAAGGAAGATTTTTGCATTAAAAAGTGAAGATGGCTCTGTGTGTAGAACAAGACAGGAAATGTTAGAAATAACTGGAAAATTCTATTCAGATCAAAATTAAGATCACTCAAAAGTTGAAAGAAATGCCAGATATCCTACTGGAGGAAGTATCAAACACCATAAAAATAAATGAAAAATGGCAAAGCTTCAGGAAATGCTGAAACCTGGTGGTCACAGTTTTCACAAGACACTAGCAAAACTATACTCAAGATGCCTTAGAGAAGAAAAAATACCTGATACACAGAAAAATGCTGACGTGATTCTTTTTGTAAAAAAAAATTGAACAAAAAAGAAAAAAAAGTATTTAAAAACAAGGAACGTGGTGTAATCATCCTGGCACACCTAGTTGTCTTACATCGCTAATTCATCATGATTCTTATACACAAGAAAGAGGCCAAAGATGATTTTACAAACTATCACCCTACAAGCCTTCTTTCACTCATCTACAAGGTTTTCACCAAGATAACAAACAAAACATTGAGAACATTAAATGATGTGCAACCAAAGGAGCAGGCAGGGTTCAGAAATGGCTACAGCACAACGGATCACATCCAGGAAGTCCACCAAGTCATTGAAAATCCTAACAAGTACAGCATGGCTCTGATCATGGCTTACATTGACTATGAAAAAGCATTTGATTCAGCATTTGAGAAAGCAATAATTAATGTGTTTCTCAACTAAGGGACAAACACTGCTTATTTCAACTTACTACAATCAATATATGAAACAATAAGGGCAACAATTTGCCTTAGTGATCTAAAGCGGAAATCAAAACATAGAACAAGGTGTATGGCAAGGTGGATCACTGGCAGGTGGACCAAGGCTGTTATGTATGTACCATAGTTAATAAAGTATGAGCTTGAGGTTAAGTGCAGGGTTTTGGCCCTGCACTTCTGATTGGCTGTTAGGCGGCCAGATCGGATTGGTTAGTTCTTAGGAATCCGATTGGCCCTTAACAGATTGGCCCTTAAATATTATTGGTTTAAAGTACTTGCGTTCATAGCTTGCTATTGGACAATTCTCACAAAGGTTGCCTATATAAGGCAGGGTTCACTGTTGTTGTTTTGACAAGTCACTATGTAATAAAGAGCTGAAAGTTCACCAACAAAGACTGTCTCCAATTGACTTCAACCCATGTCAGAATACTTAACACTGGCGACGAGGATGGGATTTGGAGACATTTGAATCTGAGAAGCCAGGAAGAGATACCGAGCACGTGTTGAGACGGCGCCATCAACGGAACCATGTCCAGCGGCATCGTACCACCCGCTCCGTTCGATCCAAATCAAGAGGATTGGGAATCCTACATGGATCGTTTCCAAATGTTTCTCGAAACAAATAATTTGAAGGACACCACACCAGCAAAGAAGCGGGCACTGTTCCTGATGCACTGAGGCCTGGCTGTCTTTAAAATGGCTAAAGCACTGGCGAAACCTCGAGAAGTGAAGGCCATGAGCTGGGACGACCTCGAACCCATCCTGAGAGACCATTACGCGCCAACTGTTCCTACACTCGTGAGACGCCACGAGTTCTATCAGAGAAACCAGCGAAAAGGAGAGAGCGTAGCCGACTTCATAGCAGACCTCCGGAACCTGGGAGGCCTCTGCGGATTCGCCGATTTGGAAGAGGCACTGAGAGATCGATTAATTCTGGGATTAGATGCACTAGGCGTGCAAAGCAAGCTGATGGCGAAAGGCGACATCAGCCTTGCTGACGCCATCGCTGAAGCCACGGCTGCGGAAGCGACCAAAAAGTCAGGTGCACAACTATGGCGAAGCTGCACTCCGGTACCACCACGACAGGCGACATTTTATCCAAGTCTGAAGGGCAGCTACTAACGACGCACCACGAGGACCTCTCTTCATCGTCAGACAGAGATGAAGAAGGGGTCCATCGACTGCGGTCCGACCGGCACCTTCGCCCTAAGCCCTTATGCCCCTGTGCAGGTTGTGGAGCGAACCATGCCAGGGCCGAATGCAAATTCCGCGATGCACTCTGCCATGAGTGCGGAAAACGAGGCCACATCAGCCAGGTCTGCCGCAGCTTACCAGGACCCAGCCAGGCCTCAAAAGGGACCAACTATCACCAATCAACAGGAAACCATCCTGTAAGGCGAGAACCAGTAAACCAGTCCTAAAGAAATCGAGCATTTCAAAAAGAAGAGGCTCACCATACTATCACTATAGGTCATGCCTCAGCCATGGACGCTAAGAAAATTCGAGTCATGGTAGCTATAGAGAACCAACCTTGCCACATGGAGGTCGACTCGGGATCGACCCTCTCGATGGTGTCATGGAAGACGTTAAAGCAACTCATCCCTACAATCCAACGCCAAGACCTCCGATTACAACGCCTCATCCTCAAGGACTACCAAGGGAACTGAATCCCCGTAGTCGGGTCTTGCCGAGTCCGAGTCTCTTTTAAAAAGCATACGGCGCACTTACCTCTTATGATCATCGACAGAGATAGGCCTAGTTTGTTGGGCCTCCAATGGTTCGCGCCACTTGGCATTGAAGTGGCTGGCGTGAACCGAATCGGTGATTGTGAGTGGGAGGAAGACCTTATTTCTGAGTTTAGCGATGTCTTCGCAGATCATTTAGGCGAGTATAAAGGGACCCCAATCTCATTTAGCCTAGATCCAAAAGTAGCCCCAATTCGTTTGAAGCCCCGTCGAATTCCCTTCGCTCTTAAAGCTAAGATAGATGAACAACTCGACAAACTAATTGCACAGGGGGTGTTGAAGCCCATTGATCATTCCCCAAGGGAGACTCCTATTGTAAACCCCATTAAGCCAGATGGGTCAATTCGAATTTGTGGGGACTACCGGGCCACTCTAAACCACGCCGTGAAGCAGAACGCGTATCCAGTTCTGGTGGTGCAGCACCTCCTCCATTCCTTGGGGGGCGGAAAGGTTTTCGCGAAATTAGATTTAGCTCAAGCTTATCAACAATTACCAGTGGACGATAAGACAGCCCAAGCCCAAACAATTGTAACACACAGGGGTGCTTTTAAATATACTCAATTGCAATTCGGGGTGAGTGTGGCCCCAGGGATATTCCAAAGCCTAATGGAAAGGTTGTTACAGGGAATCAAGGGCGTGGTTCCGTATTTTGATGATGTATTAATTGCAGCACCTACAAAATTTTTTTGCAAAATCGTTTGAAATGTGTTCTTAAAAAATTCCAAGAGGCAGGACTTAAAGTAAAAAAGGATAAATGTCACTTATATACTGACAGTGTTGAGTTTCTAGGGTATCGCATTGATAGCCAGGGCATTCACCCTACGGAGAGTAAATTAAAGGCGATAAAAAAATGCTCCCAGGCCCCGTAACAAGACCGATCTCCAGGCATTCTTAGGCCTCATAAATTTCTATAATGTGTTTTTACTGCACAAGGCGACTGTTGCTGAACCGTTACACCGGTTATTAGATAATAAAGCATTGTGGGTTTGGGGTTACCGGGAAGAACAAGCGTTTCGGAATGTAAAAAAATTGCTTACATCTGACTCTGTACTTATGCAGTATAACGAGACATTACCATTAGTTATAACCTGCGATGCCTCACCCTTTGGGGTGGGCGCCATTTTGAGTCATGTACTGCCTAATGGGAACGAGGCCCCTGTTGCATACTATTCAAAGACTCTTTCACATGCAGAGCGGAACTATGGACAAATTGATAAGGAGGCTCTTGCAATCGTTTCAGCTGTAAAGAAATTTCATGAATATGTGTATGGAAGGACATTTACCATTGTAACTGACCACAAACCGTTGCTTGGGATAATAGCCGGGGACAAGCCAACCCCCTACATATTATCCCCGAGAATGACTCGATGGTCAGAATTTCTAGCTGCTTATAATTATCACCTGCAATATCGCCTGGGGAAAGCCATTCCCCACGCCGACGCATTAAGCCGAGCACCGCTTCCAGAGACTCTCAACGATCCGGCACCAACGGCAATCACGTTGCAGATTGAAACACTCAACTCGCCGCCTATGACCGCCTGAGACATCGCGAGAGAAACCAAATGAGACCACACCCTAGCTCAAGTCCTAGGCTGGGTAGAACGCGGATGGCCATTGGACCAAGTCCCAGATGACTTCGCGCCATTTAAAGCAAGACAGACTGAACTTTTTTCACAAAAAGGCTGTGTCATCTGGGGCGATAGAGTCATTGTCCCAGAACGACTCTGGAAGGCGCTACTACAAACCCTACACGAGGGCCACCTCAGCATCATGCGGATGAAAGCACTCGCACGAAGCTACACATGGTGGCCGGGCATGGATCGGCAAATCGAGCAGTGGGTCAAAGCGTGTACCAGTTGCCAACAAGCCAGCAACACCCCACCAAAAGCCATGCCTACTGAATGGGAAACGCCACGTGGACCCTGGTCCAGAATCCACTTGGATTTCGCAGGGCCAACCAAAGGATATACCTTCCTGCTGACAGTCGACACATATTCCAATTGGTTAGAAGTTCATTGCATGACGGCCACAACTTCTGATTAAGATCCTAAATAGACTCTTTGCAACCCACAGATTGCCTGACATCCTGGTGTCTGATAACGGGCCACAGTTCACAGCATTGATGTTCGAACAGTACCTCGCTGACCGCGGCATCCGCCATGCGCTCACCTCACCTGCGCACCCTGCGATCAATGGCCGAGCGGAACGCATGGTCCAATTTGTTAAAAAGACTTTGCAAAAAATGGACTATGACAATATCGTTGACAAAGTCAACCAAATTCTCTTTTTGCAACACATAACTCCACATAGCGTCACCGGCAGAACTCCCACAGAACTACTGATGGGACGAAGACTCCGTTCCCACCTCGACCGGTTGCACCCTGCTTACAAACCGGAAAAGCCAATAGGATCCAGTGGCCGCTGTTGCACGTTCCACGTAGGAGACCGCGTTTACGCACGGAACTTATCAGGTGACCCGTTATGGATAGAGGCAACGGTAGTACGAGTAACCGGCCCCAAATCCTACGTAGTGCAATGCTGTGACAATAGACTGTGGAAACGGCATATCGACCAATTACGGTCGCGACTCATAACGGCCAGTCAACAACTCCCCCATGACCAAACCGAGGGGGGGGGGAGGTACAGAAGAAGATGACGTTCCAGGGAACCTGCTCGAAGGGAGCGACGAATCAAGTGAGACTCAAGAAATGGAGCAGGAAGGAGAATTGTTTGCACCACAAGAAATTGCACCTAAGCAAGAAGCAGAGACACTGCCAAACAATAATCTACCTCAACAGGATTGCAATCAACCAGTTCAACAAAAATCCAAAAGACTTAAAAGACAACCATCCTACTTAAAGGATTATATAACTACACCATAATTAAGAAGCCAGGGGGAAGGGGTGTTATGTATGTACCATAGTTAATAAAGTATGAGTTTGAGGTTAAGTGCAGGGTTCTGGCCCTGCACTTCTGATTGGCTGTTAGGCGGCCAGATCGGATTGGTTAGTTCTTAGGAATCCGATTGGCCCTTAACAGAGGATTATTATTGGTTTAAAGTACTTGCGTTCATAGCTCACTATTGGACAATTCTCACAAAGGTTGTCTATATAAGGCAGGGTTAACTGTTGTTGTTTTGACAAGTCACTATGTAATAAAGAGCTGAAAGTTCACCAACAAAGACTGTGTCCAATTTACTTCAACCCATGTCAGAATACTTAACAAAGGCAGTCATAGAATGTATCCCACTTGACAAAAATCCCACTTGACATTCCGTTTTGGTATCAGACTTGTATTGTATTGCATTGGGACTGTATCAAATTCTCAGAGCTCAGAGGCATCTGGCTTGGCTTGCATACATTAAAAAGACACTGAGCAAAATAGATTAGGACTTTGACTTGCTGCACCAATTCCTCTGCCATAACATAATTAAACAAGATGCTGTTGGCAAACAACCCCTTCATTAAAAGCACTGTATATGCGTATACTGTATATGTTTTACCTCCTGAAGTTTCTTGGGCTATATTTTCTCTCTCTCTCTCTCTCTCTCTCTCTCTCTCTCTCTCTCTGTGTGTGTGTGTGTGTGTGCTGGCAAATCAAAAATTATTTAGTGGCTAAGGCAAATCAAAAATTATTTAGTGGCTATTAGGTAAATGTTTTGCATGAAAACATATTAAAGCAGAAAGCTATATACTGGAAAAGTGGTAAGGAAAGAGACTTGAAGATGTTGGGTGAATGGATAGAAACAGAGGAACTATAGAACAGGAACCTAAAACAGCATGGGTGCACACAGTGTAGTGAAGCAAATTTTCTAGATATGTACCAAAAATATCAATTCTGTACCAGAATGTATCAGTTTTATATCATCCAGTAATAAGAGGGTCTGCAAAAAATCACCATGTGCCTTAAGACAGATGGTCAATCAATATATGAAAGGTAGTTATCATGAAATCTTCTCAGTCCCTGGAAAATGATTGATCACAACACAGAAAGCGCTCTTTTCTCTCTTTTTCCCTTTCCTTTCCTTTCCTTTCCTTTTCTTTCATAGCATCAACCAACAATGGAAATGCTTAGTGTTGTTTTCAGCTGTGCAAGGCTAATAATAGAACTTTCCATTATAAACGTGCTCTAACAGGAATTTGATTTATTTCCAGTTTAGTCATGCAAAGTGTTACCTAAAATTAAATATCTTGTTTTTTTTTTAAATGTGAAGTCATTGCACAAGAGTAGTCATTCAAACTTTGTACAGTATACAGTATTGTGATTATGTTGTCTGCTCTTTCTTTTTCTTGTCTATCAATTTACTTGACAGCCTAGATTTACATCATTTATTTTCTGATTCCAGTAATCATCTTGAGTCCAACCCTGTCAACTCTATGATCTCTGAAGTCTGTAGCTCACATGATAATGGGACTGAGTTTGCTAACAAAAGATTCCAAACTATGTTGAAATTGGCTGGTGTTGAGCATAAACGTACTGCACCTTACAGACCACAACATAACTCGTTTGGAGAATGAAGAGGGCAAACATTACAAGCCATGGCTTGCACTATGTTGTCTGATTCAGGTTTACCTGAAACACTGTGGGGTGAGGCCATAATGTGTAGTAATAATGTTTTAAACAATGTAGTTAATACAACAACTGGAGAACTGCCATTCACTCGTTGGCATGGCGGAAAACCAAATTTAAGTTACCTATACACATTTGGAGTTCCAGCATGGGTGCATATTCCCTCACAAGTAAGACTGAAATGGCAACATAGAGCTAAGAAGTTTTATTTTTTGTGGATTATGAGGCCAACCATAGATTGTTTAGATTCTGCGATCAAGGCACAGCTCATGTTTATTGTAGAGCTAATGCAAAATTTCTTGAGCATGTTGGATGGGATAAACTGGAACAGGAATCCAGCAATGATATTATTATTGACACCCAAATAGTCCCTAAAGATAAAATCAGTAAACCACGAATTGCCATTAAAGAGGAAGCACAGGAGGAAGTAGGAGAACAGACCCAGGAGGAGGTAGAACAGAGGTGGGCAAACTACGGCCCGTGGGCCACATCCGGCCCATTGGTCTGTCCAGTCCGGCCCGCCCCTGAAAAAATATCACTGGGCGTGGCGTATTGCCCTGCGCCACGTGGCCCCCAAAGCTGCAAAACAGTATGGAGCGCTCTCGGGGTAGGAAAGAAAAGAAGAACTTTGCAAAGGCCTCGGCTGGGAGTTCGAAATCACCTTCGAGTGTGACTTCTCTGAAGGTAAGTCCCCGCCAATCCCCCCTTTTTTTCCGGGGCTTCCAGGCTGTTAGGGATAACATTGGTTACCTAATTTAGTTTGGGTAAAAATAATTTATAAACTATGTTAGTGAGTTTAAATGTATGTATCACTTTAACTGTTAAAACATGTATTTTGGGTGCGGTTGTAAAATCACCATAAGAGGAAGCAAGAGAGCTCACTGATTCCTGGCTTTTACTGGAGAGCTGACAATGATGGATTGATGGTGATAACTGCCTGTGTTTCTCTGCTGTTGCTGAAACAAAGAAAAGGGGTTTGATTTTCTTCATATCTCTGACTGCAAAAGAGATATATTGCTGGACTGATTATTTGTAAGTTTACTGACCTCTATTTTCTACCCTGGACTTTGCAACTGATTAATCCCCGGATGGACTGAACTAGTTTATGACATATGGACTGTTTGACTATGCTATAACTCTTGCTGGAATAAAAAACTATTTAACTGGCCCAGTGTATCTGTCTTACTGAGTGTAAACTACAACAACGTTTATCTCACATAATTTGCCTGCCTGCTAGATTGCCGTTGAACGTTCTGCTAGGGTGTGTATCCCTAACACTGGTTATGGGCCCAGGTGCACTGTCAGATTAACCAGGATATAACAGGCTTAGATTAAAGTGAGAGTTTGTGTAGTTACACAATACTGTAAACAGACAGTTGTATTTTATTAATTATAGTTTTAATATCCAGATAAAGATGGCACAAGTCAATTTACAAAGTTTGTCTCTAATATCCAAGCTGGATGGAACAAACTATGTTTCATGGTCTATTAAATGTAGCCTACTTCTATGAAGAGAAGGTTTGTGGAGTATAATTCAAAACCCACCAGAAGTAGATGCATGGGATCTGGAAGATGAGAATGATGCCCAGAAAATACAAGAATATAAACTGAAAAATGAGCAAGCTCTCTGTATAATAGGACTGACATTCTCTGACCAGCACCTTGTACATATACGAGGAGAAGAAACAGCTGCAAATGTTGGGAGAATTTAAAGAAGATTTATGTTCGAAACAGTGTAGGAGCACATATAAATCTTACACAGAAACTGTTCAGAACATATCTTCAAAAGAATGGAGACATGCTGAGTCATATAAACACAATGAAGAAAATTTTTCAGGAACTGCATGAAAAAGAACTTATCTTCACAGAACTACACCAAGTTTATATAATTTTGTCTTCTTTAGATGAAAGCTACCATGACTATGTAACTTCACTTGAGGTTCTGCCAAAATATAACCTTACATTAACTGACATTACTGGCAGATTAATTGAAGAAGCCAGGAGAAGGCTTGAAAGGGATCAACTCAGAAGGGAAAAACCACAATATGAAGAAGAGAAAATATCTTCGTCAGCCTATACAATTAGAAAATGTTTTAATTGTGGAGGAAAAGCACATTTGGCTAGATTCTGCAAGAAAGGAAAAAGCCAAAATGCCAGCCACAATGCTAAAAGGCATCAAAAGGATAAAAAATGCTTAGAGTTAGCCATGTATAGCAACAAAAATGTGAATAATAATTTATGGGTTGTAGATAGTGGAGCATCGCACTGCATAACAAAAGATAAGAAAATATTTATTAAGATGTCCACAAGTTCACAGCAGATATCGTTAGCTAATGGATGGAAACTGAAAGCAAAAGGTGAAGGTATAGCATATTGTTCTTGCATAAAAGAAAATGTAAAAATGTTATATGTACCACAACTTAAGTTTAATTTGCTTTCGGTTAGAGTTTTGGTTAAACTAGGTTATGTAATTACCTTTAGGGGAGACAATTGCATAATTGAAAAAGAAGGTAAAAAAGTGACTGCAACTTTAAAAGGTGAATTGTATGTGTTAAATGATAATCATTCAGAGGTAGCTAACACAGTTTATAATAATGTTAAACCTCATAATGAGTGCATACTTTTGTTACACAGACGTTTGGGCATATAAATTTTAAAATGCTTAAACAAACAGTAGAACTATTTAATGGTACAAAACTGAAGCCTTGCAGGAAGTATTTGCACTGCAATTCTTGTAGTCAAGAAAAAAGCAAGCAAATACCAGCAAATAGAGTTAATGGATTTAAAACAAAGGAGCCTCTAGAGGTCGTATTTGCTGATATTATAGGTCCTAAAAAACCAAGTGTGGGAGGTGCTCATTATATACTAAGTATAATGGACCATTATTCCAGATATGGTTTCTGTTATCTAATGAAAAGCAAAACGGAAACATATCAAAATTTCTTTAATTGGCTTAAATTCGCAGAAAGAAAAACTAAAAGGAAATTAGTTACTCTTATCACTGATAATGGTATGGAATTTATAAACAAATTCCAAAATAAACTGAAGATGGCAGGTGTTGAACATAAAAAGTCTGCACCATATAGGCCACAACATAATGCCTTTATAGAAAGATGAGGCCAAACAATTCAAGCAATGGCTCGTACTATGCTGTCAGATTCAGGATTATCTGAAACTTTGTGGGGAGAAGCAATAATGTGTGGTAATCATATATTGAATAATGTTGTTAACTCAACAACAGGTGAATTACCATTCACACGGTGGCATGGTAGAAAACCTGACCTAAGCTACATGCACACATTTGGAGCACCAGCATGGGTGCATATTCCTGCACAACTGAAACATAAGGGGCAGCATAGGGCTAAAAGGTTATTCTTTGTAGGTTATGAATCTAATCACAAATCATACAGATTCTGGGAAAAAGGAACATCTAGAGTTTACTGTAGTGCTAATGCCAAATTACTAGAACATGTAGGATGGGAAAAACTGGACCAAGATTCAAGTAAGGAAGTAATTATAGAAACCTACAAAAGACCAAAAGAAAAAATCAGTAATAAGAAGAGTACAATTAAAGAGGAAGTACAGGAAGAGCATATAGGACCAGAATAGGAAGAAATACCAGAACAGGAAGAAATAGATAATCAGGAACAGGTAGAAAATGAAGGTCCACCTATAAGCCCTGTAATACCTAGACGTACTACACGTATAACCAGACCACCTGACAGGTTTAAAGCAAGTGTAGTTTGCCAAGTTAGTAAAGTTCCAACTACTGTTGAAGAACTTAGATGTATCCTGTAAAGGAAGAAGAAAATTGGCATAGAGCAATGGAGAAAGAATTAAATTCATTAAAAGAAATGAAAGTTTATGAAAATGCCAAATTACCTCCAGGTGAAAAGTCCATTGGCTGCAAATGGATATTTAAGTTAAAAACTGGTAAAAATGGGACTGTTACCCATAAGGCTAGGTTGGTAGCTCAAGGATTTAATCAAACTGCATGTGATTATGATGAGGTATTTGCACCAAATTTAAAGGCAACAACCTTGAGAGCAGCTTTAGTGTGGGCAGCTAAGAAAAACTATATCATAAATCATTTAGATGTAGAAACTGCCTATTTGCATGCACCATTGCAGCACACTATATATTTAAGAAAACCAGTAGGTATAAAGGATGGTAAAAATAATAATGACTGTTGGAAACTGAATAAAAGTCTCTATGGATTGAAACAATCTGGTTATGAATGGAACCAATATATTGTAAAAGAGTTAAACAAAAAAGGATTTAAAGAAGGTTTAGCTGATCCATGTTTATTTAAAAGAGAGACAAAGGGTACAGTGTCATTATTATTGTTGTTTACAGATGATATTGCTTTAATTACTAAGACAAATAATGAAGCTACTGAGATAATATCATTATTAAGTAAGAGGATAAAATTAAAGCAATTAGGAGAAATAAGACAATATCTAGGATTGACAATAAACAAAACCAATAGTGGATATAAGATATCACAAGAAGATAAAATTTACCAATTGCTAAAAATGTATAAAATGGAACTTTGTAAGCCAGCAAAAACTCCAGTGAGTCAGGAATTTTGTCATACTGATGCTCAAAGTTCAAAATTTAATAAGACCATTTATCAATCATTAATAGATAGTTTAACATATATAAGTAATTGGTCAAGGCCAGACATTGCTTATAGCATTAATCAATTGGCAAGATTCAATGCTGAACCCAATGAAAGACACTAGCAAGTGCTAAAGCATATATTAAGGTATCTTAAAAAGACAATGCACTATGCATTGTATTTGGAGCCAAAAGATGATCTGATTTTAAGTGCATATGCTGATGCAAGTTTTGCAACAGATATAAAAAGTAGAAAATCAACTTCAGGCATGGCTATACTATTAGGTAAAACACTGATTGGTTGGAGGTCAATTCGACATCAACACATAAGTATGTCCACAAGAGAAGCAGAATTTTCATGTCTATCTTTATTATGTACTGATTTAATTCTGTATAAACAGTTGTTGTAAGATATGGGAGTAACTGTTAAAGATGCCATTGTAGTTTATGAGGACAATCAAGCAGCCATACGGTTGGCTACAAATATTGCTGCAAAAACTAGATCTAAACATACTGACCTTAGATATTTGAATGTAAGACAATCTGTAAAAAATGGTTTCATGAGATTGGAACATTGCATGACTGAAGAAAACATTTCTGATGGATTTACAAAAGCCCAAGGTGCAGTCAAGCACAAAGAAAATTGTGAAAACTATGGGTTGAAATTGTATGTGTGTGTGTGTGTGTGTATATATATATATATATATATATATATATATATATATATATATATATATATATATATATATATATATATATATATATCTGGCATTCAGCTTTGTTCGGGTATTTTCCCACGTGGTGCTTTTAAAGTTGTAGCAATGTTTCAGCAGAATCTCATCTGCCATCATCAGATTGTGACAAACACCATACAGTTTGTGACAAACACCATACAGAAGCCTGATGATGGCAGATGAGATTCTGCTGAAACGTTGCTACAACTTTAAAAGCACCACGTGGGAAAATACCCGAACAAAGCTGAATGCCAGACATGTAAGTACCCGCGAAAACTTAAGAAAACATATATATATATATATATATATATATATATATATATATATATATATATATATATATATATATATATATATATAATTATATTACCCAAAAGGGGAGAATGTTAGGGATAACATTGGTTACCTAACTTAATTTGGGTAAAAATAATTTATAAACTATGTTAGTGAGTTTAAGTGTATGTATCACTTTAACTGTTGAAACATGTATTTTGGGTGCGGTTGTAAAATCACCATAAGAGGGAGCAAGAGAGCTCACTGATTGCTGGCTTTCACTGGTGAGCTGACAATGATGGATTGATGGTGATAACTGCCTGTGTTTCCCTGCTGTTGCTGAAACAAAGAAAAGGGGTTTGATTTTCTTCATATCTCTGACTGCAAAAGAGATATATTGCTGGACTGATTATTTGTAAGTTTACTGACCTCTATTTTCGACCCTGGACTTTGCAACTGATTAATCCCCGGATGGACTGAACTAGTTTATGACATATGGACTGTTTGACTATGCTATAACTCTCGCTGGAATAAAAAACTATTTAACTGGCCCAGTGTATCTGTCTTATTGAGTGTAAACAACAACAACGTTTATCTCACATAATTTGCCTGCCTACTAGACTGCCGTTGTATGTTCTGCTAGGGTGTATATCCCTAACACAGGCTTAAACTTTGCAAAGGCAAAGTTTGCAGGCGGGAGCGTCTTCCGGCTGAGGAGTGGGAAGGGTTCCGCTCGGCGGGTGGGCAGGTGGGCGGGCTGCTTGGAGCGGGCTGCTTGGAGCCACCTAAAGCTAGGCTGCTGCTGGTGGAGCCTTGCCCTGCCTTGATGCCCCATATCCCAGCTCGGCGGTCCTGCTCGGGCAGCACTAAAGCCTGCTCCCAGCTCCCGAGCAACTTCCCATCAACTTGCAGCTTCCTTTTTCCTCGCGGGTGCTCGCACCTGGCCCCGAGCTGCGCGGTGGAGGGGAAACCCGGAGCACCACCGGGTCGCCTCCTCCAAGCAGCCTGCCCGCCTGCCTGCCGGGCGGAACCCTTCCCGCTCCTCGGCAGGAAGACGTTCCCACCTGCAAACTTTGCCTGTGCAAAGTTTAAGCCTGGAAGCCTTGGAAACCCCAACAACTTCCCAGCAACTTCCGGCTTCCTTTTAACTCGTGGGCGCTCGCGCCTGGCCCCGAGCCATGAGGCAAAGGGGAAGTCCAGTGGGCAGGCAGGCTGCTTGGAGGAGGTGACCCGGTGGTGCTCCAGCAGCAGCAACAGGCAGTTCCACCCGGGCTCCGCTCAGGTGTCCAGCTGGGGCTGTCAGGAGTTGCTATCACCGGTGCAGCTCCACGTGGCTTCAGTCCCGCGTTGCCTTGGGAAGAAAAAGGCAAAACCAGGAGCCGCTGAGCCTGGGCCTCTGGTGCCACTGCTGCTGTTGGCAAAGCACCCACAGCTCTTCCTTTTTGCCTTTCCCTTCCCGAGGCAACACGGGATTGGAGTTGCGCAGAGCTGTGCCGGCGGTATCAACTCCTGACTCAGGGGGCCTCTGAGGGGAGGGGAAGGAGGAAAAGTGGGGGAAGGGTGGGGGGGGTGATTCCCATAAAATCTTGTGCTGACCCGGCCCATCTCTCAAATTTTAAAAGTCAATGCGGCCCCGAGCCAAAAAGTTTTTCCCCCCCCGAGGTAGAAGAACAAAAGCAGGTGGCACAGGAAAGTCCACCAATTATCCCTGTATTACCAAGACGTTCAACCTGAGTAACCTGACCACCTGATAAATATCAGGCTAGTGTTGTTTGCCAAGTGAATACAGTTCCAAGTAACTATAGTGAATTAAAACTGTATCCTGCTAAGGATCAGGCTGCTTGGCAGAAAGCAATATATAAGGAACTAGAATCTTTAAAAAGACTGGAGGTATACGAAAATGTTAAGTTACCACCAGGTAAACATGCCATAGGATGTAAATGGATTTATAAACTGAAGACAAGTGTGGATGGGACTGTTACCCATAAAGCCAGGTTAGTAGCACAATGTTTCAATCAGACAGCAAATCACTACGATGAGGTGTTTGCACCTAGTCTGAAGGCTACTACATTAAGGGCAGCATTAGTGTGGGCAGCTAAGGAGAAATATATTGTAAATCATTTGGATGTAGAGATGGCATATCTGCATGCACCGAGGCAACACACTATATATTTAAAGAAACCTTTAGGTCTCAAATAACACTGATTGTTGGAGATTGAAAAAGAGTCTTTATGGCTTGAAGCAATCAGGATATGAGTGGAACCAATATATAGTTAAAGAATTAACTAAGATAGGCTTTGTAGCTGGCATGGCTGATCCATTTTTGTTTAAAAGAGAAAGTAATGGTGTAATTTCATTGTTGCTATTGTTTACCGATGACATAGCATTAATCACTAAAACTGAACAAGAAGCTACTGAGATAATTTCACTATTAGAAAAGAAATTTAAGATAAAACAATTAGGAGGAATCAAACATTATCTTGGTTTAAAATTAGATAGAACTAGGGGAGGATACAAGATCTCACAGGCAGATAAAATTAACCAATTACTAAAAAGTTTTAAAATGGAACTTTATAAGCCGGCTAAGACACCAATGAGCCAGGAGTGTATCCATAGTGATGTTTAAAGTCCTATTTTTGATAAGAACATTTATCAGTCCTTGATTAGTACTTTATCTTATCTCAGTAATTGGTCAAGGCCAGATATTGCATACAGTGTTCATCAATTAGCAAGATTTAATGCTGAGTCAACTGAAAGGCACTGGCAAGCTGCTAAACATGTGTTAAGATATCTGAAATAAACAATGCATTATGCATTGTATTTAGAGCCTAAAGATGAACTAAGTCTAACTGCATATGCCGATGGAAGTTTCGCTACAGACATAAATATACGTAAATCTACATCGGGTACTGTAGTTTTATTGGGAAAAGCATTGATTGGATGGAGGTCTATTAGACAGAAACATCTAAGTTTGTCAACAATGGAGGCTGAATTCTCATGTTTGTCTTTATTATGTACAGATTTAGTTTTGTATAAACAATTACTAATTGACATGGGAATTGATGTAAAAGATCCTATTGTTGTTTATGAAGATAACCAATTAGCAATACAGATGGCTTCAAATATTGCTGTTAAAACAAGAACGAAACAGACAGATTTAAGATATTTAAATGTGAGACAATGTTTGCAAAGTAAAATGATTAAGCTAGAATACTGTATGTCAGAAAACAATATAGCAGATCATTTTACAAAAGCCCAAGGCTCTATAAAGCATAAGGCTAGCTTTGAAGATTATGGACTTAGAATGTAAGATTGTATATATTGTCCTACCCAAAAGGGGAGAATGTTAGGTATGTAAGTCACCTAACAGCTATTTGGGTTGAAAATATATAAATCAGGATAGACATTTTAATACTGTATCTTTAAGAACATACAAAACTGTATGTTGGTTTCTCAAACAGCCATAAGATGGAGCCAGAAACCTGGGTTGCTTAGTCTTAGTCTCAGAAAAAGTGAGTGAGTCTTTTTTTCCTTCTGTTGGAGAGTATTGCCATTCCTCATAATTGACTGCTATTTTTGGATTTGATATAAGTCTAATACTGAACTGTTTTTGACACTGGACTTTGTTATTGGATTATCCCTGGACTGAAAACTGTCTGATTTTACCTGTGAATGACTTTGGACTGCTTGTTTTGAACTTTGCTTTAACCTTTCTGGAAGTAATTACCTACATTTACTGTACAGTGTTTCTGTGTGCTGTATGTGTATTATTCAAACACTTCTCTCAGCTACGTCTCCCTGTATGTGGTCATTCTCCTAATGGGGAATTACCTCAACAGGAGTTAAAGTTAAAAACATCTGGAGTAAATCAGAGAGGTATCTATGATAGTCAGCAAAAATAACAGAGTACTGTGAAACTGAAAATTTTTGCCATAAGAGTCTATGAACTATACCAATGTCACTTAGATATATGGAATAGTTTTTGAGGTATAGGTGTGATTTATGATTATTAAGAATGATATATGATGAAAATGGAATACAGAAGGTATTACAGAATACAGAAAGAAAGAGATTGTTTTGAATATTTTGTACATTATTTTAATTAATGTAAGCATTTTCCGAGGCTGTTTTCTTGATACATATGTATTTTTTCACATTCTTGAAATTCACAGGAAATATAAAGCTCAAAGTACAACTGTATTTCTTACTGTAAACTTATTTGGTAAGTTATTAAATACTAGTAAGTCTGCATTAAAAATACAATGCAAATTGTTTTTCTTCTGTGCTAACTTGGCTTACTCATGCTATTGATTTTGTATTAAATGTTAGAGTAGAAATAGCTGATAAAGAACCTAAACCTTATTATAGGAACAAAACAAATTTGAGCTGTTAATCAATATTAAATATAAAAATAATTATTTCTATATAAATTGAGCTCAATTTCTAGTGTATATAAGTGTTAAGCCTGTGTTCCCCAACCAGGGTTAAGGAGACAAGCTAAACAGAATGTGCAGCGTTAGTCAGATAGGCACACAGATAAATGAGTGAGATAAGTTTGTATGTTTGTTAACATACAGTAAAAATAACAGATACGCTTGTGCTATCAAAAATATAGTTTATTCCATTTAGAGATTATAGCATAGTCAAAATAACAGTCCATTAGTCATGTATCGTTTTAGTCAGTCCATTCAAGGATATTCAATTAGCAAAATCCGTGTAGAATAACCAATGTCAGTTTGGTTAAGTACTTGGACATGGGTTGGAGTAAATGGAGACAATCTTTGAATGTGAACTTTCAGCTCTTTATTGCATAGTGACTTCTCGAAACAATAACAGTGAACCCTGCCTTATATAGGCAACCTTTGTGAGAATTGTCCAATAGTGAGCTATGAACGCTAGCTCTTTAAACCAATAATAATCCTCTGTTAAGGGCCAATCGGATTCCTAAGAACTAACCAATCCGATCTGGCCGCCTAACAGCCTAACAGCCAATCAGAAATGCAGGGCCAGAACCCTGCACTTTATCTCAAGCTCATACTTTATTAACCATGGCACATACACAACACCCCTTCCCCCTGGCTTCTTAATTATGGTGTAGTTATATAGTTCTTTAAATAGGACGGTTGTCTTTTAAGTCTTTCGGATTTTCGTTGGACTGGTTGATTGCAATCCTGTTGAAGTAGATTGTTGTTTGGCAGTGTCTCTGCTTCTTGCTCAGGTGCAATTTCTTGCGGTGCAAATAATTCTCCTTCCTGCTCCATTTCTTGAGTCTCACTTGATTCGTCGCTCCCTTCGAGCAGGTTCCCTGGAACGTCATCTTCTTCTGTACCTCCCCCCCCCTCGGTTTGGTCATGGGGGACTTGTTGACTGGCCGTTGTGAGTCGTGACCATAATTGGTCAATATGCCGTTTCCACAGTCTATTGTCACAGCATTTCACTACGTAGGATTTGGGGCCGGTCACTCGCACTACCATTGCCTTTATCCATAACAGATCGCCTGATAAGTTTCGTGTGTAAACGCGGTCTCCTACCTGGAAAGTGCGACAGCGGCCACTGGATCCTATTGGCTTTTCCGGTTTGTAAGCAGGGTGCAACTGGTCGAGGTGGGAATGGAGTCTTCATCCCATCAGTAGTTCCGCAGGAGTTCTGCCGGTGACGCTATGTGGAGTTATGTGTTGCAAAAAGAGAATTTGGTTGACTTTGTCATCGATATTGTCATAGTCCATTTTTTGCAAAGTCTTTTTAACAAATTGGACCATGCGTTCCGCTCAGCCATTGGTCGCAGGGTGCGCAGGTGAGATGAGCGCATGGCGGATGCCGCGGTCAGCGAGGTACTGCTTGAACATCAATGCCGTGAACTGTGGCCCGTTATCGGACACCAGGACGTCAGGCAATCCATGGGTTGCAAAGAGTCTATTTAGGATCTTAATCACTGCCTCAGAAGTTGTGGCCGTCATCCGATGAATTTCTAACCAATTGGAGTATGCGTTGACTGTCAGCAGGAAGGTATATCCTTTGGTTGGCCCCGCGAAATCCAGGTGGATTCTGGACCAGGGTCCACGTGGCATCTCCCATTCAGTAGGCATGGCTTTTGGTGGGGCATTGCTGGCTTGTTGGCAATTGGTACACGCTTTGACCCACTGCTCGATTTGCCGGTCCATGCCTGGCCACCATGCGTAGCTTCATGCAAGAGCTTTCATCCGCACGATGCAGGGGTGGCCCTCATGCAGAATTTGTAGCAGCGTCTTCCGGAGTCGTTCTGGGACAACGACTCTATCGCCCCAGATGACACAGCCTTTTTGTGAAAAAAGTTCAGTCTGTCTTGCTTTAAATGGCGTGAAGTCATCTGGGACTTGGTCCAATGGCCATCCACGTTCTACCCAGCCTAGGACTTGAGCTAGGGTGTGGTCTTGTTTGGTTTCTCTCGCAATGTCTCGGGCGGTCATAGGTGGCGAGTTGAGTGTTTTGATCTGCAACATGGTTGCCGTTGGTGCCAGATTGTCGAGAGTCTCTGGAAGCAGTGCTCGGCTTAATGCGTCGGCGTGGGGAATGGCTTTCCCCGGGCGATATTGAAGGCGATAATTATAAGCAGCTAGGAATTCTGACCATCGGGTCATTCTAGGGGATAATGTGTTGGGGGTTGGCTTGTCCCCGGCTATTATCACTAGCAACGGTTTGTGGTCAGTTATAATGGTAAATGTCCTTCCATACACATATTCATGAAATTTCTTTACAGCTGAAACGATTGCGAGAGCTTCTTTATCAATTTGTCCATAGTTCCGCTCTGCATGTGAGAGAGTCTTTGAAAAGTATGCAACAGGGACTTCGTTCCCATTAGGCAGTACATGACTCAAAATGGCGCCCACCCCGAAGGGAGAGGCATCGCAGGTTATAACTAAAGGTAAAGTCTCGTTATACTGCATAAATACAGAGTCAGATGTAAGCAATTTTTTTACATTCTGGAACGCTTGTTCTTCCCGGTAACCCCATACCCACAATGCTTTTTTATCTAATAACCGGTGTAGCGGTTCAGCAACAGTCGCCTTGTGCAGTAAAAATACATTATAGAAATTAATGAGGCCTAAGAATGCCTGGAGATCGGCCTTGTTACGTGGCCTGGGGGCATTTTTTATCGCCTTTAATTTACTTTCGGTAGGGTGGATGCCCTGGGTATCAATCCGATACCCTAGAAACTCAACACTGTCAGTATATAAGTGACATTTATTTTTTTTCACCTTAAGTCCTGCCTCTTGGAATTTTTAAAGAACACATTTCAAACGATCCTGCAAGATTTTTTTGGTAGGGGCTGCAATTAATACGTCATCAAAATACGGAACCACGCCCTTGATTCCCTGTAACAACCTTTCCATGAGGCTTTGGAATATCCCCGGGGCCATACTAACTCCAAATTACAATCGAGTACATTTAAAAGAACCTCTGTGCGTTACAATTGTTTGGGCTTGGGCCGTCTTTTCATCCACTGGTAGTTGTTGATAAGCTTGAGCTAAATCTAATTTAGCAAAAACCTTTCCGCCCCCCAAGGAATGGAGGAGGTGCAGCACCACTGGAACTGGATATGCATTCTGCTGTAGGGCGTGGTTTAAAGTGGCCCAGTAGTCCCCACAAATTCGGATTGACCCGTCTGGCTTAATGGGTGTTACAATAGGGGTTTCTCATGGAGAGTGATCGATGGGCTTCAACAGCCCTTGAGCAATTAGCTTGTCGAGTTGTTCATCGATCTTAGCTTTAAGAGCGAATGGAACTCGACGGGGCTTCAAGCGAATTGGGGCTACTTTTGGATCTAGACTAAATGAGATTGGGGTCCCCTTATACTCACCTAAACGGTCCACGAAGACGTCGCTGAACTCAGAAATAAGGTCTTCCTCCCACTCACAACCACCGACTCGGTTCACGCCGGCCACCTCGATGCCTAGTGGCGCGAACCATTGGAGGCCTAATAGACTAGGCCTATCTCTGTCGATGATCGTTAGAGGTAAGTACGCTGTATGCTTTTTGAAGGAGACTCGGACTCGGCAGGACCCAACCACGGGGATTCGATTTCCTTGGTAATGAGGATGAGGCGTTGAAATTGGAGGTCTTGGCGTTGGATTGTGGGGATAAGTTGCTTGAGTGTCTTCCAAGAAACCATCGAGAGGGACGATCCCGAGTCGACCTCCAAGTGGCAAGGCTGGTTCTCAATGGCTACCGTGACTCGAATTTTCTTTGTGTCCAAAACTGAGGCGTGACCTATAGTGATAGTATGGTGAGTCTCTTCTTTTTGCAAAGCTCGATTTCTGTAGGAGTGGTTTACTGGTTCTTGCCTTACAGGACGGTTTCCTGTCGATTGGTGATAGTTGGCCCCTTTTGAGGCCTGGCTGGGTCCTGGTAAGCTGTGGCAGACCCGGCTGATGTGGCCTCATTTCCGGCACTCATGGCAGAGTGCGTCGCGGAATTTGCATTCGGCCCTGGCATGGTTTGCTCCACAGCCAGCGCAAGGGTGTAAGGGCTTAGGGCGAGGATCCCGGTCGGACCGCAGTTGATGGACCCCTTCTTTGTTGCTGTCTGACGACAAAGAGAGGTCCTCGTGGTGTGTCGTTAGAAGCTGCCCTTCTGAGTTGGGTGAGATTTCGCTGGTCGGTTGTGTTGCCGGAGTGCGGCTCCGCCGTAATTGTGCAGCCAACTTTTTGGTCGCCTCCGCAGCCGTGGCTTCGGCGATGGCATCAGCAAGGCTGGTGTCACCTTTCGCCATCAGCTTGCTTTGCATACCTAGTTCATCTAATCCCAGAATTACTCGATCTCTTAGTGCTTCTTCTAAATCGGAGGCCCCATAAATTCCGGAGGTCCGCCACGAAATCGGCCATGCTCTCTCCTTTGCGCTGGTTCCTCTGATAAAACTCATAGCGTCTCACAAGTGTAGGCACGGTTGGCGCGTAATGGTGTCTCAGGATGGATTCGAGGTTGTCCCAGCTCATGGCTTTCACTTCTCGAGATTTGGCAAATGCTTTTGCCATTTTAAATACAGCTGGGCTGCAGTGCGTCAGGAACAGTGCCTGCTTTTTTGCTGGTGTGGCGTCCTTCAAATTCGTCTCAAGAAACATTTGGAAGCGATCCATGTAGGATTCTCAATCCTCTTGGTTTGGATTGAACGGAGCGAGTGGTACGATGCCACTGTACATGGTTCCGTTGTTGGCGTCGTCTTTCACGTGCTTGGTATTGCTTCCTGATTTCTTAAGTTCAGACGTCTCCAAATCCCATGCTCGTCGCCCGTGTTAAGTACTTGGACATGGGTTGGAGTAAATGGAGACAGTCTTTGAATGTGAACTTTCAGCTCTTTATTGCATAGTGACTTCTCGAAACAATAACAGTGAACCCTGCCTTATATAGACAACCTTTGTGAGAATTGTCCAATAGCGAGCTATGAACGCTAGCTCTTTAAACCAATAATAATCCTCTGTTAAGGGCCAATCGGATTCCTAAGAACTAACCAATCCGATCTGGCCGCCTAACAGTCAATCAGAAGTGCAGGGCCAGAACCCTGCACTTTACCTCAAGCTCATACTTTATTAACTATGGTACATACACAACAAGTTCACTTACAAATAAATCAGTCCTTTCTCTCTCCTTTTCCAGTAGGAGAAAAAACGCAGTCTTGAATCCATCCAGTAATTAGGGATCATTAAGCCAGAGAGAGCAAGCTGCCGTTGTCTTGCTTCTTTTATGGTGCTATTACAACCACTCCCTTAATTACATTCCTACAGTTAAAGTTGCAGACACTTTAACTAACAAACCATGATTACATATTTATTATTTTACCTAAACCAGTTAGGGTAAACAATGTTATTCTATAGGGTAATGCTTTATTGACTTCCCAATCAAGAACATAACTTTAGATCTGATATTTCTCAGTGTGCTTAGATCAGTCAAGATTGGCTTATTAATGCATCAAATCTTAATTAGCATTTATTAACATACATATATAAGATGGTTCAGAAAAACAATTATGAAGGTAAAAATGAAACTAAAAATGAAGTGTAGTCTCTAACATAGTGTACATTTCATTTTTTATCTCTTTTCCAGAAGAATCAGTAGCAAAAAAAAAAAAAACTGGTTAGTTCAGGTTTTGATGAATCATTTATTGTTATCTTTCCCAGATTCTGGTTCTTTAATTGTACTGTGACTACAATCCCAAAATTCACATGACAGAAATTAGGAATTCATTTTTCCATAACTGGATTTTATCATATAATGATAATTAAGATATAATAATAAATATATTTGGGAGAGCATATTTGTTTCCTCCATTGGAAAATCTTATTGTTTCTTTTGCTATTTAAAAAACATTTTAAATCCGAAGGAATCCTTGGATCTTTTTCTGGATCTGTCCTTCAAAAAAGAAATTGGAGTACTGCAAAATGATAGTGTTGGATACTTCTTCTGGATTTTCAGGAAATATCCAAACACTATTGATCAAGTTGATAATGGTCACTTCATTTTTATGGCCAGATTAACCATGCCTTGCTTAGAGATTTTGCAACCTTTGCCACTTAAGAAACTGAATAATTTGAAGGAGAATCAGAAATCCCATTCCAAATTATGGTTTTTGTTTCTTTTAAGACACAGTTAAATAAAACTTTTTATTCTTCTTTTCTCTTCTAGACATTTGTTTCTGAATACTGCTAGAAAGCCATCTGCCTCCCACATCTTAAAAATTAATTTAATATACCGGTAGTTGATACTCTAACTCTGAGACTTCTATAAATAACTTGCCTTTTTTTCAGCTGAGCAACACTTTACACTTTTCCAATTAAACTTTGAAATATGAGGGTTTTTTAAAATATGTGCTTTAAGAAGATAATTTTTATGTCCTTGAGAAGTAAATGTATTTTTAATGGGAAAAGATCAAATTTGGTGAGTCAATTGTATCCTCCAAAAATTGACATTTTTGAAAAGGAATATCTGACTATCATATATTCAAATCTTATAAAAAATAATCAAACAAGTAATCAGTTTATTACATAAAAAAGCAAACCAGTGGGAGAGAGCAAATTGATGGTGCCTCTTCTCTGAAAACAGATCCTTCCCACCAGGGGAGGGATTCAAATTTTTTAACAACCAGTTCTGTGGGCATGGCTCAGTTGGTGGGTGTGGCTTGGTGGTCATGTGACTGGGTGGACATGGCTTGGTGGTCATGTTATTGGCTGGGTGTGGCCAACTCAATATCACTTACATTGAGGCACGCATCTCCTCGCTTGGCCTCTCATGATTGTGAGGATGCTGCAACAGTTGTAAGTGTGAAAAATGGTAATTAGTCACTTTTTCAGTGCCATTGTAACTTTAAATGGTCACTCCACACAAGCAAAGTACCAGCAAAAGAGGGGAAAAAAACTCTAAAGAAGTTGCAGAGACAGGAAGTCTAGTCCTGCCAAGAATGTAAAAAAGGTTAACATCGAGGCAGTTTCTGTAAGCAACACCAGAATGTTTCCTTCCTGCCTTCCTTACAGGATTAGGCCAGTAATTTATTCTAACAATCGGTTCTCCAAATTGCTTAGACTGTTAACAACCGGTTCTAGCAAATAGGTGTGAACTGGTAGAATCCCACCCCTGCTTCCCACTGTTTACAGAAGGAACATATATAACAATGCTTTCCAACCTTACACTCTTAGCTGAAGTTTTCAGCATGTTGCCAAAAGGTTCTATGGAATAATAGGGTGGAATGTCACATTAATTGTATTTTATTTTTAAAAAGTGTTAAACAATGTATCTGATTTTGGGAAGGTTGATTTTTTATAATAAGACTCAAAACATATGTTTTAAGTTATTCATTGTGTTGTTCCTTTTGAGCAGGGGTGTCACACTCATGGCCCATGGGCCAGATGCATCATGCGCTGACCACACCCATGCCTGGTTTAGCAAAGGGGGAAAAAGTAACAATACATCAAGTGACGCTGCATGAGTTGGACATCCCTGTTTTAGAATAGTGAACATTTAAAACAATCATAGTGACAATATTTAGAATGGATAGCAACTCTATATCAATTATCTGTTCTCATCTATTTAAGTTTAGGTTTACACTAATAAAGCTACAATTCCATACCCTCTTACTTATTTTTTTATTTTCATAAATAAACTACTAAACTACGTTTAGTTACTAAATGTAAAGAAAAGATATATATAGAATGTCTATGAACAATTATAGGTACTATTTGATTTTGGATTTTTGTATAATTCTTGTTTTGGTACAAATCTGAAACAAAGTCTGTCTTCCTCCCAAAAGAACACATTAATTCTAAATTATTCTTACATTTATTTTACTATTCAGAATTCTAGAGTTTTAGTCCCAGAACATGTGACAGAATGTACAACTGACCTTAGGAGCCTGGTGGATGGTGCCTGACCACTATAACTGAAAGCAGAATCAGTACCAAAAGGATATTTGAGTCCAGGAAAGGGAAGAATGAGAGAAAGGGGCTAAATTGTCTTAATTTCATTAATTGTAAGTAGAGCTGGCTTTCAAGATTATTTTATAATTCCCTACTGCATCTCTCTGTCTCACACACACTCATCTGTTTGCCATCTATATCAATATCTACATACATACATATATGGGGACGTGGTGGCTCAGTGGCTAAGACGTTGAGCTTGTCAATCAGAAAGGCTGGCAGTTTGGCGGTTCGAATCCCTGGGCACCACATAACAGAGTGAGCTCCTGTTACTTGTTCCAGCTTCTGCCAACCTAGCAGTTTGAAAGCATGTAAAAAATGGAAGTAGAAAAATAGGGTCCACTTTGGTGGGAAAGTAACAGCGTTCTGTGTGCCTTCGGCATTTAGTCATGCTGGCCTTATGACCGCAGAGACATCTTCAGCTTTATAACAAATGAACACTGCCCCCCTAGAGCCAGAAACGACTAACATGTATGTGTGAAGAGAACCTTTAGCAGTTTTACAAACATATACCGTATATACTCGAGTATAAGTTGACCCGAATATAAGCCGAGGCACCTAATTTAACCACAAAAAACTGGGAAAACTTATTGACTCGAGTATAAGTCGAGGGTGGGAAATGCAGCAGCTACTGGTAAATTTCAAAAATAAAAATAGATGCCAATAAAAACTTTCACTAGGACAGTTGAGAATAAGTTTGATGTTCACAATTTCCTCTTTGAAAGAGACCAGTAAATAGGGAACAAGAAGATGAAGAAAAAGAAGTGTGTTTTTTCACACTTTTCACACTGAAGTGAACAAAAATGGCATCATAGGAACAAGCTTATTCTCAGCCCAAAGGTTTGTTTCTGATTTCTTCCCTGATTTAAGGGAAATTTGGGAAACGATCTCACTATCATGAAAGGTTTGATTGATTCACTAACCCAAAACATCATGATGATGACAGTGGTAGGCAGGAGTCACTCTCTCCCTTGCAAGAAAAAACCAAGAGCCGTTCTTATGATATCTCTCTCTCTCTCCCCCCCCCTCCCCCTCCTCCCGAGTGGACTGAAAGCATCTGGAGCTGAGGAAATGAAACTGAGTGGAGCGACCTCAGCTCGCATTGCTTTCTCAGCCTAGAGCTCAGAAAAGCCTCCCCCTCCTCCCCCTCCTCCCGAGTGGACTGAAAGCAGCTGGAACTGAGGAAATGAAACTGAGTGGAGCGACCTCGGCTCGTGTTGCTTTTTCAGCCTAGAGCTCAGAAAAGCCTCCCCCTCCCATGCTTAAAAGTTGCAAAGGAAACACGGAAGCAGGGAAGCGGCTGCCCAGCTTCGGAGCTCCACACCATTTTTTTTTCAGAGGGGAATCTGACTCGAGTATAAGCCGAGGGGTTTTTTTTCAGCACAAAAAATGTGCTGAAAAACTCGGCTTATACTCGAGTATATACGGTATACCTATATTTTATGATCATATGGTTGTATCAGCAAAAAAATGCAGAAGTTCTCCTGATAGAAAGAGAGAAGGAACTCTTGCAGATCATAGAACTAGCTTCTTATAGTGGCATATGATTTCCTGGGTTTTTCTAATATCCATTTTTGGGGATAGAGTTTTACAATAATAGTCAAAGCATTCTTTGTGAATTCTTTCCTTTAGGAACAGATAAATGTTATTGAAGAATGCATGAAGGCTATGGTACTGAATGCTTGTCTGGAAAATGCCATATGCTCAAATCCTTCTTGTTATGTATGTAAATAGTTAAAATAAAAGCAAGCTTGGGGTAAAGTACAGGGTTCTGGTTCTGCACTTCTGATTGGTTGTTAAGCAGCTCGATCGGATTGGTTGGGTTCAGAGAATCCAATTGGCCCTTAACAAAGGACTCTTATTGGTTTTGGAGCTAGCGTTTTACAGCTCCCTATTGGTTATCTCACATTAATGTTGCCTATATAAGGCAGAGTTGTTGTTATTAAAGACACAAGTCACTATGTAATAAAGAGCTGAAAGTTCACCAACAAAGACTGTCTCCATTCATTTAACCCATGCCTCAAACTATATCACTGGCGATGAGGATGGGATTTGGAGACATCTGCTCTTAAGGAACTTAGAAGAAAAACAGAGCATGTGTTAAGACGATGCCACCAACGGAAACCATGTCCAACGGCATCATACCACCCGCTCCGTTCGATCCAAACTAAGAGGATTGGGAATCCTACATGGATCGCTTCCAAATGTTCCTCGAAACAAACAACCTGAAGGATGCCACACCAGCCAAGAAGCGGGCGCTGTTCCTGACGTACTGCGGCCCGGCTGTCTTTAAAATGGCGAAAGCACTCGCGAAACCTCGAGAAGTGAAAGCAATGAGCTGGGACGACCTCGAACCTTTCCTGAGAGACCATTACGCGCCAACCGTACTTACACTCGTGAGACGCCAGGAGTTCTATCAAAGAAGCCAGAGAAAAGGAGAGAGTGTGGCTGACTTCGTGGCAGACCTCCAACACTTGGGAGGCCTCTGCGGGTTTGCAGACTTAGATGAAGCACTGAGAGACCGCTTAATTCTGGGATTAGATGTGCTAGGCGTGCAAAGCAAGCTGATGGCGAAAGGCGACATCGACCTTGCTGACGCCATCGCTGAAGCCACTGCTGCTGAGGCGACCAAAAAGTCCGTGGCGCAACTACGGCGAAGCCGAAACCCAACGACCCCACCGACAGGGGACATTTTATCCAAGTCAGAAGAGCGGCTTGTTACGACACACCACGAGGACCTCTCTTCGTCGTTAGACAGCGACGAAGAAGGGGTCCATCGACTGCAGTCTGACCGGGATCCTCGGCCTAAACCTGTACGCCCTTGCGCTGGCTGTGGAGCAAACCATGCCAGGGCCGAATGCAAATTCCGCGATGCACTCTGCCACGAGTGCGGAAAACGAAGCCACATCAGTCGAGTCTGTCACAGTTTACCGGGACCAAGTCAGGCCTCAAAGGGAACCAACTTTCGCCAATCGGCAGGAAACCGTCCTGTAAGGTGAGATCCAGCAAACCACTCCTACAGATATCGAGCGTTGCAGAAAGAAGAGGCTCACCATACTATCACTATAGGTCACGCCTCAGCCATGGACGCTAAGAAGATTCGAGTTACAGTAGCCATAGAGAACCAACCCTGCCACATGGAGGTCAATTCGGGATCGTCCCTCTCGATGGTGTCGTGGAAGATATTAAAGCAACTCATTCCTACCATCCAACGCCAAGACCTTCGAATGCTACGTCTCATCCTTAAAGACTACCAAGGGAATCAGATCCCTGTGGTTGGGTCTTGTCGAGTCCACGTCTCATTTAAAAAGCATACGGCATACTTACCTCTAATGATCATCGATAGGGACAGGCCTAGCTTGTTGGGCCTCCAATGGTTTGCGCCACTCGGCATCGAAGTAGCCGGCGTGAACCGAGTCGGTGATTGCGAGTGGGAGGAGGACCTTATTTCTGAATTCAGCGATGTCTTCGCAGATTAATTTTGTTTAGCCTCGACCCTAAGGTCGCCCCGATCCATTTAAAGCCCTGTCGAGTTCGGTTTGCCCTTAAGGCCAAGATATATGAACAACTTGACAAACTAATTAAAAAAGGGATACTGCAACCCATTGATCATTCTCCATGGGAAACTCTTATTGTAACCCCCATTAAGCCAGATGGGTCAATCCGAATCTGTGGGGACTACCGGGCCACTCTAAACCACGCCCTCCAGCAGAACGCGTATCCAGTGCCGGTGGTGCAGCACCTCCTTCATTCCCTGGGAGGCGAAAAAGTTTTTGCTAAATTAGATTTAGCTCAAGCCTATCAACAATTGCCCGTGGACAATAAAACAGCCCAAGCTCAAACGATAATAATGCACAGAGGTGCTTTTAAATGTACCCGATTGCAATTCGGGGTAAGTGTAGCCCTGGGAATATTCCAAAGTTTAATGGAACGATTATTGCAGGGAATCAAGGGCGTGGTTCCGTATTTTGATGACATATTAATTGCAGCTCCTAGTAAAAAAATTCTGCAGAATCGTTGCATACTTTTCGAAGACTCTTTCCCATGCAGAACGTAACTATGGACAAATAGATAAGGAAGCTCTTGCAATTGTGTCAGCCGTAAAAAAATTCCATGAGTATGTATATGGAAGGACATTTACCATTGTAACTGACCATAAACCTTTACTGGGGATAATCGCTGGGGACAAACCAACCCCCTATATATTGTCCCCAAGAATGACTCGATGGTCAGAGTTCCTAGCTGCTTATAATTATTGATTGTTATATCGCCCGGGGAAAGCCATTCCCCACGCCGACGCACTCAGCAGAGCACCGCTACCAGAGACTCTCGACGATCCGGCACCAACAGTTTTGGCGTTACAAATCGAAACGCTCAACTCGCCCCCTATGACCGCTCGAGATATCATGAGAGAGACCAGACGAGACCACACCCTAGCTTGAGTTCTAGGCTGGGTAGAACGTGGATGGCCATTGGACCAGGTCCCAGATGACTTCGCGCCATTTAAAACAAGGCAGACTGAACTTTTTTCGCAAAAAGGCTGTGTCATCTGGGGCAATAGAGTCGTCGTTCCAGAACGACTCCAAAAGACGCTGTTACAAATCTTGCATGAAGGACATCCCGGGATCGTGCGGATGAAAGCACTCACACGGAGCTACGCTTGGTGGCCAGGCATGGACCGACACATCGAGCAATGGGTCAAAGCCTGCACTAAGTGCCAACAAACCAGCAATGCACTGCCAAAAGCTGCACCGACCGAATGGGAGACGCCACGTGGACCCTGGTCCAGAATCCACCTGGATTTCGCAGGGCCTATTAAAGGACATACATTGCTATTGACTGTCAATGCATACTCTAATTGAATAGAAATTCATCGAATGACCAATACAACATCCAAAACAGTCATTAAAGTCCTTAATAGACTCTTTGCAACTCATGGATTGCCGGACGTCCTGGTGTCCGACAACGGACCACAGTTTACAGCGCTAATGTTTGAACAGTACCTTGCTGATAATGGCATCTGCCATGCGCTCACCTCGCCAGCGCATCCTGCTACCAACGGCCAAGCGGAACGCATGGTCCAATTTGTAAAAAAGACTTTGCAAAAAGTGGACTATGATAATCTTGACGAAAAAATAAACCGCATTCTACTTCTACAACACATCACTCTGCACAGCGTAACCGGCAGAACTCCCGCAGAACTTCTCATGGGGTGAAAACTCCATTCCCGCCTCGACCGACTGCACCTTGCTTACGAGCCAGAAAAGCCTGCAGGATCCAGCGGACGCTACTGTACCTTCAAAGTAGGCGACCCCGTTTATGCAAGAAATTTATCGGGCGACCTGGTTTGGATTGAAGCAACGATAATACGCGAGACTGGGCCCAAATCCTATATTGTAAGATGTGTTGATGAAAGACTGTGGAAATGACATATTGACCAATTACGGTCACAACTCATATCGGCCAGCCAACAACTCCCCCACGACCAAACTGACGGGGGGGAAGGAATGGAAGAAGACGACATTCCAGGAAACCTGTTCCAAGAAAGCGATGAATCAAGTGAAACTCAGGAAATGGAGCAGGAGGAAGAATCATACGCTCCAAGGGAAATCACACCAGAACGAGAAGCTGAGCCACTGCCAAACAACATTCTACCTCAACAGGACTGCACGCAGCCAGTCCAAAGAAAATCTGATAGACCCAGAAGACAACCGTCCTATTTGAAGGACTATATAGTCACACAATAATTGAGGAGCCAGGGGGAAGGGGTGTTATGTTAAAATAAAAGCAAGCTTGGGGTAAAGTGCAGGGTTCTGGCCCTGCACTTCTGATTGGTTGTTAAGCGGCTCGATTGGATTGGTTGGGTTCAGAGAATCCGATTGGCCCTTTACAAAGGACTCTTATTGGTTTTGGAGCTAGCGTTTTACAGCTCCCTATTGGTTATCTCACATTAAGGTTGCCTATATAAGGCAGAATTGTTGTTATTAAAGACACAAGTCACTATGTAATAAAGAGCTGAAAGTTCACCAATTAAGACTGTCTCCATTCATTTAACCCATGCCTCAAACTATATCAGTTCTCTGTTGGCCACTTTCTTTTAAATATATCACTCATTCATTTCTTACTTGGCTTCTGAACTTATGTAAATAAACCATAGAGAAATTTAATTTTCAACAGCTAAAATGAAATAACTGTTCAACTTGGAGAAGTTATGTTGCCTTTATATTTCATCTTCATCTTCATCTTTGTCCTATAATCATAGGGAAGATGAAGAAATACCAAAATTGAGATGAACAATTTAAAAATACATATAGCTTGCCCTCTTTGTACCCGCATGATTGTCTTAAGTAACTTCTGAGATATACATCTTATTCTTTTTATTTTTTCCTATTTCCTATTTTATTTTTAACATTTGATATAGGCTTCAGGATTAATAAAGTTAAAAATAATAATAAAAACTATTCTTTTTTCACACCCAGTTGTAAAATGTTCATAACTTAAAAATGTTAACTGTTCTAAATAAACTGAAGAGTATCTGCCTATTTGCAAAAATAAATGAAAACAGTGATAGCATACAGGTAGTCCTTGACTTATGACAACAGACAAGCCTGCCCATATGATTGTCTCACTTAACAACTCCATCCCTTCTCTCTCCTGCAAATCCTGGGACTGCTTCCCACCCCACTAGGCCATATCTTTCTCCCCATCCTCTTGCCAAAAATCAATCACTTATTTTTTACTGATATCTTATGAAAGCAACTGAAAAGATTTCCTACACAGTGGAGAGGGAGTGCAGGCAACTCCCACCCATCAGCCTCTCTGTAGGCCAAGTGGCTCTGTCCTGAATGCAGATGCCACTTTGGAGCAGCCATAATTCATTGCAACTTGTCCAATTGGCACCCACTTATGATGTGCAGAAAGTCCAAGGGGCAGAGCTGGCTGCCCTCCTTCCCCATGGTGGTTTCTGCTGTTCTGGAGCACTTCTAAATGGCACCCACTTCCAAGATAGATCCATGTGTATTTTTGTGTGCATTTTTCACTTTAAATTAATTTCAAATTTGGGGGAAATTGCCTCATTAGCTGTATAGCTGCAGGGATCATTCTAAATCTAGGGCATTTCCTAGGATGCCAAATTTTAAGGGAAACCAAAATTTGCAAACTACACAATATGAGTATAAAATCTGATAATCTTAGTTCACTGTTGTAAAACTTTTTTCTTCTACACTTTTTGAAAACATCCACAGTGTCAGATGCGTGTCAATGAGGAGCAAATAAACCAGATATTGCATGACGTGAACAAGAAATTATTATTGCAGCTATTTGACCCCAGGTAGTCTAATAAAGACCCTAATAATGCAGATAGTCCTTGCTTAGCAACCATAATTGGGATCAGTAACTCAGTCACTAAGCACCATTGTTATTAAGTGGAGAATCATCTAACCCTGACATATAATTTTACTTCTGCATTTTCCATCAGCTCTGCTTGTCACAAGCTGGCAGCAATGTGCTTGAATTATAATCACATGCACTATAAGGATTGTTCACAAAGCTATTTTTACAGCACCATCATTTTGAATGGTTGTTAAATGAGGCAGACAATAAGTGGGGACTATTTGTATTACTGAAGCAAGATTGAGAAAAAAAGACTAAGGGATCAAGTTGTGTGGCTATCAGCTTATCAATTATAAGTAGTAATTGCACATTTTATTTCATATTTTTGAAAGTGAAATATAATTTTGCAGAATTGTACATTATGACAAAAATGGGCTGATATAATTAAAATTGATTTAATAATTTACTGTGCTAAATGGGGTGAAAATGAAAAAGAAAAAAAATGACTAGAGGTGAAAATTGTAAATAGAAAGCACAGATACTCAAAAAAGGAAACAAGAAGGCAGAGTTTGTGAATTTCTTAACAAAATCAGAAGATTAGCCAAATCATGAGGTGTACCAGAATAAGGCTTTGCATAGGATACCAAAATATGTATAGCCGGCCCTGATAGCTATGTTTTGAAATTTAAGTCATATATATTTTTCTTTTAAAATGTGACAAGTACAAATTTCCTCTCCATTGATATTCTCATTATATCAAAATATATTTTTATATTGCCTATTCTGGTATTTCTTAACTTTTTTCCTCTCAGAACTACTTCCCATTTTTTAAATTATGGCAGAACCAAAGAGATTTTTTTATTTGTATTGTTTGATACATACTATATTAAAACTTAAAATTGACATGTTGGTTGCCATTTCTCACAATTGTTTTATAGGATTTTAATATTGCATTATTTTGCACATAGACTGGCAAATAATTTTCATTCTGAACACTCCTAAACAAATATTAGGGGACTCTAAGTGTTAATAAACACTGGTCTATTGTATAACATAGAAGTCATGTTTAGAATTATTTTCCTTTGTCATGATTGTTCAATCCTTTCAAAGACAAATATTAATACTCCTAAAATATTATAAACTATTTTTAGAAGAATAATATTAACTAATTGGAGGACATTGCAATAGATATAATAAGGAGTCATAATCTGTGCAGAAATATTTTAGAAGTAAGTTCAAGAATAGCTTAATTTTGTGCAAGAACATTTTCAGAATAGCCAAGATAAAATGAATAACTACATTATAACTGCTTCATCATTGTTGGAAGGAGATGAACACGATTTCAATATTGGAAGAAACATCAGTAACTTGCACTATGCTGATGAACAACAACAGAGTGGTCAATGCCTGGAATGCTCTACCCAGCTTCATTGTTACATCCCTAAATTTTCAGAGCTTCAACCTCAAACTGTCTACCATGGACCTCACCCCCTTCCTAAGTGGTCTATAAAGGGGGCATACATAAACACACCAGCATGCCTACCGTCCCTGTCTCACTGTCCCCATTTATCTGCATTCATTTCCTTCATTCATGTTTATGTTCATACTTATACCTGCTATCTTGTACATGCTTGACAAACAAATATATAAATAAAATAACTTCTCTGATAGCTGAAAATGCAAAATATCTGTAAGCCCTAGCACAGGGCTGTCAAACTCCCGGCCCCTGGGCCAGATGCATCACATGCTGGCCATGTGCATGTCTGGTTCAGCGAAGAGGAAAAACGTGATAGCACCGTGAGTTTGCTATGTGATTGTCACCCCTGCCCTAGTACTAAAACTGAAAGACCACAATGAAAAAACAGGACTAAAATAAAGACGCTCAAACTAATGAGAAAGGTAGCACGGGCCTTAGAATTGACAATGGAGTGATTGAACTGTTGGATTGACATATGGAATATATGGAAATAATTGTAGGTAAATGACAGAAAGTTCACTTGAAAAAGCATAAGGAGCAACAAAGAAAATATGAAAGTAAAAACACAACGACCTGCATATAATTAAGACAAACATGCAAAGATTTTGAATTTATCCTAATTTTTCAAGTTATAAAAAAAAGGTAAAAATACCTCTATGTCCAATCTCCACTGGGAGGTTTTTGAAATAATAGATCCTCACATAAAAACAGCCAAAGTGCAGATTCATTTAAAGCAGCAATTGTTTTGTCTGCAAAAGTCTAGAGTGCTATAGATGAAATCCCATAGCTATGACCAAGATTTCATAAACAGATTAAAAAAACAATTTGCAAGTCGGAAACTTGAGTAGGCTATGATTTCAGGTGATTTTCTAGCGTGGATTGTGGCTTCTTTAACCCTTCTTTAATCTGTCTTCCCACATGCCATTTTTAAGATCAAATGCTACAAAAGAGACTGGTAAACAAGCAGTATCAATCTCATGACATATTCTGGGCAATAATACCCATAGTGGTCCATCTTCCAAAGACATTTTCAAAACTATAGTTTCCCTGTTATGAACTAATAAAGGCACTTAAATAAAGTTTTAACAAACCTTAAGAAAAAGCAGGGTTCTAATCCTGCACTTCTGATTGGCCGATAATAGCGATATCGGATTGGTCCGTTCTGAGGAATCTGATTGGCTGTTAACGAGCCACTCTCATTGGTTCAAGGGTTTAACACTTCCATGTTTCCCATTGGCTAATAGGTCAGCAGCCTACCCTATAAAAGGGCTGCTGCTGCCCTAGGGTTTTGCTCTGTTCAGAATGATTAATAAAGAGTTGAAGTTCACTGTTCACTGCCTTGTCTCCGTTCCTTGCACCCATGCACAGAACTTAACACTGGCAATGAAGGTGGGATACGGAGACATCAGAGCTGACTGAACACTACAGAGCAACAAACAGAGCACGTGACTGAAGGCACATCGACAACGGAAACCATGTCTGGTGGCGCCATACCATCCGCTCCATTTGACCTGGCACAAGAAGACTGGGACTCGTACATAGACCGGTTCCAGATGTTTCTGGAGACCAACAACTTGAAGGATGCCACTATGGAGAAAAAGCGAGCAGTGTTCCTGACCCATTGCGGGCCTGCCATCTTTAAGATGGCCAAGGCACTAGCGAAACAGGCTGAGGTGAAAACCATGGACTGGGACGTCCTCGCACCCCTTCTACGGGCCCATTATGCACCCGCCGTACCAATGCTTGTCTGAAGACATGAATTTTACCAGAGGGACCAGCGGAAAGGAGAGAGAGTTGCAGATTTCATCTCCGGAATCTGGGAGGCCTCTGTGGGTTCGCAGACCTCAAAGAAGCTCTGAGAGACTGAATAGTTCTGGGATTAGATGACCAGACAATAGAGAGCAAGATCATGGCCAAGGGGGACATCAAGCTTGCTGATGTCATCAAGGACGCTACTGCAGCAGAAGCAACTAGGAAGTCGGCCGCCTGTATGCGCCACACCAATGCACCACTCTGTCAACTCACCAGCGATACCTCACCTTACCTAGAGAGGCACACAACAGCGACCCACCACGAGGACCTCGAATCGCCATCAGAAAGTGATGAGGAGGAGGTCAACCAGCTCCGGTCTGAATGTGACCAACGCCACTAGCGGAATCATAGACTACCGCACCAATGCGCGGGTTGTGGGGCAAGCCACCCACGATCAGACTAAATTCCTCAACGCGCTCTGCCATTTCTGTGGGAAAAGAGGCCACATCGGGAAGGTCTGTAGAAGCAAGCAAGGATCCAGCCCACTTCAGAGGGGAAACAACTACCACCAGACCACAGGGAATCGTCCTGTGAGTCGGGAACATTTGAACCACCAATGGAACAATCACTCCTACAGAAATAAAACACTGGCCACTTCAATGAGACGAGAAGAGGCACACCAAACCATTACAATCGGTCACGCTTCATCGCTAGATGCAAAGAAGATCCGAGTGAAGGTTGCCATCGAAAACCAGCCTTGCGTGATGGAAGTCGATTCAGGATTGTCTCTCTCGATGGTTTCCTGGAAGACCCTTAAACAATTAATCCCTGCCGTCCGGCGTCAAGACCTCAGAGCCCAAAGAATCATACTCAAGGATTATCAAGGGAACCGAATTCTGGTCGTTGGATCCAGCCAAGTTCAAGTATCATTCAAAAATCGTATTGCGTCATTACCACTGACCGTCATTGACCGTGACCGGCCTAGCTTGTTAGGCCTTCAATGGTTCGCCCACTCGGGATCGAGGTAGCCAGCATTCATCAAACCAGAAGCGACGACTGGGAGGAGGCCCTCGTCCAGGAATTCCAGGACGTCTTTGCAGACAAACTAGGCGAGTACAAGGGTTGGGGCCCTGAGGTCTCCCGGAGACGGGGGGAAGCGATCTTCTCCAGGCGGGACCTCCTCTGCGTCTGTTTCTGGCTAGATCAATGTCCACCTCTTCCGCCAGCAAGTACCATGACTGTAATTCACGTGGATCCCTTCTGGAGATGCACGTGTGGTATACATCTTCATTTAAGCCATCTTTATATGTTTCCACCAGGGCCCCCTGGGACCAACCTCGGATGTGGTGTGCCAGCTGCCTGAATTCTTGGGTGTAGTCTGCCACCGATCTCCCCCCTTGAACTAGGGTCTTCATTCTGATTCTGGCCTTTCTCTCTGCCAGAGGATCCTCAAACCTTCTCCTCAATGCAGTCATGAAAACATCGAGGGTTTGTAGTTGGGGGGAGTTATCATTGTACAAAGTCACCACCCAATCTGCTGCCATCCCTTCCAGGGTTCTGGTAACGCATCTCACTTTGGCTGTTCAGAGGTGAACTCCCGCTCAAATTCTGCCATATAACTCCCAACTTGTACCAGGAAAAATCCCAATTCCCTTGGATTTCCTCCAAACTTTACATCTAGGGGGGGCAGGGGGCGTCTTCTAGGAGCCACTCCTATTGCTGGGGCTCCCCGGGCGTCAGCGGGCGGTTGCGCCGGCGGAAGCTGGGCAAGGGGGGTAGAGGTAGCTTGGCTCCCCCGGGCTGATCTCGCTCCCTCTTCCCCCTCATACCTTTGAGTTGTGCTGGTCTCTCCAGGAACATCCATAGAGATTTTCTTGGCTTCATCCAGCTTGCCTTCCATCTCTTCCCCCTCCTGCCAAAGCCGTCCCCTCGCACCTTTTCATCTTACAGTGATCTTGGGAGGAGGGGGGTCTTCAGGGTCTCTCCAACCAACCCCCAACGACCATCTGGGCATCTCGGCTGGGGTTTCTTCCAGAGTCAATTCGGCCAGCAGGTCAGCCACCGACCCTTCCGGCAGCGGCACGGGCTGCCCCCCCACAGCTCCCTGATCCTCTTCATCGCCGGTTGGAGACGACATGGGATGAAACCCCCTCGGAAGAAAAGTTGCTGTTTTCTCCGGGTGGGCTGATGTGTGGAGTTTCGGAATTATGTCAGGCTGCGCTCCTTTTAGATCCCAAGAAAGAAATACTCAGACTCCATGGGTAGAGCAAAGTTATCCTTTTACTGGGAAATAAAGTGGTAGCTACAAAGCAATTCCGAAACTGAGAAATTGGCGGGTAGAATGCATATACAAAGAAATAGATTTGTTCCCACCCCCCAAAGTTCAAATGGTTCTTCCAATTAAAACTTTTGAGACAGCTCATGTGGTCATCTTCAGATGGTGATGAGACGTCTTGTCAAATGACCTTGACATATTTTGATAAAAGTTCGCAGTTGCGCAAAAGAGGAAAAGATAGCCAGGAAACAGAAAGTTAAAGACAAGAATCCCCCCTCCCCTTGCTAGCCCAGCAAGGAATGCAAACACCTCCAGCTCTCTTCCCATATAAAATCCCCCCTCCCACCGTTGCCATGACAGCCGAGAGAAATAATGAAATAATAGCAGATAGTTAGGAAGGGGAAGGTATCTTGAGGCTGACAGGGACCCTGATATCATTTAACCTTAACCCTGAAGTAGCCCCCATCCGCCTTAAGCCTCGTCGGGTATCTTTTGTCCTTAAACCAAAGATCAACGAACAGCTCGATGAATTAATAGCCCAGGGTGTTTTAGAACCAACTGACCACTCTTGTTGGGAAACCCCAATTGTAACACCCATCAAACCGGATGGATCGTTAAGGATTTGTGGGGACTACCGGGCCACCCTTAATCACGCCCTTCAACAAAATGCTTACCCGGCGCCAGTGGTACAACACCTTCTCCATTCCCTGGGGGGGCAGAAAAGTCTTCACTAAATTGGATTTAGCACAGGCGTACCAACAACTGCCTGTAGATTAAAAAACCGCAGAGGCACAGACGATCGTTACACACCGAGGTGCCTTTAAATGCAACTGATTTGGAATGAGCGTAGCCCCAGGGATTTTTCAAAGTCTGGTGGAGAGACTCTTGCAAGGGATCAAGGGGGTCATGCCATACTTTGATGACGTTTTAATTGTGGCCCCGAATAGAGAAGTACTAGAAAAGCGTCTTAAAATGGTTCTCCAGAAATTTAAAGACTCTGGCCTTAAGGTTAAAAAAAATAAATGTCAACTGTGTACAGATAGAGTTCCTGGGTACCTAATCGATAAACAAGGCATTCATCCCACTAATAGCAAACTAAAAGCAATCAAAAACACCCCAAGACCCAGAAATAAGACTGACCTCCAAGCTTTCCTGGGGCTCATTAACCTTTACAACATCTTCTTGCCCCAGAAACCGACCGTAGCTGAGCCCCTGCATAGACTTCTCGACAAAAAAGCAACCGGGGTCTGGGAGAGGAGCACGCATTCCGACAAGTGAAAAACTTTTTAACCTCCGATTCTGTTTTAATGCAGTATAACAAGACTTTGCCTTTAACAATTACATGTGACGCATCACCATTTGGAGTAGGAGCCATTTTGAGTCATCTGTTACCAAATGGTAGTGAGGCCCCTATTGCCTATTTTTCAAGGACCTTATCGAGGGCTGAATGTAACCATAGCCAAACTGACAAAGAGGCTCTTGCTGTTGTATCTGCTGTGAAACGGTTTCATGAATATGTGTATGGATGAGTTTTTACTATTGTTACTGATCACAAACCTTTGCTGGGGATTATAGCGGGAGACAAGCCAGCCCCCTATATATTGTCACCTAATATGACTCGCTGGTCGGAGTTCTTAGCTGCGTACAACTATAAATTACAACACCGCCCGGGAAAAGCCATTCCCCACGCTGATGCATTGAGCCATGCCCCACTTCCGGAAATCGTCAACGACCCAGCTCCAACCCTTACGACACTCCAGATTGAAAAACTACATTCACCGCCACTAACAGCCAGAGACATTGCGATCAAAACAAAACGAGATCCTGTCCTGGCTCAAGTTCTTAGCTGGGTCGAATGAGGATGGCCAGTAGAACAAATCCCTGATGACTTCACACCTTTCAGAAACCGGCAAACAGAACTTTTTTCACAAAAAGGCTGCATCCTATGGGGAGATAGAGTCGTCGTCCCAGAGCGATTACAACGAGCAGTATTGAAAACATTGCATGACGGTCACCCCGGCATCGTGTGTATGAAAGTGCTCTCACGAAGCTACCTGTGGTGGCCAGGCATCGACAAGCAGATCGAAGCCTGGGTAAAGACTTGTCAAAAGTGCCAAGAAGTCAGCAGTACCCCATCTAGAGCAACTCCAACAGAGTGGGAAACCCCCCCGGGGGCCGTGGTCTTGCATCCACGTTGACTTTGCGGGACCTACTAAGGGAGATACGTTCCTCCTAACAGTGGATGCCTATTCCAACTGGCTCGAGATCCACGAAATGAAGAATACTACAACCGAGTCTGTCATCTGAAAATTGAATAGACTATTTGCAACGCATGGGCTGCCAGACGTCCTGGTCTCCGACAATGGACCCCAGTTCACCGCCCTGGCATTTGAACAATACTTAGTGGACTGGGGTATCCGCCATGCACTAACTTCGCCAGCACACCCTGCAACTAACAGCAGGGCCGAGCGCATGGTACAATTTGTTAAAAAAATTCTCCACAAAATGGACTATGGGGACATTGACGATAAACTAAACAGAATACTCCTACTCCAACACATCACACTGCACAGCGTCACCAACAAGACTCAAGCTGAACTGTTGATGGGACGCAAGCTCCGTTCCCACCTCGACCGGCTCCACCCATCCTACGAACCAGAGAAACCCTGTGGATCTAGCGAAAAATGCCACGAGTTCAAGGTAGGTGATTTAGTTTTCACTAAAAACCTCTCCGGCGAACCATTATGGGTCAAAGCAACTGTAATTCAAACCACCGGGCCCAGATCGTACCATGTGCAAACCTGGGATGGAAAAATATGGAAACACCATATAGATCAGCTTCACTCTAGGCTACAACCCAGTTCCCGCGACTCCTGTGACTCCCAAACTGAGGGGGGAGGGGATGTCGAAGAAACCGAATTCGAGATGGTGGAAAGCAGAAGTGAAGGAAGTCAGCAATCGGGCGCAATACAGGAAGAAGAATCTGGGAGGGGATTGGCCTCATCACAGAGGAATACCTCAACGGAGGCAAGCCCACAAAGATCAGAGGACAACAACAACAGAATTAGTGGCACCGAGTCGTCCAGTGAGGATACGGAACCGCCTGTACCAGATATGTCCAAAAACGTCCCGCCGAAACAGGACTACAGACAGGAACCGGTGGGACAGCGCAAATCTAATAGACAGTTAAAACAACCTACATATCTTAGGGATTATGTCACCGCACCCCTCAAACGGAACCCGGGGGGAAGGGGTGTTATGAACTAATAAAGGCACTTAAATAAAGTTTTAACAAACCTTTAGAAAAAGCAGGGTTCTAATCTTGCACTTCTGATTGGCCGATAATAGCATTATCGGATTGGTCCATTCTGGGGAATCTGATTGGCTGTTAACGAGCCACTCTCAGTGGTTCAAGGGTTTAACACTTCCATGTTTCTCATTGGCTAATAGGTCAGCAGCCTACCTTATAAAAGGGCTGCTGCTGCCCTAGCGTTTTGCTCTGTTCAGAATGATTAATAAAGAGTTGAAGTTCACTGTTCACTGCTTCGTCTCCGTTCCTTACACCCATGCGCAGAACTTAACATTCCCAAAACTCAGAAACTGTCAGGGTTGCTAACTTAATTGTGTTTGTGATTGCTTTTCTGTATAACAATATCTTAACTTCAAAGTACAGCTGTAAAAAATTTTTTGGGGGAGTATGAGGTAATACAAACTGAGCAAATAATTTTTATAGGCGGGTGGGGGGAGAGAAAAAAAACAAAAACAGCAGCATTCTTTGCTCCACATATAGCATCGAAACAAATACATTTTTAAAAATGAAAGCCATTTCAGATGAATTCCCCTGAGAGAGCTGAAACTGTGCGAGACAACCAGACTTTTAATTCACAATTGCATTCATCTTTGCATTTGTTTTTTGCTACAGTATCATTCTTTCTTTTTCTGAATAAAAACATTTCTTTTAATAATAAATGTTCCTTTCCTAAAACTGCTTAGGAAAATAAATAAGATAGCAGCCAATCTGTCCTGCAGATTAAAAAAGAACTAAGATTTTTTTAAATTTAATATGACTTTTAAAATGATAGAAAAGAGCATGAAAAGTTCATTCACACTGATTTTTCTACTGGCACTAAAACTTTCCATGGATATTTGTCATTATTATGTTTTTACATTATTATGTTTGTACTTTCTTTCCTGAAAATAATAAAAATAAAATGATATTGAGATAATTGATTTGTTAACATACATTTTGATAAAAATTGAAAGGCATTGATATTCACAAACATGAGATGTGAAATATGAATATTATATTACATTGCAGTTTTTGGATCAACATATTAAAATGTGTATTATAGATTGTTTTATGTACTCGGATTGTCTACATCAAGGTGAAAGTACAATTTACCATTTCTGTGTGATTGATTAATCTAGGCTGTTTTATTACCTGAAAAATTGTTCAAAACAGTTCCATTTAGTAGAGGAAATGTTGCAATACATTGTTCTTCATAAAACTAATTGAGTTTTTGAGAATCTAACATGCTAATGGAAGGAGGAGGGGGAGAGGGAAAGGACAAGCTAAAAAGTTGCATTTCTTTCTATAAGTAGAGATATCTGTGCCTTAAGACAAACCATTTGATGCTACATCTCCATTCCAATATTAGTGTCTATCTTCAAAGACATGTATCCAGAGCCTGTATCCTCACTGTTTTGCAGGAGGAACAGGAAAGTTGCAGCAACAGCAGCTAAAGCTCAGGAAGCTTCCTCATTGGTTGATGCAAGTTGCAGCAGGGTCCATCAGACCTAGACTACAAAAGAGCTTTCTGTCTCTCTTCACTGCCATCTAGTGGTGACCCCTGAGCCTTGCTACCTTTTGCTTACCTGCATTTCTGCTACCACCTATTCTGCATTTTAGGCCAGTGCTTCTCAACCTTGGCAACTTTAAAAGTTACCTCCCAGAATTCCTCAGCCAGGATTCCTGGTTGAGAAACCTATGAACTTTTTTCTAGCACATCGATGTTTTTCTTTTCTTTCTTATTTTAACAACTAAATACTTTAAAAAAAAAAAAATCAATTTTGGTACCAATTTGTGTCTAATGGGATTGTAATTTGGCAACATGCCTTAGAAAGTCTAGGTTGCTGCCCATTAACTACCAGTTATGGGGCTTAAAGAGGCTTTGTTTGCTAGTTTTTGTTTTAATCTAATAAAAATTTCTCATTTTGGACTTGCTCTTCTATCTCTGATTGACAAGGGCAAAGAAGATAAAACGATTGTAGTGGACCAGCAGATTGAATGGGCCATGCCTGGTGGTTTGTTATAGATCTACATTTAGTTTTTTTTTTAAAAAAAGATATATTTCATTTTTATGCAAATATTTTTTTTTCTACACAATGATTCTTGATTCACTTTTCAAAAGAGGTCACAAAACATCAGGTCCATACATATATTTTTATTAAGACAGTGTAAATAACAATATTATTCTAAAGTTAAAACTTGGTTTGATGTTAGTTGCAGCTAAGTACTTCACATTTTACACAAAAAAAGCAGGCAATTATCTGCTGGAACAGATAATCATCTAATTAACTATCCAACTAATCATGGGAGCAAGTGGTAGGTGTTAATTTTCTTTTTTTCCATTAGTGTGATTTAGGGCAGGGACATTCATTATGGAATGGATATATATGATGTGTCAGAAAAGGTCAAGTTAGCAGCCACAACTATGCAATCAAACACTATTAGAAGACTTGTAAAATCTGAAAAGTTGAAACATTTTCATTACATTTGGAAAATTGCGTGGAGTTGAATTGAAGCTGAAAGCATCTATGCTTTTTTTTATTTTTAAGAAACAACTTTCTCAGGACTGCAGCAGGAGAGGGGGGCAAAGGGAAATGATTCCTTCTAATCTGGTAAAATTCCTGTAATTTCATTCTTCCTATTGAAAAATGCAATTTGCATTTTAAATACCTTGTCTAGCCTCAGACAAACTACTTTAATAAAGAGAAAATCAGGTATTATAAGGCTATATAAGAAGGAAAAAATCCATCATATTTAGCTTTATGATTGCAGATAAAGGTGGGACCCATATTTTGTTTCTCCTCAAATATTGCTTGTCTACTCCCTTTGCTAAAATGGTTTGATTACAGTTCTCATGCTGTGGTATTTTATTAGTTTTCCTTCTTATAAGCTCTCCCTTTGATCTGTGTAGCTCAGACTCATTATTCAGTCATTAGAGTAAATAAATATAAATTCTCCTTCCCCAATACTCAAACAAAATATCAGAGGCACAACTACAGGGTGCTTTTTCTTTATTATTAGGAATAATGGTCCTGAATTATTGCTTTAATAGTTCAGAAATGGGATAGAGGACAGCTTCGAATTATCAACCCCAAAATAGAATAACAAATGAAAAATATTTTGATATGAACAAAAATAAATTGTAAGTAAACAATGTCTTGTGTGTGAAATAGCAAAGATACAAAGCCAAAAAGATTTAAACCAGCTTTTCTCTGATGTGTCAGAATAAAAAGTTGCACATTGGAATTTAATAATTGTTGTGAATGCATAAAGTATCTTGAGTTTGGAGTCAAGTGCAGGGTTCTGGCCCTGCACTTCTGATAGGCTGCTAATGGCAGGATCAGATTGGCCCGTTCCGGGGGATCTGATTGGCCATTAACAGAGCGTTCATATTGGTTAAGGGAGCTAGCGCTCCTAGATTGTTATTGGTTAAATAGTTATTGGGTTGCATATATAAGCAGGGCTATAACTGCCATTGAGTTTGAGCTGTCACCATGTAAATAAAGAGTTGAAGTTCACCGTTCCAGAGGCTCGTCTCCATTCTTTCTCGCCCATGCTCCAAACATAACACTGGCGACGAAGGTGGGATGTGGAGACGTCAGAGTTGACTGAACTAAGAAAAAACACCGAGCACGTGGCTGACAGCACTACCCGACGGAACCATGTCCGGCGTCGTCGTACCACCCGCTCTGTTCGATCCAGTGCAAGAGGACTGGGAGTCCTACATGGATCGTTTCCAAATGTTTTTTGAAACTAACAATTTAAAGGATGCCACAACCGGGAAGAAACGCGCGGTATTCCTCACACATTGCGAGCCAACCATATTTAAGATGGCTAAAGCACTAGCCAAACCTTCAGAAGTGAAGGCGATGGACTGGGACGTCCTCGAACCCCTACTAAGAGTCATTACGCATCGACCATGCCCACACTTGTGAGATGACACGAGTTCTATCAAAGAAATCAGCGAAAAGGAGAAAGCGTCGCCGATTTCATAGCAGACCTCCAAAATCTGGGAGGCCTCTGCGGATTCGCCGATTTGGAAGAGGCACTGAGAGATCGAATAGTTCTGGGACTAGATGTGCCAGGTGTGCAGAGCAAGCTGATGGCAAAAGGCGACATCAGCCTTGTCGATGCCATCGCCGATGCTACTGCAGCAGAAGCAACCAGGAAGTCGGCTGCACAATTACACTGCAACCACGCTCTGGTACACCAACCGACTGGTGACATTTTACCCAAGTCAGAAGGGCAGCTTACAACGGCCCACCACGAGGACCTCTCTTCGTCGTCAGACAGCGACGAAGAAGAGGTCCATCGACTGCAGTCTGATCAGGACCCCTACCCGAAGTCCCTACACCCTTGCGCTGGCTGTGGAGCCAACCATGCCAGGTCCGAATGCAAATTCCACGACGCGCTCTGCCATGAGTGCGGGAAGAGAGGCCACATCAGACGGGTCTGCCGAAGTTTACAAGGACCCGGCCAGGCCTCAAAAGAGGCTAACTATAGCCAATTGACAGGAAACCGTCGTGTAAGGCGAGAACCAGTAAACCACTCCTACAGAAACCGAGTTTTGAATCGCCCAACGAAGCGAGAAGAGGCTCACCATACTATCACTATCGGTCACGCCTCTGCCTTGGATGCCAAGAAAATCCGAATTACAGTGGCCATCGAGAACCAGCCTTGCCAAATGGAAGTCGACTCGGGATCGTCCCTCTCGATGGTGTCCTGGAAGACCCTCAAGCAACTCATCCCCACGATCCAGCGCCAAGACCTCCGTTCCCAAAGACTTATTCTTAAGGACAATCAAGGGAATCAAATTCCTGTCGTTGGTTCCAGCCAAGTCCGGGTCTCTTTCAAGAAGCACACAGCGTATTTACCTCTAACTGTGATCGACAAAGATCGGCCTAGTCTGCTAGGTCTCCAATGGTTCGCGCTACTTGGCATTGAAGTGGCAGGCATAAACCGAGTCAGCGGAAGTGACTGGGAGGAGGACCTCATCCATGAATTCAGGGACGTCCTTATGGAAAATTTAGGCGAGTACAAGGGGACCCCAATATCATTCAGCCTTAATCCAAAGATAGCTCCCATCCGCCTTAAGCCGTCGAGTTCCGTTTGCCTTAAAGCCAAAAATCGACGGACAACTCAATAAATTAATAGCTCAGGGGGTGCTAGAACCTACCGATCACTCCCCCTGGGAGACCCCAATCGTAACACCAATTAAGCTGGATGGTTCAATTCGAATTTGTGGGGACTACCGGGCCACCCTGAACCACGCCCTACAGCAAAATGCATATCCGGTGCCGGTGGTGCAGCATCCCCTCCATTCCCTGGGGGGCGGAAAAGTCTTCGCTAAATTAGACTTAGCTCAGGCATATCAGCAATTACCTGTTGATGAAAAGATGGCACAGGCACAAACGATTGTGACGCATACTTTAAATGTACCCGGCTTCAATTCGGAGTCTGGAATTTTTCAGAGCCTTATGGAGAGGCTACTACAAGGGATTAAAGGCATGGTCCCCAACTTTGACGATGTATTAATTGCTGCACCTATAAAAAAAAATCTTACGGGATCGTTTAAAATTAGTTCTACAAAAATTCCAAGACACCGGTCTTAAAGTGAAAAAGAATAAGTGTAATTTGTGTACAGATCGTGTCGAGTTTTTAGGGTACCTAATTGACAGTCAGGGTGTTCATCCTACCGACAGTAAATTGAGAGCAATAAAAAACACTCCCAGGCCTCGGAACAAGGCCGATCTCCAGGCGTTCCTAGCCCTCATCAACTTTTATAATATATTTCTACCACATAAAGCAACTGTCGCTGAGCCGTTACATCACTTGCTAGACAAAAAAGCAATTTGGTTATGGGGTCATTAAGAAGAAAAGGCGTTCCATAATGTAAAAAAACTACTGACTTCTGGCGCTGTACTCATGCAGTACAATGAGATTTTGCCGTTAAATATCACATGTGATGCTTCGCCTTTCGGAGTGGGCGCCATTTTGAGCCATGTACTGCCTAATGGTAACGAAGCCCCTGTTGCATATTTTTCAAAGACACTTTCAAAAACTGAGCGAAATTATAGCCAAATTGATAAAGAAGCCCTCGCAATTGTATCTGCCATTAAAAGATTTCACAAGTACGTGTATGGCCGGGCTTTTACTATTGTGACTGACCACAAACCGTTATTGGGGATAATAGCTGGAGATAAGCCGACTCCCTACATATTATCCCCCAGGATGACTCGCTGGTCAGAATTCTTGGCTGCTTATAATTATCGGCTGCAATACCACCTGGGGAAAGCCATTCCCCACGCCGACGCATTGAGCCGAGCACCGCTTTCAGAGACTCTCGATGATCCCGCACCAACGGTAACCACGTTACAGATTGAAACACTCCACACACCGCCATTAACTGCCCGAGATATTGCGAGAGAAACCAGACGTGACCCCACTTTAGCGTGAGTCCTAGGCTGGGTAGAATGCGGATGGCCATTGGACCAATTATCGGATGACTTCACACCATTCAAGACTCAACAAACGGAGTTGTTTTCTCAAAAAGGCTGTGTCATCTGGGGTGATAGAGTCGTTATCCCAGAACGATTCCAAAAAGCAGTACTGAGAACCTTGCACGATGGCCACCCCGGTATCGTGCGAATGAAAGCCCTCACACGAAGCTACGCATGGTGGCCAGGCATCGACAAGCAAATCGAGAATTGGGTTAAAGCTTGTCATAGATGCCAGGAAGTGAGCAACGCCCCACCAAAAGCCATCCCTACCGAATGGGAGACACCACGGGGACCCTGGTCCCATATTCACCTGGACTTTGTGGGGCCGACCAAAGGCCACACCTTTCTTCTAATGTTGACGCCTACTTGAATTGACTCAAGAGTCACTGCATGATGAACAGGACCACCAAAGCGGTTATCAAAAAATTGGAAAGACTGTTTGCAACCCACGGATTACCAGACGTTCTGGTATCCGACAACGGGCCCCAATTTACCGTGCTGTCCTTTGAGCAGTACCTGGCTGACCGTGGCATCCGACATGCGCTCACCTCACCTGTGCACCCTGCAACCAATGGCAGGGCTGAGCGCATGGTCCAATTTGTTAAGAAAACTTTGCAGAAATTAGACTACGATAACATCATCAACAAAATCAACCGAATCCTTTTTCTGCAACACATCACACCTCATAGCGTCACCAACAAAACTCCCGCCGAACTGCTAATGGGACGAAAGCTCCTCTCCCACCTTGACCGGTTATACCCAGCTTATGAACCGGAAAAACCACTAGGATCTAGCGGCTGATGTCATACCTTCCAGGTAGGCGATTTGGTATACGCTAAAAACCTATCGGGCGACCTGCTGTGGGAAGATGCGACAGTAGTTCGTGTAACCGGCCTGCGATCCTACCTTGTACAATGCCTTGACGATAGACTATGGAAACGCCATATCGATCAATTATGATCATGGGTCCAGTCGGGCATTTCTGAACTCCCTTATGACCAAACTGAGGGGAGGGGGAGATACGGAAGAAGACGAATTTCAATTAGAAGAAAACCCGATCGAAGGGAACGATAGCAGAATAGAGACACAGGAATTGGAACCAGAGATGGGAATAGATTCACCTCAGGGAGTTGCCGAAGATATTGGTGACGACGGAAACGTGAACTCTGAACCAGAGGCAACCCCTTCGCCAAACAACGATCTACCTCAGCGAGATTGCAGCCAAATGCAAAACACATAGCGAAAATCAAAAAGACTAATATAGCAACCGTCCTACCTTAAGGACTATGTAACTGCGCCCTGTAAACAGAAGCCAGGGGGAAGGGGTGTTGTGAATGCATAAGGTTTAATAAAGTTATCTTGAGCTTGGAGTCAAGTGCAGGGTTCTGGCCCTGCACTTCTGATTGGCTGCTAATGGCAGGATCGAATTGGCCCGTTCCGGGGGATCTGATTGGCCATTAATGGAGCGTTCATATTGGTTAAGGGAGCTAGCGCTCCTAGATTGTTATTGGTTAAATAGTTATTGGGTTGCATATATAAGCAGGGCTGTAACTGCCATTGAGTTTGAGCTGTCACCATGTAAATAAAGAGTTGAAGTTCACCGTTCCAGAGGCTCGTCTCCATTCTTTCTCGCCCATGCTTCAAACATAACAATAATCAAACTGAAATTTTTCTGAAGTTTATTTCAAATAAACTGTAGCAAAACCGATCCAGATTGAAAGTGAAATATTTCTTCATATTTCACAGTATACTGTAGGTAAGCACCATCCATCAACATATATACATTTAAAGCTGCCATTTTTTCCATAAAATAATAGTAAAACAATGTAATAAATGTGATTCATCATTTATATTCTTCTATTCATTGAATTAATCTTTGAAATTGATTCACATTTCTGATTTCATAATGAGTCACTCTAGGTGACTGCCCAGATAAGTCCCGGCAGTTCTCTAGGCATGATTTCACCAGTGGCTTACCAATGCTTCCTTCCTAGGGCTCAGAGAGGGTGACTAGACCAAGGTTTCCCAATTGCCTTTCATATTTAAGGTGAGACTAGAACTCACAGATCACAGGCCTAGTTCCTTAACCATTGTAGCAAATTGTCTCTCTGTAACATATTTGGGCTCTGTTAATTCTCATTATAAAATACCAGAGTCCCAAATGCATTACAGAGAGACAGTTTGCTATAATGTTTGAGGAACTAGGCCATAAACTGTGATCTGTGAGTTCTAATCCCACCTTAGATATGAAAGGCAGCTGGGTAACCTTGAACCAGGCACTTTCTCTCTCTGTCCTAGAAGGGAAGCAATGGTAAGCCACTTCTGAAATCTTGCCTAGAGAACTGCAGGGACTTATCTGGGCATTCAACTGGAGTGAACATTTATTCAAATTCAGATACATGCTTCATTATCTGATACATGCTTCATTAACATTACAGCAAGATTTCTGACAGGTTGTGCTAGTCAAACATTTATTGCCTAAAAATAGATGTACTACTTCAAGGAAAGCGAAGCATATTAGTCTCAAGGATGACTACTGTGGTCAATCTTCAGTTCTTTCAACTTTGAAACACAAGTATCATTTTAAAGTTGCTTATACATGTTCATGGAAAACATGTGTATGTATCCTTTACTCTAGGTATTTTATCACAGCATTGCCTGGACAACTTCAGGAGTTATATTGCATGTAACATGCCAACTAAATCACGTTAAAATAAGAATATCATTTTTATTTGAAGAGGGAAGGAAGAATTCAAGACATACACATTACTAGTTGTAACACAATTGCTTACATTGGCAATGTTTTCTTCTTCTAAACAACAAAGTCACCCATTTTTCTCTCCTTTGGTACTTGCTGTGCCATGACAATACTGCAATTTAGAGCCAATTAAGGATAATTAGCAAAAGACTGTTTATTTCTACAAATGTTTGAAGTACCACATCAGCTCTGATTCTTATTTGTTAGGTAACAGGGAAAACACACATTCATGACAAATGAAGCCATCTTGGGAACGTGAGTCACATAAGTAGAAGATTCATGAGTAGACAATCCACCTCCTAGGCCGCTATAAGGATTCTTCTAAGGAACAGACAACTTTGCTAGAAAAATACATGTTATCTATTTATAGCGCTTCCTTAACTGAAATAGACAGCAGATCCCATGATTCTGTAATAATAATTAATCATAAAATCTTTCAATTCATATAGGATTTCTTTTCCATTTCCTATACGAGTTTCTGATCTTCTCAGTATGATATATATACAAAACCTAACATAAGAAAATGTAGCTGCTCCTATTCTGTATCTTCATTCATCACATACATTATTTCTTACTCTGTTTTCTCAAATGCAGTGAAACCCATTCAGCATAATTCCCAATTCATTTTGGACTACTAGATTCTTTGACTTCAAATGCCTATACTCTTTTGTTGTTTTCCCACTGTTTATTTATATTGTCAATAACAACTTGAACATTTTTCCTGTAGGAAATCAAAGAGCTGTTGATAGTTGTCATGTCTGCACTCAAGAAATAGAGCAAACATGCAAGGAGATATGCTTATGAAGAAAGAAATCTATCATAGTTCACATTTTTTGCAAATAATCAGAAAAATAAAAAGTGATTTCAAAGAAGAAAGAATAATGTAGATTTTTTTCCTTTTTCTGTTCTTTTTAGAAAACAAATAATTAATCTGTTATAAAAGAATAAGATACTGTGAGGGATTTTTTGCCTTTAATTTTGTAAAAAGTCCCATTTACAAATTCAGGCTATTTTTTGTGTTTTTTTCAATTTACTCTACAATTAATCTTAGCTCAAAAGTTAAAATGTTGTATGTATTAGTTTTCCTGTTACTTTTATATTCCATGTTATGGATTCAGGCATGGGTAGAATGAATGGAGACAGTCTTAGTTGGTGAACTTTCAACTCTTTATTGCATAGTGACTTCTAACTTGTATAACAAAAACTCTGCCTTATATAGGCAATTCTAATGTGAAATAACCAATAGGGAGCTGTAAAACGCTAGCTCCAGAACCAATAAGAGTCCTTCGTTAAGGGCCAATCAGATTCTCAGAACCCAACCAATCCGATCTAGCCGCTTAACACCCAATCAGAAGTGCAGGGCCAGAACCCTGCACTTTACCCCAAGCTTGCTTTTATTCAACTATTTACATACATAACACCCGTTCCCCCTGGCTTCACAATTAGTTTGTGACGATGTAGTCCTTTAAATAGGACGGTTGTCTCTTGGGTCTGTCAGATTTTCTTTGGACTGGCTGCGTGCAGTCCCGTTGAGGTAGGGTGTTGTTTTGTAGTGGCTCGGCTTCTTGTTCTGGTGTGATTTCCCTTGGAGCATACGATTCTTCTTCCTGCTCCATTTCCTGGGTTTCACTTGATTCATCGCTTTCTTGGAACAGGTTTCCTGGCATGTCGTCTTCTTCTCTTCCTCCTCCCCCTCAGTTTGGTCGTTGGGAAGTTGTTGGCTGGCTGTTATAAGTCGTGACCGTAATTGGTCAATATGTCTTTTCCATAGTCTCTCATCAATACATTTTACAATATAGGATCTGGGCCCAGTCTTGTGTATTACCGTTGCTTCAATCCAAATTGGGTTGCCCGATAAATTTCTTGCATAAACGGGGTCGCCTACCTTGAAGGTACGGTAGCGTCCGCTGGATCCTGGAGGCTTCTCTGGCTCGTAAGCAGGGTGCAGTTGGTCGAGGCGGGAACGGAGTTTTCGCCCCATGAGAAGTTCAAAGGGAGTTCTGCCGGTTTCGCTGTGCAGAGTGATGTGTTGTAGAAGTAGAATGCGGCTTATTTTTTCGTCAAGATTATCATAGTCCACCTTTTGTAAAGTCTTTTTTACAAATTGTACCATGCGTTCCGCTCGGCCGTTGGTAGCAGGATGCACCGGCGAGGTGAGCGCATGGCGGATGCCGTTATCAGCAAGGTACTGTTCAAACATTAGCGCTGTAAACTGTGGTCCGTTATCGGACACCAGGACGTCCGGCAATCCATGAGTTGCAAAGAGTCTATTGAGGACTTTAATGACTGCCTCGGAGGTTGTATTGGCCAGTCGATGAATTTCTAACCAATTAGAATATGCATCGACAGTCAACAGCAATGTCTGTCCTTTGATCGGCCCTGCGAAATCCAGCTGGATTCTGGACCAGGGTCCACGTGGCGTCTCCCATTCGGTCGGTGCAGCTTTTGGCGGTGCGTTGCTGGTTTCTTGGCACTTGGTGCAGGCCTTGACCCATTGCTCGATGTGTCGGTCTATGCCTGGCCACCAAGCGTAGCTCCGTGCGAGTGCCTTCATTCGCACGATCCCGGGATGTCCATCATGCAAGATTTGTAACAGCTTCTTTTGGAGTCGTTCTGGGACGACGACTCTATCGCCCCAGATGACGCAGCCTTTTTGTGAAAAAAGTTCAGTCTGTCTTGTTTTAAATGGCGCGAAGTCATCTGGGATCTGGTCCAATGGCCATCCACGCTCTACCCAGCCTAGGACTCGAGCTAGGGTGTGGTCTCATCTGGTCTCCCTTGCGATATCTCGAGCAGTCATAGGAGGCGAGTTGAGCGTCTCGATTTGTAATGCCGATACTGTTGATGCCGGATTGTCGAGGGTCTCTGGTAGCGGTGCTCTGCTGAGTGCGTCGGCATGGGGAATGGCTTTCCCTGATCGATGTAACAATTGATAATTATAAGCAGCTAGGAACTCTGACCATCGAGTCATTCTTGGGGACAATATATAGGGGGTTGGTTTGTCCCCAGCGATTATCCCCAGTAAAGGTTTGTGGTCAGTTACAATGGTAAATGTCCTTCCATATACATACTCATGGAATTTTTTTACGGCTGACCCAATTGCAAGAGCCTCCTTGTCTATTTGTCCATAGTTACGTTCTGCCTGGGAGAGAGTCTTCGAAAAGTATGCAACGGGAGCCTCATTTCCATTAGATAGCACATGGCTCAAAATAGCGCCCACCCCAAACGGTGAGGCATCACAAGTTATAACCAATGGTAATGTTTCATTATATTGCATAAGTACAGAATCAGATGTAAGTAAATCTTTTACATTTCTAAACGCTTTTTCTTCTCGGTAACCCCAAACCCACAATGCTTTCTTATCTAATAACCGGTGTAACGGTTCAGCCACAGTCGCCTTATGCGGTAAAAACACATTGTAGAAATTGATAAGGCCTAAAAATGCTTGAAGATCAGTTTTGTTACGAGGTCTGGGAGCATTTCTAATCGCCCTTAATTTACTCTCAGTTGGGTGAATACCCTGACTATCAATGCGATAACCTGGAAATTCAACACTGTCGGTATACAGATGACATTTATCCCTTTTTACTTTCAGTCCCACTTCTTGGAATTTTTTAAGAACACATTTTAAACGATTCTGCAAAAATTTTTTACTAGGGGCTGCAATCAATACGTCATCAAAATACGGAACCACGCCCTTGATTCCCTGCAACAATCGTTCCATTAAACTTTGGAATATTCCCGGGGCTACACTTACCCCGAATTGCAATCGGGTACATTTAAAAACACCTCTGTGCGTTACTATCGTTTGAGCTTGGGCTGTTTTATTGTCCACGGGCAATTGTTGATAGGCTTGAGCTAAATCTAGCTTAGCAAAAACTTTTCCACCTCCCAGAGAATGAAGGAGGTGCTGCACCACTGGCACTGGATACGTGTTCTGCTGGAGGGTGTGATTTAGAGTGGCCCGGTAGTCCCCACAGATTTGGATTGACCCATCTGGTTTAATGGGGGTTACAATAGGAGTTTCCCATGGGGAATGATCAATGGGTTGCAGTACCCCTTGTTTAATTAGTTTGTCAAGTTGTTCATCTATCTTGGCCTTAAGGGCGAATGGAACTCAACGGGGCTTTAAACGGATCGGGGCGACCTTAGGGTCGAGGCTGAACGAAATTGGGGTCTCCTTATACTCGCCCAGATGATCTGCGAAGACATCACTGAATTCAGACATAAGATCCTCCTCCCACTCGCAATCACCGACTCAGTTCACGCCGGCTACTTCGATGCTGAGTGGCGCAAACCATTGGAGGCCCAACAAACTAGGCCTGTCCCTATCGATGATCGTTAGAGGTAAGTATGCCGTATGCTTTTTAAACGAAACGCGGACTCGACAAGACCCGACCACAGGGATCCGATTCCCTGGTAATCTTTAAGGATAAGGCATTGCATTCGAAGGTCTTGGCGTTGGATGGTAGAAATGAGCTGCTTTAATGTCTTCCACGACACCATCGAGAGGGACGATCCCAAATCGACCTCCATGTGGCAGGGTTGGTTCTCTATGGCTACTGTAACTCGAATCTTCTTAGCATCCATGGCCGAGGCGTGACCTATAGTGATAGTATGGTGAGCCTCTTCTTTCTGCAACGCTCGACATCTGTAGGAGTGGTTTGCTGTGTCTCGCCTTACAGGACGGTTTCCTGCCGATTGGTGAAAGTTGGTTCCCTTTGAGGCCGGGCTTGGTCCCGGTAAACTGCGACAGACTCGACCAATGTGGCCTCATTTCCCGCACTCATGGCAGAGTGCATCGCGGAATTTGCAGTCTGCCCTGGCATGGTTTGCCCCGCAGCCAGCGCAAGGGCGTGAGGTTTTAGGACGAGGGTCCCGGTCGGACCGCAGTCGATGGACCCCTTCTTCGTCGCTGTCTGACGATGAAGAGAGGTCCTCGTAGTGCATTGTTGCCAACTGCCCTTCTGAGCTGGGTGAGATGTCGCCTGTCGGTGGGTTTGTTGGGTTTCGGCTTCGCCGTAGCTGCGCCGCGGACTTTTTGGTCACCTCAGCGGCAGTGGCTTCAGCGATGGCATCAACAAGGCCGATGTCGCCCTTCGCCATCAGCTTGCTCTGCACATTTAGTGCATCAAATCCCAGAATTAGGCGGTCTCTCAATGCTTCATCTAAGTCTGCGAACCCGCAGAGGCCTCCCAAGTGTCGGAGGTCTGCCACCAAGTCAGCCACACTCTCTCCTTTTCGTTGGCTTGATTGATAGAACTCATGGCGTCTCACGAGTGTGGGCACGGTTGGCACGTAATGGTCTCTCAGGAGAGGTTCGAGGTCGTCCCAGCTCATTGCTTTCACTTCTTGAGGCTTCGCGAGTGCTTTTGCCATTTTAAAGACAGCCGGGCCGCAGTACGTCAGGAACAGCGCCCACTTCTTGGCTGGTGTGGTGTCCTTCAGGTTGTTCATTTCGAGGAACATCTGAAAGCGATCCATGTAGGATTCCCAATCCTCTTGGTTTGGATCGAATGGAGCTGGTGGTACAATGCCGCCGGACATGGCTTCCGTTGGTGGCGCCGTTTTTTTTCACGTGCTCTGTTTTTCTTCCAAGTTCCTTGAGATCAGATGTCTCCAAATCCCACCTTCGTCACCAGTGTTATGGATTCAGGCATGGGTAGAATGAATGGAGACAGTCTTAGTTGGTGAACTTTCAACTCTTTATTGCATAGTGACTTCTAACTTGTATAACAACAACTCTGCCTTATATAGGCAATTCCAATGTGAAATAACCAATAGGGAGCTGTAAAACGCTAGCTCCAGAACCAATAAGAGTCCTTCGTTAAGGGCCAATCAGATTCTCAGAACCCAACCAATCCGATCTAGCCACTTAACACCCAATCAGAAGTGCAGGGCCAGAACCCTGCACTTTACCCCAAGCTTGCCTTTATTCAACTATTTACATACATAACATTCCTTAGATAACAGCTTCACTGATTTGCTTTTGCACTATCCTATGCATTAACTAAAACATTGCATACTTTTTCAGTATCCTATGAGTTTGAGAAAGACTTAAAACTTACTTCGAATTATCAGAAAATAAATATTCTTTTCAAAGAGATCCAAGAATGGATGTACAGATAACAATCAGGCTGAAGAGAGGAGATCACACAACTATTTTCAATAGAGTTCTTTTCCTGTTTACAACCATGTGGGAAGCAGACATTAAGTACTTATTTAAAAAACATACTGTAGAATGCTGTTGTTATTGAACAAACTTGGGTGGCAGATATTGGCCAATTTATCCCCAGGTATTTGAAACTAAGCAGTAATAATCCAATATAGTAATTTGGTTTACTTTCTTAAAATTAATTCCTCAAACATTATGATCTATTGATGATGTTCAGTGTAAATCTTGGCAATAAGCTCTGGTTGTTTCTGGAACTGGGCCAACAATCCATTTATATTTAGACATAAGGTTAGTAACAACAGAAATCAGAGCAGAGAGAGAGAGAGAGAGATGCGATTTGAATCTTTAGATGAAAAGGATCCTCACCAGGGATGGGATCCAACAGGGTTAACTACCAGTTCAGTGATTTATGATGTGCTTTCCTGCACGCTAAGCACGCGCCTGTAAATCGTCATCAGATAGTGCCTGGACAGTTGAGCAGCACTGTGTGCTGAGAAGCAGTCTTTGAAAAAGTACTTTTTCCTGCTTTTTTTAGTTGGAAAAGCAGGAAATAAAGGTCAGGTAAGAGCCAGGGCGGGTGGATGGGCAAAAACATCAGCAGACATAGAACCGGTTCTATGTCTGCTGCTTTTCAGAGCTACCGGTTCTACAGAGGTGGACAGAACTGGTAGAAGCCCACCCCTGATTTTCACTCTCATGCAAATAACTTCACTAGTTCTAGAAGAGCAACTTAAGGTTTACTGTGAAAGAATCCTGTTTCTTTTTTTAAGAAAAAGTTTAAATAAATGTGCTTTTTCTTTACAGTTTATCATCTCCTTTAAAGAATGTCAAGAATTGCTAAATGGCCAAATCTGAATGACAACATTTTGTAATTTTTTGGAGGAGCATCCATCTTCTTAATATCTTATCCAACTTTTAGCAAAATAAGATTCACTCTAGTTGGAGGGGGGGAAATCTGATATTAATCAGTTTAATAGAATGTATAGAACTGAGTTTTAAAACTGTTTAAAAACTTGAAAGTTATAAATTTTATTTAGAGTTTTAAACATAATAGTTTATATACTTTATGGTTGGCCTATGTATGGAAGATGAGTTTGTATGTCCATAATGTGTTATATGTCCATTGTAAGAAGTTTCTGTATTTTTGGTTCAATTAACATAATTGATGTAAGGACGATTTGTTGTCATTATATTTGTATCACAGCATTGTATTTGGTCAACCAAAGGCAACAAGCATAACTAATACGCCTACCTCCTATTTTCCTCACAACAATCATATCACTATGTGATATCTTAATGCTAATAATAATTATTTTACTCTCTTCCTTTCTGAGCAACAGAAGCTAATTTTGATTGATTATATACCATTAAATCAGTGCCAACTTTTAACAAAAACATAGAAATATATTTTTCCCCATTACAATCTGTCCCTAATCTCATCTTTCAGGCCTTCCAACAGTGCATTCATCATCTCTATAGCTGAGTCCATTCATATTGCTGCTGGTCATATTCTTTCCTTTCCTTCCACCCTTCTGAGCATCAAAGCCTTCTCTAGGGAGATAGGTGACTTATATGAATTAGATTAATTTGCACCTGACATTTGCTCCTTTGCTGAGTATTCTGGATTGATTTGTTTAATTTAATTTATTATTTTGAACATTTTTATCATCTTTCCAACATGGTAATCAAAGACTATAAAGTAGAAGAAAGCTTCTTTACTGTTTGTATTAAATATGACAACATTGTTCTCCGATTCATTATATTCATTAATAGATCGGTTATATTATCTGAGTTCCTAATCACTAGCAAAACAACTGCAGTTCTCTTTGTGTTGGTATGACTTAGAATCCTCTTTAGCCTTCTCATTCTTGAAGCTTGTCACTTTTTTAAAAAAAAAGAACAGAAACAGATCGTGAAGGATAAATAATCAAATGCCATATTCTCTGTAATATGTATTCCAGGATCTCTGTGAAGATTCCTCTGTAGTTCTGCAGGGTTTGGATACAAAAGATAATTTCAGAATCCTAGACCAACCAGAAGGATAGTTTATTTGCATGCCATTCTATATACTCCTTCATATCTTTCAGGACTGCCCAATGTGATCAAGAAAGGCAAGTTGAAAGCCCATTATTTATCAGGAATGTGGCAATAATAAAGCCTCTGGCAGATTATATTTGCCAACCAGCAGTATAGTTTCTGGTTCATTGTGTAAGCTTCAAACAGAAATGTACCCTTGATGAAAGCAATGATAGCCCATCAGAAGCATACAGCAAAGCTTTATGATTTGAAATTGGGAGTCCACTATTCTTTATTACATGTTGCTATGTTTGAAGAACCTTCAGGGGCCTTTGCAGACTGGGAAAAAGTGCTATCTTTAACATTAAAAATGAATACTTTTCTTTAAAAAAATCCCCAACAACCCTCAAATAGCATGATGGGCCCAAAATATTTGTTCCATATTGACTTAAACAAGTGTCATTTTTAAAAGCAATTGATAGCTACTTATGTATTATCTTTATAAGAAAGAAAAGCATGGGATAGTGGAAACATTTCTTGTTTAAAAGTTGGTAGTTTCTGGAAGAGAAAAAAGGATAATAATATTGTAGAATTTTGGGCTGTTCAGGATATATGCAGTAGCTGCTGAATGTGTAAATGACAACATTAGCTAAGCACTCCAAAGTGATAAAAATGAACAAGAAACAGATCTAATATGCAATGCATCACTCATGTGGTTTTTAACATCCTCAAGAAATAAATGTGATGGTATATGTTAGGTCCTGGGCATGGACGCAAGGAACAGAGACGAGACATCGAACGGTGACTTCAACTCTTTATTATCAAGAAAGAACAAAGCAAAATACTTGGGCAGCAGCAGCTCTTTTATAAAGCTGGCTGCTGTCAAAACAACCAATGAATTGAGTTTACCACTTTCACAAGCGTCCAATCAGGGGGCCCCATTAACAGCCAATCAGATTGGCCAAAAATGACCAATCACGACTTGCTATCCATGGGCTAATGAGAAGTGCAGGATTACAAGCCTGCTGTAAAGTAAAGCTGTTCAGGGTTGTATCACTGTGTTGGCTTAGTCCATAACACCCCTCCCCCCTAGGTTCCGTCTGAGGGGTGGGTGACGTATTCTCGTAAATAGGCAGGTCGCTTCACCTGTCTGCTTGACCTGCACTGTTCCACCAGTTTCTGTCCTGGTTCTGGTTCCGTTGGGCTGCTAGCTGGGTTGGATGGTGAAGATTGTGGCCCTGGGCTGCTTTTCCTGCTTACGCCAGTGCTGTCTTCCGGGTTCCCTGGATCCATTTCCATCGCAGTGCTGTCACGCGGTGAGGCCACTCCCTGGCTCGATTCTCCTTCAGATGGTGAGTATCCCCTGGTTGGTTGTGTAGGCTGTTGGGTTTCGATTATCATTTCTTCTTCAGCCTCCTCAATATTCCTCCCCCCCCCCCAGCTAGAGGTTCTGGTGCTAATCTGGAACGGAGTTGGTCTATGTGGCGTTTCCACATCTTACCATCTGCAGTTTGTAGGCGATAAGATCGGGGTTCCTTAAGTTGCGTTATGCTCACGGGGACCCACAATGGGTCACCCGAGAAGTTTTTTGCAAACACGAGGTCACCTTCCTGGAATTCCTGACACTTGCTGCTGGATCCCAGGGGTTGTTCCGGCGTGTAGTTTGGATGGAGGCGATCGAAATGTGAGCGAAGTTTCCGGCCCATCAGGAGTTCAGCTGGGGTTTTGTTCATGTTTGGGGTTATGTGCTGGAGGAGAAGCATCCGGTTTATTTTGTCGTCAATGTTGCCGTGGTCCATTTTGTGCAAGGTCTGTTTTACAAATTGAACCATTCGCTCAGCCCTACCATTGGCCGCAGGGTGAGCTGGCGATGTTAAGGCATGGCAGATGACCCGATCTGCCAGGTACTGTTCGAATGGCAGGGCAGTGAATTGGGAGCCATTATCAGAGACCAGGACATCCGGAAATCTGTGGATAGCGAATAGTTTATTCAGTTTTTTAGTGACTGCCTCTGTGGTGGTGCTTTTCATCTTGTGGACTTCGAGCCAGTTTGAATAGGCATCCACTGTTAGGAAAGTGTGTCCTCTTGTGGGTCCCGCAAAATCGATGTGGATATGGGACCAAGGACCTCGAGGCATTTCCCACTGAGTTGGGGGAGTTTTTGGAGGAGTGGAGCGAGTCTCCTGTCATTTGCTGCATTTTGCTACCCAGGTCTCTATCTGTTTGTTTAAGCCAGGCCACCATGTGTAATTCCTGGCCAATGCCTTCATCCGCACAATGCCTGGATGTCCATCGTGCAACATTTTCAATACCCTATATTGCAATTTCACCGGGACTATGATTCTGTCTCCTCACACTATGCAGCCTTTCTGGGAGAATAGCTCTGTTTGACGATTCCTAAATGACTTGAACGTGTCATTGGTTGCGCTGACCGGCCAACCCCATTCTACCCAACTGAGGACTCGTGCCAAAACAGGGTCCTTTTTTGTCTCTAAGGCAATGTCTCGAGCGGTCAGCAGCGGCAATTTGAGGGTTTCGATTTGCAATACGGTTAAGATTGGAGCAGGGTCCTCTATGATGTCTGGTAGTGGAGAGTGGCTCAAAGTGTCAGCGTGGGTAATGGTTTTCCCCAGGTGGCTAAAAATTCTGACCAACATGTCATTCTTGGTGATAAGATATGGGGAGTTGTTTTGTTTCCTGCCAAAATCCCAAGTAGCAGTTTGTGGTCTGTAATTATGGTAAAGGGTCTCCCATACACATATTCATGGAAATGTTTAATGGCGGATACAATAGCGAGAGCCTCTTTATCAAGTTGACTATAGTTCCTTTTGGTTTTAGACAAAGTTCTCAAAAAGAACGCAATAGGTGCCTCATTACCGTTTGGTAGGACATGGCTTAAAATGGCTCCCACTCCAAATGGTGAGGTGTCACAGGTAACCGTCAAAGGCAGAGTCTCATTGTATTGCATTAATACAGCATCGGAAGTTAAGAGGTCTTTTACCTCTCAGAACGCTCTCTTCACGCCGTCCCGGGACCCAGGAAGCCTTTTTATAAAGAAGTCTATGTAAGGGCTCAGCTCCAGTTGCCTTCTGGGGCAAGAAGATGTTATAAAAGTTAATGAGTCCCAGGAAGGCTTGGAGGTCTGTCTTATTCCTAGGTCTCGGGGCGTTTTTGATTGCGGTTAGTTTATTTTCGGTGGGGTGGATTCCCTGTCTGTCGAGAAGGTATCCCAGGAACTCCACTTTCTCTGTACAAAGTTGACACTTGTCCCTTTTTACCTTCAGACCAGCATCTTTAAATTTCTGAAGAACTTTTCTGAGTCGTTATACTCATAACTCTTTAGTGGGGGCAGCTATTAGGACGTTGTCAAAATAAGGCACAACGCCTTTTATGCCTTGTAATAGTCTCTCCATTAAACTTTGGAAAATGCCAGGTGCCACGCTTACACCAAATTGGAGTCTATTGCACTTGAAAGCGCCTCTATGTGTAACGATTGTCTGGGCTTCTGCAGTTGTCGTGTCTACAGGTAGTTGCTGGTATGCCTGAGCTAAGTCCAATTTCGCAAATATTTTTTCACCACCCAGGGAATGAAGAAGGTGTTGAACCACCAGTACTGGGTAAGCACTCTGTTGAAGAGCATGATTTAGGGTGGCCCGGTAATCCCCACAAATTCTTAACGAATCATCTGGCTTTATGGGCATTACTATCGGAGTTTCCCAGCGGGCATGGTCAATCGGTTCCAATACGCCCTGGGCTATCAGTTTATCTAGCTGCTCGTTGATCTTCGGTTTTAAGGCAAAAGGTACCTGATGAGGCTTAAGCCGAATGGGGGCTACATCAGGGCTGAGATTAAATGATATAGGGGTCCCCTTGTACTTGCCTAATGTTCCTGTGAATACATCCTGGAATTCCTGGATGAGAGCCTCTTCCCAGTCGTTGCTTCTGGTTTGGTGTATGCCGGCTAGTTCAATCCCGAGTGGGGCGAACCACTGTAACCCTAACAAGCTGGGTTGGTCACGATCGACGACAGTCAGGGGAAGTGTCACTGTGCGGTCCTTGAAGGATACTTGGACGTGGCTGGAACCGACAACTGGAATTCTGTTTCCCTGGTAGTCTTTCAGGATGATTCGTTGTGTGATGAGGTTCTGGCGGCAGATGGCAGGGATCAGTTGTTTGAGGGTTTTCCAGGATACCATTGATAGGGATGATCCTGAATCGACTTCCATCACGCACGGTCGATTCTCAATAGTAACCCTTACACAGATCTTTTTTGCATCAAATGATGAAGCGTGGCTGATAGTAATGGTTTGGTGGGCCTCTTCTCGTCTCGTTGAAGAGGCAGGTGCTTGATTTCTGTAGTAGTAGTAGTTGTTCCATTGGTGGTTCAGGCGGTCCCGGTTCTCAGGAGGTTTGCCTGTCTCCCAACGGAGGTTGTTCTCCCTTTTGGCTGAGACTGGACTCTCGTTTGCTTCTGCAGACTTTTGCGATGTGGCCTCTTTTCCCACACATACAGCAGAGTGCGTCAAGGAATTTGCAGTCCGATCGCGGGTGGTTCACCCTGCAACCAGTGGATTGGCGCGGACTGGTTCCTTTGCTCTTGTTCCGAGCGGAGTCGGTTGACCTCCTCTTCCTCACTGTCTGAGGATGACTCGAGGTCTTTGTGATGGGTGGTGGTAGCATGTTTCTCAGCGGCGAGTGGGCTATCATCAGTGAGTTGGCGAAGCAGTGCGTTCACTCGGTGCATTTGAGCGGCTGACTTCCTGGTTGCTTCTGCGGCAGTAGCGTCGGCGATGACATCGGTAAGGCTGATGTCGCCTTTTGACATCAGTTTACTCTGCACGTGTGGTGCATTTAATCTGAGAACTATGTGGTCTCTTAGGGCTTCCTCTAAGTTTGCAAAACCACAAAGGCTTCCTAGGTTCCGGAGGTCAGCTATGAAATTTCCAACGCTCTCGTCCTTCCGTTGGTCCCTCTGGTAAAATTCGTGTCTTCGTATCAGTGTAGGTACTGCGGGTGCGTAATGGGCTCAGAGGATTGGGGCAAGGGTATCCCAATCCATGGTCTTCACTTCCGACGGTTTTGCCAGTGCTTGTTTCTTGCCAGGCATAGCATCTTTTAAATTGTTGGTCTCCAGGAATATCTGGAAGCGATCTATATACGAGTCCCAGTCTTCGGTTGCTGGGTCGAATGGTGCGGGTAGTATGGCGCCGCTGGTCATCTTGCCGTTTGTTGCGTGCGCTCTTTCACCACGTGCTCTGTCTTGTTCAATGCATATTTAGTCAGCTCTATCATCTCTGTATCCCATCCTCATCGCCAGTGTTAGGTCCTGGGCATGGGCGCAAGGAACGGAGACTTCAACTCTTTATTATCAAGAAAGAACAGAGCAAAATACTTGGGCAGCAGCAGCTGTTTTATAGAGCTGGCTGCTATCAAAACAACCAATGAATTGAGTTTACTGCTTTCACAAGCGTCCAATCAGGAGGCCCCATTAACAGCCAATCAGACTGGCCAAAAACGACCAATCACGACTCGCTATCCACGGGCCAATGAGAAGTGCAGGATTACAAGCCTGCTGTGAAGTAAAACTATTTAGGGTTGTGTCGCTGCATTGGTTTAGTCCAACTCACAATACCAGTAGTAAATTTTTTTGAATCCCACCACTGTTTCAAAGAAGAGCAAATAGAGTAGGGTGGGGTCTGTCTATATTTAAGTAAAATAAAATATATTGCATAACACTATAAAATTGTCCATTTGATATATTTAAAGCACTGAATAAAATCAACGTTAGAATATTAGAAGAATTAGAGAACACTTAAGGAGCTTTTGCATGAAAAAGTAAAAAAATGTTGATAGCAGACTGAATTTAACTGAAGATCTGACCATCTTTATGTTTTATAATGCATGGAAAAGAATCAGAGTTCAAATTATATGGTCATGCCACTATCTTGACTTTTTATAGGGGAAGTATAGGGGAAAGAGCAGGAACAATTTCAGCATAGGCAAAATTAGTTTCAAATGGAAACAAAGAACAATAAACTAGTTTTAAAGAAATTATGAGACATTTGATATGGAAAAACACAACATTTCTTAAGGGAGAAACTTTTGAAGGGTAAATTCAGTTATGCAGTTTGTGTTGGGAAAAACAAGTGATATAAAGACATCCGTTTTTTAAGAGAGAGCTTTACCAAAGGGAAATTATTTCAAGAGGCAGTGATAAAGCTGAAGTGCTAGGAGTAGGACAGTGCCTGTAATTTGAATCCACTGGTAGACTGTTATTTAATTAACCAAGGCAACATAAACATGTTATTCTGAATAGTGAGATGCAGTTTGTAATTTACACAATTGCTGATGAAAATATGTCTATTAAGTCAGCATGAATGCAGTCTGCATTATATTATTAGGAAAAGTCACAAAAATGTTTGTTTATTTATTAATCCAATATATATAGGCACCATCTGTCTAAAAAGCTAAGGTCCACAACTCCCCCACCTAAGAATGACATTAAAACAAACCCCAACTAAAACTGCAATGAATAAAATCACAAGTTCTTGCATAGTGTATATATACGTATGCCAGAGTTCTCAAACTGTTCAGTCCTAAATTCCTGGGCAGTGGGAACAGGTGGTCTTGAAGGCAGAGGTGGTACTCAGCAGGTTCTGACCAGTTCTGGAGAATTGGAAGGGGAAATTTTGAGTAGTTTGGAGAACCGGTAAATACCACCTTTGACTGGACCCGCCCCCATCTATTCTCTGGCTCCTGAGTCCCAGCTGATCAGCTGGGTCTTCTTTTGTTTATCTGCACAGGAGAATGAAATTGGAAAGGAGGTTAGTGGCGTGGGAATGGAGATTTTGCAGTATCCTTCCCCTGCCATGCCCACCAAGCCATGCCATGCCCACCAAGCCACACTCACAATACCAGTAGTAAAAATTTTTGAATCCCACCACTGTTTCAAAGAAGAGCAAATAGAGTAGGGTGGGGTCTGTCTATATTTAAGTAAAATAAAATATATTGCATAACACTATAAAATTGTCCATTTGATATATTTAAAGCACTGAATAAAATCAACGTTAGAATATTAGAAGAATTAGAAAACACTTAAGGAGCTTTTGCATGAAAAAGTAAACAAATGTTGATAGCAGACTGAATTTAACTGAAGATCTGACCATCTTTATGTTTTACAATGCATGGAAAAGAATCAGAGTTCAAATTATATGGTCATGCCACTATCTTGATTTTTTTTCACCCTCTCTATTGATGCCCTTAGAAAAAAATTGAATACATTAAATTTATGTTTATCATAGTGCTTGCTTCACACAGTAAGCAATGTAATATTTTCTTTGTTTCTTATCAATTGAAGTCATTGGCCCAGTAAACAAGAATGCATTGGAAAACCTAAGATACTGAATACCTCTTTCAATATTTAAAGAAAAGAGTTTATTGCTTTCAAAGAAAAATTGCCATTTAATATACAAAAACATCCCTTTGCTAAGAATCCATCCATGTAAGAAGTCCAGAACAGTGCCATCCTCTTTACTCCATGCTAACTTCACTGTTATTGCTTGCATGTAACAAGAATACCTAATTTGGCATTTTGGAATACTGAGTATTTTCTGCTTTTAAAGATACCCATAATGTAATCAGAATGCATGCAAGCAATAACAGTGAAGTTAGCATGGAGTAAAGAGGATGGCACTGTTCTGGACTTCTTACATGGATGGATTATTAGCAAAGGGATGTTTTTGTATATTAAATGGCAATTTTTCTTTGAAAGCAATAAACTCTTTTTCTTTAAATATTGAAAGAGGTATTCAGTATCTTAGGTTTTCCAATGCATTCTTGTTTACTGGGCCAATGACTTCAATTGATAAGAAACAAAGAAAATACTACATTGACACAAAATTCAATAACAAGAAAGGGCATTCATATTCACAATGTCTTCTCCCCACTTCTGCCATTGGCATCTCAGAGGGTGTTTTTTTTAAAAAAAAAAAAACTATAATTTCAATTTATTGTGCTCACTGCTGCTGTTCCTTCCTATTCATTTCCTGTTTTGATGATATAGTAACTAACACATTTTTCCAAAATAATCCAGTGAAATGATTTAGCTTTATATTCTGTTATGAGGCAGAAAAGATTCGGGAGCCAAGGTGTAAAGTAGTTTTCACTGAAGTAAGAGCAGTTCCTCCACTGTTGCTATTACAAAAAGAAAAAAAAAAAACATATAGATTCACATGATGCAATTAATTGGATTTCACAGTCTGCTGAGAATGGCAGGCAACCTGTACTTCAGAGCATGCTAAATAAACCCATGGGGATGATTCTTCCAAATGCTTTCAGAACATACCATAAAACACCTAAATTAAAGAGAAGAAACATAAATAATTCACACACACATAAAGCTTGCAGCAGTGTATTTTCTAGTGGAATTCAAGCAATTTTTATTTTCACTTCACAAATAAGCCACTATCAGGTTTGCAAAGTGGAATTGTCATGGTTCAGGCATAACCTTTTAGTCATACACAGGGGCTGATCCTCACCACTTAAAGCACTATTTCTATTCTGTCACTGTCACAGGAAGGATGACACCAAATGGTGCTGGACTTATTTACTATGAATTTGGAAACTTAAGGTGAGCTTCTCCAGCACTATTTCTGCCTTGTTCAACAGAATATTGCCAGCCAGATAATGATCTCTAATGATATATCTGAAATGATATATCCATGGAATTATGCAACATAGCTCCAAGTTCTGTTTCCTTGTTACATACAGCCTCCATCAATACATGTGTGAGATCTTTGGCCTCAACAAACACCACTTTCTATTCTATTGAATCATTCCATTTGCTTCAGATTTATCTAGTTTAGAGAAATTATTTTGGAAGTGTTCTTCCAATGTTTTCTGTTATATTACTTGTTTTAACTTTCTTAACTTAAAAAACATCTCTCTGACTGTGCCTTTATAATGTTCTAAAAAGTTTGTATCTATAACATATCACTGATTTTCCCTCTTTAATCAGTTTCAGTTGTTTCACCTGGTATATTTATGTTCTTGTTTGCAACTAAAATATTATAATTCTACTGTCATAGTTTAGGCATGTCTACAACCACTTATGGACCATGTCACTTGGCAAATGTTTCTGGAATGAGCTTTCTTCATGGCATTGTTGCCTTGTAATTAACATCACCTGTTGATCCATATCTTATATGCTTGCATATCTTATGGTGTTTTTTTTTAGACTTTTCATCTTTTCCCAACATTTGTCAATTTAAAAACTGCTCTATCACCCTTTGATATTATGCCCCAAGAGCCCAATTCTCTTTTGATTCAAATGGAGTCACTGTATAGATTTGTCTTGTTGTTGTTATGTTGCCTAGGTGGTGCAATGTGTTAAGTTCTGTGCAAGGGTGCAAGGAGTGGAGATGAGGCAGTGAACAGTGAACTTCAATTCTTTATTAATCATACTGAACAGAGTAAAAACCCTAGGGCAGCAGCAGCCCTTTTATAGGGTTGGCTGCTGTCCTATTAGCCAATGAGAAACATGGAAGTGTTAAACCCTTGAACCAATGAGAGTTGGCCCGTTAACAGCCAATCAGACTTCCCAGAAGGGACCAATCCGATGTCGCTATTATTGGCCAATCAGAAGTGCAGGATTAGAGCCCTGCTTTTCTTAAGGTTGTTAAAACTTTATTAAACACCTTTATTAGTTCATAACACAATGATTAGAATGAAGTACTGCAGGCAAACTCTGCCCACAGCCTGGAATTCGATCTTGACAGGGCTCAAAGTTGACTCAACCTTCTATCCTTTCAAGGCCAGTAAAATGAGAACCCAGGTGGTTGAGGACAATATGCTGATATTGTAAACAGCTCACAGAGTACTGTAAAGCACTATGGGAAAGTATGCAAATCTAAGTGCTATCACTATTGCTATTGTTCATGAAACTAGTGAATTTTCTGAAAATATAACTTTGGGAATCTTGGAATTTATTTTGTTCCCTCATGAGTTCAATTTTGCTTCTAGAACTTGCTCAGTATACTTCTTCAAAACATTGGTAGTGACACAGAGTACTATCTTAACGAAACTGCACATTCCCACCTTGTGAGCACATCATTGTCTGACATATATGCCTGTCACAAACTCATCTAGGTGTGTTTGAATCATCCTAGCACAAAAGATAATAGAAAGATAACAATACATCAAAAAGTAAAACATATGGTAAACAAAAAGCAATAAAACAGTTCAGGTGACTGAGCACAAAAGTCAAGTGCTGTCTAGAGACCTCCATTGCAAAAATAGAAATGTAGTTTTTCTCATTCAGTAGAATTTGAATTATTACAAATGTTTTTCTTTATTCTAAGGTTTGAAAAAAAGAAACAGTACCTAGTTTCATCATTATTCAGGAAAATTTAAAAGCTGGACATTAGCTAATCCACATATCACTAATATCTAAACAACTTTTCTACTTCTTGTAAGTAGAAGCTAGCTTTTGATGAAGGTGCTCAGACCTGGAAAATACCATAATTTCTCTTGTCTCAAAATCAAGGAATTTAAAATAAAATATACAAACCTATGTATCACATGTTAATACAATTTTGGTTAGGAATAACAGAATATAACACCAACCTGTTGAAGAAAAAAACTCAGTTTAGCTAATTAAAAAGACCAATGGTATTTTTGTGTCTGGATATGCCACTTCTATAACCAAATCCTTTAAATATGGATTATAAAGGGAGCGCTAAGAAACTAACTCATTGAAATCCTATTTCAACAAACACAAAATGGACATGGGTTTCCACAAAGCCATATCTCACTTATATGGTATGATAATGCATTGTTTGATGATATTAAATTCCCTTGATTCATCAGCTTTAGAGGAGGAGTTTTGGATCTATGTAACTCACAAATGAGTTTTGGAACTATGTACTCACAAATTACTCATTGGAATAAAGTATTCATAGAGCTTCCAATAAAAGTTCCAATGAATTGAATATTTCCTTCAGATTGTCCAAATTCTTACTTCAGATTCATAAAAATAGTACCACTGATGATTATATTTTAAGTTCTGACATGAAATGTTATTGGTTTAAAGTGTTTCTGAAGGTCAAAACATTAATATTTCTAACTACCATCAAATTCACTCAGGGAATTTTTTTTCCTGTGTTTTGACTCCTCTGTATAATGCATTATATCATGACTGACTGGCAATTAATTAGTACTGGTGAAATGTTAAGCATGAAATAGGGATCTACTTAAATGTAGCCATTGGTTAGTACCAAGAGAAGAGAAAACTGATAAGCATAGCTTCCCAAATCTACCCTCTTTCATGGATATAGAAATTATCACGTTTTCACCCAATTATTAGAAGACCATGCAATTATATTTAATGTGTAGTTGCTATGTATTGTCTGGCATTTGCCTTTTTCTTCTTCTTTTTTGACAAAGAGATAGTGGAAGTGATTTTTGAACAATTTGATCAAATATATTAATATTACTTTCTTTCTGCTAGAATATTTCATCCCTTTTCTTTATCTTTCCTCATTTCAATGTTACATTATTTTTTTTCATTCTCTGTTAATTTGATGCAATTAATAAAAAGATTTATGGTTGTTGCAGAAGCACACTGAATCCCAGAACAAAAGATGCTGCTTTTCTCTTTAGGAATGCAAGGAGCCCTGGAAAAACTTCCTTGGAACTATTTAGTAACTTGGTAAAGGCGAAGCAAGGTTATGAATTAGGACTGGAAAAGGGTACTGTTATTAATCTATTTCTAAGACCCTAAGGGAAACATATTCCTTTCTTTGTTTCTTTTGGAATTTTTGAATGTAATTTCAATAATGCATATTTTTTAATTTCCTTCAGCACTTATAGTTTATAAAGCCAATGATACCTAAAGTATCATTTAGAGATTAATGCATATAAGATAACATTTACAAAGGAGGGGAAATGTTTGCTTGGCTGAGCTAACTGGATGTTCTTTCAACCAACAATGCTCTGTCCTCTTTCCAACAGTGCATCACAGTAAAATCCAATAGGATAGCCACTTATCCAATGTCTGGATAATTCCTGTGAAAATGGCCTCTACCTTTTATATATATATTTTGTGCCTCAAAGTACAATTGTGATATGAGTATTGGTCCTTGCATCAATAAATTCAATTAAAACACAACACAGGTGACACTATAGGATTAAAAAAAAAAATCTACCAGTCTAAGTATTATCTGAGGCAATATCAGTCAGTGTAACATGTCTTAAGAAATGCTTTTCTTTTTCTACTGTTTTGCTCTCTATTGGCTCTTACATGAGCACAAAACCCGAGCAACACAAATAGAATCGGAAAACTTCTATGCAAGGCAGAGGTAATTTCAAGTTCAACCAATTTTTAGGACTTGCCCAACAATGCTCAGAATAATTCCATGGCTTACAAGTCAAGGTACAACCAAGCATGTATCCCTCTGTAGATCTCCATTAATCTACAGTAGTTAAAGGGACATTTTGTACATATTGAGAATTATTAAGAGAAAGAGTGCATATACTTTTACTCGATTACTAGCAAAGAGAAAAAGAAATAGATGAAGAAATGCTGAGAAAAAGAAATAGATGAAGAAATGAAGAAATGCTGAGAAAAAGATGAAGTTTAAAGATATATTTTCACAATAGGACATATCTATAAAATCACAATGAGTTTATATCTAGATCAAAAGAAATAGAGCCCTTTAGAAAAACACATTTTGGAACCCATGTCTTAAAACCAGTGACTGTTCTTGAGTACAATATATACATCCACTATTGTGATGATTTCATTAGAATTCCATATGCATATATGCTTTTTTATTGTTGCATAAAAGTTAAAAATATTAGAATATACTTTTCTTCAACTGAACAAGTAATGGATACAATTCTAGCTTAGTTTTGTATTCCCCAAATACAGAGGAGATCATTCAGGCAACAATAACACACACCTTGAATTATTCTGCTAAACATTATTTGATGCCTTGAAAACTGGAAAACCTTGGCACTTTTTTGTTTTGTTTTTCCCCAATGATACCATGTTTCCCAAAGTAGGAATTTGCCTGTCAAAATATTCAGTAATGCAGTGTAGTAGCTGGGAACTGAGGCAGGATAGGAAAGCCCCAGTATAGGCCTATCAACTATCATGACAATTCACTACATGGATTTTTTAAATGATTAGACAAAACTTGGAATAATTAAGGTTGCAATCCTGTACTCATCACTTATTTGATGTGATTTACTTAATAAACAGGCAGTTTCAATAATGGATGTAACCTATTAGACTGCTCTGTTACCCAAATAGGTTTTTATTTTTTTAGATGAAAAAAGCCTGTGTACATTTAGAAAATATTTTGCAAATACATATTTAGAAAATATTTTGCAAATACATTTTGCAAATACATATGAAGTATAAATCAATGCTCAAATCAAATTTAAGCTTAAATGTAAGGGGAACACCCCCCCGATCCCCTACTACCATGTTTCTCCAACAATATGCCCCCCAATAGGAAAACCCAGATGTTTCCTATGCATAAAATGAAATTAAGACCCTCCCCCAAATAGGCCTATTTTAAAACATGTGAAATTGGGGGGGAAGGCGGGGGGAACTTGCCATTAGGAGTGCCCCGCTGGCAGCTATGCCTCGCCATCAGCTGCTACTAACAGCCAATCATGGCAGAGTGTGGAGGGCTCCCTTACCCCCACCAAGCGCCGTTGCTGCAGACCCGGGTGAGCAGGCAGGTGGCATTGGCGTGGATATCTGCCGGCAGTGTTTCAGCCGCTTCTCAGGCCTCCATAGCTTCCATGGTTCCCATCAGTGCTGGCACCTCTCTTGCCTGCACCGTCTCCAACAACAGTGTCTGAGTCACTCCTGCTTTTCCCCCATCCCTGTAAGAACAGGGAAAAAAAACATTTTGAGGTACCTGGGAGTGCCGCGCACTGTGTTTTGGTTTAATCCCGAGCGGCTGGGTGAGCATGAGAAGAGTCAAGTGAGCATCTCTGATGCTGCTACCCTTGGTGCTCCAGCCTCCAAGTGCCCAGGCCAAGCTGCAGCTGTCCCTTTTTCACCAGCATCATCTCCAACAACAGTGGCAGCAGTGGCGGGAACCATGGAAGTTACAGAGGCAGCTCCTCCATCCGAGAAGCAGCTGAAATGCTTCCACAGTTCCCACCATTGCTGCCGCTTTTGTTAGAGATGGCGCTGGCGAGAGAGGGACAGCTGCAGATACACTTGGAATGGATGCGCTTGGAATGTAAGAACAGGCTGTGCACCAGGACTTTTGGAAAATTGCAGAGCCCGAGGCTGGAGCACCAATGTGTTTTTGTGGATCAGGCCAGTGATTTTGCTTTTGTGGAAGCTGGTGGCTGTCAGTGCTTTAGTCAGGGTGCATAGTTCAGTTTTATGTGTGTTTTGTCTGCCAGGCATTTGGTTCTGGCAATTAGTGTTTTGGCCACAGAGTTTATCTGTGCTGGGTGGTGGTGGGATTGGGCATTGAGGTAGTGGTTGGTGTGTGTTTTCTTCTGGTATATGGTGTGTCCTAGCATGCCATCTGTTTTTTTGTAAATTAGTACATCTAGGAATGGTAGTTGTAGATTAGTACATATAGGAATGGTAGTTGTTTGTTTGTTTCCACGTAAACAAACAAACAACTACCATTCCTAGATGTACTAATCTACAAAAAAACAGATGGCACAAAACACTAATCACTGGCCTGATCCACAAAAACACAGTGAGACATAATGGAGACCTAGGAGATGAACAGACCTATGGAACACCTGTGCTGCTCTACATAAAAGGTACCACAGACAAAATCAGTAAGATACTACACAGGCATCACATCAAGACTGCCTTCAAAACAGACAGTAAAAAAGCTGGAACACACTTCCTCACTAGTACAACACATGAAAGCCACAGGTCATAGCATCAACTTCAATGGCACCAAAACACTAGCCACTGTAGAAAACCACAGCTACAGAATTATCAGAGAAGTCATAGAGATTGAAAAAAGACCTGAAAGCATGAATAGAAGAGATGATTTCACCAGACTGTCGTTATTTGGAAGCCTGCACTCACAAACAAAAAAATCTCCACACCACAAGCCAGGCAAACACCTGGGCACAAACAGATCCCCCCCCCGACACCTCCAGCTCAAACATACCCCAACCAGGCACCCAGATGAAACCTAGCTTCCTAATAAATGATAGTCGTCTGTTTACTCGGAGCCAAGTCACACTAAAAGCCTCCAATACAGGAACCACAATGTTGCCAGCCTATCAAGACCAAAAAAAAGCTACAAAACAGACAGAAGATATTAGAAACACCAATCAAGCAGAACACAGCAAACTCCAAGACCAATAAACGCAGACCAAGACTCCCAATCAATCAAAATTAAGAAAAAACCATTCTGGCATAGCAGCAGGCTAGCCCCAAATTTAAAACTGAAATGGCTGTGAAAGTCTGACTTACAGACAAACATAATACAGAAGCCTGATGATGGCAGATGACATTCTGCTGAAACGTTGCTACAACTTTAAAAGCACAACTATAATGCCGTGGGAGAATACCCAAACAAAGCTGAATACCATATATCTATATCTATGTCTCTATGTTTCTATATCTCTCTATCTCTATCTCTATCTCTATCTCTATCTCTATCTCTATCTCTATCTCTATCTCTATCTCTATCTCTATCTATCTATCATCTATCTATCTATCTATCTATCTATCTATCTATCTATCTTTCTATATTCTTAAGTTTTTGCGGGTATTTATATGTATGGTAGTCAGCTTTGTTCGGGTATTTTCTCACGTCATTATAGTTGTGCTTTAATAGTTGTAGCAATGGTTCGGCAGAATCTTATCTTCCATCATCAGGCTTCTGTATTGTGTTCGTCTGTGAGTCAGACTTTCACAGCTGTTTCTGTTTTAAATTTGGTGCAAGCCTACTGCTGTGCCAGAATGGGTTTTTTTTTCTCTTCATCCTGATTGTTTGGGAGTCTTGGTCTGTGTTTATTGGTCTTGGAGTTTGCTGTGTTCTGCTTGATTGGTGTTTCTAATATAATCTGTCTGTTTTGTAGCTTTTTTTTGTCTTGATTGGCTGGCAACATTGTGTTCCTGTATTGGAGGCTTTTAGTGCAGCTTGGCTCTGAGTAAATATATGGCTAACATTTATTTGGAAGCTAGGTTTCATCTGGGTGCCTGGTTGGGGTATGTTTGAGCTGGAGGTATCAGGAGGGATCTGTTTGTGCCCAGGTGTTTGCCTGGCTTGTGGTGTGGAAATTTTTTTGTTTGTGAGTGCAGGCTTCCAAATTATTGACAGCCTGGTGGAATCATCTCTTCTATTCATGCTTTCAGGTCTTTTTTCAATCTCTATGGCTTCTCTGATAATTCTGTGGCTGGTGTTTTCTATAGTGGCTAGGGTTTTGGTGCCATTAAAGTCGATGCTATGATCTGTGGCTTTCATGTGTTGGACTAGTGAGGAAGTGTGTTCCAGCTTTTTACTGCATTTTTGTGTTCATCCAGGCGGGTACTTATTCTTCTATTGGTCTGTCCAATGTATGTGGCAGGGCATGATGCACAGGGGATGCATCATATATGCCTTGGTTTTCCAGGTCAATTTTATTTTGAGGGTTTCTTAGGATGGCTGCTATTTTTCTGTCTGTTTTGAAGGCAGTCTTGATGTGATGCCTGTGTAGTATCTTACTGATTGTCTGTAGTACCTCTTACGTAGGGCAGGACAGCTGTTCCATAGGTCTGTTCATCTTCTAGGTCTCCATTATGTCTCAGTGTGTTTTTGTGGATCAAGCCTGTGGTTATACTTTTGTGGAAGCCGTTAGCTGTCAGTACTTTAGTCAGGGTGCATAGTTCAGTCTTTATGTGTGTCTTGTCTGCCAGGCATTTGGTTCTGGCAATTAGTGTTTTGGTCACAGAGTTTATCTGTGCTGGGTGGTGGTGGGATTGGGCATTGAAGTAGCAGTTGGTGTGTGTTTTCTTCTGGTATATGGTGTGTCCTAGTGTGCCATCTGTTTTTTTGTAGATTAGTACATCTAGGAATGGTAGTTGTTTGTTTGCTTCCATTTCTATGGTGAATTTTATTTTGGGGTGTGTTAAGTCTGGAGCATGGGTGCGAATAATGGAGACGAGTCAGTAGAAAAAGTGAACTTCAAACTCTTTATTTACACGGTGTTACAGCTCAAACTGGATGGCTGCTATAGCCTTCCTTATATAGGCAACTTATTAACGATTCAACCAATTGCAATTCGGGAGCGCTAGCTCCGTTAATCAATGAGAATGGCCTGTTAATGGCCAATCCGATTCTCCTGAATGGACCAATCCGATCTTGCCATTAACAGCCAATCAGAAGTACAGGGCAAGAACCCTGCACTTGAGTTCAAGCTCAAGATAACTTTATTTAATATTATTCATTCACAACACCCCTTCCCCCCGGCTTCTGCTTACGGGGTGCGGTCACGTAGTCCTTGAGGTAGGATGGCTGTTTTTTTAGTCTTTTTGATTTTCGCTGTGCGCCCAGCATTTGGCTGCACTCTTGTTGAGGTAGGACATTGTTTGGCGAAAGGAGTGCCTCTGGTTCAGAGTTTGCGTTTCTGTTGTCACCAATATCTTCGACAACTCCCTGAGGTGAACTCACTCCCATCCCTGGTTCCTGTTCCCGTGTTTCTGTTCCACTATCGTTCCCTTCAAAAGGTTTTCCTCTAGTTGAAATTCGTCTTCCTCTGTATCTCCCCAACTCCCTCAGTTTGGTTATAAGGGAGTTTGGGATTGCCTGACTGCAGCCTTGATCATAGTTGATCGATATGGTGCTTCCAAAGTCTATTGTCAGAGTACTGTACAAGGTATGATCTTGGGCCGGTTACACGGACTACCATCGCTTCTACCCACAGCGGATCGCCCAATAAGTTTTTAGCAAATACTAAATCGCCTACCTGGAAGGTATGGCATCGGCCACTGGATCCGAGTGGTTTTTCTGGTTCGTAGGCTGGGTGTAACTGGTCGAGGTGGGAGCGGAGCTTCCGTCCCATTAGCAGCTCGGCGGGAGTTTTGTTAGTGACGCTGTGAGGTGTGATGTGCTGTGGAAAAAGGATTCGGTTGATTTTCTCGTCGATGTTGTCGTAGTCTACTTTTTGTAGCATTTTCTTGACGAATTGTACCATGCGCTCAGCCCTACCATTGGCCGCAGGGTGCGCAGGCGAAGTGAGCGCATGTCGGATACCGCGGTCAGCCAGGTACTGCTCAAAGGACAGCACAGTAAATTGGAGCCCGTTGTCGGATACCAGAATGTCTGGTAATCCGTGGGTTGCAAACAGTCTTTCTCGTCTTTTGATGACCGCTTCGGTAGTCGTGTTCCTCATTCGGTGGATTTTGAGCCAATTCGAGTAGGTGCCTACGGTTAACAAGAAGGTATGGCCTTTGGTCGGCCCAGCAAAATTTAGATGGATACGGGACCAAGGTCCCCGCGGTGTCTCCCATTCAGTTGGGATTGCCTTTGGTGGAGCATTGCTTACTTCTTGGCATCTCTGGCAAGTTTTGACCCATGATTCGATTTGTCTCTCGATACCTGGCCACCACGCATAGCTTCGTGCGAGGTCCTTCATGCGCACGATGCCAGGGTGGCCATTGTGCAAGGTTCTTAGTAGTGCCTGTTGGAGTTGTTCTGGGATAACGACTCTATTGCCCCAGATGATACAGCCCTTTTGAGAAAACAACTCTGTTTGACGACTTTTGAATGGTGCGAAGTCGTCTGGTACTTGGACCAATGGCCATCTGCGTTCCACCCACGTGAGGACTCGTGCTAAGGTGGGGTCACGTTTTGTTTCTCTCGCGATATCACGGGCAGTTAATCGCGGCATATGAAGTGTCTCGATCTGCAATGTTGTCATCATTGGCGCGGGATCGTTGATGGTCTCTGGAAGCGGTGCATGACTCAACGCGTTGGCGTGGGGAATAGCTTTACCAGGGCGGTATTGTAGCTGATAATTATAAGCAGCTAAGAATTCTGACCAACCTGGGAGATAGTATATTGGGGGTTGGCTTATCCCCAGCGATTATCCCCAGCAAAGGTTTGTGGTCAGTCACTATAGTAAAAGCTCAGCCATACACGTACTCATGAAATCTTTTAACAGCCGATACAATTGCCATGGCTTCTTTATCAATCTGGCTATAATTTCGCTCGGTTTTCGAGAGTGTTTTTGAAAAATAGGCAACAGGGGCTTCGCTACCGTTAGGCAATATGTGGCTCAAAATGGCACCCACTCCGAAGGGCGATGCATCACATGTGATATTTAACGGTAAGGTTTCATTGTACTGCATTAGTACAGCGTCAGAAGTCAGTAGTTTTTTTACATTACAGAATGCCAGCTCTTCTCTATGACCCCATACCCAATTTGCTTTTTTGTCTAGTAGGTGATGTAAGGGTTCAGCAACAGTCACCTTGTGTGGCAAGAATATGTTATAGAAATTAATGAGGCCTAGAAATTCCTGGAGGTCGGCCTTATTCCGGGGTCTGGGAGCGTTTTTGATTGCTCTCAATTTGCTATCTGTAGGGTGAATACCCTGCAGTGTCAATTAAGTACCCTAAACATTCAACACGATCTGTACACAGCTTGCACTTATTTTTCTTCACCTTAAGGCCTGCTTCTTGGAATTTTTGGAGAACCAGTCTTAAATGATCCCGTAAAAATTTTGGAGTGGAAAAACAAAGGGGTAAAAAGGGCAAGGAGAAGAATAAGCAAGAGAGAAAGGGGGAGAGGAGAAGCCTTAATGGGGGGAAGCAAGATCTAAAGAAAAAAAGTTTATTTAGAGACAATGGGTGAATTTAATTTAGGATAAAAGAGGGATTCTGGAGGGTACATAAGTTTGTGTTTTTATATGTGTATTTAGAGTATAAAATTCATTATGTAATTTTAGAATCTTTTAAACAGAATCCCAAGAAAAATTGTTATACGAAGTACTTTTAAGTTAGGGTAATGAGTTATAGACGTTACTCCAATTGGTGTATAGGAGAAGTACCGTAAAAGAAAAAAGATGAATGGATAGTTGGAAATAGAACAGACAAAGAATGTTATTGAAAATGGTAATAAGATATGGAAGGATATATAAAGGTTTTGTTATGGTATTTTTTTTGGATTTTGTATATTGATAAAAGGCAATAAAATTTTAATTAATAAGAAATAATTTGGATGAAAAGGAGAAGTAGGGATAAGATATGAAGTTAAATAGATAAAGTATTGATACTATAATTTGGAATTGTTATGCTCTATTGGTTTTTTATTATTATTTTTTCCTAGAAAAGAATTTATAAGCTGTTATGCCTTGCATTGTTTTTATAAAATTGATAAAAATGGTTTATATATATATATATATAAAAAAGAAAATGATAATAAGATATGGAAGGATATATGGGATGAATATGATGTTTGAATTTGTGTCTGTGTGAAGAGTTTTAACCCGGGATCAGACAACCTTCAGAAAAGATCTTTTAGTTTTGTTTATGTTTTGTGTTTTGTATGTTTGTGTATTGTGTCTTCTGTAAAATTAATAAAATTTGTTTAAAAAAAAAAAAGAATCAATAAAACCTTGGAGGAATGTTAGATGAGAATAATTGTAAACAAGTCAGAAAGAAATGAATATGATGACTATAAAATGGATAAATATAGAAAAGAAATGAAATTGAATAAGAGTAAAGAGAAATAATGAGAAATTTGCTGAAAGATATTTATGTGTCCATATGGAAATGGTATAAATTAGAATTATGTTGTATAAAAATAATGTTTTATCCGACTTGTAAAAATTTATAATGTTAAGAGGTTTTATGTACTTAATGGTTAATGATGTGTTGTTTGTCTTTAAATAAAATTTGTTTAAAAAAAAAAAAATTTGGAGTGGGGGCAGCAATTAACACATCATCACAGTAGGGGACAACGCCTTTGATCCCCTGCAAGAATTTTTCCATCAGGCTCTGAAAGATCCCCGGGGCTACACTCACTCTGAATTGGAGCCGTGTACATTTAAAGGCACCCCGGTGCATATGACGGGTGACAGTGGTGATCCCATAGGGACTTCTTCAATTTGCTTGTATCTCTGTCCTTTGTATGTGAAATACGTGTTGGTTAAGCAGTGTTCTGTTAGTTCCATGAGGTGTTTGGGTGGTTGGTATTTAGTTTTGATGAAAAAATAATATTTATTTTTGATAAAGAAAACATATATATGTATATGTATGAATTACACACATACACACACACAAAGAATGGCTGTGTTCACATAGGATAATCTGCAAAGGTTTACAGTTCAACATTTGACTGATTCCCAAATAGCTGCTATTTTAGAGGTCTTGGAAGCAGACTTTGTATGAACATATGCTGTAGGTTGAAAAGACCAATCCTATATTCCCTAAATGCCTGTTTTTGGGTTGGAGAAAATGGCAAACAGAAAATTTCATTTATAAATTAAGCAGGATAGGTCATATGAACGCCTCTGGAAGTTTATGGTTCATCACATAGTCAGCCAGATGTTTGGGCTGGATTTGATCTTTTTGTCCACCTGTTGAGTTCTTCCCAATGACCTGGGATAGGCAGATGGGGGAGTTAGATGGGGGTTAAAGGTATCATCACAGGATGTAAGCTATTATTTATTCTTTATTAACTTGATTTAACAGCTTAGTTTCTCATGCAAACCCAACTGTTTTATAGCATGACGAAGATTGGCTTTCTGCAAACAAGTCATAAATACATTTAAAAGTACTGTAAGTCTCACGGAGTTCAAAGAAACTTACTTCCTATTGAACTGCTGCTTTTTTTGTCTTTGAGCATAAATAGAGCTTTTACAAACTTGTATTTATTTAGAAGATTTACACCCTGCTGACTGTTTGAGGCAGTTGGCAACATGACACTGAAATATAAAACAAAGAAATAATAGAAGAGCCAACAAAAGCAGCATTAAAAATATTTAAGAATTAACATGAAAGTCCAATGGGAACAGAAACAAAATCATGTTATTGAAGCCTTTTTTCAACAGCAAAAAGTAAGCTTGTACCAATTACTGAAGGCTGATTTTGAGAAATTGGACAGGGTGCCTTCTGTAATGGGTGCTCCTACAAAGCATGGTACTGGGTGGTGATTATAGCATTGTTTAGTATAGTTGGTTGGGAAGGTTCAACTCCCCATATTAACTGGCAGCAAAACAACCACAACATGAATCAACAAGTGCATTGGGGACCAAAAAATCTAAATTTGGAAGCTGCTATTTTTCTCTCAATGCTTTCCTCACAGGGTAAAAGTGAGTTCAAGGATCACTTTACAGAAATCTGTGTTATGGATCCCCATTAAAAGTTCTGCAGCTCATAGAAAGTAGGACAAAAAGGTTCCTCTACAGCTGATGTCAAGATTATTGAGGCATTATGGCCACCCAAAGCGCTGATTGTAAAATGATATAGGTAATGGGAATAGCAGAATGTCTTTAAAAAAAATACCACATGCAATTTTAATGAGAGCATAGCGCCACTGAGACACGTCATCCCTGTATTTTCATGCACGGCAGGCTTCCTTGACTAATTAACTTCCTGGATCAGGTAAAGAAGCAAGAATGAAAGCTCCCTGCTGAGAAAACTGTATTTGCAACTCAACCAGATGATATGATGAAAAGTCATCTGACAGCTGAAAGCCCCAACCTTTCTGAAGCAGCAACAAAGCTGTTGCCAACTGAACCACAAGGTAGTAGAAACCATGACTGGAACTGGGCTTGTCAAGGCAAGGCTTATAGGATAGCAGATGGCAAACAAAAGAAAGTGGAATGAACAGTTTTGGTGTGGGCTATCACTGGGAAAAATGAAAACGAAAGAACTGAAAAAGGAACCCATGCAACAGATTCCTCGGGACATACAGCATATGCCAGATAGAAAAATGTACTAAATAGATGTATAGCATGAGCTAGGAAAATAGATGGATTTTATTGCTTTTCACCTGTTTATAAAAACTGAAAATAATACTAACTTTCAAGCATTCAGAAATTACTTGGATTGGAGGTACAATGGTGGATTTTTCCTGTGTACAATGGTGGATTTTTCATGTGCTACTTAAAAGTATAGTCATCCTTGTATCTGTTAAGCCTGGTTTCCCCAACCAGGGTTAGGGAGACAAGCTAAACAGAATGTGCAGCTTAGTCAGATAGGCACACAGATAAATGAGTGAGCTAAGCTTGTATGTTTATTAACATACAGTAAAAATAACAGATACGCTTGTGCTATCAAATATATAGTTTATTCCATTATGAGTTCATAGCATAGTCAAAATAACAGTCCAATAGTCATGTCAGTCCATTCAGGGATATTCAGTGAGCAAAGTCCATTTGAATATCCTATGTCAATTCACTTACAAGTCTGTCCTTTGTTTTCTCTCCCGTTCGAGCAATGCAGTCTTGTGTCCTTGCAGTAATCAGGAACCATCAAAGCCAGAGAGATAGCAAGCTGTCGTCTTGCTTCTTTTAAAGTGCTTTCACAACCACTCCCTTAATTACTATCCCACAGTTAAAGTTGCAGACACTTTAACATACAAACTATAATTACATATTATTATTTACCTAAACCAGTTAGGGTAAAACAATGTTATCCCTAACATTCTCCCCTTTTAGGAAATAATAATAAATATAACTATTTACATCTTTAAATCATATTTGTTACAACTCTCTTTAAACTTAGTTACTCCTTGAGCTTTTGTAAATTGGTCTGCAATGTTTTCTTCTGTCATGCAGTATTCCAATTTAATTAGCCCATTCTTTACAGATTCTCTAACATTTAAGTATCTTAAGTCAGTATGCTTTGATCTAGTTTTTACAGCAATACTAGTAGCTAATTTTATAGTTGCTTGATTATCCTCGTACACAATAATGGAATCTTTTACAGTTATACCCATGTCTAATAATAACTGTTTGTACAAAATCAAATCAGTGCATAGTAATGACAGACATGAAAATTCCGCTTCTATTGTGGACAAGCTGATATGCTGTTGTCTGATTGACCTCCATCCTATTAGTGTCTTACCAAATAATATAGCCATCCCAGATGTTGATTTTCTTGTGTTTATATCAGTTGCAAAACTTGCATCTGCATAGGCACTAAGAATCAAATCACCCTTTGGTTCTATATACAATGCATGGTTCATTGTTCCTTTAAGATATCTTAAAATTCTCTTTAATGATTGCCAATGACATTGATGTGGATCTGAATTAAAACGAGCCAGTTGATTTACACTATAAGCTATATCTGGCCTTGACCAATTGCTTATATATGATAAGCTTCCAATCAAAGATTGATATGTGGACTTATCAAATTTGGGACTTTGATCATCAGTTTGGCAAACTTCCTGACTCATTGGAGTCTTTGCCGGTTTACAAAGTTCCATTTTAAACGTTTTAATTAATTGGCAAATTTTATTTTCTTGAGATATCTTAAAACCATTTTTTGTTTTGTTAATTGTCAATCCTAGATACTTTTTAATTTCACCTAAATGCTTTAATTTTATCTTTTTGGCTAATAATGATATAATCTCATTAGCTTCATTATTAGTCTTAGTTATCAAAGCAATATCATCTGTAAATAATAACAATAATGACACCGTTCCATTATTTTCTCTTTTAAACACACATGGATCTGCTAAACCAGATTTAAAACCTATATTGTTTAACTCTTTCACAATATATTGGTTCCACTCAAACCCAGATTGTTTCAACCCATAAAGACTCTTTTCGAGTTTCCAACAATCATTACTATTTACTTTATTGTCTTTTATACCTACTGGTTTTCTTAAATATATAGTGTGCTGCAATGGTGCATGCAGGTAAGCAGTTTCTACATCTAAATGGTTAATTACATAGTTTTTCTTAGCTGCCCACACTAAAGCTGCTCTTAAAGATGTTGCTTTAAGACTTGGTGCAAAAACTTCATCGTAATCAGATGCAGTTTGATTAAATCCTTGAGCTACTAACCTAGCTTTATGGGTAACAGTCCCATCATTTCCAGTTTTTACTTTAAATATCTATTTGCACCCAATGGATTTTTCTCCTGGAGGTAATTTAGCATCTTCATAAACTTTCATTACCTTTAATGAATTTAGTTCTTTTTCCATTGCCTTTTGCCAATTCTCCTGATCCTTCGCAGGATACATCCTAAGTTCATCTACACTAGTTGGAACTTTAGTTACTTGGCAAACTATACTTGCTTGATACCTATCAGGTGGTCTAGTTACACGTGTAGTACGTCTAGGTATTACAGGACTTACAGGTGGACTTTCATTTATTAACTCTTCTTGATTATCTAACTCTTCCTGATTAACTGTTTCCTCTTGTTCTGGTCCTATTTGCTCTTCATGGACTTCTTCTTTAATTGGACTCTTCTTATAACTAATCTGATCTTTCTGCCTTTTGTAGGGTTCAATAATTACTTCATTATTTAAATCTTGCTCTAATCTATTCCATCCTACATGTTCTAGGAATTTTGCACTAGCACTGGTATAAACTCTAGATGTACCTGGTTCCCAGAATCTATAAGATCTATGATTAGATGTATATCCTACAAAATATAATCTTTTAGCTCTATGCTGTCCTTTGTGTCTAAGTTGTGTAGGGATATGCACCCATGCTGGTGCTCCAAATGTGTGCATGTAACTTAAATCAGGTTTTGTACCATGCCACAATGTGAATGGTAATTCACCTGTTGTTGAATTAACAACATTATTTAATATATAATTACCACACATTATTGCTTCTCCCCACAAAATGTCAGGTAATCCTGAATCAGACATCATAGTTTGTGCCATTGATTGTAATGTTTGTCCTCTTCTCTCTATAAAGGCATTATGTTGTGGCCTATATGGTGCAGACTTTTTATGTTGAATTCCTAACATTCTTAGTCTGTTCTGGAATTTATTATTTGTAAATTCTGTACCATTATCTGTTATAAGAGTTACTAATTTCTTTTTAGATTTCCTTTCTGCAAATTTAATCCAATTAAAGAGATTTTGATACGTTTCAGTTTTGCTTTTCATTAAATAGCAGAACCCATATCTAGAATAATGGTCCATTATACTTAGTATGTAACGAGCTCCTCCTACACTTGGTTTTTTAGGACCTATTAAATCTGCAAATACTACCTCTAAAGGTTCTTTGGTAGTAAATCCATCAACTCTATTAGCAGGTGTGACCCTGGCTTTGCTTTGATTGCAGGCATTACATTGCAAATACTTATTACAAGGTTTTAAACTTATTCCCTGAGATAATTCAACAGTTTTCTTAAGCATTTTAAAATTTAAATGCCCTAGCCTTTGATGTAACAAGTGAATGCATTCATCATGAGGTTTCTTATTTTCATAAACTGTGTTAGCCACTTTTAAACCATCATCATTTAACACATATAATTCACCTCTTAAAGATGCAGTAATTTTCTTATCTTCTTTCTCAATTATGCAGTTATCTCCCCTAAATGTAACTACATATCCTAGTTTAACCAAAATTCTTACTGAAATTAAATTAAACTTAAGTTGTGGTACATATAACATTTTTACATTCTCTTTTATAAAAGAACAATATGCTATACCTTGACCTTTAGCTTTCAGTTTCCAGCCATTGGCTAACGATATCTGCTGTGTACTCTTGGACATTTCAATAAAATTTTTCTTATCATTTGTTATACAATGTGATGCTCCACTATCAACCACCCATAAATTATTTTTTACTGCTCCGTTAGTATACATGGCTAACTCGAAATTTTTATTTATCTTTTGATGACTTTTTGTATTCTGGCCAGCGTTCTGGCTCTTTGCCTTTTTACAAAATCTTGCCAAATGTCCTCTTCCTCCACAATTAAAGCACTTTTTAATTGCGTATGCAGTAGGAGTTTCATTATCTTCTTTTTGAGGTTGCTGCCTCCTTAACTCATCTCTTTCAAACCTTCTTCTGGCCTCTTCAATCAATCTGCCAGTTATATCAGTTAAAGTTAGGCTTTCCTTTGGCAATATTTCAAGGGAAGTTATATAGTTATCATAGCTCTCATCGAGGGAAGATAGTATTATATAGACTTGATGTAGTTCAGAGAAAATAAGCTCTTTCTCGTGCAGTTCTTGAAAAATGCTTTGCATAGTTTTCAAATGACTCAGCATATCACCATTCTTATGGAGATGTGTACTGAAAAGTTTCCGTGTTAAATTTATGTGAGCACCAACATTATCTCGAACATAAATCCTCTTCAGCTTCTGCCAACACCCAACAGCTAATTTCTCTCCGTGGATATAAACAAGCTGCATATCAGTTATGGTTAAAGCAATAATGCAAATTGCTTGTTCATTTTTATGCATAAATTCTTCTATCTTTAATTTATCTTCCTCATCCTCTGGATCCCATTCTTCTACGTTTGGTGGATTTTCAATTATGTTCCACAAACCTTCTCTTCGTAGAAGCAGATTACATTTCATAGACCATGATATATAGTTTGTTCCATCCAACTTGGATATAAGGGACAAACTTTGTAGATTGACTTGTGCCATGTTTTCTCATATGGATATAAAAATATAATTAATAAAACACAGCTGTCTGTTTACTGTAATGTATAACAACACAAACTCTCACTTTTACATAAATCTGTTTTATCCTAGTTAAACTGACTTTGCAGCCTCTGGGCCCATAACCAGTGTTAAGCCTGGTTTCCCCAACCAGGGTTAGGGAGACAAGCTAAACAGAATGTGCAGCTTAGTCAGATAGGCACACAGATAAATGAGTGAGCTAAGTTTGTATGTTTATTAACATACAGTAAAAATAACAGATACGCTTGTGCTATCAAATATATAGTTTATTCCATTATGAGTTCATAGCATAGTCAAAATAACAGTCCAATAGTCATGTCAGTCCATTCAGGGATATTCAGTTAGCAAAGTCCGTTTGAATATCCTATGTCAATTCACTTACAAGTCTGTCCTTTGTTTTCTCTCCCGTTCGAGCAATGCAGTCTTGTGTCCTTGCAGTAATCAGGAACCATCAAAGCCAGAGAGATAGCAAGCTGTCGTCTTGCTTCTTTTAAAGTGCTTTCACAACCACTCCCTAAATTACTATCCCACAGTTAAAGTTGCAGACACTTTAACATACAAAATATGATTACATATTATTATTTACCTAAACCAGTTAGGGTAAAACAATGTTATCCCTAACAGTATCCATTATGAAAAAAATATTAATTGCTAGGTGTTAAAATGTAATTCCTTAGGAAGTCAATTTTTCACAACCATATGTGAATGTATGCTTGTGTTCCTAGAAAAAACCTCAGAACTTTATCTGGAGCAGAGCATGCATCATATATAGCTCTGCTAGATATACATTGATTTTTCAAATGCTCCAGCTAGAGACTTCCACTATTGATTGCTTGAAGATCTAAATGTTTGCTGGCACAGGCCTTGATTCTTCTTAGCATGAATGCCTAACTATCTGCTATTCTCGTCTCATTATTTACTCATGAAGGGAACAATGGAATAAATGAAACTTTATTATAGTCATAGGCCAGCAAAATTAAAAGAAGCCTGATTAAAGCAAAGAATAACAAAGTCACATGAAATCAAACTGACTAGGTTTATTAAATCATTACCTTCTGAAATTCAGCAGGAGCCCAACATCACCTTTCCAGAGTAAGACATATTATTAAAAGGCATACATTTTTGTGAACTACAGCTTATTTCATCACAAGCATTAAATAGTTATACTGCTATGGGATTTAAGGAAGGATAATAATATGAGCAGTAGATTACTAAAAAGAATGAAACTCTCTATACAGGAATCCTTGACTTACAACCACAACTAAGATTAGAATTTCTGTTGTTAAGCAAGGCAGCTCTTAAGTGAGTTGTGCGCAATTTTACGACCTATTTTGCTATGACTGCTAACCAAATCACTGAAGTTGTTCAAAGAAACCCATGCAGTCTTTAAGCAGATTTAGCTTTCCCCAGTGGCATTGCTTGCCAGAAGCCAGCTGGGAAGGTTGCAAATAGTAATCTCATGACATCGGGACTACATATAAACTGCTATAAATACATGCTGGTTGCCAAGCACCCAAATTTTGATCACATGGATCACATGGGGTCACTGCATTGGTTGTAAGTGTGAGAACTGGTTGTAAGTCACTTTTTTCAATGCTTTTAATTTTAACGGTCATTCATGAGTGGTTATAAATTGAGGACTACTTGTAGTTTACTATGCTGCACAGACTACAGCCAAAAAGTATTCTATACGCTCTCCTAAAAAAAAAACCTAAGACATTTAATCAGTTTCCTTCACATGAGCAATGTTTAACCATCAATGCTATTTCTATTCTACATAGGAATTACTGAGTCTGTCATCTGCACCTCTATAACAGTCTGTTTTGGTTCTGTAATCCGACAGGACAGACAAAGACTTCAGAGGATAATTAGGACTGCAGAAAAAACAATTACTACCCACTTGCCTTCAATTGAAGACTTGTATACTGCACGAATCAAAAAGACGGCTGTGAAAATATCTACAGACCCCTCACATCCTGGACATAAACTGTTTCAACTCCTACGCTCAAACCGACGCTATAGAGCACTGCACACCAGAACAACTAGACACAAGGACAGTTTTTTCCTGAATGTCATCACTCTGCTAAACAAATAATTCCCTCAACACTGTCCAACTATTTACAAAATCTGCACTACTATTACTATTAATCTTCTAATCACTCCTTATCACCCATTGCCTCCCACTTGTGACTATATGACTGTAACTTTGTCTTGTATCCTTATGATATATATTGACTGTTTCCTAATATGATTTGATTGTTTATTGTACCCTATGACTATTATTAAGTGTTGTACCTTATGATTCTCGACTCTGATGAATGTATCTTTCCTTTTATGTATACTCAGAGCATTTGCACCAAGACAAATTCCTTGTGTGTCCAATCACACTTGGCCAATAAAGAATTCTATTCTATTCTATTCTATTCTATTCTATTCTATTCTATTCTATTCTATTCTATTCTGGAGCCCCATTAGGACCAGAACTTCACCAACAGAGACCACAAATCTATGCTACAGAACTTACCTCATTAAACAAAAAGTAAGAAAATACAGTTAGTCCTTGGCATACGACCATTATTGTGCCCAAAATTTCTGTTGCTGAACAAGAAAGTTATTAAGTGAATTTTGTCCTGTTTTATTACCTTTCTTGCCACAGTTGTTTAATGAATCACTGCAGTTGTTAAGTTAGTAACATGGTTGTTAAATGAGTCTGCCTTCTCCCTTGTCAGAAGGTCCCAAAAGGTGATCATATGATCCTGCACACTGCAACTGTCCTAAATATGAGTCAGTTGCCAAGTATCTGAATTCTGATCACATGACTCTTAGAGATGCTGCAACTGTCATAAGTCACTTTTTTTCAATGATATTGTAACTTCAAATGGTTACTAAATAAACTGTTGTAAGTTGAGGTCTACCTGCAAATTGTTCAGGTTTCTGCAAACATCCATCCACTATAATGAATAGACTGCACAGCCCACCTTCAGCACAATTAGACAAGAAACTGTTCTTGCACACAGGGTTTTCTTTTTGCTCTACAAAAATATACAACTTTTCTTTTGGCTCTATGCAAAATATACAACTGTGAGGCAACTTTGAACAATTTTCACTTTCTCAGACTTAAGGAATATTTTCAAGACAAGAAGAGACACACTAAGAACACAATCTGGGATAACACACAACTACAGAGCACAATTCATTTGTGGGTGTGGTGGCATAGTAGTTAGAATGCATTATTACAGGCTAATTCTTCCCATAACCAGGAATTTGATCCTGATGGTTGGAGGCAATATGCTGACTCTGTAAACTGTTTAGAAAGTTCTGTAAGGTACTATGAAGCCCAAGTCTAAGTGCTATTGCTATTAAAAACACCTTCATGCTTTCCCATAGTTAGATGTTGGTTGTCCATTGCCATTGTTGAAGATCTCAATTCCGTAAGCATATTGAAACTAAATGTGTTGTCCAAAGATAACTTATTGAGCCAATTTGGGCATGGAATTTCCTGGCACATATAAATGTTTGTAGACATTGCAGTCGTTGCACTGATGCTTCTAGATTTGCACAGCTCATGCTTATACTGTGCTTCCACAGTGCATCTTACTTCATAAGCTTGACACCCCAGGTAGAGTGATCATATGCCAGCATTTCCTAGGTGTGTCTATGTCAAATATCTTCAGGGAAGCCTTTGATGTATCTTTGAAATCAGTGGTGGGATTATTTTTTTTTTTTACTACCGGTTCTGTGGCTGTGGCTTGATGGGCGTGGCAGGGGAAGGATACTGTAAGGATACTACAGCCAGAGGTGGTAGTTGCTGGTTCTCTGAACTACTCAAAATTTCCACTACCGGTTCTTCAGAACTAGTCAGAACCTTTTGAATACCACCTATTGAAATGTTTCTTCTGGCCTTCTTTTTCCAGCCCAGCAGAAAATTCCCCAAAAGGAGCTCTTTGAATATGCACCCACCCAGCATACAGATGAAGTGATAATAATTCTGTGTTCTTATTAGCAGAATGTAGATTGATGGTAGACTTGCTCTAAGGAGAACATCAGTTTCTACCAGCTAGCCATCTGATACCTAATATTCTGTGAAGGAAACCATGTGGAAATTCTGTAGTTAAGCTGTCTTGTATCCTTCAATATCAGTGCACGTTTCACAGGCATACAGAAAAGTTGTGAGTACCACAGCTATATGTAGACCTTCAATTTTGTTATCACACTAATTCCTCAACATTTCCACACAGTAGAGCACAGTGTATGAAAGCAGAACTTGTCTTTACTATACTTCACTTGACATCTATATCAATGGTTGCTCCTTGGTAGAGAATGCAGCACTTCCTGTACTTTCTGTCTCTTGAGTATTATAATGGGTTCTGTTGTATGAGAAACAGTCTGGTACATAACCTCCATCTTAGATAACTTATTACTATATGTAATAGTTTTATTTTATTTACTTATTTATTTATACTATTTCTAATCCACCATAATCAAATGACTCTCAGCAGCTTACAAACTATAGAAACAAGAGATGAAATAGTGAGATTAAAATCAATCTACATGATAATAGTAATAATAACAATAACCACATCAGCCCCCACGTTAAAAAAGAACAAAAATCACAGAAACAAGAAAAACTAAACAGGCTTTAAATCTGCCTAATATCATGTGCTAAGGTTTTGGGTAATTTTCCTGGAAAAATGCTCACTTTTGCTTTTTATCAGGGTCAGGCCAACTGGTTGTTCTGATTATAGGGGAATCTGTAGTATGCATAACAATCCACACTTGTTTTGTTGTAGTATATAATTTGCATACAGAAATAAATGATATTGCCTTAGTCAGTGACCAACATCATAAAAACAGAATGTTACCAATTAAAGATCTGTTACATTAACAAAACATATTTTCAGAATCATGCATCTTAGACAAATATATGATTTATAGAAGCACCCTGCAGACAGTACCATCAATAAATTTGTGTTTTAATGACATGTAGTCATCAAACAGTTGTGTCTCTGCATTGTATCAAACATTTATTTACAATTACATTTCTAACCAGCCCAGGCTGTTAACTCAGCATCTCATTCTACATTACTGACTCTCAACGATAGGCCTTTAAATATAACCCACACCGCAATTTTTGATTCTTTTAATGAATAACATTATTATAAATTCTAGAGATTCTCCCTGCCCCAGGAACATTCCATTTATTACAGCTGCACTAAAGCACATCATGATTTTTGATAGAAAGAAAAAATAAGAAAGCAAATTCAGGATGTCATATTTTCCAATATCAAGTATGTCTCTGTGTATGTATACATTACTAGTTGGGCAAAAGCACATGCATATATTCACATTCCACATGTAGATTGAATGATTCTGATTATTGTATTTTACTCCAATATGTCCACTGGGTAGTAATCTGACTGTAGCACATTAACTACAAATTAAGAAATTCAGGAGGAGTGGTAGGGTAGATTTCCACTGCTCTCTGATCTGAATAGCTGTTATCTAAGACTGATACTTCAAACTTTAAAATGGCAAGGCAGCCATAACGCAACCATATGTGCCCATGAGAAGGTAGAGGGAAACAGTATAGGTACTGGATGCCTGAAACTCCATAGCAGCCATTACTTAGGAAAATGCTAAGTTAGGAAGATACTCAGGGGATAAAGATTATTAAATAGTCAAGAATCTTGACAGAGACAATGTAACATGTGAGAATAAATATACAGGCTATCCCCCATTTAAGAACAATTTCTATTTCTTAATTTTGTCTTTAATCAAAATTTGTATTTAAATTAGAACTCATGCTTACAAACAAGCTGCCTTTTACTAAAAATGGCAGGTGGCATTGTCTTTCCTTGAGTCGATGAAAACCACTGAAAACATGTGGCTTCAGTGCTTTCTGAAAACATTGAGCGGCTATAAAATTTGTTCATTTTTTTAGTAAGAGACAGTTCATTTGTAAGACTTGAATGATGTATTTGCACAGTGACATCATTACGTACCTGACCTCATTTAACTTCTTTGCCCCCTTCTTGCAGATACCCACAAAAGTAGCAGCATATTTTAATCTCCTATTAAATTTACTTTCTTTTCCCTTTCAAAGGCAAAACCTCTGCTGATTGTTTGCTGCCTGCTGGGGAAAAAATTACAGACCCCAAGGTAGTGCTCTGTCAATTAAAAAATGATGTGCTCTGCAATGTTTTCCTGTAGTTAATCATTTGCAATGTGGAAGAACTGTTAGTCTTTTGTCTTCTTTCTATATTTAATGAGATTATTGAAATGTAGGTGCTATCACAAAAAAAGCAATTACATGTCACTCATCTAAAGGTCTACAAGAGAGTTGGAGAGAGCATGGAAATCTTTTTCAGGGTAGAAAATGCTGGAGGTGTAATCGTAGAATCAAAGGAACTCATTGACTTCAAGAAAGTGTATAATTATATATAGCCCACCTGACTTTCAAAAAGCTTCAAAAATTGAATGCATAGATGTAAAATCTTGTAATATATCTTGATCTTTCTCACTCCTTTCTCCCCTTCCCCTTTTCTACTCACACATATTGAAAAAAATGATTTCAGCATGAAAAGAAATGGTAGACATCCAAAATATATTCAGAGAAAATTGAGCTAATTCACATTTAAAGATAGGTATTTATAATCACAGGACTATATTTTAAACTTACTTATTAAACTGTGCCACCAGCTTGTTTCCCACATTGCTTGTGATATCATGTTCTGCCAATCAGTTAAACACAACTAGCTCCGATAATTTAATGCAGCCTTTGTATGCAGAGTCATGGTGAATCCTAACCAAGCTATTTCTCCATGTGTGTGCCCACACAATAGGTGAATTAAATAATTTAAAAATATAAATGAGAATCAGGGAAACACCAAGGAAGTTTGTTTAGTCCTTACTAATTTCATTTCAAAACACACAAATACCCTCAGGGATAACTTGTTACCTTGGTTGATATACTTAATATTATAGAAATAATAAGAGAAAAAGAGAAAAGTTATGACACACTCTAGAAAATACAACATTATTAAGAATTTGGAACAAATGTAAATATTTTTATTAAGTCACCAGTTGCTGAAGTTCCTTACCTTTAAGGCAACCAGTTACTTATGCTTGAATATTCTGGCAAGAGTAGAGAAACATTGCCAAGATAGAAAATTAGCATGCAGAGATAAGATTTCAACATGAGTTAATTTCTAATTCTGTCCCCTTCTCCCCTACAGGTTACTGGGTAATAAACATGATTAATATCTTTAATTAAATATTGCTGAATAAGTTGTCCATTCCTTAATGGACCTGTTGTCAAAAACTATAATAGCTTTATAACCTTCTACATCAAATTTATGGAGAAAGAAATACGGTGAACAATCTATCTATCTATTCATCTATCTATCCTCCATCCATCTATCCATCTACAACAATACAGATACCTAGTGAAGGAGAGTGATGTTTAAAAACTTGGTTATTGATATGGATCAAATTGATTTATACTTCCCAATCTGTAACTTTCTTTTTGAAGAAAGCAAAATACTTTATCAGATGCAAAAAGTGGGCAAGCATATACTAATTATATACAATGTATCATAATATTATAGTCACATTATACATATATCATCTTAGTATATACACTAATATGTGTGTATATGTATTCCAGGATTCCAGGGTAAAGTGCAATTGGAATATCAAGAAAGAAAGAAAGAAAGAAAGAAAGAAAGAAAGAAAGAAAGAAAGAAAGAAAGAAAGAAAGAAAGAAAGAAAGAAAGAAAGAAAGAAAGAAAGAAAGAAAGAAAGAAAGAAAGAAAAGCAAGTCTAGGGAAGGAGCCCCAAGTTTATGAGTAGAAAACTCATCAAGAGATGAAGAAAACATGGTTAATTATGGCTGGAGATATTAGCAGGCTGAGAATAGTGACTATCTGGGGTGAAGAGGACAGAACTGAATGGAGAGACTTGAATCCTGAATACGAACCTCCACACACATACAAATATAAAGAAATTTAAGCAACTAGATTCAACATTTAAAGAAAACCATGCAGGTAATTTTAAAGAAATGTAACAGCTGTGTTACTTTCTATGAGTTCTGAGTAATGACCACCAACCACAGCTTCAATGAAAGCCCAGTGCTGCCTAATGTCATATTTACAAAACAAAAGATCAGCAAATGGACCATATTTCCAATAGAATGTTAATACTTCAAAAATTGAGACCTGCTGAGTAGATTCTTTGAACCCCTCATCTCTTTAAATGCTGTACCATATAATTATTGAGCCAGGAATATAAAGAGCTAAAATGACTTGCAGTTAGAGCACTGCACTCTGTCCTAAGCATAAACAAAGATATTGGAAGATACTTATTTTCATCTGATGGTGTATATGCATAAAGGGCATTTGAAGGTGTTACCTGGCCATGTCTAGTACAGGTACTTGAGTCAAAGGACACCAGTAATGAGAACTATTAATGCAAAACAAGACTGACCTTCTCCAGCCATAAAACAGAAGCAGTTTCTTAAAGCTTTAATAGCATTTATATGATTTAAGAACTACTTTCTGAACTAGAGAGCATTAATTATACAATTCAGCCTTTGGGAAAAAAATATGTTGTGTTAAAAACAAAAGTGCATGTGACCATAGTATTTATGAACTGCTATTCTATTAAGATGCTTCCCCGAAAAAAAAGAAACATTCTAAGCATTTGATAGTATTCTTGTGTTTAGGTAGATTATAAAGTAACGTATAAACAGGTATATGCACATATTCCATTCATAGGTAGTCCTCATGTTATGACCACTTATTCAGCAACTGTTCTAAGTTATGATAAAACTGAACAAGGGGGACTCACAGCCTCTCTGTCACAGCACCCCCTGGGTCACATGATTGCAAACTGGGCATTGGGTACCTGGCAGTGGTGAGGCAATGTTATGTCCTCATAATTTCCAACATTCCCTGCCAGCTTCCCACAATCAAAGTCACGGGGAAGCTGGCAGGAAGTAAACAATCAGATCATGCTCTCACTGCTTTTTTGCCTGCCGTGCTCCATTGCACTTGCCTGCAGCAACTCCTCAGCTATTGCATCACTCTGCCCACAGCAGACAACCCTACCCCAAAGCATCTGTCAGCCTTCTTGTCTGGGATTCCTGTGTCTTTCCACTTACCCACATGATCCTATGATTATGATAGTAACTGGGCCTGCAGGAATGCTGTCACTAAGTGACATGGTCACATGATGTCATGATTTAGAACTGGATTACTTAGTGATGGAAATTCTGGTGCCAACTGCTGTCAGCACCTGAGGGCTACCTTTACAGGAGTTGTTATTATAGACACAACAATGGGAAATCACAGCAGCCAATTCTTTAGGTATTGGCTTTAATATTGTATCAAGTATAAACTGAACATGTGTTCAGACTTCCCAAGAACCTAGGGTGTCAATAAAGTACAGTATATGTATGAATCCAAACAGTGTGGCCTTTTGTAAGTGATAGATGGAAACTTTGTCCATGTCCAGATTTTGTAAATGCCATCCAAGCTTTTTTTGGTGTGGTACCCAGTGTGCTGAATTACTGTGACTACAATGGCTGGTCTATGCTATAATATTTCAACTTCAAAATCTTGATAGTTTGAGATTGTCTCCAATTCTTTGTCCTCTATTCTACTATCCCCTGTTATTGGCACATCAATTATTCATAGTTTCTTCTTTTCAACTACTTAAATCTGATATATTATGATTCAAGACTATCCATTTGTATACTGATATTCCACAATATTTAACCTGCTCATTTATTACTACTTTTCAACTGTATATTCCCACCAAATTTTTATTACTGGCACATAAGAATTTTTACAGAATCATATGGGGACTGAGTTAGCCTAACTGTCTGCTAATATTTGAATAGCCAAGACAAATCTTTGTTTAGACTAAAAATGCTCCTACTTCTTCAAACAGTGACATAAAATCTACAGCATTTGCATTAGAATCCAGTGAATTCTCAAAACACAAATGGCAGCTTGCACTAGAGGAATGTCACTTGGAATTGTTTCTCTCTTGAGCAATTGCCACTTGCTTTATATATAAGCATATGTGCCAATGTCTGTCATTTGGAAGCAGAGCCCTTGAAAGTTACAGCTGACACAATGAAAATACATGAGGACCTGTGAGTCTTTTGTTAGAGTTCATTTATCTCCCTTTGACTAGCAAGTTGTTGGAAACCCCTTCCTGCACACCTGACCGACATTAGATGCTCATTTTTATGCTGTGCATTACACATGTAAACATTTTGCAAATACTGCTTTATTTCAAGGTTGTTGCTACTTTTATTTTCTTTCCTTCATTTTTTTTAAAAAGAAAGATGTGTAGGATAAAAATCTTTTATTTTCTATTTCATTTTATTTCAGCTCCAAACAAATAGAATGAAAAACATACAAACCCTGTGAGATACCTTAGCGTTGACCTGAGTACAGTAATCATAAAATCATGAGCCATAGCCAAACACTCAGGTAGCTTGATTAGAGAGATGGGAAGTCTGCCACACCCATAGTTGCATTCCAGAACAAATCTGCAATGTTGTATGGAGAGGCATTTTTCTTGATTAGGGCAGAGGTTCCCAACCCACAGTCCATGGACTGGCACCAGTCCGTGGCATGCCAACAACTGGGCTACACAAACAAGTAAAGCCCCATCCATGGGCTGCAGACAGCGTGCAAAATCATGCCCCCTCCAATCCTCAAAAAAACATCTCTCCATGGAAACTGTCCCTAGCGCCCAAAAGGTTGGGGGCTGCTGGATTAGAGAATCAACCACAGGTAGATATGCCAGTACAAATTCTAGATGATGCATGCATGTGCATCAGATACTATACTCGATAAGATACCATACCAAATATTTAGCTAGTGTTGGCCTTTCCTCCCTGTTTATTTATTTGTTTATTTGTCTGCCTGCCTGTCTGTCTGTTTATATCCTTGTTCTAAAAGATGAGGTACAATTGACTATGTTATCATTGTTCCCCAAATTTGCAGTTGATATTATTTGAAGAAAGAGGGACTCTGTTTCCAGTTATCCTCTCTTCCATTCAGAAAATTCATGATTGGACATTGGGTGGAGCATATTCAGAAATAGTTATAATAGATAACAGATAACAGATAATCAGAGTTGGAAGGGACCTTGTAGGTCATCTAGTCCAACCTCTTGCCCAAGCAGGAGATCCTACACCATTTCTGACAGATGGGAGTCCAATCTATTCTTGAGAGTTTCAAATGATGGCACTCCCACAATTTTCAGGGGCAAGCTGTTCCATTGGTTGATTGTTCTCACTGTCATAAAGTTTCTTCTTATTTTCAGGTTAAATCTCTCCTTGTTCAGTTTCCATCTATTTCTGTACTTTTTCTAGAGTCTCAACATCTTTTTTATAGTGTGATGACCAAAATTGGATCCAGTACTCTAGGTGTACTAAGGCTTTACAGCATAGTATTAGTACCTCACTTGATCTTGATTGTATCCCTGTGTTAATGCAATTTAGGATTGCATTAGCTTTTTTGGCTGCTGCTGTACACTGCTGGCTCATATTTAGCTTCAAATATGACAGTTACTCACAGTTACTGCTATTGCCTGGTTTCACCCAAACTATATGTGTACTTTTGGTTTTTCTTGCCTAAGTGTAGGAGTTTACTTTTCTCTACATTGAATTTCATTTTGTTAAATATGGCTCAGTGTTCTAGACTGTCAAAATCCATCTGGATCTTGAGCCTAACTTGTTGGGTGATAGCTATTCCTGCCAGCTTAGTATTATCTGAAAATTTGATAAATTACTCTTCTATTCCTTCCTTTATGTTGTTAATAAAGATATTGAAGAGTACTGGGCCTAAGAAGGAAACTTGTGGTACCCCACTGCTTACTTCCCTCCATGTAGACTTAGACCCATTAAGGACTACTCGTTGAGTACAGTTGGTCAGCCAGTTGTGAATCCATCTGTTGGTGGTGCTATCTATCCCACTTTTTTCAATCTTACCAAAAAGTAGGTTGTGGTCTATTTTGTCGAATGCCTTGCTGAAATCTAAATATATTATGTCCACAGTATTTCGCTGGTCTACTAATTTAGTCACTAATTTAGTTGGATATATGCTGCTGAGGTTGTTTTAAATAAGCTTCAAAGTCACTTCAAAGGAGTTTGAGATGTCACCATTTCCTGATTCATGTCTGTTTTGTTTTCTCAAGGAAGCAAGAAATATGGATAGGAAAGGGAAAGAGAAAAAATCAATCCACAGTTGCTGGGTTTAATGCCACTTAAAGAGGTTTAAATAGTAGGAAGAATCCAACATACTATGACAAAGTCTGCTTATATGTAACTTTTGTCTTTTTTTATTTCCTATTCCTTGTAATTATTTGCATTTATTTGCTTTACAGATGAGACAGCACACTTCAAACTGCAAAATCTATCAAAAAATCTTTCAAAAAATGATAAACCATGGTAAATGTAGTAAAACTTCAACAGGATCAAAAGGGCTATTGAATTTTGATGAATTTCTTTTAAACTCTACATCAGGTTCTTTTCCTTTTTCAAAAGTCAACAGGGAGTTTGTTGTTAATATGAAAGAGAACATTAGCATTCTTCTCCATGTTAGAAGTGGAATCTCGTTTTTTAAGGAGTCTACTTTCAGTAATAAGTAAATTGTTGGGATTTTGGTGTGGTTTGCCTACATGAATTGTTTTGCTTATTTCTTCATCTAACAACCACGTGTTCCCTCTTATGATACACTTGGCATTGTCATTTTAAAACACAACAAGTCCCAGTGCATCCAGGTGACAGCAGTTCTTTTCCAATGTACTGTATTGTGAAAGGCAGTGTAATCTCTCATCCAAGCAAGTTGCTTAGTTTCCAGGATTTCTTTGTTGAAAAGAGCTGGACAAAGATTAAACTGGGCAAAATTCCTGAAGTAACAACAAATTGGGCTGATATAAATTATGCTGTGCATATTACTAGAATCATTAACCATAATCATCTTCAATTAAAAGTTTCTAGAGTATGCGTAAAACCAATCAATAAATGTCTACAAGCAATGCCCATAATTTACAAAGACATTGTTAACTCTTTTGATGCTGGCTGCTGTTGTTATTAAAAATGAATTGGTCTACTTCAGTCCTCTGGAAATGTGGGAAACTCCAGAAAATGAAAACTGTTATTTTATACTGAGAAGATTACTTTTTCATTCTATGGATCTGATCAATCTAGAAATCTACAGGAATCCAGAAATCTGAATTTCAAATGGTCATTCAGAAACTGAAGATGACATTCATTTCTAATTTAATTTCTACTATAGCTATAAAGTTAATTTAATTCATCTATTTAATTATAGTATGGATTGGCAAGCTTCCAAAAGTTTCTTTCAGATTAATACTGAATTTAGGTGAGTTTTTCTGGGGAAAAAATGGAGAAAGGAATAATTGTTCTCAGGTTGATAAGTTGACAGAATGTTTTTCATGTTTTGGAAAGAAGACAGGGCCCAGTGGGTGTGACAATGAGACATATAGGTGAGATCTCATCAATGGTAGGACCAATTGCCTCACGAGATATGATGTGTTACTTTATGTTATATTTTTTCCTTCTAAATAAATGAAAATTGCTTTCAACTGGTGAGGGTTTCAAGGATAAATATATAAATGCTTTGCAGGCTGTAAGTGGACTTTGTTAGTGGACTTTGTCTGTCCTACTCTTCAAATAAATGATGGGGAAATTATTCTGCAGGCCCAAATCTCTAATATTAGAGGAAGACTCTAATTGCAAGAAGCTAGGGACAAACCTCTCCTATCACACTGCAGGATCCATTCCAAGCAGAAATGACGTATAACAAAATGTCAGCATAGGATTTTGCATCTGGTGATGATGCAATGGATTTTTACATTTTTTACAATAAAATGCAGCACTTTTTCTCAACCTGACAGCACTATACAAATTCTGATTACTTCAAGGATAATAACAGGAAGTGAATGTTTCATAAGAAAAGCTCTATATTAGCTCATACAAAGATGGCATTTTATATTTCTGTTGGTTAGCTGGTACTACTAACATTTGTTACATTTGAGTTCCTTGGTGGTCTCTGAGCTTGGTTGTTTTCTTGCAAATGTTTCATTAACAAAGTAGGTAACATCAGTGCTACTGGGGAGTGGGGTTTGCAAGCCACTAGTATTTTAGATATTAGAGGCTTGCTTGCCATGTCATATTGATGGGGGTGGCATTGGGCTGGTTTTTTTTCCTGCTAGCTTATTTATCTAAGTTGGTAGTTATACAGTTTGCTGCCTGGTTGTTGGTCTAATGTTAATCTTGTTAATTTCTGCTCATCTTGGTGTTGATTTCAGATGATATATGTTTTGGTCTTTTAGTTTTCTTTCTGGCTTTTTGATTGAATCTTATGTATGGTATGTAGATGTTGTTTATCTCTATGTGCCTGTTTATGATTAATTTGTCTGAATGGCAGGCATCCAAGAATTCTCTAGCATATTTGTACTTGGCTTAGTCTAGGATCCTTACAGTTTCCCAATTGAAACTATGGCTAGCTCTGCCCATCTGCTGTGAAATTAAGCAGTTTTCATCATGTTTTCCAACTGCTAATTGGTGCTCATGGATGTACTCTGCTCATCTTCTGCTATTTGTCTTACATAGTGGCTATTACAATCTGTATATATTTTATATTCCTGTTTTTTTTTCTGGGGCTGCTCGGTCTTTTGGTTTTCTTAATATGTTTTAAATAGCTTAAGTTTGTTTGTGTGATACAGTGACATGGTGTGATTGTAACAATTTGTTGTGGCCTCTGATGTATAGCAATGTTATGCTTTTCATAGGTTGCATTGGTTGTACTATATTGGGTTAAATGTCAAGCACTTTTATTACTGTTATATCTAGGAATGTGTAAGAATCTCTGTGCAGAAAAAGGAATTCTTTATTATTTTTACCAACAGAACTTAGATTATATTGACACTTTGTGTCAGTGTTCCAAGTAATGCATCCACTAAAATCAGAACTCCAAGGCAGGTAGATTCCTCAAAGGAAATGTTTATTGGATTCATTATATCAGCACAGCTAGTGAAAACCAACTCTAAAAGTCACCACTTATTTCCCTTATTAAAAGAGGAAATATTTCCCTCCCCAGATGTCACCAGTCATATTACACAATGAAAGTTGCTGACAGGCTGCTTGGTCATTCCTCTCTTCCTTCAATTGCCACCTGTTGGGATGACCTTGGTCCCATAAGAAAACTCATTTTGACTGTTTGCTGGGCTATCTACTTCCCCCACCCTTTCCCCTCTCAGAGTGTGCCCCACTCTATGAGGCAGCAAAAGATGGCTTCAGCAGGTTTGCTTCAGAGTTGACACCCTGTATGTCATGTATTAACTATTTTAATGAAGTAAAATAGTTAACTATTCAAATGAAACTATTTTTTCATTTGAACTGAATGACTTTTACCCAAATATAACATTTGGGGAAACAATGATGCATGCAAACATGCCACTAGAGAACAAGGCAAATACAAGTGTATGTGTGTGTCTCCCACTGTAGGTTTGTACATAGATGTGTTTGGCCTGTTCTCTTGATGCATAATTGTCTCTACATTTCCCCAAATGCCAGTCATATAAGCCCCACATTAAACTGCTTTTCATCATTCAGAACTGAAAATCTTTTAGAAGACATTATATACGGGAGTCTCTGTGGTTAAACTGGGAGAAGATTAAAAGACAATGTTATTTGAAAATTCCAGTCTGGTTATCAACTATTGAAACATTTTCTTATTCTATAATATACAAAAAGGAACAAACAGTTAGATATGGTGAAATATTGAATGAAAAGGGTGAACTTAAATCTATGCAAAAACTAGAGGAACAAGGTATAAAGATGGTTTTCATATGCACAAATACATTCAAGGTATGATAAAGATTCTAAAACAGAAGGTTTCTATGATAAACTGACTGACTTAGATAAGATTTTGACAGGTACTGATGAAAATGTGATTAAAAAATTCTATAGATATTTATTAGAAATTAAACTAGAAGAAGAACAAGTTAAAGAAACTATGATTGCTTGGGGGAAGAATTTTGAATATGGGATTAATTTAGAGAAATGACAAAAATTGTGGTCTCAAAATTATAAAATCACAATGTCAACAGCATATAAAGAAAATTTGTATAAGGTGTTTTACAGGTGGCATTTCCCCCCAACAAGAATAGCAAGAATGTTCAAGAATAAATCCAAAAAATGTTGGAAATGTCATCAGACACCTGGCTCATATTACCATATGTGGTGGACATGTGTGAATGCTAAAAAATATTGGACTAAAATCCACACGTGGTTGGAAAAAATGACAAAAAAGCATATTGATTTGAAACCAGAGATATTTTTATTGGGAATTTTACCTGAAATATATAGTAAAGACTTGAAATACCTGATTGTAAATTTATTAACAGCGGCTAGGATTGCATTTGCTAAAAACTGGAAAAATGAGAAAACACCATCACAGGAGGAAATCATTAAGAAAATATTGGAATGTGCTGAAATGAGTAGATTGACATTTGAAATTAGAGAACAAGATGATAAACAATTTTATAAAATTTGGGATCTATTCTATCAATGGTTTGACAATAAAATATAGTAATGAAATATGTAGATTCTTAGAAAATAATAAATATATAAAGATGTATTATTTTCTTATTATGTCTACAAAATGATTTTAGGATAGATTTGGGATGATAATATGAACTGCCATAAAACAAATTAAGTAAAATATGACTATTTCATAAAACATGAATGAATAAAAGTATAGTCAAATGATTGATTAATAATGATATTAATGTATTTAATATTTGATTGAAAATATGAAAGTATATACAATGTAATTGTAATTGAAGACTACAAAATGGAAGCACAAAACAATTTGTAAACCAACCGGCACACTGTATGTATATATATGGAAGATGGCTTGATGTTTTTATGTTTTGTTTGTTTATGTTTGTTTTAAAAACCAATAAAAAATTTTTAAAAAAGAACTGAAAATCAAAAATATATCCCTACTGCAGAACAGATTCTTTTCTCTTCCCTTTTCCTTCATCAAATATTAATTAGTGCTATTTCTTTCTTTTCATGTATTTATATATTGAATGTACCCAAAATGTTCCCTCCATAAAGCAGAATCCACATTTAGTATTCATGACTAATATAACTGTTGTGAATCATAAGGTTTAATAAAGTTATCTTGAGCTTGGAGTCAAGTGCAGGGTTCTGGCCCTGCACTTCTGATTGGCTGTTAATGGCAGGATCGGATTGACCCGTTCCGGGGGATCTGATTGGCCATTAACAGAGCGTTCATATTGGTTAAGGGAGCTAGCGCTCCTAGATTGTTATTGGTTAAATAGTTATTGGGTTGCCTATATAAGGAGGGCTATAACTGCCATTGAGTTTGAGCTGTCACCATGTAAATAAAGAGTTGAAGTTCACCGTTCCAGAGGCTCGTCTCCATTCTTTCTCGCCCATGCTCCAAACATAACAATAACACTCACTAATTTCATTTAGTTTCCTTTAAGCATGATTATGCTGAAATTTAAATTCCATAATGTTGGAATGGTCTCAGCTTTTAACTGTGTTCCTCAATCTTTAAAGCATCGGTGATTATTGGCCTGTCCAGTGTTTTGGAAGTTATATTTTTGTCAAGAGAATGTATTCTCAAACTTAGCGAAGTTTTTGCTCTAACATTCACTAATAAGTAAAGATATAAAAATTTCTATCTGAATGAATTTATACAAATTAGAACAGTGATTATGGTCTCCAAACATTTATTTTGAGAGCATTGTCTTTTTAAATGTCTATATTAGGAAAGGGAATTTTTAGACAAATAGATTACATAGAGGAAAGATAGATTTAAAACTTCTTCATTAGGAACTAGACAAAAAAAGTAGATTGACATCAGATAAATTGTCATTAAAAAGACACATTGGGAAGATTCCTGTTAAAAGTAGCATTAAGGCTGTACCTACTTTGAAAATGATTAAGATGTACTTTGAAAAGCAATACATTTCTTCAGCATTTCTTTAAAGCAGCTGTATCTTTTTCAGATTTTGGGACAGAGTTTCAAAAAAGATGAGCCTTAAAAAAAGTTCTCCATCATTTGTATTCCCGTCAGGATATGATCAAAAATGTCAAAATGGCTGCCTCTCCAGTGTGATTGCAGCTTCACTTGTTTTTAAATTTGTTGTGCATGCTTTGATTACATGTTTGCAACCATCTGGTCTTTTTTGAATATATCCTGAAGACATTCCTTACTCCCATGCACATGCCTAAAAGCCAGCTAAGGGGAAGAATTGTATATATTAAAAAAGTGTCAGCAGTTCTGTTTATTATTTGTGGAATTATTTGTGTCATGTTGCTGACAATTTATGGCAGAACAGTTTAAAGTGATAAATATAACATATCTGTGAATCTCTCTTTTACAAAATCATTACAGGAAGTTTTTGACCTATGATCATTCATTTAGCAATCATCTGAAGTTACAACACTGAAGAAAAGTGACTCCAACCCTCACAATATCCCTGTATTTGCCTGATCTTGATTCAGGCATTTGGAACTGGGATATATTTATCATGGTTGCAGGATCCTGGGGGCACACGGCTGCAATTTGTAACCATTCCAGCTAGCTTCTGACAAGCAAAGCCATTGGGGGAAGCTGGATTTGTTTAAGGCAATGACAAATATGTCATAAAATTGGTCATGGTCATGTGGTAACTCACTTAATTACCAATCCACACACTTAGTGACAAAAGTTCTAGTCCCAGTGATGGTTTATAAGTCAAGGACTGCTGTACCTATAATTTGGTTTAGTACTACCAAGGATTTATTTCCACATTCCATAAAACATTTTCTTATTACAGAATGTGCATGAATCTTATTAATCATGTTACATGTTGATCAACTAGAAGTAGGATTAATTAGGTATCTTATAGAAAAGTCAGTGAGAGTGATTATTTAAGTATTATTTGTATCTGAACAGGAATACATCAAACTTCTTTTAACTGTGCAAGTAAATCAATACAAGAAGTTTTAGATCATGCCTCTCCTCTTGCCCATATTCTTCCCTCATTCAAGCTTTAGGAAGATATTAATTTTCAGCATCTCCTTCTCACAGTAATTATGTAAACATTTGAAAACAAAGTGACAACTCTATCAATCAATAAATAATTTTAGAATAAATTACATGCTTAATAATGTCCTATCTACACCACCTATTTATTCTCTGTTTCTCTAGCCCATTATGAGATTATCTTCAGGGGTGGGATTCTACCAGTTCACACCTATTCACTAGAACCAGTTGTTAATACTCTAAGTAGTTTGGAGAACTGGTGTTAGAAGAAATTACTGGCCTAATCCTGTAAACAAGGCAGGAAGGAAATATTCTGGTGTTGCTTACAGAAACTGCCTCTCCGTTAACCCTTCTCTGGAGTTTTTTCCCCTCCTTTGCTGATACTTTGGTTATATGTAGTGACCATTTAAAGTGACCATTTAAAGTTACAATGGCACTGATAAAAGTGATTTATGACAATTTTTCACACTTACGACTGTTGCAGCATCCCCACAGTCATGAGAGGCCAGGTGAGGAGATGCGTGCCTCGATGTGAGTGATGTTGAGTTAGCCACCAAGCCACGTCCAACCAGCCACATGACCACCAAACCACGCCCAACTAAGCTAGGCCACAGAACCAGTTGTTAAAAAACTTGAATCCACTCCTGATTATCTTGGAATTGTCCACACCTGGTTCATTATACCAGAATATTCCACAGCATCCAGCAAAGTGAAATGTAGCTATGTAGTTAAACTTATTTTTGTATGGGTACTTTTGTGTCACTTTTTCAGAATTATTAGTCATTCACTTGAATATTTGCAGTTTAGATAATGCTGATAATGCTTTGTGTATAAATGTTGAAGATCTGTAATCTATACAGAGGCATCTCAAGAAATGCACCAGTCATGACTGGCAAGAAAATTCTGAGAGTTGCCAAGGTTGAGAATACTGCTTTAATATGTGGAAATATCAAGATAGAATTTGATGCAGCACAAACCAACTCCAAGACAAAATAATATATGTTTTTAAAAATGTGTACTTGTCCAGTGACCTTGCAAATTCACTGTTTACAGGCATTCTCCTAGCACAAATGAAGTCATTTTATTGTTATTGCTGTTATTGTATGATATAGATATATGAAAGAAGCCAAAGCTTTGCTCTTGAAAAGTATCATAAAATACTGTGAGAATCTTAATATGAAGCATTCGTCTGAAACCAACTGCATGTACTAGAACAATATTCTGAGCACATCTGAAAGAATGATTCTGACAAGGACCTCTAAGGTCAGTATCATAGATACCTAATCATAGGGAACAAGAACAGATTGGTGACAAATTCTACTGTCTAAATATTTCTGCCATTGGCTTTGCAACATCCTGATAATTACTGTAAAACAAAGGTGTTTGTCAACCTTGCTGGTTTAGCAAGAACCAGTAGCTTAGCAATAGGGTTTAGTTTAGCAACTTAGGGGGCATGCATAAGTGCACCAACGTGCCTACCGTCCCTGTCCTATTTATTTTTCTTATATGTATCCATTTCATGTATTCATAACTATGTTTATACTTATACCTGTTATCTTATAATCACTTGACAAAATAAATAAATAAACAAATAAACAAACAAATAAATAAAACTTTGGGGATTAAGTATTATCAGTGCAATTCCAGGCATATTAATTCAGAATTATATGTCTCTGAGTTCCACTTGTAAGAGCACTGAAAATTTTAACCAAAATGTTGTTTCCATGAATTCCTTCTACTAGCTACTGAACAATTATATTTAGTATAGTGTTTTATTTAAATTGGAAATTGGTTCATTTTCCCCCCCAGCTTGGTTGTTCCACCATGTTTAGATATTTGAATATTCCCTTTTGATCCCAATTTACTATGAATTGAAAGCACCTTTTCCAATTTACTTTTATTTAAAAATAATTAAGAGAGCCAGTTTGCTATTGTGGTTAGGACATCAGGCTAGAAGCTAGGAGATTATGAGTTCTATATTCCCACTTTAAGCACAAAGACAATTGGATGATCTCAGACCAGTTATTTTCTCTCAGCCATAGGAAGGAAGGAATGGCAAGTCACTTCCCAAAAACTATGCCATGAAAGATGCAGGTACTTGTTCAAGAGTCTCTGAGAATCAGACATGATTGAATAGAAGGAAAAAAGTGTTGATTAAAAGGCATAAGTTTTCACGAGCTGTAGTAGAGTCCATCAGATATATAGATTGACAAGACTGATGTAGGATTTAAATTGGGGTAAGGCAGAGGAGAGAAAAAAAATGAAGCTGATTATGTTGATGCAACTTTCATGTACCTTATCAATTAGCAATTGAACTAACTTTATAACCCATATAAAGTCTGAATAACCCAATGGAATTTTAACTCATTACATTGTTAACTGATAAGATACTTGTAATCCTTCTCTCATGAAAAGGCTGCATAGGTAAACTCTTTTGTATATACTTATACTACAAAGTTGTTGTTTTTTTTGTTATTTTTAATTATTTATCTTGGTCTCATTGTAGAATCCCAAAATTGCCTGCTCTTAAGATAAAGCTATCTCAGTGTAACTTGTAGGTGCATGATCAACCTATCTTCTCTTTTCCTGTTTTTCCCTCTTGTCCTAGTGGACATCCTGTATCCTGAACCATCTGAGCCCCGTGTGTTTTTTCTCTTCTTGGTCCTATAGTCACAGCCACTTGGAGATATATCTACTGAATTATTTTCTCATGAATTTTTATTTTTTATGCATGTTATGCAGGGGTTGGGGTATAGGTTTGCATTGTTAATGCCCTGGGAACAAGGAGAATCACATTTAATTACCCAATAGAAGCCACTGTTTCATCTACTGATTGATTTATTAATTGTTCTGCTTCTTTAGAAGTTACTCAGCCCCAAGGTTTTAGTTATGAAGTAGAGATAACTCCTTTTTTGAAATAGTTGTAACTTCCCATTTCCTGAAAGCTGCAATTTGGGTGGGAAAGTTTTCCTGATGAGAACTTTATTTCAAACATAATTGAAGAGCCCCATGGACCACATCCAACCAATGGCTTTTCATCTCCTATTTTTATTTCACAATAAAAAGAAATGCAAATGAATCCCAAAGGCAGATTTATCTAGCAATAATGGACTAAATAACATTTTCAAGCATTTCTTTTTTTTTTTGAAAAAGTTTTTATTAATTTTCCACAAACAAACAAGACAAACAAAACATAAAAACATCAACTCTTATATGTACATCCAGTGTGTCATTTGGTTCATCATTCTTGTGCATTCATTCTGTAGTCTCAATTACAATTATGTTACATAACAACTCATATTGTCAATCCAAACTTATATATCCTAATATCACTAAAAAAAGAAGTTTTTGACTATATTTTTAATCATTCATGCTTAATGAGCTAACAATACTTTAAACCAGTTTACTCTATAACAAATCATCTAGTCATATCAAATCAATCCTAAGAAATCCTTTATAAATATAATAGCAAATAGCAAAATAATAGCAAAATAAAGATATTCCTTACTATCTAGCATTCTAAATATTCTATTATCGTATTTTATCATCTAGCCATTTATAAAAAAGATCCCAAATTTCGTAAAATTGTTTATCCTCTTGCTCTCTAATTTCAAATGTCAATCTGCTCATCTCAGCACATTCCAATATTTTCTTAATAATTTCTTCCTGTAATGGTATTTTCTCATTCTTCCAATTTTTAGCAAATACAATCCTGGCCGCTGTTAATATATTTACAATCAGGTATTTCAAATCTTTACAATATATATTAGGTAAAATTCCCAATAAGAAGATCTCTGGTTTCAAATCTATATGTTTCTTTGTCATTTTTTCCAACCACATGCGAATTATAGTCCAATATTTTCTAGCATCCTCACAAGTCCACCACATATGGTAATACGAGCCGGGTATCTGATGACATTTCCAGCATTTTTCAGATTTGTTCTTAAACATTCTTGCTATTCTTGTCGGAGGAAAGTGCCACCTGTAAAACATCTTATACAAGTTTTCTTTATATGCTGTTGACATTGTCATTTTATAATTTTGAGACCACAATTTCTGCCATTTCTCTAAATCAATCCCATATCCAAAATTCTTCCCCCAAACAATCATAGTTTCTTTGACTTGTTCTTCCTCTAATTTCATTCCCAGTAAATAACCATATGGTTTTTAATCACCTTCTCATCAGTACCCATCAAGATCTTATCTAAATCAGTCTGTTTATCATAAAATCCCTCCGTTTTAGAATTTTCATCATACCTTGAGTGTATTTGTGCATATGAAAACCAATTCATCCTTATACCTTGTTCCTCTAAGTTTTGGATCGATTTAAGTTCACCCTTTTCATCCAAAAGTTCCCCATATCTAACTGTTTGTTCCTTCTTGTAGATTATAGGATAGGAAAATGCTTCAATGGTCGATAACCAAACTGGAATTTTCAAATAACATTGTCTTTTTATCTTCTCCCAATTTAACCACAAAGACTCCCGTACATAATGTCTTCTAAAATAACCCTGTGTTTTAGTTCCCTTATACCATAAAAAAGCATGCCAACCCAACAGCAAGTCATGCCCTTCTAATGTCAACAACCTATGTTTCCTTAGTGTTATCCATTCTTTGACCCACATCAAACTTGCAGCTTGATAATACAATTCTCAATTAGGCAGACCAAAACCTCCTCTAATTCTAGCATCTTGCAAAAGCTTTAGCTTTATTCTTGCTTTTTTACCTTGCCATATAAACTTCAACATAATTTTATTTAAATCTTCAAAATAGTCTTTTCCAAGCCTAATTGGTATTGTTTGAAACAAAAATAAAATTCTAGGTAAGATATTCATCTTAATTGTTGAAATTCTCCCTATTAATGACAATTGCAAGTTTTCCCACTTCTTCAAATCTGTAGTTATCTGTTGTTTAAGTTTAATATAATTATTCTCCTTTAATGTGCTACATCTTGTTGTCAAATATATCCCCAAATACTTAACCTTATTTGTAACTTGAATTTTCAAAAGATCTGCCAATTCTTCTCTCTGTCTCAATAGCATATTCTTTGTCAAAATCTTTGTTTTGTCTTTATTTATTTTCAAACCAGCCACCTCTCCATATGCCTCTATCCTTTCCAGTAACTTTGGAGCTGTTTCTAGCGGATCTTCCAAAATAAAAGCTAAGTCATCAGCAAAAGCTTGTAGCTTAAATTCTTCCTTCTTAATTTTCATTCCTTTTATGCTTTTATCATCCCTAATATTTCTATTCAACACTTCCAAGGTCAACACAAATAGCAAAGGAGATAGGGGGCATCCTTGTCTTGTGCCTTTCCTTATATTAATAAAATCTGTAAGTTCCCCCTCCATCATTACCCTTGCTGTCTGTTTATTATATATAGCTTCTATTGCTTGAATAAATTTTTTAGCGAAACCCATCTGCTCCAATAATAATAACATAAATCTCCAGTTCACATTGTCAAATGCTTTTTGAGCATCTAGGAATATCAAAGCCATTTGCTTTTCAGGATGAGCCTCATAGTATTCCAAAGTGTCCAAGATTACTCTCATATTGTCTCTAATTTGTCTCTTTGGCAGAAATCCATTTTGATCTGAGTGAATAAAATTATTTAAATATTTTTTAAGTCTTTCTGCTAAGATTGAAGCAAAGATTTTATAGTCTGCATTCAATAAAGAAATAGGTCTATAATTCTTAATTTGCAATGGGTCAGTCTCTTCCTTTGGTATGAGTGTAATATAAGCCTCTGACCATGTTTTAGGTATCATCTTTTTTAACATAACTTCATTCATAACTTCTAACAATGGGATGCTCAATAATTCTTGAAATGTTTTATAAAATTCTACTGGAAGCCCATCTGGACCCTGAGCTTTCCCATTATTTTGTCTCTTAAATGCTTCATTTAGTTCCATCATTGTTATATTGCTTTCTAGCATTTCTTCAGTCTCTTTAGATATCTTTGATAACTTAGCTTCCTGTAAATACTGTTTGACTTTTTCTTCATCAATATTCTCCTGTTTATATAATTGCCCATAAAAATCTCGAATAATTTCTTTTTTCTCCTTATTCCCATAACAAACTTGGCCTTGTTCATCTATTAACTTCAATATTTTTCTTGATTCCTTCTCTTTTCTCAATTTATATGCTAGCCATCTACCTGGTTTATTTGCATCTTCAAAATAATTCTGTTTAGAGTTTCTAATTTTCTGTGCCAGTTCTTCTTTCTCTATTAATTTCATTTTAAGTTTGATTACATCCAGCTTCAATTTAATATCCTTTTTCTGTGGCATTTTCTGTAATTCTTTTTCAAGAATTTTATACTCATCTTCCAAGGCCTTAGAAGCTTGCCTTTTCCTAATATTCTTTTTTCTTGTATAATCTATTATCAAACCTCTAGCGTATGCCTTCATTGTGTCCCACACATTTTGCGTTGAAGTATCTTCTTTTTTATTTTCTCTGAAGAAAAAAGCCAATTCCTTCTCCATCCATTGTGTAAAATCTTTCTCCTTTAAAATAGTATTATTTAATGTCCATCTCGATCTTTTTTTTTGTCCCTTCCATTTAATTGTCATTGGGCTATGATCTGCCCAGGTACTTGTTTCAATATTTGTTTCTTTAATATTAGATATTAGTTCTGTTGAGATCCAAATCATATCTAATCTGGACCATGATAAATGTCTATTTGAATAAAAAGTATATTGTTTAGCTTTAACATTTCTTTCTCTCCAAATATCTTTTAAAGTTAATTCATCTGTCATTTTAAAAAAGGACCTTGGGAGAGCCTTTCTATTTTGCTTTGTTGTTGTTGCTATATAGTCCAGTTTATTGTCCACAATTCCATTAAAATCTCCCATCATAATTATATTAACATAGTCCAGTCCAATTATTTTCATGTGCAGCTTTTTATAAAACTCTTCTTGTTTATCATTCGGAGCATAAATTGCAATCAAGAGTATTTTTATATTATTGTCCATTATTTCTACCATTAATACTCTTCCATCTTCATCCGTGTAAATCAATTTTGCTGGAATAGCCTCTTTAATGTATAAAACCACACCTCTTTTCTTACATTGAGTCAAAGAGGTAAATATTTTCCCTAATTTTGGCTGTAATAACAATTGTTCATGTTGTTTTTTAATGTGAACTTCTTGTAAACAAATTATATCAAATTTTAATTTCTCTAATTTATGAAAAGTTTTCCTTCTTTTAACAGCTGAATTAAGTCCGTTTATATTCATTGTAATCAGTTTTTTTTCCTCCATGATTATGCTTTATATTTAGGTCTAACAGCTCTCATGGATCTCACTTCACGCTGTTCTTTATTATCCATCTGTCCCCCTGCTGCCCCTTTCTCTTTTTCAGTCTTCAGTTGTTCATCTTGAAACTCAATTGATAAAGCCTCTTTCTCTGCTTCCTCTCTTCTTCCTCCAAAGAATTCTGCATGAAAAAGTTCTGCTTTCTCAATTGAATCAATTCTATATCTCTGCTCTTGCCACCTAAACATTAGTCCTTCTGGAATCAGCCATCTATAATTCACTTCGTTTTCCAATAGTATTTTGGTCAGAAATCGATATTCTCTTCTCATCTCTCTCACTCTTCTGGGTATTTGTTTTAAAACCACAACCTCTTTACCCTTGTATTTCAGTGTTTTCTCTCTTGCTGCTTGTAATATTTGCGTTTTAATGGATTTTTTGGTAAATCTAATATGGACTTCCCTGGGTAATTTATTTCTCATCGCATATCTTGTATAGACTCGATATATCTCATCTATTCCATCCATCATCTTTTCCTCTGTAATTTCCAAAGCATCTGCCAAAATTTCTATCATTACCGCTGCCAAGTTTTCTCCTTTTTCCTCTTCTATATTTTGAAATCTGAGGTAAAATTCTGACCTTTCCATCTCCCACCTCAACATCCCACCTTTTTCTTGTTCAACCGCTGTTAATCTGCTGTCAATATTTCCAATCTTCTTCTCTCTTTGTTTTCCTTCTTCCTCAATTTTTTGGAATCTCTCCTCATACTTAACCATCATTTGTTTAATATTTTCCACTTTTTCATCAGTCTTCTCTGTTCTTTGTTCAATATTTTCTGCTCTTTGTTCAATATTTTCTGCTCTTTGTTCAATATTTTCTATTCTTTGTTCAATATTTTCTGTTCTTTGTTCAATATTTCCTGTTCTTTGTTCAATGATATCTGATTTTGTCTTGAGATCTTGGATTCCTTGCATAATCATCTGTAACTGTAAAGTTATTTTTTCTTGTTCCTTATCTTGCTTCAACATTGTCTGAATTAAACGTTGTCCTCCAGCTGGTGGGGAAGCAGAGATAGAAGCAGAAATGCCAGATGGTATTGGTTTCCTGCTCATTTCAATGTTTCCAAAACTTCAAATTCTTCTTGACTTTTAATCCAACTAGTAGAGCAGCCAATTATAATCCAAAATGGAGAACTCCAATAGTAAAAAACACGAAACCAAAGAAGAAACAGAAAAAAAGAAAGAAGAAAGATCTTCAGGTTCTTCTAGACCCTAATCCAATTACGAGATAGTCCACCATAAAAAAGGAAAAAATAGAAAGGAAAAAACAAACAAATCCAAAAATAATAATATTGATTAAGAGCAAAAGAAAAAGGAAAAAAGAAAAAGCAAAAAGAGAAAAAAAAAACAAAAAGTTCCTTCAGATTCTTCACACCTTAATCCAATTAAAAAATCTCAATAATCCAAAAAAAACAAAAAAAAAACAACAACCTCAACAACAAAGTAGTCCAAAAACATAAATATGAAAAGCAAAAAAGTCCCAATAAAAAAGAAAAGAAAAATAAAGAAGAAAAAAGAAAAAAAAAAACTCTGAGGCTTTCCCTTTAAAATAAAAGGCAAAAATAAAAATATTACTAAAATTAAAATTTAGAAAAAGGCTAGCGAATGGGGTATATATAAGAAAACACACTGCACTTTGTTATTTATCCAAGGCTCTTGTTATGACTCTCTTCTCCAGCCGCTTCAAAGCCAAACCTCAAGTGTTGTTGATAACAGTCCAGGAAAGCACCTGCAATAATATTTTGCTGTGCTCTCCCTCTATCTTATCACGTTAAAAAGTCCTTGAGATGAGGTCTTTTTGCAATTCTCTCCAATTCACATAAAGATACTTTCAAGCCTCTAGTTGGCAGTGTTACAAAGTTTCTTAATGCTCTTTCTCCCCGCCCGCCAGAAAAAAGTAATAATATATACAGAAAAAAAAGAAAAAATAGCCAAAGGGAGCCACTATCCTAAAGAAAGTTAAAAAATCAAAGGGAGCATAAAATCAAAGGGAGCATAAAAATATATATAAGAGAAAATTCAATCCGGTTACCTACAAAGTCACAGTAAAATCTTTCCCAAAAAGTATAAAGAAAAGAAAAAAAAAAAACCAAGCCTCAATTTGACATCACTTTAAAAAACGCCGCTCAAAACAATTTCAGTCAAAAAAAAATCTCACAGCTTTCTTCTTTATATCAGATGAACTTTCCAACCTTAGCGAATTTACAACACAAAAGAGTTTTTCTCACCCAGCCGACACACTTCACTCCAATCACTTTCTTTCCGGAGCTGTCCCGACTTCAGCAGCTATGGAGGCTGCCTCTCCGCCGCCAGCAAAAGGGCTTCTTCCGGATCAAACCAGAGATTTTGCGATATCTCTGGGATCCTGGAACAATGCCCTTCACGATCACCGTCTCTACGGGACGGTTTAGGTCCGTTAGGACCGACCAGGGGTGAAAATATCGGCTACGATCTCAGAGCCCTGAGATCGCAGCTGTATCGCCGGAACGAAGCTCCGCCTTCTGTCTTCATTTTCAAGCATTTCTAATTAGAAATTAGGAATAATGAAAGCTTGCTAATAAGTTCTAATTCTTACTTTTGTCTAATAGATTACTTTTTTAATTTCTTTAGCAGATTTATATAAGAAAAATTGGTCCTTCAGAAAAAAAAAAGGTTCCAGCCAAAAGAAAAAATGGTTTTTGAAATGAATAAGTAGCCATTTACATTGTTTTTCAAAACTGGTAAAAAATGTTCCTTCCAGCTTTTGTTAGCAGTGAACTGAATCTAGTCATTGGTTATTTTCTCATGTACAATTTGTTTCCAAATGAAATTTAAAATGCAAATAATCACCTTTACATTCCCACATGATTTGACTTGTCTGACTTTGAAACCATGTGTTCCAGACAGAATTTCAGCATATCAGGAGGCAATGCTTACTGATCATTCCATCTTGCTACTAGGTCATAGGTGCCAAACTTATGATGTCATGTTGCCATCACATGATGTTTTGTGATGTTTTTCCCTTCACAGAGCTGGGATGGGCATGGCCTGTGTATGATGCATCCGGCCCATGGGTCGCCAGTTTGACACCTCTGTTCTAGGTCATTCACTAGAGAAGAATTAGGTTCTAGTATGCTGTCTTTGTGATTGGTTAAGAGTGCTTTGGTTTTCTTCTCCTTTTTACGCCCATCCCAAATTATTGTCTTCGAGTTCTACTTTGACAATACTGACATTGCCTTAACACTTATGCTATATTCCTGTATTACTTAAGTAGAAGAAAATAACCATACACATCTACACCTCTTTACTATATCAGGGCATATAAACAGTAATAATTACTGTTTGATTATTTATTAAAACAATATTCTAAAAATCAGACTGGATGACAGATACATTGGCATTCTTAGGCATATACTACTCATCCTTAATTTTAGAGAATGCCATCATATTATTTGGCGTTAGCAACCTAGCCAAATTCTTTTCAGAACCTAAGTGCTTATCTGTTTCTTAAAGAAAATTTAGGCAAGGCAAAAATAGGATAAGATATGCTACAAAATTAATTTATCTATTTAATCCTACTCTTTTTAATTCAGGCTGATTAATTATGGCAGTAAATGGGTTGGATGGTCACATAAGATTTTAAGATATAATTCTGCTAAAGTCTTGCAACAAAAATAGCACTTTGTTTCACGTTCATGTGGGATGGAATTATGCTAAAACTTCAGTTTGGAAATAAACATATACACTAATCTTGTCCATACATATATCATAAGAGTAACTTGCTAAAGCACTCTTATTAACTAACAAATGAAAAGAAGCTTTAAATGTCAAACGTGGGACTAGCATTTATTTTGTATTTTCAAATTCTCCAGATGAACAGTCTCCACCTTCTAATCTTCAAAATCAATACCACCATTTTTACATTCATAAGAACTTTTGAAAAATATTTTATTATTTACATTCTAATTTATTAATTCATTTTAATTATTTAGTAAAATTTCCTCTAGCTCACATTATTTCAGTTCATTTTAAAAATGTATTATTTACAGACATCTACAGCAATAGTCATTCATAATAACTTTTCACTAGTTGAAAAAAAAAGTTCAGTTCCTAATAATTAATGTTTTCTTTCTTGAACTGCAGTGACTGGCTGAGGGAAAATGCCCCTTTACTATGGAATTATCCTTATTATGCACATAGAATTAATATATGAAGAACTTTATCTGGCGGATATTTTAATGAAAATGAAAAAATAATAATCTAGAATGTTTATTTTACTTTCTCTTTAATTTGTTGGGGAGGGCTGAGGTTTGAAAAATAAAAAAACTACTTAGAAAATTAACTTTTTAATTTTATTGTTTTCAGTGACAAGATGAAAGGTTTTCTTTCAGCTGCACTGATCAGTATGACATTCACATCAAGAAATATAAAACCAAAGTAAAAGTTACAATATAAAGGCTTAATCAAATAACAAAATATAAATAAATATTATTTAAAATACACAAAATACATGCAAATCGTATACAATCTGTTACTGAATAATAACTGAGCTTGCAATAGATAAAACTGTCCCAAGAAGCCCAAATTACTATGAATTTACACCGTCTCTGTTCTTCAGAACAACATGATCACCCTATTTCTTTCTCTCTTCCTTCTCATATATTCAAAAGAAACCCTGAAAAGAAAAAAGTTACTTAAAAACAAATTTTACATACACCCCTTAATTTATTTATTTTTGAAGTAAAAAAGAAGAAAGAATGTGATGAGATAAAAAAAAAGTCTACAAATCACACTGAAAAAAAAGCATAGCTGCATTCTTCTTGTGGTTGTGCTTGGACTTTCTGGCTCCACAGAGTCCTCAACAAAGCCATTACTTTCCTTTTATACTAATAAAATGAATGTTTTCATTACATTAAAAATCCTTTCCCTCAGTACAGAAGCTTGACAAATTCTTGCACTGATACAAAATGAAGTCTATCTTAGTCAGCAACACTGAGCTGAAATTTTTTTGGTGGGAGGTGGGCTGTGAAAAAACTAAAAAGGTGATTTCTATAGATAGTCCAATTATTTTCTGAAATTGGTCAGAAGTGGTGCATTTTTGGCACAAGAAATGAATTGGCTATCTTTTTATTAACAAAAGACAAGGCTTGTCTGTTGGTGCTGAGAGTCAGAAAACTAAGCCAAGCCTCAGGCCTCATTTAGTTATGGACATCATTCAGCGAGATCAATTATAATATTTATTTTAAGCTGCCCAGGTTGGCTCCAGGAGAGTAAGACATCCATCTTTATTCGTTACATATCTTTAATTCCTAACACCCTTAATGGAAACTGTGGTAATAAGGCCAAGCGCACTCTGAATTTTGTTCAAGTAATAATTTTTAATTTTATCCTGACATGTCATGATTTATCTTCATTGCTCCTCTCTGAGAATTCAATAAAATCTTGTTTTAGAAATCCAGAATATAACTCCTTGCCAAATAAATGATAATAACATCAAGCTGTTAAATAATAGAGGGGCAAAGCTCATTTCTAGTGGATGTGAGGGGGAAAATGATTGCAGAAAGGTAAGTGTGTGTGTGTGTGTGTGTGTGTGTGTTTTATATCAAACTTGCATACCTCTTTTTAAGTACCGTATATACTCGAGTATAAGCCGAGTTTTTCAGCACATTTTTTGTGCTGAAAAAAACCCCCTTGGCTTATACTCGAGTCAGATTCCCCTCTGAAAAAAATATATGGTGTGGAGCTCTGAAGCTGGGCAGCCGCTTCCCTGCTTCAGTGTTTCCTTTGCAACTTTTAAGCATGGGGGTAATCGGAAGCAGAAAAGTTCTTGCTTGAGGATATATTGTTTTTTTCTTTTTTTAACTGTTTTTAGAGGGGGGGAAGACCCACCGCCATGTGAGAATGCTCAGACACGAAATCTATCCGACCGAAAATAACTGTGTGTGTGTGTGGGGGGAATTTTAACAGAGGGAAGATGTAGGGAGAAGGCAAAAGCGACGGAAGATCCTTCAGGGGAAACTGAGGGGGAGACTCACCCTTGGTCCAGATAAGCCCCCTTCCCCTTTCTCTAGGCTGAGAAAACAATGTGAGCCGAGGTTGCTTCAGCTCCACTCAGCTTCGTTTCCTCAGCTCCAGCTGCTTTCAGTCCACTCGAGAGGAGGGGTAGGAGGTGGTGGTGGCAGCTCGCATTGTTTTCTGAGCTCTAGGCTGAGAAAACAACGCGAGCCGAGGTCGCTCCACTCAGCTTCGTTTCCTCAGCTCCAGCTGCTTTCAGTCCACTCGGGAGGAGGGGGAGGAGGAGGTGGTGGTGGCGGCTCGCGTTGTTTTCTGATAGTGAGATCATTTCCCAAATTAATTGATTCACTAACCCAAAAGAAGAAGATGTTGATGACAGTGGGAGGCAGGAGTCACTCTCTCCCTTGCAAGAAAAAAGCAAGAGCCATTCTTATGATCTCTCCCTCTCTCTCTCTCTCCCCGTAATACAGTCAAGCCCTTTCCAGCACGTGGGATCCGCCTCCGCCGCTTTGCACCTTGCAAATGCAAAAACCCCAGGATTTTGCATTTGCAAGGTGCAAAGTGGCGAAGGCAGATCGCGCGTGCTGGAAAGGGCTTGACTGTATTACGGGGAGAGAGAGAGGGAGAGATCATAAGTACGGCTCTTGCTTTTTTCTTGCAAGGGAGAGAGTGACTCCTGCCTCCCAATGTCATCATCATCATCTTTTGGGTTAGTGAATCAATTAAACCTTTCATGATAGTGAGATCGTTTCCCAAATTTCCCTTAAATCAGGGAAGAAATCAGAAACAAACCTTTGGACTGAGAATAAGCCTGTTCCTATGATGCCATTTTTGTTCATTGCAGTGTGAAAAGTGTGAAAAAACACACTTCTTTTTCTTCATCTTCTTGTTCCCTATTTACTGGTCTCTTTCAAAGAGGAAATTGTGAACATCAAACTTATTCTCAACTGTCCTAGTGAAAGTTTTTATTGGTATCTATTTTTATTTTTGAAATTTACCAGTAGCTGCTGCATTTCCCACCCTTGGCTTATACTCGAGTCAATAAGTTTTTTGTGGTTAAATTAGGTGCCTCGGCTTATATTCGGGTCGACTTATACTCGAGTATATACGGTAAATCATAATGTGATGTTGAAACTTGACTAAAAGAATTACAGTATCTTATTCACTATACATGTGATTATTTTTATGTAATTTTATTGTATCCCCCTTCACCTGTTTTCCTTCTCTCATTCCTCTCCTATCCACCAAGCTTCAGTGTCAGAAAGCTAATTGCTTTTAAAATAATTGATCCAAATTGACATAAGGTATGATTTCCATTTAAGTGCTATACAGAAGAGTTACTGTGAAGATGTAGAAAGGAAAAGCAAAGGCAGTTGTTATGATGCATGTAAAACATTTAAGAGATAGATTCTCTGTCTTTTCTGGATAATGAAGATTGAAAGCATGTGTCATCTTTTAGGAAAAGACTGATAAAAATAGAAATGTAGATATTAAGTTTCAGAGATCTCACCTGATTCAAAGCAAGCAAAATAAAATTAAACCAGGAGTAGTTCCACAGCAATTAGAAGTTAATGTCCATTTAAAAGGGGGGGAAATCATTAAGGAAACTCTATGAAATCTTTCTGTAATGAAACAAATAATCATCAGTCCCTACACTAATGGAAGTGAAGTTCAGTAGAGTATGAAGGGGACAACTTCCAACAATTCCCTCTCCCTTGCTCAAAAGGTGAAGAATGTGCGATGAAAAGCTGCAGGGGAATAAAAACATTCTCCTTCCATTTTATTTATAGATGCTTAAAACTTATTGCAAGGTTAAGGCTACTTATTTGTGCTGGACATTAATGTTACACCTAAGGTTCAAAAACCAATCTGAACTAAAGCTGCCAGGAATCATCTCAATCACAGCAGATTACGTACATAAACATTTCTAATTCATTTGACAATAACTGTGACCTAAGTTTGGGAATTCCATGATTGCTTCTCTGAAAGCATGATGGGGACAAGTTGAAAATCCAGTGTAGTTTGGTACTCCAAAAGCTGTTGTAGACATTTAGCATCCACCCCTCTTCTAGAAGAATGAAATATTCTAGGAAGTAGTAAAAACACAGAATATTACATTTCTCTGGATGAGAAAAGGAGAAACATGTTTTAAAGACATAGTAGCTCCCTGCAGCTACCTGCCCCACCTTCAGCTCCAGGTTGATGGGATTAAGACATGGCCCTCAGGATATGGTAGCATTATCCCTCTACCCATCTAACACCAGGGCTCACTACATTGCAAAATCACCTGGGGACATTACAACACCCAGCAAGATTCAACCAAGCCTGGGACTCAAGACAACTTACAAAGTTAACCCTGCATGGCCCCATGGTAGTCTGACAACCAATCAGAATACATTTCTTTCACAGGAACAGGAAACAAGTTCAAAGCCCAGGTGTCTGTCTGTCTGTCTGTCTGTCTGTCTGTCTCTCTCTCTCTCTCTTTTCCATGTGTTCAATTTTGCCCAGGACTTCAAATCATTTGGTCCTGTCCATCATTAAACCATCCTTCCAAGCAGTCTTTCTTCCCATTTGGAACTGAACTCAGATGGACATTTCTTCCAACACTGTGTTATATGCATCAAATAACAGTCGTGTCTGAATATTCTAATATACTATTAATAATAATACAATAAATGCAATAGAATATCATAAATTTAACATACAATATTAAACGTATCTTCCATAGATCAGCATGGATGGATCATCAAGCTCAATTTCCTAATGAAAAAATCTATTTTATTTTATGACACAATGCATTTTCGTAGATGCAACCGTTTGTATTTATTTAGTCATTACTTCCTGGTGGCTGTTCTCATGTGCTAACTTGTTGATAAGAAATTTAGAAATTAAAAATCAGTTTAATTTTCATAGGAAAATGTTCTTTTAGGGCTATTGAACCAGCATCAGAGATGGTATTTTAAAATTACTAGGAATTACTAAGGGGAAACTGGGGAAAGATCTAGAGTGGAAGAGATACCAACTAGCAGCTAAAATAATGGTGGTTTCAGTAAAGAATATGGATGGTTTCTAATTCTAAAATGGACTAGGAAATATTGCATTGCTGAAGCTTTGTTTTGTTTCTGCATTAATGAAGTTCAGAGAAGGAGGGTGTTAACCAGAGAAGTGTGCCAGAGATAAGAACAGGAAGTATGCAAATATATATATATTGCCTAATTGAAGATGAGGTTTTATCAGCCTGGAAAAAAAAAAAAAAAAGCTACCAGCTTGATTGACAGAAGAAAATTGCCAGCCACTATCTTCTTTATGCTGTTTCTTAATTCTAAGCAGTATTGATTAGAGCATTTAGAAATACAGAAGGATATTCATCAGTCAATTAAATGTGTATTTTGTAAACATCTACATGCTTAGAGAGCTTCAGGATGCATTACTCATGCATTGATATGAAATAATTGCATGATTTATTCTGCCTCTTTCTCAATTAAACAAAACAAATTATAGCACACAGAGAAAAAGATTCAAAGCAATTTAAGGGTTCTTTTCCCCAAGGAAACTTTACAGATATTATATCTGGCCTTTTCTAAGGCTCTTTCTGCTCAAAATTTACATTTCCTGAATATTTCAGATCTATAAATATAGCCCAGAGTATGGTATATCAAGATGCCAAGCAGTAATTTAGAATTTTGCCATTGATATTTAAGACTTATATTCCAGTAAGAAAACCCATTTTCTCTGGTTTTTATATGAAATTATGAGGAATTTTAATAGCTGCTCAGACTCTGGAAGTGAATTTATTGTCTCAGAGACATGTGCTTTCTATCAGTATGCATTCAGAAATGGACAGCTTTCACTTGGGAGCTGCAGGGGGGGTAGCTTCCAAGTTTCCAAAGCCATGGATGAGAACAAAACAACAAAAAAGTTGGCTAAACCATTAAACAGAATAAAAGACTATTCAACAAGCAGCTGGCAGTTTGAACCATTATTAAACTCTCAAAGTTTAAAGATTTCTTGGCATCTCTCCATTTCTGGCTGAAACATTCCAGATGCAGTACAGGAAATTCCAAGGGACTCTTCCTTTAATGTAGATGCATGACTAGGGAAATGAGAAATACAGCCATGCCAGCAAATTCTCATTAATATATTATTTCAATAATGATATCAGTGTCCATATTTTGGTAACAAGGATTATTACCTAGGATAGGATAGGTGGTCTCCCTCCCTCCCTCCCCAAACTCCCTTCTGATTTTGAAACCCCCATGGAAAAGGATAAGGACAGGATGGAGAAACAAACACACATTCTTGGCAAAGGCAAAAGGTTGCATTAGCACATGCATCAGAATTTTATCTAAGTTGAGGTATTTGTCAGGAAGCATTTGTTTGAAGATCAGCATTGAAGTTGTGAATATATAGAATACTAATAACACAAAGTAAAATCTTGCATGTCAATCGTGTGATTTTTTTCTCTTCTAATCACATACTATACTTACCACATACTATACTAACACACCAGCTCTTCTATAAATATTTCTTTCTGTTTGAAATGTCCAGATATACTATGTCTGGCAGATCAGATTGGAATCATCACAACAATATCTGTTTCTACTTATTCCAATGGAAGTTTAAAACAGACTTCAAAGAAGATCTTTGAAGTTTGTTATTACTTATTTCTAAACGTGACTAGGTCAAGTGAAGATAGATCAACAATAAGAGAATTCTTACAGAGTAATCTTCTGTGAAAATATTTTTTGTTACCAACTGCTTTAAAAAAAAAAAAAAAAAAAAAGTCAAGTGTTCATCTATCTGATGGCCATACATGACCTCAAATTTCTTATTCTCCATTCAGATAGTTCATCTTATGGTCTCTGTGGGGCAATTGCCCTGGATCTATAGATAGAGAAACCCCATTGAAAATACTACTTCAGAATTTGAATATAATCAGTTGGATAAATACTTCCGAGTCAATATTATGTGAGGATTTTCCACACACTACTGTATTCTGAATCCTTTACTTCAAGAGACAAAAGGAATAAAGAAAAATAATTACTTTGACATAGAATGTCAATAAGAAAAGCAGTGAAGGGTGAGAAGGTAAAATAGAAATATTAATTGATTCATAAAAGGTCTTACAGGACCATCCTATTTTTTCCTCAGTGCAAGAATACAGTGGTGCAATAATCCCAACATGTTGTCAACAAGCTTATCACTTCCAATGAGGGAGAGTCCATCACTTTCCAAAGCAGTGTATTCTACGTTAAACAGTTCACATTTGATGTTCAACTACAATTTATTGATTTATAATATGTATATATTAGTTTCTATTATGGAACAACTCTGAACAATTTTGCCATATCTTCTGCAGGGCAGCCTTTCATGTATGTGAGAACAGCTATCATGTCTTTCCATAATTTTCTTTTCCCCAGGCTAAGCATCTACAGTACTTCTTATCTTGCATCATAATTATTTTATTTTTAAATTCTGCATGTTTTGTCAACTTGATTGCTCTCCTATGGACATGATCCATTTTTGTCAATGTCTTTTGTAAAATATACTACCAGAACTGGATATAATATTCTGGGTATAGTTTCAACAATGCACAATATAGAGGAGTGAGGACTCCTCTTGATCTTTACATAATACTTCTGTTGATGCAATGAAGAATTGCATTTATACTTTTTTGCTGCTGGATCCCATTGTCTCCTGGCAACAGTATGGAAGTGTTTTTGCTACTTTGTTCTTCCAGAAACATTTGTTTCACAAGTCAATCTACAGGCTAGGAATTAAGTAAATATTAATCAGGTCTGTTTCTGCTTAGCTATTTGAAATAGACCATTCAATTAGGTACTTCCATTTATAGCAGATAGCCATATATTCTATTTCTTCTATTATCCATGGAAATCAGGACATATTCTTTTTGTGGTTTCCATCATGTTCTTCCTTTCTTTTGACTCTCAATTGAAGAACCTGATTTACTTTATCATGTCTTTTGGTGAAATGTATATGGGCATCTTGCTAATTTAGCCAGAGTGGCAGGACTCAATATCATGTGGTAGCCTTACAGTCAGTTATAAATAATGCTGCTAAGAATTACACGCCTAAGGCTACTGGAAATTCTAAGATAAACTGAAGCAATTTCCACCCTAGTATGCTACAGAATCTTCAGAGGATCACTCTGCTGTCACTAAGTGATATAAAGACTGTCATCCTTACAATCATTTTAGCACAGTGATGGTTGGATGACACTAGTGAATGCAGTATTGGAGAAATGACATAAGTATGGCACAGCTTTAACTTTCATCCTGAACAATATTCCATTCTAGACCACCTCATGTTACTAATTGTTAAACTATTTAGGGAAAAATGCTTTCTGTTAATATAGATAATGGAAAGAAAAATAATGAAACGAAATTCTAAAAAAACAAATATATGCATAGATGCAACTGTGACATGCATCTTATTTTATGCTTTATATCTTTGCAACAAAAAACAGAGCATTGGAAATACATTTGCTGTCAACAACAAAACTTCTTTGTAGCTGCTGCATAACCTGAACTTGAAATTAAAGGTGTAGAACCCTTGAAGTTCATACTTTAGGATAATTTTGTTCCAAATCCAAAACAGCAATGCTGAATAGACATATCCCTGCTTTTTCCCCCCTACTCCATAAACCAATTTTCCATGGATAAGTTTTCCCCAATGGTGCATGATGATAATAATTCAGAATCTTAATAAAGATAATGCCTGTGATGTTGATGCTGGAAAATATAGTACCTTCATTCAGACCTGACGATTATGCAATCAGATTCCTTCCCTATAGGCAAGATGGTATTAATATTATTAAACAGGCTCCAATTTTATGAGGCCATTTCCTATTCTTACTCATTATTTTTTCTTTATTTTATTCCTATCCTATTATTTCCTTCCCCTCAATAATAGTGCACAAACAAAGAAACAAAGTAGTTGTCCATATTATAAACAAATCATTGGATTGTTTAGTTTATTTTTGTTGATCTTGCTGTTTTAGAAAGAACATTGTGCATTTGCAGATGTTTTGGGAAGCGTAGCACACACAACGAAAGGGAAAGGAAGGGAGGGAGGGAGGGAGGGAGGAAGGGAGGAAGGGAGGAAGGAAGGAAGGAAGGAAGGAAGGAAGGAAGGAAGGAAGGAAGGAAGGAAGGAAGGAAGGAAGATTTATTGACACTTCATTCCATTGCTGGATCCCAAAGCTATACACAAAGTATATTATGAAGCAATGTTCTTTGTTTCTTTAATAAAAACAATTCCCTCAGTGACTTTCATAATGATTGCTAGACTGGCAGCCTGCCACCTGGAAAACTGACATTTGGTTCCCATGGGACTGGTGAAACAGCATTGCTCTGATAGCATTAGTAGCAAACGGAAATGGAAGAGGGAATGGAGTACTTGCTAAGCACATAAACACCAAAGTCTCATTGTCTGCAAAATGGATTAATTCACTACTTATGTAAAAGATAACCAAGCAAACTGGAACTTCTGATAAAAGTACTGATTTCTATTCTATCAGCCAAAGGAAGTAGAAACACCGACAAAAGATTTGGCTTGATTTTAACTTGAAGTAAAATAAAAAACAAAACCTCATGCACACACCTTTTCCAAGAATTTATAACACATCTGGAACTTATCTGTTTTTCATATTCTGAGAATTCCAAATTCATTTTCTCACAATAAAATTCCGAGCTCTAAGACTTTTTTGGAAATTTGATTGTAATTGACATGTACAAAATTTTGAAGGGGTGTTTTAGTTTGATATAGCTTCAGTGGAACCTCCCCACTAAACTAAATTGAAGTTTGACTCTAGTGTACTTTGAAGTAGCACATTAAATTTCCTGGATTCTGTACCCTTTGGAAATATTTTGCAGAAATCAATCCCCACCCACCCATCATCTGTGCTTCTTACAATGTACATCCTTGAATCTTCACTTCCTTATATACAAACTGCTAGGGAAGCAGTAGATGGAGTGATGGACTCTCTGATGTTGATATGAGTAGCCATCCAAAGAGTTTACTTAGTCCTTTTAACTCTTTGCTTTAAGCAATTTTGGGGTGATAAACAGTACCCTTTTGATTTTTTTTTTCACTGTTTCATACTCAGATCCTTTAATATGGCTCCCTGAAAACGTTTGTTCTTTGCATAAACTAAACACTATCTAATCATATGCACTTTTTGGTATGACAGTGAATGCATGCAATGCTTTAAAATCTCTTGACAGTTAATGCATACATGCCAAACTACAGATTACACTTTATGGAGTCAGCCTCTTTTTTTTCCCATGGCCTTCCAATCTCTGTGTTGAAAGGTCCAATATAAAATATTGCCAACAACTCACAACTAAATTCTGCTAGTGAAGGGTCAAACTTTTGATGATAGATAGATGATAGATAGATAGATAGATAGATAGATAGATAGATAGATAGATAGATAGATAGATAGATAGATAGAATAATATTAATAGAGTAGACAGGTGATAGTTGAAAACTTGAAATACACAAACACAAAGATGTTCATTGATTTCATCTGGCTTTGTAAGCAAAATAATGTGTGTGTGTGCGCGCACACACACACACAGAGTATGCATATGTGAGTATGTGTGCTGCATGTGAGTGTGTGTGTACTATCTATATCTATAGATCTATCTATCATCTATTTATCATGTTCATCTATTTGAATACACCCATATATACTTATTTTACATCTTGAAGTAGTTCAAATCAAAGCAATTTATTTATTTGTTTATTACATTTCTATAATACCTGATTCTCAATAACTCTGTGCAGTATAAAATGTATTTATTTATTTTCCACTGAATTGTGAGCTTGAATAAAATACTGACCTCTTCAAATTTCAGCTCTCAGCCTGATATGCACAGATATAGCTGAAAACCTGAAACACAAACACAACAAAGATATTTATTGATTTCATCTGCCTTTGTAAGCAAAATAATTCATTCAAAAGTCCTGAAATAAAATGCAATTTGTCGTGTCCGCGAAATGATGCCAGGAGTTGGTGACTTAGTGCAAAGCTCTTTATTGATATGCTGGAACCGAACTGGCGAAAGGAAAAAAGCCCGCGGCTTTTATTCCTTTCGCCGCGGCGGCCGCGGCCAATGGCACCGCTTTGAATCTCCCGCGGTCTGAACGGACCAATCGTGGGAGATTCTTAGCGAGCCAATCGGCGCGGCTCGCCTGACCAATCGGAGAGCCCCGCGCTTTGGCCAATCAAAGCGCGGGGATCTCGAGTATGTTAATGAAGGACAGAACACAATTTAGAATGAGAAAGAAGAGGAGGAGGAGGAGGAGGAGGAAATGCATGTATTAAGTTAAAGGAGCATGTTGAATGAAATATATATTTCCAATAATGGGGATTTTCATGCCTTTTTGCAGGTTGCTTTTCTTTTTCTTTTTAGCAAGTAGACTGCATGGATGAATAATAAATAGAGTGTGTACTAAATTGGCAGAGACTTGAATGAAAATGCTCTGTCTATCATTATTTTCTGTCAAGACTAGCAATGCTTCTTCAGAGTATCAGACAAGATTTTTTTTTCAAGCCTCTTTTGAGATGCCAGAAATTAAATTTGAAACCTTGTGCATGCAAACTCTAACTCAATAGTATACATTCACAATTAAATATTCCACTCTGAATTAGAAAGAGGCCATACAAAGGACTTGCATTAGTGTTTTGTGTGGATTTGGGTAGCATTGGAAAGGGGGGCATTCTTGAATGTTTTATATGATGAAATGCGCATGTTTCAGATACATTTAAAATTTTGTCCCTAAGGTTTTATGAGGCATTCACAAATTTCTCTGCCATATACCACAAAGTATTTACAAGTGCACTTTCAGTAGCTTCTCTGTGGTGAAAAGGCAACCATCTATTCAATCAGAGGAAGATAATGTTGATGTGTATACTGCAAGCAGCATTATTAATTAGGTTCCTTGAGCCAAAAGATTAACCTCAGTTTTCATTCTAAAACAGATTGGTATGCTCGTTTTATTTTCCCAATAAAAAAATTCTTTGATAGCACTTTTGAGAATTTCAGCTCCTGTGGTTTTTCTGTTGCAGAACTAAAAAGGCCAGCTGGTGGGCTGGCCTCTTTTGATTTTGATTGCTGTGACTAATTAGAGGTGAAGAAAATAAGAACATGTTACAATATAACATGATAATAATTCCCTCTCCATTTCATTGGCTCTAAGAGCTAATCAAATGTAAAGTGACAAAAGGCCACCTCCCCAGAGAGAGGAGGCAGCAGTCAAATAGTGTACATAAACAAAGCTAGTTATGGGGTAGGCATGTGAGGCTATAGAAATTGACTTATAGGAAAACTATCATACCAAAGTAGCAGATCTAACACTGTGATGTCCCTACTACTAAAAGATGATATTTAGAATCCTGCTTACTGAAGTGAGCTTAAAGTTGCCAAGGCTGAAAAATGCTGATTTACATCCATGTGCTGAGCTGAACCAGTTTTTTTCTTTTTAACAAAGCAATTTGATATCATCTGAAACATATGGCACATCCTTTGCCCAAAATAGGTTCATGTTCAGAACCCTGTTGCTTCCACTGTCGTTGTGCAGTTTCTCTGCTCTGTTATTGAGAAGCTGAGGTTGACGTCACTTCCCAGTGGCATCTCTGTCAAGCCAAGCTTTCATCAAATGATACAACATTAAGTATTGCGTGCTATATCATGACACAAATGCAAAAAGAGCAGTCTTTTCAGTGCAATATCCCAATGCACATTTCATCATTGCTCTTCTGCTTGCGCCACCCCTAAAATTATCCATGTCATCGCTTATACAGTTTCAAAAGAATACAGAGACTGAAAATATCCACAACCTGGATTTTGTAGAAGATATGTGGATAGGTGGTAGAATAAGGAATAAGAATAATAGCATCTTCAATATGCAAAGCAACTGACAGATAAAAACCTAGTGGCCTATGCTGGAATTAACAATGTATCCCAATATATATTTTAATATTAAGAAAGTTTCCTCACTCTGAAACATTAGCTTCTGAATCTGTTCTCTCCTTTCCTGATTATCAGGGGTTTTTTTTCCCAGATGTTCTCTCTTGTTTGCTCTTTTTAAAAAAATGTATTGTCACAAGATGGGCACCTTTCTTGATGTAAAAGAGGGAGAGAGAGGGGGGAGGAGAAGACAGGGAGAGAGAGAACAAAATAACCATTATAATATATTTCCTTGGAGTTAAATCTACGTGCAAAAAGTCACAAATGCTGAAAAACTGCTAAAAAGATTCTTATCTGGTGAAAAACCAGAACACTCTCATACCACCCAAGATATGGCCATCCATATCTTGTAGCCATTAGGGTGAAGAGGATTCAGAAGAATTGTTCTGAAGAAACAATAATAAAAGAAGAAGAATCTCAGGAAAAACATGTAGCACCTTCCTTGACAGAACAGAAAAGAGACACAAAAATATCCTGCTTTCTTGATCTTGACCTCTTAGCTTTGCAATTTAGCCCTTTCTCAGAAGACCTGGAGAAGTAGGCTAAAGCATTGAAGCTTCAGCTGAAACCATGAGCTCAGGTAGTTTTCTCAAGTTATCACAGAAAGATTCAAAAAACTGAGTTTCAAGGGCAGGAAGAGCTGATCTCTTAGATAGATTTGTCCTTCCAATGTTTTTTTTCCCCCTTTCAACTATATGGTAAGAAATGAATCAACAGCTCCCCCACCCCCATGAAATGCTGACATGTATTTCTCCATGGCTATAAATTAGAAAGTTAAGAGAAGCAATTTCACACTGGGTATAAAAAAAGAAAAAGCTAAAGTTAGTATTTAGTCCTATGCTTTTCTGCTTTGAATGTCGGGGTTGTTAATATTTTGGGCTAGTAGGCTGTTCCAAATGATCATTTTTATAAAGCCTTAATATTTAAAAAGTAGATTAAAGATATGTCCACAACTTTGTTAATATAGGAAAACAATTTTTAGTAACATAATTATCCCAATTGCTCAAATTACTGTAGTGTTTCTATTTAAGAACCATCAATTGATTTTGACATAAGCTGTTCAGTTTCACAGTGAAAAATGTCACTGAATTTAAATATGGTATTTTATAGAAAAGAAATCCATATATATGTACATGTAGATACATTTCTATTTTCCATAATGCCTGCTTATTTGAACTCTTGTTTTCTAAAGTATTGTGTGCATTTCATAAATTGCTTCTATATATCTTCAGAGTGTTGCAGTTTTGTTTTTAAATGAAAGGACCACAAAAATAAAAGTACACTAATAGAAATGTGCATAACAATCCACAGAAATATTCAGTCAGACTTTCAATTTTTTTTTTAAATGTGAGCATGGGCAAAATAAACTTGAAACTTCCAAAACAATAAAATAAAAGCCTGGGTAAAACTAAACATGACAATTTCAGTTTTCTCAAGCCAGTCTCATGGACTTCCAATCATTCAGTCTTTGGGGAGAATTGCCTGTCTACTTCATTCTGAACACTCTGCAGTCCTGGTTAGAAGGAAGGAAAAAATCATGCTCAGTACTCTCAGAGATTGAGTAAATGAACCCCCCCCAAAAAAATAAAAATAAAAATCAATGAATAACAGAGAGGCATATCTGGGGTTTTCACTTATGAAAAATGATCCTCTTTCCACATTGAAGAATCACAGATTTGATTTCAAATCTGAAGATTCTCTGAGAGTAATACTAATCTATTTGCAGTATTTCTTATAATCACATGGCTTGGAAGGAACTTTGGAGAACTTCTAACTCACTGCCAACTACTGCCCAATGCAGGAATTCTCATGCCATTCCAGATTCTATCCAGGCTTTTCTGAGAAGCTTCTATGGATGGGGAATCTATGACTGTAGGATAGTAGGATGACTGTTCCCTGGTTTAATGACTCTCACAGTCATGAAATTCTCCCTTATTTCAGCTATGGTTTTTGCTTTGGCCTTCAAATGCACTGGACAATAGATCCATACCGTTAGCTTTGCGTTATGCCTTCTTGTGATGGAAGACTGCTGTTTCCTCTTAGCCTTCACTTCTTTAGACTAAGACCTCCAAGGTCCCTTCCAACTCTGTTATTCTGAGAAAGTCAGAGGCATTGTAATAAATCAGCCATATCTATAACAATGCCAGCCTTCCTGGGAGATTAGCCACTCCTATTACAGATATAGTTTTATAGTTTGACACATCTATTTTTAATCAATTTCTCAATTCATTAGCCTTGGCTTTAGTAAACGCAACCTCAAGAACAGGTACAATTATTGTTACCATAGAAATGGAGCATAGTAAATGAAAAGGTGCTACCAGGATAAGTCTAATTAAACTTCATGGAGTTTTGATTATATTTATATAATCAGGGAAAGGTTGAAGACACTAATTTATAAAAGAATGGACTGAATGTTCAAAAAGTTATTTTTACCTGAACTACAGCAAGTTGCTCCTAATTCTGCTTACAGGAGAAAAGATCTACAATCTGTCATCCTCCAGATGTCTAAGAAAATGCACCCTTCAGAATTCTGAGCTGGCTAAGAATTCCTATGATGCTTAGTCCCAACCATCTGGATAGTACTGAGGGAACACGATGAGTAATCTTTTATGTTCTGATAACAAGCCAAACTATCCAAGTTCTGCTTTTTTTTTAAAAAAACTATAAACTACAAGTGTTTCTTATTCTGAATTTGAATAAAAGATACAATCATACTAGTCTATTTTTTAAAAGTTAACTGTCTTCATACAAGGCTGCCTTTCCACATACAAATCTGACTGGTTTACATCAACATCATGAATACCTTGGTACAATTGGGATAACAGAATTGAACAAGATAGCTGTCGCGTTGAGCGACCGGCCCGGCAGACCTTCTTCTTCTAGTCCTTTAAGTTTTGGCGGGACCCTCGCGAGGGTGGACCAGAATTTAGGCACCAAGAAAAGACACCAGACATTTAGAAGCTTGAAGTGAGGAAGCACATCGCGCTCGGGGCAGATGGAATGGTCCCGGCCCCGATTGCTCTGCTACAACCTCCTTTATTGTGTTCTTTAGGTAGGGAGGGTTTAGGAGTACAAGGATCAAAGAGAAAAGCAGTTTATGCCATATAATGATATCTACAAAGGAATGCATAGCTCATATATCACTGACATGTCTCAAGGATTTTTCAAGCTAGCCAGGCGTTATCTATGGCGTAATTAGCTAAGGTTGCCGTGTCCTTGCAAGATAAGTTTTCCTGTATGTCAGGGCATTTTTGTGGTTTTGATATCCGTGTGCGTGTCTTTTAAAAGAACACTATTGGCAACATTTTATAATACATTCACAATTCCTCCTTTTCTTTAAATTTTGGCACAAAGTGGTCCAGGAGAGAGTCCTGTTCCTCTCGAGTGGCGCCGCAGGAGGACAACGAGCTCTTCAGCTCAAAGTGCTCCCGCGGTCCGGTCTCGTCCAAGGTGGGGATGTCATGCACCGAACCACCATCACATAAGTACCTTTTTGGAGGAGTTTCTTCATCTGACTTGGTGTCTGAGGACCATCCGAGTAGCGGTTGCTTAGCAGGATCTGTTGATGCAAGGGCAGAGGCTAACAAATTTATGGATTTTTGGGTATTACTAACTTCAGTATCTAGCAAGTTCAAGCGATTTTTTAAGAAGCGAAGCACTCGGCCAAATATACAAGGGCCAATGGTACAAATTAATACAAACAAAATAAGTGGCCCTATTAATGCAGAAAGTAAGGTAGTCAACCATGGGGAGAAATTAAACATGCCTTGAAACCAGGAATTGTGTTGTTGTCTCTCGTTTTCACGGTCTTTGAGGCGTTTTCTTAACTCTGCCATAGAGTCTTTTACAATACCTGAATGGTCTGCATAAAAGCAACATTCTTCTTTTAAGGCTACACACAACCCCCCTTTGTTTAGAAAGAGCAAATCCAGACCTCTTCTGTTTTGCAAAGCTACTTCTGCAAGAGAAGATAGTGAAGCCTGTAAGGCAGAAATGGAAGTTTCAATGTGTTTTAAATCTTCATCTATTTGCAAGCTGAGGGTGGCTAACTGTTGATGTCCTACAGCTAGAGCAGTCACTCCTGTGGCAGCTCCTGCTGCGCCTAACCCAAGGAGTACTGATAATGTTAATGCAGTGGCTATTTCCCTTTTTTGGTGGAGAGGGAATTGAGGAGGTTCTAACATTGTAATCAGTTCAGGGCCTGGGTAATAAGAAATCTTTGGAAGTAATTGGACTTGTATGCAAAAAGTGTTTTCTGACAATAGAACATCCCCATGTACACAGGCAGTGGCGCCCGTGGAGCAAGCCCAAATAGAATTATTACCAGGAATAAAAAAATAGCCAGTTAGACGGTCTGCGAGGTTACCTCCTGATGTAGTATATAGAGCGCTCATGGCTCCGTGTGTGTCTGGTGATTTTTGTAAGGCTGAATTTCTGTTTTTTGGGAGATATACATCACAGTGATACCTGGAAGAAACATTGTAACAATATTGAGAATAATTGGTAGGTATATTATCAATGCAACAACCTGTGCCTATTATATCTGTGATAGTGATGGAGGAAGTATTTCATCGGCAGAGTGTATCGTTTATGGAATTGGAGATTGCTTCCCCCGAAGCCACTGCTTTATAAAAGGGAGGTGAATCAGAGATACAAAGCCAACATTCATTGGTTTTAGCCGAATCCTTAAGGGTTGCCTTGAGTAAAGAAAGGGAAGAGTTCATTAATTGAAAAAGTGGGTTTTGGGCAGAATCCTGTTTCTGTAGAAAAGTTGATTTAAGATTAAGATTGGGACTTATATCGTATTTTTTCAGTTGAGTAGAAAGGCGTACCGTGAAGATGTTGCCCTCATCCTTTTCCCCATCCCACTGGCGACCCCCCCATGTGAATCCAGACATCCATTTGGCCCGTGGTAGTGCCTTTCCGACCTCAGTAAAGGTAAGGATAAGAGGGTTTAACCTTTGGCCACAACACGGCCATGGATTGCATGGTATTTGTTCTCTAGTTCTAGTAATGTGTAAATAGTCATTTTTGGTAGGTGGGGTCCACCAGATGTGACCCATAGAAACACAGTCCCATTTTTTACAGTATCTATCCACAACCCCTCCGCATACCGCACGTGAAGATCCAGTAGAATGAGATGGACAAAAATACAATCTGTAGTTGTCTGCAGGGGCAGGAGAGCAGGAGCCTTGTTTGTCCCATACATCAGCTTGTAGTTTCTTGTCACTGAATTTGATGACTCCTGTACCCATTTCGGCAAAATCCATGTACAATGGCGGGAACCAGGGCCACCTGGTGTAATTGGTGGTGGAGTTCAGCACTTGTCCTTGAAAATCAAGGATAGTCCAGGTGTAAGTCTGCGGTTGGTGCTGGTTGGAGGATGCTGGAACGGATCGGCGGAGGCGAAGTCCCCTGGGACGTAGTAGGTGTCGGTACCAGGTAGGCGTTGGTCTGGAGGCGGAGGCATATTCTGTGACCATTTCTTTGGAGGAGAGATTAAAGTTCGGAAAGACAGGAAAGGACAGAAGAAGCAGGAAAATCAGAATGATGTTAGGAGAAGCATTAAATTGTGAAGAGACAGGAGAGGTCCAGGGAAGCAAAAAGATCACAGAGAGCATCTTTGGGAGGCTTGCCATGATAGGGCCTGACACAGCGACCAGGAACCCAGAGCACCCAGTCAGGAAGTTGTACGGCAGCAAAACCTCTTCCCCAGGTGATAAGTTGTGCAGGTCCTTTCCACTGTGGATCTGGAAGTTGTCTGAAATAGACAAGGGGACAGGAAGAGGGGGCTGTTGGCTTAGAAAAGTGACGGGATGCTGCAGTGCAGGGAGGGGTCCCAGTAAGATTAAGAAAGTTAAGAGTATATAGAGTGATATTTAAGAGATTTTGTAATGTTGGGAGGTTCGGGGGGCCTAATGCCTTTTTCCCCATCTGCCGGTCAAGGGCTTGTTTCAAGGTTTGATTAGCCCTTTCTACAATAGCCTGTCCTTGACTATTGAAGGGCATACCAAATGTATGCGTGATGGTCCACTTATGACAGAACTCTGCAAAGGGAGAACTGGTATAAGCAGGTCCATTGTCTGTTTTGAGATTTTGTGGACATCCCAGCGTTACAAAAGTCCGAAGACAATGATTGATTACATTTTTTGTTGCTTCTCCCCTTTGCAAAGTTGCCATGATAAACCCAGAGTAAGTGTCTACAGACACATGAATGTACTTCCAGGGTGCAAAGGAAGAATGGTGGGTGACATCCATTTGCCACGTGTCACAGGTTTTAGTACCCCTAGGGTTAACACCTTCGGGAATGCCCTTGGCTTGTAAACTGCAGGTTGGGCATTGTTGGATTATTGCAGTGGCCTCTTGGTTCGTGATGCCAAATTGTCGAACCAAGGCCTTTCTATTTTGGTGGAAATAGTCATGACTTTCCCCAGCCAAAATTGGTTGAGAGCATGGGGAAGCAGTCATAACTTTGCAAGCCTCATCGGCCATTTGGTTTCCTTCAGAAAGGAATCCGGGCAGTTGTTGATGACTTCTAATATGGGCAACAAATAAAGGCGTCTTTCTTTCTTTGAGCAAGGCCTGAAGCTGTAAAAAGAGTGTCATTAGAGAAGAAGGGGTCATAGGGGAAATATATGCATCAAACATATGTACAACCATTTGAGTCACATACAAACTATCAGAGATAACATTTAAAGATTCATTAGAAAAGAGGGAGAGAGCCAAGATAAAGGCAGCCAATTCAGACTGCTGTGCGGATGGCTGGGGAGTGGTCAAGCGTTTATGCCACTGGCCATCCCTGTACCATGTGCATGCTCCAATGGTCTTGGATCCATCTGTAAACACAGTAAGTGTTTCCTTTAATGGCTGTTGAACAAGAGGAGAGGTTAGCACAAATGGAACAGTCCTGAGTACCTGTAAACGGGGATCTGGAGGGAGGTGGCATGATACTTGACCGCACCACTCTTCCAGAGTGTCCTGTAAAACGGTCGATGCTTGTAGGAGGGGTTCCCATTGGGTAATCTTAAAGGGAACATACAATGTAAATATATCCAACCCCATCATGGCCTTAGCCCTTTTCCTTCCTTTTTCAATAAGAGAAGCCATTTGCATTGCTCTTGTGAATATTGAAGTTCTAGGAGTGTGTGGGAGATGTAACCATTCTAAAATGTGCAGCCGTTTGGTATGGGAGAGTTGAACTACAATTGCGGTTAAAAGGTGGTGTGTGGAAAGGATGGCAAGGGAGGATGGTGTATTTGCAAGAGCGCGGTCCACCCACTGGGTGGCCAGGGCTTTGTTTACTTGTTGCAAGGCTTGCAAATGTTCCTCGGATAGGATGACTTTGTCTGCTGGATTCTTCAAGCCTACAAGTGCTTGGAACAGGGGCGATAACATGTGTGTTGTTAGGGCAAGATATGGTCGAGCCCAGTTAATGACCCCCAAACACTGTTGTAGTTGGACCAAGGTGGTGGGTTGAGGGAGTGTTTGTGCGGGGATATGGGGAGATGCTGTGGACATCAGAACTTTGTGCCCTAGATATTGCATTGGGTATTGGGTTTGAATTTTTTCAGGGGCTACGTGCAGTCCTGCTTGTGCTAATATGTTTAGTAGCAAAGAAAAGGTTTTTTGAATTGTTCCTTTTGGGCCATTTGCTGCAATTAAAATATCATCCATGTAATGATACACAAGAAAATCAGGAAATTGAGATCGATAGGGACATAAAGCCCTGTCTACAAAAAATTGACACATTGTGGGTGAGTTTAACATACCTTGAGGCAAGACTTTCCATTGGTATCACGAGGTAGGTTTGGAATTATTGAGTTCAGGAATAGTGAAAGCAAAAAGCATTCTATCCTTTTGTGCCAATGGTATGGAAAAGAAGCAATATTTTAAGTCTATGATGACCAGGTCATACCCTTCAGGAATAAGATTAGGATTGGGCAGGCCACATTGTAACGGCCCCATGGGTTGAAGTATGGAATTGATGGTCCTGAGATCCTGAAGGAGGTGCCACTTACCAGATTTCTTCTTGATAACAAACACCGGGGTATTGTAGGGACTAGTAGATGTTTCAATATGACCCTCATCCAACTGCTGCTGAACAAGAAGGTGTAAAGCCTGCAATTTCTCTTTAGTGAGTGGCCATTGATCAACCCATACCGGAATGCGTGTTTTTAGGGAAAGATCAAGAGGAGCAATGTATGTTTGCGTAGCCATGAGTGTGATTATGGCAGTTGGATAGAAGCATGAAATTGAGAAAGCAAGTCACGAACCCACAAATTGCAATGCAAGGGTAAAATGTAGGGTTTCAGATAAGCAGTGATGTTAGAATGCTTAGTGACAGCAGAAAGCCAGTGAGAGCTGACCTTAGTGGCCTGTGCTCCGCCCACACCCTGCACCGAGGATGCTTCCGCAAGGGACCAAGAGGAGGACCATTCGGCGGAGCGGATGACGGAAACGTCAGTGCTGGTATCAATCAGACTCTCGAAAAGACGACCATTAAGCGTGACAGTAAGAGTAGGTTTTGAAGCCTGCACTGGTTGCTGCAAAGCAAACAAGGATGGAGCGTCAGAAGGGGGCAGAAGTATAAGAGTAGCGATGATCGTCCCCTTTTTTAGAGAAAAGCATCTATCCCCTATTCCAGCCAAAGAAAGCTGTCTTAAGTCTGATGAATCATACAGATAGGGAGCAGCGACCACCCCCTCAATTGTGAGCGACGAGTTAGGAATGAGCAAAACAGGGTTAGAGGGAGGAAGGGGTTTAAGAAATGTGATGACAAGGGGAAGAGAAAACACAGCGCCAGGGTCATCATACACAAGATCTTCGGCCAATTCTACCGGGAAGGTGGTGGCAGAAAACTCAGCCTTTGTGGCGGGGTTAGCTGAAAACCCCTCAATTAGTTTCCCGAAGATTGGGGAAGAGGAGGAGGATTGCTGCGGCATTGCGAAGCCCAATGATACCCTTTACGGCATCGGGGGCAGATAGTTTTAGGTTTGGACGGAGGAGGCGGCCCTTTTGCTTGGCCACGAGGCGCAACTCCCCCCCCCTGGCATTCGACACTGGTTTTTAAAATGTCCAGGTTTTCCACAATTAAAGCAATTGCCATTGCGTGCTACGGGAAAAGCATCAGGAGCACAATTACCAGAGGGGGAGGCAGTAACAGAGGAAGGGAAAGAGCTAGTGATAGCAGTGGCAAGAGCATTCATTTTATGAGAAGTTGTGCCCACAATTCTACAAAGTTGCAAAAATTCAGCCAGGGTTGCTCCTGGTTTGTTGGCCACGGGTTGAAGGATTTTTTGGCAATCATGATTAGCATTGGAAAAAGCAAGTTTCATGAGCAATTCTTGTTTGGCTGTGGAATTATCTATTTGCCTATCCAAGGCTGTTTGCAGGCGGCTAATGAAAGAAGCATATGGCTCATTTGGCTCCTGCATGATTTTTAAGAAAGTTTGGGTAGACTGAGAATCCGAATCATCCACCCGCTTAAGAGCATTCATGGCACACATGTGAATTATGGCAAAACTGCGACGGGGGGAATTTTGTTGTTGGACTAGCGTCGCAGATTGCCCTTTCCCTAATAGTTGATCTGCAGTGACTCCTGCGGGTAAGCCTCTTCGAATTTCTGCTTCTACCCCTTTTTCATATTCAGATTGCCAAACAACTTATTGAGCTGGAGTCATAAGCATTGAAAAAAGCATTTTCCAGTCATATAATAACATAACAGTGTTAGCAGTAACTAAGGAATCAAGTATCCCCCTCGTGAAAGGAGAATGTAGACCGTAGCTGGTTACAGCGTCCTTAATCTGTTTCAAAACTTTAAATTCAATGTTGTTATACACGTTTCCTCCCGCCGCCCCTGGGACAATGGTCATAGGAAAAGCCGAAGGGCTTTCAACTTCCAGAGAAAGAGGAGAGGAAAGGAGTTCAGTGATAGTGCCTCCGAGAGATTGATGTGGAGAGAAATCAGACACAGGGGCTGAAGGGGAGGGGGAGGTGTCAGGTTAGGGAGGAAGAGGTAGAGAAGTGGAGTCAAGATGGGCAACGAGAGGGACAGTAGTTTTGGGATCGGAAATGGAAGAAGAGGATGGTTCTAGAGACGAAGAGGGAGGATAGAGGGTGTTGATGGCTGCCATAACAGCCTTCCAGGAAGTCAGAATATCCACGGGAGCCCGTGGGATATCATGAAGATATTTTCCTATCCGCTCCCAAGTGGAGGATTTGAGCGTTCCTCCAGAGGGAGAGACAGGACAATATTTTTCTATGTAAAGTAAAAGATTAGTCAGGGATTTTTTAGAGATAGAGAAAATTGTAGTGCCATTAGATTTTTGACAAGAATTAGCCTTCTTCACAAGTGCGTAAAATTCGTCCCTATGTACTGATGAAACTTTGGAAAGTGGGGAGCCCATTACTTATGATTGGACAAAGCCTTTGCCAGGTGTGTAGTAACAGGAGTGAAGGCAGTGTTCCTCTAGACAGAGGCAACACCGTGAGACTAGAAGACCGAAGGACGAAGGATCCCAGCTGTCGTGTTGAGCGACCGGCCCGGCAGACCTTCTTCTTCTAGTCCTTTAAGTTTTGGCGGGACCCTCGCGAGGGTGGACCAGAATTTAGGCACCAAGAAAAGACACCAGACATTTAGAAGCTTGAAGTGAGGAAGCACATTGCGCTCGGGGCAGATGGAATGGTCCCGGCCCCGATTGCTCTGCTACAACCTCCTTTATTGTGTTCTTTAGGTAGGGAGGGTTTAGGAGTACAAGGATCAAAGAGAAAAGCAGTTTATGCCATATAATGATATCTACAAAGGAATGCATAGCTCATATATCACTGACATGTCTCAAGGATTTTTCAAGCTAGCCGGGCGTTATCTATGGCGTAATTAGCTAAGGTTGCCGTGTCCTTGCAAGATAAGTTTTCCTGTATGTCAGGGCATTTTTGTGGTTTTGATATCCGTGTGCGTATCTTTTAAAAGAACACTATTGGCAACATTTTATAATACATTCACAGATAGCCATTGCATGTAAGACAACATTAGGTCAGAATAGGAAAATAAATTGGTAAATAAAAAATGCAAAATGCTGCTGACAATGCAAATGAAAATCATTAATGAAAACTGCTTCAGCAAGAACAATTTTCATGATTCTTTCCTAAATGTTAGCAATTAAGAATGGGTCCACACCTTTCCCCCCATTATTTTTTTTTAAATGAGTGAAATATTTATTTTATTGAAAAATATTCCTTATGTTTTAATTATAGAAACCCCAAATTCATTACTGCATGATATACACATTCTTTTGAATTTTACTGTGGGCTTCCTATGTTTCCCACCAGAACATTGCCTGCAAAACAGTTTGCTATTCCTCACTTTGTTATATTACTATAAGGATCAAATAATGCCAAATGTCTCAACATTGTTTTCTGTTTGCTCTCCACAATCTGTAACTATCACACATGTCTTAGAATTGAGTGTCATGGGCAACTTTTGATTGTACCTAAGTTTACAATTCTTCCTGGTAAAATAATGGGTAAATTTATCTACAGTATACTTACAATTGAGCTACAGTTGAGCTACTGGCAGAAGCATGGGTCGTTTGTACATCAAGATTGGACAATCTCAATTTTCTGTGGGTAAAATATGTATACACATGCTCACACACAAACATATATACAATCACATCACACCATATATCATAATTCCATTGCAGCATTGTGTCTGCATAAATGTCTGTGTGAAAATTTCAAATAATATAGAATAAAAAATATTATGATCATCTCTGAGAATGTAGCATGTTGGAAAAGTATAAGCAAAATATCTGAAGCTTTGATTTCTTCCTGATATGTTTAAAAAAAAGGAAGGGCGACTTCAAGAGAAAAAGTATATATTAAAATAGGTAGAAAGCATTAAAATAGAGAAAGATGGAGAGTGCTTTTATCCATTATGTTGTATCTATTGATGCATCTGAACTCTCCTATTATCTCCAGTAGCCAAAAGCAGGATTTGTCAGTGAAATTTGTATTTGAGATTCCATCACAATGCCTTGGCATAAATGTTTCAGAAATGACATTTTGAAAGGCTGGGGAAGAACATTTTTAAGAGATTCCAGCTTAGAGTAAGCAAGAGTTGCTGCTTCATAGCCCAATAATTTCTCAATGAAAGTCTTAGTTTTAAAAAATGCATTGCGGGAGTTGATACTTTTTTAAAAAAAAAAGATGGCTAAATTCCTAAAGAAATAATCACAAACTGTTATTGATCTCATATTTGGGAATACTTCCTCATTATCTAAACTTTCTTTAAAGAATATTATGTAATAGTGTACTGTGTGGAGTTCTGAACATTTTTAAATTGTGTGTTTGCAATTTAATATCCACCTATTGATGTGAACAAATAACAACTAAGTGTCCTGCAGATTAGCAGAAAGTTCTACCTCACAGAGTCTCAGACAAACCTTGCTTCATCTGAGGTAGTTTCTGTTGTGTCTTCGGAAATGATGCCAGGAGTCGGTGACTTTGTATCAAGCTCTTTTATTGATGTGGGAAACGAACTGGTGCTATTGAGAAACTTTGCGGCTTTTATTTCTTTAGCCGCGGCGGCCGCGGCCAATGACACCACTTTGAATCTCCCGCGATTCAAATAGACCAATCGTGGGAGATTCCTAGCGAGCCAATCGGCACGGCTCGCCTAGCCAATCAGAGTGCCCTGCGCTTTGGCCAATCAAAGCGCGGGGATCTCAAGAATGCTAATGAGGGGACAGAACAGTTTCAGCCTTCCATAAATTACTGGAAGGATATTAATGATAGATGTGAACCAGAGAGGATGGTATTCAACTGCTAAGAAAGACACCAACAAGAGAAAAAGATATCAAACTAGTTATATCAAACTAGAAGGTCTCTCCTCTTAGGATAAGTGTTATCATGCAGGAACAAATGGGGAATGACTTGTTTTGCAGTGCCACAATGCTGCCAATGTCTGTTTGATCCTCCCCCCTTCCCTTTGTTCTTTCCTCACTGGCATGAAATGAAGCATATAAAATCACTAATCCTACTCATAAAGATATAAGATTAATTCACTGGGAATGTTTGGGAATAAATGAGTTTGGAGCAATAGTTTTTTCTGGCTAACAGTTGGAAACATCCAGACATTTGGTGAAGAATGTGGGCATGGGACCACATTTTCAGACTTATAGGATATATCAAGGAGTACTTATAAGAGATATAAAAAGGTAAATGAGTATGGCCAAGGAAGCAGATGAGCATTTCCATAGGAGATGCCTTCATCCCCTTATGCTTTTTCTTTATAAACTGGTAGAACCACATCCTCACTCTCCCATTATATTATGCCATCTAATTAAATCATCATCTACTTACTAAGGGCATGTCTGAGAATTGCCAGAGTTCAGAGTTTGTCTTCAGTTATGACTCCTCCTTTAGATAGGATAAGGATGGGAGAAATTGAATTGCCATTCATAATCAGGGGTTGCTAATATTGTTGTGGCTCTTTTCTACAAACGAAATGCCACACCTCATTGCCTGATAGAGAATTCCAAAACACAAACACACAAAATGACAGGTCACAGCTTCCTTGATCAATAATATCTTCATTTGGAATTCCAGACTTCCCACCGGAAGGAGGAATGTCAAACTTGGAATGTATCAGAGACAATATTGGGGAGTATATTTACAGGAAAGGTCAGCTCTTTGAATTTTTACAGGTAAAGAAGAGCCTAGCAAGCAAAGAAAGAGGGTGATGATGGTAGTCATTGGAAAAAGGGGGAAATATAGTGGATTCAGTATTTTTATTAGATTACAGTGAAAACATTCTCATAAGATTTCAGTGAGACTCTGGATCAAAAACTCATTATATTCCAATGTTGTTTTCATTTTGGCTATTGTGAAATGTTTTTTAAAGGTAGCCCTAAGTAGCTATTGGTTCCCTCAATGTCTAAAATCAGCTTATAGTAATAAAAGAAAGTAATTCATTAAACCTAGGAAACATAATGCACATAACACATACCCACACAACCACAGAATACATATAATAATGAATGTTGACTGTTGTAATCAAGGCTTTATTTTACCCAGGCTTCTTTCTTTAACTCTAAAACAAGCGCTCCTGACAGCTGGTTTAAAGACACTCACACTACCTAGGCTGTGGTTTTTTTTATTATTATTATTGCATCATTTCACACAACAGTTCTGATTCTAATATTGTGTGGCTTCAGAGAAGCCTCTTTGGAACTTTTTGCCTTTGTAAATTTAACTGACAACCAAGTAGCAAAGACTTTTGCTAGGTAGCTGAGATGAAAACTCTGCTGTATAGTAGTCAAGATCTAGTTTATCATTATTCTTTTGCAGATCAAGAGGATGCTTCCATGGTTTCTCTTTCCCCACCTCTCTTTCTCTCTCTCTCTCTCCCTCTGTCCAATCTCTACTTCTGTATCTAAAAATTGCATTTATTTATAAGAAAAAGTTGTGCTTATAAATCTGGCATTAAGTGTTAGAGAAATAATAATGCCATTATGAGAAGGTGGTATTTCTAGTACTTATCCTTAGCTGACTATAATTACATAATGGAATAATGGAAATATGCTGTAGTAGCTTTTCAAAGGTCAACTATTGAAAATAAAATCTTTCTACTTTCTATTGATGTCTTTCCAGTAGATTCTACTTTCTTTCTTTTAAAAAAAGAAAGTTTTTAGTTTTTTAAAATAATACCATGGTAATAATATGTTGAAAATACATAGTTAAAGGTATATTTAAGATCAAATTTTCTGTCATTTTTTTTTTTTTACCAAAAGATTAATAGAGAAACAGGATAGTACAAATGAATGAACATGTGTGAAAATAAATACAAATACCTTGATTGTTTCAGTTTTAACTCACAACACTTCTTTCTTTTTTATTTGTCATGTACCTGGAAACACGGCAAAAAAATCAGTGTTGTTGGGAAGAGGCAATAAAAGCAATTTAATCAATTCTTGCTTCAGGTTTTAATATTACTGGATTGGTTTAGTATAGGGGTATCAAACTCATGTCATTATATTGTCATCACATGATGTATTGTGACTTTCCCCCCCTTCGCTAAACCAAGGGTGAGTGTGGCCAGAGTGTGACGCATCTGGTCCATGGGCTGCGAGTTTGACACTCCTGGTTTAGTATGTCCATTTCCCTAAACTTTGATCTGCAAAATTGGAGCTAATAGTGTTTTTCTTATCTACTTTACAAGGCTACTGAGAAATAATGGATTAGATAGGATGGTTAGATATTTATAATAAGATTGAGTCATATAAAATATTTATTTCACCCCTTGATCTGCCATGCTGAATGTGATTACCATTCTCAGTGAGGTCAGACAGAGAAGAATGATTCACAACATCTAGTGTAACATATACATTAAATGGAACTGGTATATATATGTTTAAAATAAAGCACTAAAATATTAATCCACTTACACAAATTCCAAGTCATTCCATGACTTATATAAACAAAGCAAAAACTAGAAGGGATTTTGGAGATCTTCTGCTCAAGCATGAATTTTCATATCTTCCTAATAAATAGCTGTCCAATCTTTGCATAAAAATCTCCAATAATGCAGCACCCATGGCTGCAGGAGCCATGCTGCTACTTAACAGCTCACTTTTAGTTTCAGTTTGTATCTCTATAAAACTTCCACATTAATTCATTTTTTATCCTCGGGAATATATAGTAGGATAGCAATATGCAGAATAAATTCATGCTCTCTTCCGTAACTCTTTAAATATTTGAAGACTGCTATCATGTCTCCCCTGAGTGTTTTGTGTAGCCTTCTCTAGGTATATATAACATGTATACAGCTTAACATATTATTGTACATAGGTTTTTTTTTCTTAATATATGTTTATTTTCAGTTAAAATATAATTATTTGCAGTTTTCTGAGCTGGGAAATATTTTGAGACATCTGTTGACAGAATCCTTTTCTGCCACAGTATCTGTCTTGCTGGATCATACAGTTGTGCTTAAGAAATAAAATCAATTTTTTTCAACATTCTATTGTAAACTCTGCCAAACTCCTAGTTAAAGTCAGGCTAGAGAAACAAATTAAACTTTTGAATGGCTGAAAAAGGCTTTAGTGCCTTGAAGTATCAGTCACTCAGAAAACTACCAAATTCTTCAATATGTGCTCGGGTAAGAATAAAGTATGCAGAACCTCATTCCTTATTTAAATCTAATAAAAAGATACCACACGTGGAATAAGTTCTCAGAATATTCATATATACATTCCAAGAGTTATGTCTTAATTAATCTTAAATTTAATCTGCATAAAGTTTTATAAATTTAGTTCTCCTGCTCTGATAAAATGACAATAGGGGCATAATGTTTAAAAAAGAATAATCTATTTGTAGTCTTAAAACTTTAGTTGCTTTAAAAAAAATCTAAAAATGAAACTTCCGGTTTGCGTGGCTTCGGGGCAGCAGGAATTCGCGACAGCTCGTGATTCCTGCTGGGCTAGCCGTCGAGGTACCCCCGATCCAGATGGGTCAGGGGGATATGGCTGCCCTGTAGGGACAGCTGAAGATAGAGGGGAGTCGGAAAGGGAGGTGGGGGCATCGCAGACCCCCCCTTTCTCCGGGAAACCCCCTTTTTCCCAAGGTGGTGGAGCGGCGGTCAGCAATGGCCGCCACGAAGAAGCCAGCAACCGGGTAAGAACTGTGCTGGAGGAAGTGTGAAGAGTGAAAGTTCTGTCTGAGCCGGGTCAAGTAACACCTTTTAAATTGCCTGGAATTGAGCTGTTTGTTGCTGGAGGATACATTGTATCCCTAAGAAGAGCGAAAAGCGGCAGAGAAGCTGTTAAAGGGATTTTTTTTTTTTTTTTTTTTACTCTCCCACCCCACGGAAAAAGCAGAAATATTTGGATATATTAGACATTGAAAGTGGATTGTTTTGAAAGCTAAGATAAGAGACAAAGGGATTTTTGGACATTGAAAAATGTGAGAAATTGGAAAATCTCTGCTGGAGGTATGGATTTTTGATTATTAAAATTCTCATTGCAAGTGGGAAGGGAGAAAAAAAAAATTGGAGCAGAAGCTGAAAAAGGAGGAGATTGATTAGAACGTCTTTGTGGATCCCAAAAGAAGATATATGGTAATTGGACCTCTTTGATTAAAAATTAATTCAGAAAGAGAAAGAGAAGAAGGAAGAAAAGTATTAACTTTTGGAACTTTTTTTCTTTTTTTAATTGCTTTTGATTGTCTTTGATTAAAAATTCTTGTGGTTGTTTTGGAAAAAGTTTCCCTTTTCATAATGGCATCGTCTGTGGATGAACTAGAGATTGAATATCAAAAATATAAAAAAGAAGATACTTTGGGCGCTTTGTTTCAATTCTTAGAAATGGCGTTATGTTCCTTTGAAAAGTTGATTACGCAGCAGAAGGACTGGGACAAGGAAGAAGAGGAAGAAGAAGCCATCTTTGATGAACAATGGGTCCCTTCTGGAAAGGAGGACAAAAAGGATAAGAAAAAGGGGATTTTAAGAATTATAAAAACAACCAAAAGAGAGAAAAATGAGCGAAAAGATGGAGGCAAGGTTAGAAAGCAAAGGAAAAGGAGCAAGAAAAGCGAAGAGAAAAAACAAAGGGGTAGAAAGGGCAAGGAGAAGAATAAGCAAGAGAGAAAGGGGGGGAGGAGAAGCCTTAATGTGGGGAAGCAAGACCTAAGGAAAAAAAGTTTATTTAGAGATAATGGGTGAATTTAATTTAGATTAAAAGAGGGATTCTGGAGGGTATATAAGAGTGTGTTTTTATATGTATATTTAGAATATAAAATTTATTATGTAATTTTAGAATTTTTTTTTTAAAACAGAATCCCAAGAAAGATTGCTATATGTAGTATTTCTAAGTTAGGGTAATGAGTTATAGATGTTACTCCAATTGGTGTACAGGAGAAGTATAGTAAAAGAAAAAAAAGATGAATGGATAATTGGAAATAGAACAGACAAAGAATGTTATTGAAAATGGTAATAAGATATGGAAGGATATATATGCTTTTTTTTTTTGGATTTTGTGTATTGATAAAAGGCAATAAAATTTTAATTAATAAATAATTTGGATGGAAAAGAGAAGTAGGGACAAGATATGAAGTTAATATTATATGAAATATTGATATTATAATCTGGAAATGTTATGCTTTATTGGTCTATTATTATTATTTTTTCTTAGAAAAGAATTTATAAGCTGCTATGCCTTGATTTTTTGTGCATTGTTTTTATAAAACTGATAAAAATGGTTTTTATATATATATATAAAAAAGAAAATGATAATAAGATTTGGAAGGAGATATGGGTTGAATATGATGTTTGAATTTGTGTCTGTGTAAAGAGTTTTAACCCGGGAACAGACAACCTTCAGAAAAGATCTTTTAGTTTTGTTTATGTTTTGTGTTTGTATGTTTGTGTACTGTGCTTATGGTAAAACTAACAAAATTTGTTTTTTATAAAAAAAAAAAAAAGGAAAGAATCAATAAAACCTTGGAGGAATGCTAGACGAGAATAATTTATACAAGCCAGAAAGAAAAGAATATGATGACTATAAAATGGATAAATATGGAAGAGAAATGAAATTGAATAGGAGTAAAGAGAAAAAATGAGAAACTTGCTGAAAGATGTTTGTGTGTCCATATGGAGATGGGATAAATTGGAATTATGCTGTATAAAAATAATGTTTTGTTTGACTTGTAAGGATTTACAATGTTAAGAGGTTTTATGTGTTTATGTATTTAATGGTTAATGATGTGTTGTTTTATCTTTAAAATTAATAAAAATTTGTTTCAAAAAAAAAAAAAAATCTAAAAATGTATACCAAGCAATGCAAGGAAATAAGGGTGCTAAATAATGGTTTTCAAATTTAGCCACTTTCTTACATACATAAAAGAAATTAAGTAATCAACAGAATGTGTGCATGTACATGTGTGTGTTTGGATGTATAACAATACTGTATATATCATGTTCTAGCTTCCTCCAATAGGTGGCGGTAGAAATTGCCATACTTTCTGTTACTCTACTCATTCCCACCACCCCCTCCCGAAATTGATGGAATGAAAACATAAATAGGTATCTATTCACATACCAGTTAATATAGGAAATGTCCTAAACAATCATGTTTACATTGTTAGTAGATACAACAAACTAACAAAAGAAACAAAATGTTTTATTTGGATGCTTTAGTATACAAATGCATGAAAATTGCAAATGCAAAAAAATATATCATTTATCTCCACCATTTATCATCTGTGGTACCCAAATATTTGTGTAGTGTTCTATCTCATCAGTGAATAAATATTTTATTTTGGGAGAACAAATCAGGAAATACAAACAAACTTAAATTTAAAATCAAAATAGTATAACTCTTTGATGCAAAAATCTTTCTCAAATCATAATAATTATTTATGCTACCTATGAATGTGAAACACAAGAAATCTATGAAACACAAGAAATCTGAAATAGATTTAACTCACAATGATTAATTTGTATAAGGAGAAATCACTAGGATTTGGGATAGCAAAAGCATAATTTTGCAATCAAGTGTCAAATTCCATAAAGGCCAGAGAGATATTAGGAACCTATTCCCACTTACATCTAACCATGTCACAAACAACATCACAAGATGACAAAAGAACAACAGAAAGATGCATATTCTGAGCATTTTTCTAACAATTCAACTCTAGCTATGAGCAAATAATTCTTTTGTCACAAGGATAAATCTTTATGTATCACAATGCAACATATGGATGGTGCATTTTCTCACTTCTGCAGAATGCTTAAAGCTATGCAGTGGTGTCATTCAATTTTTTTACAGCCAGTTCTGTGGGCGTGGCTTGGTGGGCATGGTGTGGCGTGGTGGGTGTGGCTTGGTGGGCATGGCAGGGGAAGAATACTGTAAAATTTCCTCCCCAGTCCAGGGGAAGGATATACTGCAAAATCTCCATTTCCACCCTACTCCTGGGGAAGGATATACTGTAAAATCCCCATTCCCTCCCCAGCCCACTAATCTGGTTTTCAGCTGTGTGTTCTTCTGTGCAGAGGAACAAAAGAAGACCCAGCTGATCATCTGGGACTCAGGAGGCAGAGAAGAGATGGGGGGGCAGTCAGAGGTAGTATTTGCCAGTTCCCTGAACCACTCAAAATGTCAGCTATTGGAACTCCAGAACCTGTCAAAACTGGTTGAATGCGATCTCTGAAGCTATGGCATCTAAAAAATTGAAAGACTGATTTGTCAGAATTGCACAACCAGATTAGTTTGCTCAATTTGGCAGCATTAAAATAATTTTCACATAACAGCTCTTACCTGTTTAGTGTAAGGGTAAAATATCATATTGGTGGAATTATAGGACCAACCCTTCTGTCGTGTCCTCGAAAATGATGCCAGGAGTCGGTGACTTCAAATCATGCTCTTTTATTTAAGTAGGAACTGAACTGGCTCTTTGCAAAAGGTTCGCGGCTTTTATTCTTTTAGCTGCGGCGGCCGCGGCCAATGGCACCACTTTGAATCTCCCGCGATTCGAATGGACCAGTCGCGGGAGATTCTTAGTGAGCCAATCGGCGCGACTCGTCTGACCAATCAGAGTGCCCCGCGCTTTAGCCAATCAAAGCACAGGGATCTCAAGAATGCTAATTAAGGGACAGAACACCCCTCCCCTCTTGGTATGGTCCTTACGTTGCGTAGTCACGTAGGTAGGCGGGGCTCCGTCTGAGCCTACTGGACCTGCGCAGCTCAGTCGTAGGTTGGATCCTGGCCGGTTCGGTCGGGATCTCTGTTGCTCCTGATGCCGTCGTTGGAACTGGCTGGTCGGTCGCGCTGGGCCGCTCTCCGTAGCTCCCTCCTGGGCCTCCCGGGTTGGTTGAGCTGCGAGTTTCGCCGCTCCCGCTCAGTCTTTCCGGGTCGGTCGAGCTGGCCTGGCTGTCTCTTCCTGGCGAGGGGTCGTGCTGGCTGCTTTCCGGTAAGTATGGCTGGTTTATTCTTCTTTGGTTTTGGTCCCCTGGGTATTCCCTCCCCCCTTGGTTTGTGTTGTGGGGGTCGGTTTCGCCTGTTTGTGCGTCGGTGGTCTCTTGGTTGGTAGTCCTCGACCTTAATTGGTCGATGTGGCATTTCCATGCTCGTCCGTCTGCTGTTTGTAGCTGGTACGAGTGTGGGCCTGTTTTTTGTGTGATGACAGCCGGTACCCATAACGGGTCTCCCGTCAGGTTTCTTGCGTATACGGGGTCGCCTGGTGCGAAAGTTCGGTGTTTGCTGTTTGAGTCTGGGGGTTTCTCTGGGTTATACGTGGGGTATAACCTGTTGAGTGGGGACCTTAATTTCCTCCCCATTAATAGTTCGGCTGGGCTCTTATTCGTTGTGGTATTTGGGGTTATGTGTTGGGTGAAGAGTAGTTTGTTTATTTTCTCCTGGATCTCCCCGTGGTCTATTTTCCAGATGGTCTTTTTAGTGAATTGGACCATCCGTTCCGTCCTACTGTTTGCCGCCGGGTGCGCCGGTGCTGTCAGCGCGTGGCGGATGCCCCTTTCCACTAGGAATTTTTCGAATTCCAGCGAGGTGAATTGGGGCCCGTTGTCGGAAACGACGACGTCTGGGAGGCCGTGAGTTGCAAAGAGTTTGCAGAGTTCCTTGATCACGGCCTCCGTGGTTGTTGTTTTCATGTTGCTTACCTCCAGCCAGTTGGAGTAAGCGTCTACTGTTATAAGGAAGGTGTGTCCTTTTGTGGGCCCGGCGAAGTCTATATGGATCCTAGACCAAGGTCCCCTTGGGGTTTCCCACTCTAGGACGGGTGCTGTGGGTGGGCTTGGCCTAGTTTCCTGGCATCGTTGGCACCTTGCTACCCAGGTCTCAATTTGTTTGTCCATCCCTGGCCACCAAGCTTAACTTCTGGCCAGGGCTTTAGTCCTAACGATGCCAGGGTGCCCCTCGTGTAGTAGTTCCAGAACCTTCCCTTGTAGTTTTTCTGGAATGACCACCCTATCCCCCCATAGTATGCACCCTTTTAATAACGAGAGTTCTGTTTGCCGGTTCCGGAATGTTTTGACGGACTCGTCGTTGTCTCTTTCTGGCCACCCTTTCTCTACCCAATGCAACACCCGTGCCAGACGTTTGTCTTTATTAGTCTCTCGGGCAATGTCTGACGCAGTTATGGGCAGGTTGGGTAGAGTCTCTATGCTGAGGGTGGTCGTCGTGGGTGCTGGGTCGGTGTCAGGTTCCGGTAGCAGCGAGCGGCTTAAGGCGTCTGCATGGGAGATCGTCTTACCCGGTCTGTGTATGAGTCCGTAGTTGTAGGCTGCCAGGAACTCGGACCACCTTGTCATTCGGGGAGACAGAATGTTCGGGGTGGCCCGGTTTCCTGCAAGGATTCCCAGCAGCGGCTTGTGGTCGGTTATGATGGTGAATGTCCGGCCTTAGAGGTACTCGTGGAATCTTTTTACGGCGGCAACGATAGCCAGAGCCTCTTTGTCCAGCTGGCTATAGTTCCGCTCCGGTTTGGTGAGGGTCCTTGAAAAGAACGCGATGGGCGCTTCTTTTCTGTTGGGGAGGGTATGGCTGAGGACAGCGCCGACGCCGAAGGGTGATGCGTCGCATGTGACGGCCAGAGGTAGGGTCTCGTTATACTGTATAAGGACAGCATCCGAAGTGAGGAGGTCCGTTGTTCTTTGGAAGGCGGCTTGCTTGCGTTTTCCCCAAGTCCAAGTCGCCGCCTTGTCCAGGAGCCTATGCAAGGGCTCCGCCACCGTCGCCTTTTGGGGCAGGAAAACATTGTAAAAGTTAAGTAGCCCCAGGAATGCCTGTAGTTCCGTCTTCGACTTGGGTGTGGGGGCTTCTTTGATGGCCTTGATTTTTTGGTTTGTGGGGTGAATGCCGTGACGGTCTAGGAGGTATCCTAGGAATTCAACCCGTTCCGTGTATAATTGGAATTTCTCCTTCTTTACTTTGAGCCTGGTCTCTTTGAATTTGGTTAGGACCTCCCTTAGGCGACCCTCTAGTTCAGCTTGGTTGGTTGCCGACACTAGGACGTCGTCGAAGTAAGGTACCACCCCCTTGATGCCTTGCAATAGTCTTTCCATTAGGCTTTGGAATATTCCCGGTGCCACGCTGACTCCGAATTGGAGTCGGTTGCATTTAAATGCTCCCCGGTGGGTGAGTATGGTTTGCGCTTCTGCCGTTTGCTCGTCGACTGGCAACTGTTGGTATGCCTGGGCGAGGTCCAGCTTGGCGAAAACCTTACCCCCTCCTAGTGAGTGCAGTAGGTGTTGCACTACTGGGACGGGGTAGGCGCTTTGTTGCAGTGCGCCATTTAGGGTGGCCTTATAGTCCCCACAGATCCTCACCGACCCATCGGGCTTGATCGGGGTGACTATGGGGGTCTCCCACCGGGCGTGGTCTATTGGCTGTCGGACCCCTTGCTTGACGAGCTTGTCAATTTGCTCGTCTATCTTGGGTTTAAGTGCAAATGGCACCCGCCTTGGTTTCAGGCGTTTTGGGGGGACGTTTGGGTCTAGGCTGAATGATATAAGGGGCCCTCGGTACTTGCCTAGGTTTCCGTCGAAGACCTCTTGGAATTCCCAGGCCAGTTGTTGCTCCCAGCTGTCGTCGGTGACGTGGTCGACTCCCGTGACTGCAACGCTGAGCGGGGCGAACCATTGCAGTCCCAGTAGGCTTGGGCGGTCGCGGTCAATGATTGTCAGGGGAAGCCTCTCGGTGTGCCCTTTATATGTGATGTTGAAGTGTTTGGTTCCGACTACCGGGATGCGGTTTCCCTGGTAGTCCTTTACGATGAGTCTCTGGCTGTCTAGGTTCCTCCTTTGGATGGTAGGCACCAAGCGCTTTATTTCATGCCATGCTATCAAGGAGAGGTAGGACCCGGAGTCCACCTCCATTTTGCATGGCTGGCCCTCGATGCCTACCTCCACGTGGACCTTCCGGGCGTCATTGGTTATGGCGTGGCTGATGGTGACCATCTGATGGGTCTCCTCTCTTCGCCGGTTATCGCCGCCTTGTAGGGATCGTCCGTTCCGGTCCCATCTGTTGTCCGAGGGGCGATCTCTGGTCCGGGGTGATGTGCTCTCTCTCCTCCGGTCGCTCTGGTCCCATCGGGCCGGGCTGCGGTTCTTTTTCAGGTGGCAGACGCGGGCGATGTGTCCCTTCTTGTCACAATGCCGGCAGATTGACTCGAAAAACCGGCATTCAGACCTGGGGTGGTCGCCTCCGCGACCGGCACAGTTGGTCCTCGACTTACGACCCCGCCAATTCCGTGGGTCGCGGCCTGTCTGGAGGCGATGAATGTCCTCCTCGTCATCGGAAGTGCCCGATGCCGAGTGGAAATCGCCCTGGTGGGTGGTCGTCTCGGGTTGGGCCTCGGCCGACCTTGCAGGGTTGTTGTTCCCGCTGCGGTCCCCAGTGTTCGGTCTGCGCATGCAGTCGGTGGATGTTCGGGTTGCTTCGGCAGCTGCGGCTGCGGTGAGGGTGTCTGCTAGGCTGATGTTGCCCTTGGCCATCAGCCGGCTCTGGAGGACGGGGTCCCACAAGCCAAGCACGATTCTGTCTCGCAGGGCATCGTTCAGGTTGTCGAATTCGCAGAGGCCCCCTAGGCGTCGTAGTTCGGCGACAAAGTTGCTGAAACTCTCACCCGACCGTTGGTCCCGACGGTAGAACTCATTGCGCCGGATCAGGATGGGTACCTCTGGAGCGTAGTGCCGCCGAAGTATTGGCTCGAGGACGTCCCAGTCCATCGCGGTCGCGTCGGCGGGCTTGGCAAGCGCCTTGGCCATCTTGAATACCTCGGTTCCGCAGTGAGTCAGGAAGACGGCGCGCTTCATGGGGCCGGTGGCGTCCTTCAGATCGCTGCACTCGAGGAACATGCGGAATCGGTCGGAGTACGATTCCCAGTCCTCGGTGGCGGGGTTGAAGGGTGCGGGGGGTGCGATTTTCGCCATCGTGGAGATTCGTCTGGCTTCTGTCAGACACATGGTTCGGTGCAGGGTCTGGATTCCATCCTCGTCGCCAGTGTCGTGTCCTCGAAAATGATGCCAGGAGTCGGTGACTTCAAATCATGCTCTTTTATTTAAGTAGGAACCGAACTGGCTCTTTGCAAAAGGTTCGCGGCTTTTATTCTTTTAGCCGCGGCGGCCGCGGCCAATGGCACCACTTTGAATCTCCCGCGATTCGAATAGACCAATCGCGGGAGATTCTTAGCGAGCCAATCGGCGCGGCTCGCCTGACCAATCAGAGTGCCCCGCGCTTTAGCCAATCAAAGCGCGGGGATCTCAAGAATGCTAATTAAGGGACAGAACACCTTCATTAGTTCTTAAAGAGGAATGGGAAAAATTAGGAAATCGGTATTTATCATCTGGATAAATGAATGAAGGGAATGGAAGAAAAAAGAAATCATAAATAATCTGCTGCTTGTCACATGGCTATTTTCATGAGTCTGATCTGTTTGTGATTTGTTTGTTTGTTTCCACTCAGATTACAGAAGAATAGTATAGGAGGATAAGAGGTTAAATAGTACTATAAAATAGTGTAGGGGAGAAAAGGATATAGTATAATAGTACAGGAAATAGGAGAGCAAGAAAAAATAGAGATGAAAGTGAGATCTGTCTGTCCTATTTTAAGGCCATTTTTTCTGGATATATTTTTCTCAGACTCACGTTAGCCAATGGGATGAAACAATCACTTTGCCTATTATATGTCCATTTAGTCTTTTTAGCCAGTGTAACATGAGAGCCATCATGCCATTCACAAATTTTGGAGATACTTTCCTGCCAAGCAATTATGGCATTACAACAGAGTTTACATTGGGGTTTGAGGGTGAATATTTACATAGAGGATTTTTTTTCTTGTATCTATGTAGAATTGAAAGAAAGAGAAACAGAGAGCAATGTGTTTTGGCCTTCTGGAATGTGTCAGATGCTTCATATCTCTGAGTGAAGTGGGCATGGTCAAGCTAAATTGTCCATTTCCCTTTTTCCATAATTTATTCTATCTCTTACATATTGTTCTTTCTGCATTTCTATATTTTGAAAATAGATGGCAGCTGAGAAAGACTAATTCTATGTGAGAACAGAGAACAGAGAAAAAAGACACAGGAAGCCACTGCCAGCGCTTAAAAAGAATATCCAAACTATTGACCCCTTAATAGTTCCTTAACAATGTGTTAAGACAATGCCTTAGTACATAAACCTCTTTTAATTGACTTGGAATCCTATTATTCAAAATTCCTTTGCAAATAACATCTTTTGTTGTCACAAAACACAAGAATTATATTTTGATGGAAAAGGAATACTTAGTATGAACAATTTGAAATGTCAGCATTCCAAATTAAATTAAATAAAAACATTAAGCATATATAGATTCATTTCACACTGTGTATACTCCACAAAGCAGAACAGAGATGGGATGGAAGAGACACCAAGGGGTTTAATGGATAACTATAAAATTCTGAGTTTAGGTATAAATCCATACTTCTAAATTGACCCATTGCTAATAGAAGCTACTTACCACTTCCTCAGTATAGGACTGAATTATCTCCCTCCTCCTCCTTCTCCTCCTCCTCCTCCTCTTCCTCCTCCCAGCCAGTAAATGCAGTAAATGCACTCCCAGTAAATGCACCCCATGCCTGTGTCCCTGGTTTCAATTTAAAACTCATGATTTTTATTTTATTTATGCTATCTTAACCCATGATATAAAAATATGTTCAAACTCTAGAAAGAGTGATTAGGAGACTGGAGGCTAAACATATGAAGAATGGTTGCTGGAATTGAGTATTTATAGTTTAATTAAAAGAAGGGTGACATGATAGCAGCTTTCTAATATCTAAGGGGCTACCACAAAGAAGAGGAGGTCAACATATTTTTCAAAGCATCAAAACTCCAAAAGCAAAACAAGAATCAATGGATGGAAACTAATCAAGAAGAGAACCAACCTAGATCGAACGAAGGAGAAATTTCTTGAGAGTTATAACAATTAATCGGTAGAACAACTTGACTCCAGAAGTTGTAGTTGCTCCAACACTGAAGGTTTTAAAGAAAAGATTGAACAACCATTTGTCTGAAATGTTATAGAGCTTCCTGCTTGAGTATGGGGGTTGGACTAGAAGACCTCCAAGGTCCCGTCCAAATCTATTATCTACTTCTGTTAAACCTGAGACCATTGTCTGTGCTGTATCTTTTCTCTCTGTTTCTCAACTCTCTCACAAATCATTAGGCAACCCCTGAAGATAAGGATGCCTTGGAAGACAGTATCAAAGGCTGCTCAGAGAATATGGAGAACAAGGATAGATGCACTCTGCAGAAATCATCAACAAACTGTGTCTGAATCCAGCCTGAAACCTGACTGAAACAGAATACTGGATAATTTTCTTCTTCTACTGCCCAGGTTCCTCTGCAGATGCAGCCTAACTATATTCTCAACAATCCTCAACCTAGAGCTTTAGGAATGATCAGTGTGACAATCAGTGTAATACCAGCCTCCTTAGTTCCACGCCCAGTGCAAGAGGGCTCAATCAGTCACTGAGTCATGAGATGTAACTATTGTAGTCACAGTGGTTGCAGAGTCCAAGCAATCAAACAAAGACAGGCAAACAAATCAACAGCCTAATTTCCCCTTGCTAATGAACAAACCCTTCCAGATGCCATATTAATATTTATTAATCCTATTTTTATTACAAGTAAAATTGAACTGAGTATTGGAAAGTCACAGTTGATCAAAGCCATGATTCAATATATGTATTGAAGTAGATTTAATATATAGAGTCCCATTTGGTAATGACCATGACATGTGAAAAATTACAATAAAAAGAATACATCAGGTAAGCCATTCCAGATTTCTGTTGAAGTAAGCTACAGCTCACAAAAGTTTATGTGTTGTAATAAAATGTATTACTCTTGAAAATGCTTCTGATTTTTTAACACTGAAACATAAACTTATGAAGTGAGAGTCGTAGCCTATGTGGTCATGTGTGCAATCCCGAACACTATCTTTAATTGTCTTGCTGCTCTTTTGCACATGCTATAGTTGTTTCTAGTTGAGGTTGTTCTAAGAATCATGCTGGCTAAGCAAATGACTCCGCTTAAATATTTATATGTACATACTGAGTTCTACTTGATACCAGCACCTATCCTAAACCATTGAGAAAGGCTAAGTTTGGATATACTATTACTTTTTATGCCTCTCAGTAAACATTACCTTTATGTAAACATCACAATGCCCATTGGAGAGACACCGGAAATTAAAATATCTTTCAGCAAAAGCCATGTCCAGGGGCTTACCCACTGACAGTAATATCTCATAAACAAAAACATTTTGCAAGCCTTACTTCCAAGTGGCTTTACTTATTCCACTCCAAGTAATCTGATTGTGACTTTGAATCAAGGCCAAACAATGTGTGAGAGATCATATTGAGGGGCTCATTATGAAGTGAGAAATAAGGTGCTAGAGAGGGAAACAGAAAGGTGGTATGATTTACTTAGGGGCATCATATTTCCATTGTCACAAATCTGCCAATCATAGCACACTGCAAAATCTTTCCATCTGATAATTCCATTCTCATAGCACCAAAATGAATTTCTTTGTGAGATATCTGGGACAGAAACATGCATTACCATTTCTATAGATAGCACTGAGACAATATTACATTTAAACAGCACAAACCTTTTATACAGATATGGCATTCTTCAAAAGTCAATAGTGAATAAGAAGATGATGGAGGGCTAAGAAGATAGCAAAAAGCTGGGCAAGATATCATTCGGTCATCTAAGGAGAGAAAAAATGTGCAAAGATATATTGACAAATGAATTCAGATATATGGACAAATGGGGGGAAAAACCCTTTATTTTATACATTGATTCAAAACTGTTGCACAGATCCTTGAATTGACTAGTGGTTCTAAGTTTATAACATGCAATTTTTATAAAATTAGAAGAAAAAGTCCCCTTCTTTCCTAAATCAGGAGGTGCTTGTAGAAGGAGGAAGCATATTTGAATGCTAATATTTCAAGTATATTTTTGAAGATCACCTGCTCTTCAGGATAAATGTTAGTGCTGGATATCATTTAAAATGATAATAGCCATTGTCTAGAATTTCACATTTAATCCTTTTTAATTCATGAGATTTGCATGGATAAATATGTCTGTATTTACACTAGTGTTTTGGAGACAGTAGGTATATTAATCCAGATTCAGAAAATTCCCACAAGAGATCGAATGACTGCAAATTTACTGTGACACTTTTTCAATTAGTTAAATTTCTCAGAAATGGGAAAAAAATATTGTCAAACTCTTTATTATTTCTAACAGGAAAAGAAAATAGATCCATTGTTACTACTGGGAAATGCAACTAGTTAGTTATGGACTTCTATTTATGATTCTACATTCAAAAATAGAAAAGTATGACTCACAACAAATTAAACACACTATTTAGAATTGATTCCCTTTTTTCTCTTCCAAGTTGATGTTATTAATTTATCTTCCAATCACAGAACTGTCATAGACTTATAGAGTTGGAGGTCTTTTTTTTTTTTTGAAAACAGTTTTATTAATTTTAACAAACAAAAACACATAAAACATAAAAACATCATCTTTCCTTCATAAGTTTACAGACAGTGTATCGGTTGGTTTACCACTTTTTTTTGTGCATCCATTTCATAGTCTCCATTGTAGTTATATTACATAATAGCTCATATTATCAATCAACAATTATATAGCCTGATATTATTAAACAATCATTTAACTATAATTTTATTAATTCATACTTTAATGAGATAACTATAGTTTACTTAATTTATTTTATAGCAAATCATAAAGTCATATCAAGTCTATCTTAATAAAATTTTATAAAAATAGTATCAAAGGAAAAAAAATGTATTCATTGTTTCCTAAAATTCTAAATATTCTATTATTATATTTTATTATCTAGCCATTGATAAAAAAAAAAGTCCCAAATTTCATAGAATTGTTTTTCTTCTTGTTCTCTAATTTCAAATGTCAATCTACTCATTTCAGCACATTCCAATATTTTCTTAATAATTTCTTTCTGTGATGGTATTTTCTCAAATACCATCCTCAAATACCATCCTAGCCACTGTTAATACATTTGCAATCAAAAATTTCAAATTTTTATTGTATGTATTAGGTAAGATTCCCAATAAAAAAATTTCTGGTTTTAAATCTTTATGTTTCTTTGTCATTTTTTCCAACCATATGCGAATTTTAGTCCAATATTTTCTAACGTCCTCACAAGTCCAACACATATGGTAATATGAGCCAGGTATCTGATGACATTTCCAGCATTTTTCAGATTTATTCTTGCTATTCAGAACATTTTTGCGATTCTGGAGTTGGAGGTCTTGTAATACAACCACCTGCCTATGCAGGAATTCTTGTACCATGCCTGACAAATGGCTTTCCAATCTTTTCTTCATGTTAGCAATTCCCATTCACCCTCTATCTCCACTTCTGTGTTATCCACAAATGTTATGAATGAAGGCAAATATATTTCTCCCAGGATAAAATCTGAGTAAATTACTGGGACCAGACATTTGTTCTTCCAAGCTTTCGGATGGGCTCCAGCAAGAGTCTGACAGCTCAGAAAACAAAACCTACTGTCCCAGTGACCAACTCAGATTGGATCCTACAACAAATTTTATGTATCTCTTCTGTTGTCTCATCTATTGATTATTTATTAAGATGTTAAGCATACATGATTCTAGGATAGAACCCAAATACCCCACCCCATACATCCCTCCATGTGAACATAGAGCGAGCAAAGATCATGTGTTTGTCAGCCAATTGTCAGCAAATTCATCAAGGCTTTCCTTGCTAAGGTTATCACTCAGCTTCTTTATGGTGTTCCAATTTGCATTTTTCAAAGTTTAATATCCTGGAAGCTGTCCAGCTAAAATTTATAAGAGTAATACTCACATGCATGAAGAATGATGTTTTATGGTTAGAGACATATTTTGTTTTGGTTGGTGCCAGAGTCTAATTCTATCCCTTTAGTTTCTGATTGAAATTGATATTTTTCCCGTGGGTCTGGTTCTGCAGGTTCTCAGATGTTCAAAGAGATTTAATCAATCTCGCTAAGAAAAGCTAATAGCAAACTCCAGTCCTTAGGACTTTCTTTGCAAAGTCTGTTTCCATTAGATCTTGAAAAATGCCAAGAGTCATCTTAAACAATATATCTGAAATATTATTTTAAAACCAGTTTAACTCTACTATCCACCCTACAGTTTATGGATTCTTCTCAAATGGGAATATGTCATTATCACATCTTTATTCAGTTCTAATTCTGAAATTTTGAAAGGCTTTCACCTTGGTTATGTTGGTTGTGCTCAGGGGTACAGGGGTGCTCAGGGGTGCTCAGTTCTGTGGAAGTGGTTTAGTTGGTGGGTGTGGCTTGGTGACAGTGGGCATGGTTAACTCGACATCACTCATGTCAAGGGGCACTTCTCCTCGCCTGACCTCTCATGACAGTGGGGATGGTCATAAGTATGAAAAATGGTCATAAGTCACTTTTTTCAGTGCCATTGTAACTTTGAATGGTCACTAAATGAACTGTTGTAAGTCAAGGATTACCTGTACAAAAATACAAAAAGCTTCTTCGCTTGCAAAAAGCTGCCCTAAATATCAATCATTAGATTAAAAATACCTGCAAGCTGGAGTTACAAATCAGGCAGGGTGCCAGAGCACCTTGAGGAATGAAAATAGATAAAATGTCATGATAACTATCAAGCAGCCATCTGTTGCTCATAAAGTGAAACTCTTTAGTAGAGAGGTCATTTAAGCTCTCCAGAAAAAGCACACCCAGGAAAAACAATCCTTAGATCAATTTGTAACACTTAAAGATACCAGCTGGTCTCACTCACCTCACAAGATATCCTAAGGAAATCATCCAGATTTAAGGAAAGGTCACATACACACACACCCCAGAAAGGCAGTAAAAAAAAAAAATCAGTGCCAAGCTTGCATCCTGCCTCTTGGAAGTGTACCCCAAAAGGACAATGTCAGATAGTACTAAAGTAGTGAGAAAGACCCCCTCCCCAGATAGAAAAAGAAACCACGAGACAAGAAAAAAAATTCAAACACAATACAAATAATTAAATCACAACATTAGCTGTTGCTTGTTGAAGCTGAATAAAGAAAATTATCCCATCAATAAACACAGGATTAAACCTCACCAAGCACAGAATTAACTTTCACCAAAAACCAGTTTTAAACCAAAACTCAGAAAGAGTATGTAAACTCATATTTGAATGTCAATCTTTCTAGCTATCCAAGAAGCCTTGCTGAATGTCATTCAACTTGGTTCCCTGTCGCTAAAAACTCTGCTTCATTATTCAATTATTTCTTCAAAGTTCTGATTGTCCAGGGAAGTATTTCCTCCCAACATCAGTGTAAAAATCTTAAAATAACCCTTCCCCTTTAAGAAAGTCAAGCCCCAGAAGTTCAGGAGACAGGAAGTCTAGGTGTACTGGCAAGAATGTAATAAGGGTGGGGGAAAAACAAAAGGAGACTCTAACTACTGGTTCTCTGAACTGCTTAGAAAGTTAACAAGGGGTTCTATAGAATCAGACAGAACCAGTAGAATCCCATCCCTGATTGTGCTTCTCTATGCAGTTCTGTGAAAGCTGTATAGTAGTATCCATTTTTAGCATGCTGAAGTCCATATGGAGAGGGCTCTGTGGAATCCTTAAGCCATTTACTCATTTGTTCCTCTCTTTCTAAAAGGAATCAAGGAAGATATCCTGTATATTTATTACATATAATTGTGGAATTGTGGAGGTCACAGTGACTACCTGTCACTGTTTCTACATAATCAGGATCTTAAAATACCATGTTGTCCAATTTTGTGCTATCATTGGTTGTATCCATCCTACTAAGAATTGACATTTAACCTTGGATGATTGCTATTGCTATTTGTATAAAAGGTATGTTGTATAATTTTGTTGCATTTTTTAAAAAGTGTCATTCATAATTGTAAAACTATTTATTTTTTTGCTGTTTTTTTTGACCCAAAGACTATAATAAAGATTTGATGGGATATAATTGTGGAAGCACCCATGTCACATTATTCCAGATTACCAAAAAAGGTCAATTTTTTCAAATACCTCACTATGGTCTAAGTACAATATATCTGCAATATTCTCTTTGTCTACTAATCAAAAAAGTCATCAAAGAAAACCAATAAGAATTGTCTGACATGATCTGTTTTTAACAAATCTGTGCTAGCTTCTGGTAATCATAGTGTGGGATTTCATCAACCCATTCAATGGATCACTGTTACAAATATTTCAGTACAGATCTTCACAAAGTTTTAAAAGATGGTTTATACAATGAAAACTTTCTGCCTATATTCAGGGGGAGTGATATTCTCAATCACAAATAAAGCTTTCTTAGATAAAATATATCTCCCATTTTAACCATCCTCTGAACAAGATGGCCAAAATGAAGAAGGTAGAATTTAGAAATTTATTTACATAGGCAGTTTGTCCTTGTTTCATATAATATTGATAATATTTATGTATTTGATCCACATCAAGCCTCACTGGATATAGAAGAGTGCTTATGCTATCTCATTAAGTAGCAATTTATACAACATAGTATTAATTTGTCCACATGAAAGCTGAAGTCTAATTGCTTGTTCCAATTCTATTTTGAACCTGACATATTCCAGAAGTGAAAACATAGGTCAACCATATGGAAATATAAAATTCTAGTCTAGCCTGGGCAAGTATATTTGAATTGTCTAATATATCATAGTGGCTAATCGTTTTCATCTATCTCTGCCATTAACAACAACAATGTATTAAACCTGTAATTATACTGTGTGATCCTCAGAGACTTATTATTTTTATGTCAATATTATACTGTAAATATTATAATCCTTTTGTAGGCTCTCTAAAGTTTCCAAGATAGGCAATAGAAACAAGGATATGAATGTTAAAATCCAGGTTAGTATTGAATGATTTGCTTATTCCCAAATCTTGTTCAATCCACCCTAAAGAAAGAAAATTGTGCTGCTGCACTCAATCTTAAATATAAGATTAAAAGAGCTACTATTTCATTACTAGTGACTGCAATTAATTGCTCTGCTGGAAGGGAGTTTGCATATCCATGGCTGGCATATCACTGAACTGTATATAGACTATAAAACCATTCATCAAAATTTTGACATAGGAATTACTGGTTGCCAGTCATTTTGTATTTGCATAATATAAAATATAGGAGAGGAGATTTCACTTTGACAGCTTAAAAGAATAATCCTATGTAGAACACAGATGGCTCAGGCTGTTTTCAAACTAGAAATTGACTCTTTCCCCAGGGAAGATCTGGGTTCAATCCATAAAGTGCAAATGGGATAGGAATTAAGGCACCTCCTTCATCACAAGAAGTTTTTAGAATAAATCTTGTTAGTTATCCTCTTTGGAAATAAAGTAAATGGATCCAGTTAATTCTATAGCACATCATATATAAGTGACCATCTCTAATTGTGGGCAAAACATGAAACTGGAAATCTAAGAAATTTAGGAAGTCAGCATGTTCCAAGAAAAGAGTACTTATAAGGCAGAAAATTCTCCATATCTTACAGTAACAGCTTGATCATGGAGAAGGAATAAGGCAAAGTCACCCTTTTTGTTCTGTCCCCTCATTAGCATTCTTGAGATCCCCGCGCTTTGATTGGCCAAAGCGCGGGGCACTCTGATTGGCTAGGCGAGCCGCGCCGATTGGCTCGCTAAGAATCTCCCGCGATTGGTCCATTCGGATCGCGGGAGATTCAAAGTGGTGCCATTGGCTGCAGCCGCCGCGGCTTGGAAATAAAAAGCCGCGAGTTTTGCCTTTAGCCCAGTTCGGTTCCTAACTCAATAAAAGAGCTTGATACTAAGTCACCGACTCCTGGCATCATTTCCGACGACACGACACTGGCAACGAAGGTGGGAACCGAACCACGTGTCTGACGGAAGCCAGACGAAACTCCACAATGGCAAACATCGCGCCTCCCGCACCCTTCAACCCCACCAGCGAGGACTGGGAATCGTACTCCGACAGATTCCGCATGTACCTCGAATGCAGCGACCTGAAGGACGCCACCGGCCCAAAGAAGCAAGCCGTCTTCCTGACCCACTGCAGGACCGCAGTGTTTAAGATGGCCAAAGCACTTGCCAAACCTGTCGACGTGACCACGATGGACTGGGACGACCTCGAACCAATACTCCGGCGACACTACGCTCCAGCTGTGCCCATCCTCATCCGACGACATGAGTTCTACTGTCGGGACCAACGGTCGGGTGAGAGTTTCAGCGACTTCGTCGCAGAACTACAGCGCCTAGGGGGGCTGTGCGAATTCGACAGCATGAACGAAGCCCTGCGAGAACGAATCGTGCTTGGCCTTTGGGACCCCGTCCTCCAGAGTCAGCTGATGGCCAAGGGCAACATCACCCTCGCAGATACCCTTACCGAAGCCACAGCCGCCGAAGCAACCCGAACATCCGCCGACCGCATGCGACGACCGAACGCCGGGGACCGCAGCGGGAACAACCACCCTGCAAGGTCGACCGAGGCCCAACCGAGACGACCACCCACCAGGGCGACATCCACTCAGCATCGGGCACTTCCGACGAGGAGGAGGAAATCCACCGTCTCCAAGCAGGCCACGACCCGTGGAACCGGCAGGGTCGTAAATCGAGGACCACCTGTGCCGGTTGCGGAGGCAACCACCCCAGGTCCGAATGCCAGTTCTTCGATTCAATCTTCTGGCATTGCAACAAGAAGGGACACATCGCCCGCGTCTGCTGCCTCAAAAAGAACTGCAGCCCTACACGATGGGACCAGAGCGAACGGAGACGAGAGAGCACACCACCCCGGACCAGAGATCGCCCCGCTGACAACAGATGGGACTGGAACGGATGATTCCTATGAGGCGGCGAGACCTGGCGAAGAGAGGAGACCCATCAGACGGTCACCATCGGCCACGCCACAACCAACGACGCCCGGAAGGTCTACGTGGAGGTAGGCATCGAAGGCGAGCCATGTAAAATGGAGGTGGACTCCGGGTCCTACCTCTCCATGGTTGCATGGCAAGAAATAAAACGCTTGGTGCCTACCATCCAGAGAAAAGGCTTAGACAACCAGAGACTAATCGTGAAAGACTACCAGGGAAACCGCATCCCTGTAGTCGGAACCGGACAGTTCAAGGTAACCTACAAAGGGCGCACCGAAAGGCTTCCCCCGACCATCGTCGATCACGACCGCCCAAGCCTACTGGGACTACAATGGTTCGCACCGCTCGGCATCGCAGTCACGGGCATCGACCACATCGCCGACGACGACTGGGAGCAACAACTAGCCCGGGAATTCCAAGAGGTGTTCGACGGAAACCTAGGCAAGTACCGAGGGCCCCCTATATCATTCAGCCTAGACCCAAACGTCCCCCCAAAACGCCTAAAACCAAGGCGGGTACCATTCACGCTTAAACCCAAGATTGACAAGCAAATTGACAAGCTCGTCAAGCAAGGGGTCCTACAACCCATAGACCACGCCCAGTGGGAGACCCCCATAGTCACCCCGATCAATCCTGATGGGTCGGTGAGAATCTGTGGGGACTATAAGACCACCCTAAATGGTGCCTTGTAGCAAAGTGCTTACCCCGTCCCAGTAGTGCAACACCTACTACATTCACTGGGAGGGGGCAAGGTTTTCGCTAAACTCGACCTCGCCCAGGCATACCAACAATTGCCGGCCGACGAGGAAACGGCAGAAGTGCAAACCATAGTCACCCACCGGGGAGCATTTAAATGCAACTGGCTCCAATTCGGAGTCAGGGTGGCGCCTGGAATATTCCAAAGCCTAATGGAAAGGCTGTTAAAAGGCATCAAGGGGTGGTACCTTACTTCGACGATGTCTTAGTGTCGGCAACCAACCAGGCCGAACTAGAGACTCGCCTAAGGGAGGTCCTAACCAAATTCAAAGAGACCGGGCTCAAAGTAAAGAGGGAAAAATGCCAATTATACATGGAACGGGTTGAATTCCTAGGATATCTCCTAGACCGTCACGGCATTCACCCCACCAACCAAAAGATCAAAGCCATCAAAGAAGCCCCCACACCCAAGTCGAAGACAGAACTGCAGGCGTTTCTGGGGCTGCTTAACTTTTATAATGTCTTCCTGCCCCAAAAGGCGATGGCGACGGAGCCTTTGCTTTTGGACAAGGCGGTGACCTGGACTTGGGGGAAACGCGAGCAAGCCGCCTTCAAGAAAACAAAGGACCTCCTCACTTCGGATGCCGTTCTTATCCAGTACAACGAGACCCTACCACTAGCCGTCACATGCGACGCATCACCCTTCGGCATCGGCGCTGTCCTCAGCCACACTCTCCCCGATGGAAAAAAAGCACCCATCGCATTCTTTTCAAGGACCCTCACCAAACCGGAGCGGAACTACAGCCAGCTGGACAAAGAGGCTCTGGCTATCGTCACCGCAGTAAAAAGATTTCACGAGTACCTCTACGGCCGGACATTTACCATCATCACTGACCACAAACCGCTGCTGGGAATCCTTGCAGGGAACAGGGCCACCCCGAACATTCTGTCTCCCCGAATGACAAGGTGGTCCGAGTTCCTGGCTGCCTACAATTACAGACTCACACACAAACCGGGTAAGACTATCTCCCATGCGGATGCCTTAAGCCGCTCACCGTTACCGGAACCTGACACCGACCCAGCACCCACGACGACCACCCTCAGTATAGAGACTCTACCCAACCTACCCATAACCGCGTCAGACATTGCCCGAGAAACTAATAAAGACAAACGTCTGGCGTGGGTGTTGCATTGGGTAGAGAAAGGGTGGCCGGAAAGGACAACGACAAGTCCGTCAGGACATTCTGGAACCGGCAAACGGAACTCTCATTTCTAAAAGGGTGCATACTATGGGGGGATAGGGTGGTCATCCCGGAAAAACTACAAGGGAAGGTTTTGGAACTGTTACACGAGGGGCACCCGGGCATCGTTAGGACAAAAGCCCTGGCCAGAAGTTATGCTTGGTGGCCAGGGATGGACAAACAGATTGAGGCCTGGGTTGCAAGGTGCCAACGATGCCAGGAAACTAGGCCAAGCCCACCCACAACACCCGTCCTAGAGTGGGAAATCCCCAGGGGATTTTGGTCTAGGATCCACATAGATTTCGCCGGGCCCACAAAAGGACACACTTTCTTAATAACCGTAGACGCTTACTCCAACTGGCTGGAGGTAAGCAACATGAGAACAACCACCACGGAAGCCGTGACCAAAGGACTTGGCAAACTTTTTGCAACACACGGCCTCCCAGACATCCTCGTTTCTGACAACGGGCCCCAATTCACCTCGCTAGAATTCGAAAAATTCCTAGCAGAAAGGGGCATACGACACGCGCTGACAGCACTGGCGCATCCGGCGGCGAATGGTAGGGCGGAACGGATGGTTCAATTCACAAAGGAAACCATCCAGAAAATAGACCACGGGGAGATCCAGGACAAAATTAATAAATTATTTTTCATCCAACACATAACCCCAAATACCACAACAAATAAAAGCCCAGCCGAACTGCTAATGGGGAGGAAAATAAGGTCCCTACTCGATAGATTACACCCCACGTACAACCCAGAGAAACCCCCAGACTCAACCAGCAAACACCGAACCTTCGCACCAGGCGATGCCGTCTACGTGAAAAACCTAATGGGAGACCCATTATGGGTACCGGCCGTCATAACACAACTAACAGGCCCACACTCGTACCGGCTACAAACAACCGACAGACGAGCGTGGAAATGCCACATCAACCAGTTAAGATCGAGGACGACCACCCAAGAGACCACCGACGCGCAACCAAGCAAAACCAACCCCCACAACACAAACCAAGAGGGGAGGGAATACCCAGGGGACCAAAACCGAGAAGGAATAAACCAGCCATACTCACCTAGAAGCAGCCAGCATGAAACCTCGCCAGAAAGAGACAGCCAGGCCAGCTTAACCAACCTGGGAAGACTGAGCGGGAGTGGCAAAACCCGCAGCTCAACCAACCCGGGAAGCCCAGGAGGGAGCTGCGGAGAGTGGCCCGGCCCGACCAACCAGGCGGTTCCCACGACGGCGTCCAGAGAAGTGGAGAACCCGACCGAACCGGCCGGGATCCAACCTACGACTGACCTGCGCAGGTCCAGTAGGCTGAGATGGAGCCCCGCCTACCTACGGGACTACGCAATGTAAGGACTGAACCAAGAGGGGAGAGGTGTTCTGTCCCCTCATTAGCATTCTTGAGATCCCCGCGCTTTGATTAGCCAAAGCGCGGGGCACTCTGATTGGCTAGGCGAGCCGCGCCGATTGGCTCGCTAAGAATCTCCCACTATTGGTCCATTCGGATCGCGGGAGATTCAAAGTGGTGCCATTGGCCGCGGCCGCCGCGGCTTGGAAATAAAAAGCCGCGAGTTTTGCCTTTAGCCCAGTTCGGTTCCTAACTCAATAAAAGAGCTTGATACTAAGTCACCGACTCCTGGCATCATTTCCGACGACACGATACTTTTCTCTTTTCTTTCTCAGGATAGTAATACTTCCCCCAACAGATGAATTCTTGGTTGATTCTTCAGAAGTCATTTAACCAGGATTAGGCCTGAATCAGAGGTGATTCTGGAGAACTGGTAGCAGAAATTTTGAGTAGTTCAGAGAATCGGCAAATACCATCTCTGATTGGCCCTGCCCCCATATATTCTCTACATCTCAAGTCCCAGATGATCAGCTGGGTCTTCTTTTGTTGCCCTGCACAGCAAAATGGAGCTGGAAATCAGGTTTGTGGGTGGGGAGGGAATGTGGATTTCTCAATAACCTTCTCCTGCCATGCCCACCAAACCATGCCATGCCCACCAAGCCATGCCCACAGAACTGGTAGTAAAAAAATCTGAATCCCACCACTGGCCTGAATTCTTAGCACATTCAACACAAACTAATACAGAAGAGCTATAACTGCATACTAGTTTTTTTCTGCGTAGCTTTTACATCTATTTTAAATCAGGAACTCCTGGTTGATTAAACGAGTTTCAGACTGTCAACCAATCAACCAAACTTTCTGTTTAGGCTATTATTCTATTCTTTAATATCTGTAGTCTTGTTCTTTTCAAATCAAAGGAAGTTTGTCATCTCTTTTTACTGCAGTGGATTGCATCCTAAAATTAGCTTCAATTTAATTATCTTAAGCCCTTTTATTTGTGTATGTAATTAAAACCAGGAGTACATGTAATTAAATCCAGCCGTTTTTCAAGACTTGTTCACAATATCCATAGACCATAGGAAGGTCTCTGTGAAAAATCTTTGATTCTTTCCTTACCCAAGGGAATTTTAAGATATTTCTAACAGGAGGAAACAACAACCCACAAGAGACTACTCGTATTTTATTACTGAGAAATATGGTATAAAGAGATCTGATCAAGATTGGCCACTAATGTGGATTCTGCTTCTTCTTTTCCTTTATTTATAATATTCACCATTATGTTCAATGCATTATTTATATTCTGGTTTTAACAATGGCTTTATCTAATTGATGAATTTAAACAGAACTAGAAATTTACTAGTATTCTAATGCAACCTTTCTTTCTACCCCTTTCCAAATTATCTCTGTTAGAAAAGTTATGGTTTTGCTTTCAGCAGAAAAGTTCTGGCACTAGCCAAGAAAAATGTGTGATTAAGCTGCCTAATCAAAAAGTAGGATTAATCTTCCGTACTGCTTCTGAGAGGTGGGTTGATACATCTAAAATCAAAAGAGCAAAGTCTGGATTAATAGCTTCTCTGATATGAGCATCTCTCCCAGACTTAAGTATAGCAGTGACTAAGAAGACACTTCACATCACCCACTCTAATAATCATATCATGTTTCATTGACCACACTTCTATTTCATTGCAACCAAACTATCTGGCTCCAATAACCTGGGTCATTTTGTTGACCTCGGAAGGATAGAAGGCTTAATCAACTTTGATCCAGTGAGATTCGAACTGCCGAGTTAGCCTGCAATACTGTATTCTAACTACTGCGCCACCATAGCTCTTAAGTTAAGAAACTTACATTAAGAAAGCCATAACTTTTTCACTGAGAAGCTTAGGTTTTGCATAATGGAACAGGGATGTTGTTGAGTGGTAAAGGACATATTTTGTAAGTCATAAATACTAGCATCAGCCTTTGACATCTCCGCATGACAGAATCATGAAGGAAGTATAGCAAAGGCCTTTGCCTGGGTTCTTAGAGTTTCTTCAGAAGGATAAGCATTAGTACATCTCGTATTTCCCCTCCCTCCACAGATAACCACATTTGGAAAAAAATATGTCAGGGGAAACATTCACTTATTAGCAGAGAAACCTTACTCACTGCAACTCTGACCAGCCATCACCTTCAACCTCTCCTGAATCCCACAATGGTGGGATTCAAATTTTTTTACTACCAATTCTGTGGGTGTGGTGTGGCTTGGTGGGTGTGGCAGGGGAAGGATACTGTAAAATCCCCATTCCCTCCCCACCCCATGAACCTGCTTTCCAGCTCCATTCTCCTGTGCAGGGCAACAAAAGAAGACCCAACTGATCAGCTGGGACTCAGGAGGCAGAGAATAGATGGGGGAGGGGCCATTCAGAGGTGGGATTAGCTGGTTCTCCAAACTACTCAAAATTTCCACTACCAATTCTCCAGAATTGATTAGAACCTGCTGAATACCACCTCTGATAAAGCAGAATAGAAATTTATTTGAGAAGACTTTACTTTTTTATTAGTCTGAGTATGATTATCCCCAGGAGCATTCTGGGTAACAAAAATGGTTCCTGCTTTCTTCGGGGTTGATTGTTGTCATGAGCACTGCTCTCCACAATTTAGCTTCTTGAAAATTATAAATACTTTTTTTTAAAAAAGGATATGTACATGTTTTTTAAAAGATGTTCTTGCCTGTCTTCATATTTTATGCACGACTAGAAATGCCGTCTTGTGACATCTGAGTGATAATCCAAATAAACAGTATAAAGAAGACAGTCTACTTGGCCCAGCTATCTGATTCAGTAAAAGGCAGACATTTGTATTTGTTCAAAAAACTTTTCTCAGAACCGATAAGGGAAGTTATCTACGCACAACTTTTTTTCATTTTTGTACCATCACTGTTGGAGTTAAACTAAGGTGTGCATTCAAAGACGCTAAAGAATTTGTGCTATAAGAACTCTGTAGATAAATGTAATCAATCTGCTCCTACATTGGCTGAGAATATGTCAGGTGATCAAGGCTCTCAGAGATCAGGCTGGTTGGATCTTCGCTGAAAAGGACCCTTGTCCTTCTATCGCCAGCGCTTCCCTTGCTTGTATTTCACAAAACTACCAAAACCATCCTTTTCTAATGGGCTTTTGACACAGAAGTTGAATCTGGATGACTTGTGTAATACTTAACTGCACTGATGCTTATTTTTTTGCAAGTACCCTAATCCATGAGAAGTGCAGTTAATACAGAAATGTTGAGAAAAGTTTATATTTCCATTTTGCTTCCTAACATCCAGAAGGCGTTTTACAGATTATTTTTAAATAAACATATTTCTATTTAATTTTTTTTCCTAACCAGAGCATATTATCTGCAACACAATAGATTTTACTCTGCAAGCATAAGACATTATTGAATGGCTTGATCTATTATCAGTTTACTTAATCCAGTATGCTTCTTTCTGAGCAAACATCTATAGGGCTGAGCCTTGTGATTACGAAGTTATTTATGTTTTTATGCATGTATGCAATTTATCTAACAACTCAATCCTGATGGAGCCTCAACAATTTACAGATATTAAAATAACTATAAAAATAAACAGTATATTTAAAAATCTCAGTAACAAAAATATTCTCCATAACAGAGCTGGTATTCAGCAGGTTCTGACCAGTTCTGGAGAACCGGTAGTGGAAATTTTTAATAGTTCAGAGAACTAGCAAATACCACCTCTGACTGGAGATTTTACAGTATCCTTCCCCTGCCATACCCGCCAAGCCCCGCCCACAGAACCGGTATTAAAAAATTTTTGAATCCCACTACTGTTCCATAATAACAAAGATACATACACATACACATTTACATAGATATATTTGTGGCTAAACAATCAATCATCAAGGGCTTCCAAAAAAGCCAAGTTATTACTACTCTTGAAGGCCATAAGAATGCGGAGAGGATCCTTATCTCAATAGGCAAGCTGTACTACAGAGCTACCACCAAAAATCATATAGGGGGACCAACACCAGGTGCTATCTACTCCTTTGGGCTTGACAATGAAACAGAGACTTCATTGTACACAGGCTGGTAATCTATAATATAGCAATCAACACCTAAGATACACCTTAGCAACTGATGTAGTTCTCTCAGTGGTGGTATAATACGGCAGTACCAAAACTGGGTGTCATGCCCCTGTCAGAATCTGAATCCAAGGAGGAAGACAAACAGCTGACAGGGAGTGGGAGTGTGGCTCCCTTGGCTGTGGAGGAAACTAGGGAAGGGCAGGGAAAAGGTAGAACAAGGGAGAGGAAGTTCAGAGGAAGACCCAGGCCCACACCCTCTTCATCCTAAGGCATGCAGGGAGGATGATGAAGAGAGCATCATGGGGTTGCATGGCTTATGGGGGAGGAAAGGGCCCTGATTCCCTTCATTAGGCACACCAGGGAAGAGAGTTTAAAAGAAATGCAAACTGAGAGTGGTGGCTGCTGGGAACAAATGTGAGCTTATCTTGTGTTGACTTTGGTTATCCGCATTCCTGGCATCCTTCCAATTGGGTTGATTTACTGCCGTTCCTTCACATCTGGAATTCCTTCTCTTGCTCTACCAGATTAATTACCTCATCTTGCCTTGATTGAACTTATAGTTAAAAAAATTTGTTGACAACTTTTTGGACTTGAATCTCTGCAGCCAAAGGCTTTTCCTGGGAAAGTTTTCTCCAGACCAGAAGGTAACCAGGACATTGGGGGCAAAGTTGGAGCTAATAAAGGGACTCCTACTTATTATTTGACTGTATTGCCTTTGTACCATACCTCGGTCCATTACACTGGGCAGTACGTATATTGGCCACTATATTCTGGATCAGTTGATGTTTCCAAGTAGTCCTTAAAGGCAGCTCCATATAGAATGAATTAGAGTAATCTAATTCCACATTTGTTCAGTAGACTTTCTTTGACTATTAAATATGATAATATTGTTTGTGGTGTGTATTTTTATAATCAACTCACATACAAACTGACACAAAATCATTTTATTGACTTATTTTTTTCAATGCAAACATATTATTCCATCGCTAATAATTCTCTAGTGTCATTTATATGATTCATTATTGTAATGAACATTTTTTGTAGTTGACATAAAATATTTTACAAGTATTTTTCTCTCGCTTATTATTCTCGTTACACATTTTTAGATGTACATAAAAATACTTGGAGATCTGTACAAATGCAGCATTGACCTTTGAAACTTATAAAAATCCACATTCAACAAATTTCACATTTTTTTACATCACAGTAGGAAATATTCCTGCCGTTATCTTCTAATCTATAGCAAATTTACTTTGTAACAAGTCTTAACAGATATAATAGAAAACATAATTGTGCTATATATTTATATATCAGACAAAAATATATTAGAGTGAATAGCAAAGTATAAGAATACCTTTCCATGATAACAAGGAGTTCTTCTGCCTTACGCTCAGAAATAGTTATTTGTTGAGAAACAATGAATATCTGCAAAAAGTAAAGAATATGCATTATTTTTGAGGCACAGCATCTATATAGATTTCTAAAGAATATGATGGAAAGCTGTATTTTTTTCTTATAAAAATCTGGAACTGAACACACTCAAAACTGTAGACTTTAGGAGAAACCCTCCCATACTACTACGTCTTACAATACTAGACAACACAATATCAACAGTAGAGACCTTCAAATTTCTAGGTTCTATCATATCACAATACCTAAAATGGATACCTAACATAAAAAACATCATCAAAAGAGCACAACAAAGAATGTTCTTTCTGTGCCAATTCAGAAAACTCAAACTGGCCAAGGAGCTGCTGATACAGTTCTACAGAAGAATCATTTAATTTGTCATCTGCACCTCTATAACTGTCTGGTTTGGCTTTGCAACCCAACAAGACATACAAAGACTTCAGAGGATAATTAGAACTGCAGAAAAAACAATTACTACCAACCTGCCTTCCATTGAGAACTGAATACTGCACAAGTCAAAAAGAGGGCTGTGAAAATATTTACAGACTCCTCACATCCTGGACATAAATTGTTTAAACTTTACCCTCAAAACGATGCTATAGAGCACTGCACACCAGAACAACTAGACACAAGAACAGGGTTTTTTTTCTAAACGCCATTACTCTGCTAAACAAATAATTCCCTCAACACTGTCAAACTATTTACAAAGTCTGCATTACTATTACTATTAATCTTCTCATCTTTCCTATAATCCATCTCCTCCCACTTATGACTGTAACTTTGTTGCTTGTATCCTACAATTTATATTGATTGTTTCCTAGCATGATTTGATTGCTTATTTGTACCCTGTGACTATCATTAAATGTTGTACCATATGATTCTTGATGAATGTATCTTTTCTTTTTATATACACTGAAAGCATATGCACCAAAGACAAATTCCTTGTGTGTCCACTTGGTCAATAAAGAATTCTATTCTATTCTAAAAAAGAGTTAATGTTGTTAAGCATTCAGATCTGTATGTATATTTGCAGAGTTAGAAGAACCCATATTTCCAAAACAGCACACACACACACACACACACACACACACAAATCTTTCAAAGATTTTGTCTCAGTAAACTTTGAAGGACATTTATTTCATATATGCTATGTGCTTTTTAGCAAGTTGAATATTATGTTCCTTTGAAATGATGACATGAGTTTTACTAGTGACAAGCAAATAAAAGCAAGGGTATTTGAGGATCATAAACTCAATCAAGCAGTTAATTGTAATTTTTCAGAGAGTTCATTAATACTTTTAAAAGCAAGTTTATAGTTTTATGAGCAAATTCTTTTCAGAGAAAAAAAACTAAAAATATATAAGCAAACTAAATGAAATTATCCATGTTTTATAAAATCATAACATTCCTCAGAAGACTTTATTGAACCTCTAATAAGAAATTGATTGAAGTCAATCTACAGTATTATATCAGCAAGGTCAGTTTCACTATTAGTCTCATTGGACAACATAACCAACAGGGACATTTTAAAAGAGCTCTTCAGTTTTGCCCTAAAGTAAAATTACTTGTACTTTAAAAATATGATCAAGTATATATAACATCAAAACCTGTACTATATGCTCATATGTTCTGATACATTGTGAGCTACTAACAACTCAACGATATGAGAACAAAATGAGATCAAAAAGGTCTTCCCAATAAATTGAGCTAAGGTAGCAAATGTTGCATACAATCATCTCTTCAGATGTTATGATAAATAATGGCATTAGTATGTGTCGTGTCCTCGAAAATGATGCCAGGAGTTGGTGACTTCAAATCATGCTCTTTTATTAAAGTAGGAACCGAACTGGCGCTTTGCAAAAAGTTCGCGGCTTTTATTCTTTTAGCCGTGGCGGCCGCGGCCAATGGCACCGCTTTGAATCTCCCGCGATTCGAATAGACCAATCGCGGGAGATTCTTAGCGAGCCAATCGGCGCGGCTCGCCTGACCAATCAGAGTGCCCCGCGCTTTGGCCAATCAAAGAGCGGGGATCTCAAGAATGCTAATGAGGGGACAGAACACCCCTCCCCTCTTGGTTTAGTCCTAACGTTGCGGAGTCACGTAGGTAAGCGGGGCTCCGTCTGAGCCTATTGGACCTGCGCAGCTCAGTCGTAGGTTGGATCCCGGCCGGTTCGGTCAGGATCTCTGTTTCTCCTGATGCCATCGTGGGAACCAGCTGGTTGGTCGGGCCGGGCCGCTCTCCGTAGCTCCCTCCTGGGCCTCCCGGGTTGGTTGAGCTGCGGGTTTCGCCGCTCCCGCTCGGTCTCCCTGGGTCGGTCGAGCTGGCCTGGCTGTCTCTTCCTGGCGAGGGGTCGTGCTGGCTGCTTTCCGGTAAGTATGGCTGGTTTATTCTTCTTTGGTTTTGGTCCCCTGGGTATTCCCTCCTGCCTTGGTTTGTGTTGTGGGGGTCGGTTTCGCCTGTTTGTGCGTCGGTGGTCTCTTGGTTGGTCGTCCTCGACCTTAATTGGTCGATGTGGCGTTTCCAGGCTCGTCCGTCTGCTGTTTGTAGCCGGTACGAGTGTGGGCCTGTTATTTGTGTGATGACGGCCGGTACCCATAATGGGTCTCCCGCCAGGTTTCTTGCGTATACAGGGTCGCCTGGTACGAAAGTTCGGTGTTTGCTGTTTGAGTCTGGGGGCTTCTCCGGGTTATACGTGGGGTGTAACCTGTCGAGTGGGGACCTTAACTTCCTCCCCATTAATAGTTCGGCTGGGCTCTTATTCGTTGTGGTGTTTGGGGTTATGTGTTGGATGAAGAGTAGTTTGTTTATTTTCTCCTGGATCTCCCTGTGGTCTATTTTCCGGATGGTTTTCTTAGTGAATTGCACCATCCGTTCCGCCCTACCGTTCGCCGCTGGGTGCGCCAGTGCTGTCAGCACGTGGCGGATGCCCCTTTCCGCTAGGAATTTTTCGAATTCCAGCGAGGTGAATTGGGGCCCGTTGTCGGAAACGACGACATCTGGGAGGCCGTGCATTGCTAAGAGTTTGCAGAGTTCCTTGATCACGGCCTCCGTGGTTGTTGTTTTCATGTTGCTTACCTCCAGCCAGTTGGAGTAAGCGTCTACTGTTATCAGGAAGGTGTGTCCTTTTGTGGGCCCGGCGAAGTCTATATGGATCCTAGACCAAGGTCCCCTTGGGGTTTCCCACTCTAGGACGGGTGCTGTGGGTGGGCTTGGCCTAGTTTCCTGGCATCGTTGGCACCTTGCTACCCAGGTCTCAATTTGTTTGTCCATCCCTGGCCACCAAGCGTAACTTCTGGCCAGGGCTTTAGTCCTAATGATGCCAGGGTGCCCCTCGTGTAATAGTTCCAGAACCTTCCCTTGTAGTTTTTCTGGAATGACCACCCTATCCCCCCATAGTATGCACCCTTTTAATAACGAGAGTTCCGTTTGCCGGTTTCGGAATGTTTTGACGGACTCGTCGTTGTCCCTTTCCGGCCACCCTTTCTCTACCCAATGCAACACCCACGCCAGACGTTTGTCTTTATTAGTCTCTCGGGCAATGTCTGACACGGTTATGGGCAGGTTGGGTAGAGTCTCTATGCTGAGGGTGGTCGTCGTGGGTGCTGGGTCGGTGTCAGGTTCCGGTAGCGGCGAGTGGCTTAAGGCGTCTGCATGGGAGATCGTCTTACCCGGTCTGTGTATGAGTCCATAGTTGTAGGCCGCCAGGAACTCGGAACACCTTGTCATTCGGGGAGACAGAATGTTCGGGGTGGCCCGGTTTCCTGCAAGGATTCCCAGCAGCGGCTTGTGGTCGGTTATGATGGTGAATGTCCGGCCGTAGAGGTACTCGTGGAATCTTTTTACGGCGGCAACGATAGCCAGAGCCTCTTTGTCTAGCTGGCTATAGTTCCGCTCCGGTTTGGTGAGGGTCCTTGAAAAGAACGCGATGGGTGCTTCTTTTCCGTCGGGGAGGGTATGGCTGAGGACATCGCCGATGCCGAAGGGTGATGTGTCGCATGTGACGGCTAGATGTAGGGTTTCGTTATACTGTATAAGGACGGCGTCCGAAGTGAGGAGGTCCTTTGTTCTTTGGAAGGCGGCTTGCTCGCGTTTCCCCCAAGTCCAAATCGCCGCCTTGTCCAGGAGCCTATGCAAGGGCTCTGCCACCATCGCCTTTTGGGGCAGGAAAACATTGTAAAAGCTAAGTAGCCCCAGGAATGCCTGTAGTTCCGTCTTCGACTTGGGTGTGGGGGCTTCTTTGATGGCCTTGATTTTTTTGGTTTGTGGGGTGAATGCCATGACGGTCTAGGAGGTATCCTAGGAATTCAACCTGTTCCGTATATAATTGGCATTTCTCCCTCTTTACTTTGAGCCCAGTCTCTTTGAATTTGGTTAGGACCTCTCTTAGGCGACCCTCTAGTTCGGCTTGGTTGGTTGCCGACACTAGGACATCGTCGAAGTAAGGTACCACCCCCTTGATGCCTTGCAATAGTCTTTCCATTAGGCTTTGGAATATTCCCGGTGCCACGCTGACTCCGAATTGGAGTCGGTTGCATTTAAATGCTCCCCGGTGGGTGACTATGGTTTGCGCTTCTGCCGTTTGCTTGTCGACTGGCAACTGTTGGTATGCCTGGGCGAGGTCGAGCTTGGTGAAAACCTTACCCCCTCCCAGTGAGTGCAGTAGGTGTTGCACTACTGGGACGGGGTAGGTGCTTTGTTGCAACGCGTCATTTAGGGTGGCCTTATAGTCCCCACAGATCCTCACTGACCCATCGGGCTTGATCGGGGTGACTATGGGGGTCTCCCACCGGGCGTGGTCTATTGGCTGTAGGACCCCTTGCTTGACGAGCTTGTCAATTTGCTCGTCAATCTTGGGTTTAAGTGTGAATGGTACCCGCCTTGGTTTCAGGTGTTTTGGGGGGACGTTTGGGTCTAGGCTGAATGATATAAGGGGCCCTCAGTACTTGCCTAGGTTTCCGGCAAAGATCTCTTGGAATTCCTGGGCCAGTTGTTGCTCCCAGCTGTCGTCGGTGATGTGGTCGACTCCCGTGACTGCGATGCCGAGTGGGGCGAACCATTGCAGTCCCAGTAGGCTTGGGCGGTCGCGGTCGACGATTGTCAGGGGAAGCCTTTCGGTGTGCCCTTTATATGTGACGTTGAAGTGTCCAGTTCCGACTACCGGGATGCGGTTTTCCTGGTAGTCCTTTACGATGAGTCTCTGGCTGTCTAGGTTCCTCCTTTGGATGGTAGGCACCAAGCGCTTTATTTCATGCCATGCTATCATGGAGAGGTAGGACCCGGAGTCCACCTCCATTTTGCATGGCTGGCCCTCGATGCCTACCTCCACGTGGACCTTCCGGGTGTCATTGGTTATGGCGTGGCCGATGGTGACCGTCTGATGGGTCTCCTCTCTTCGCTGGTTATCGCCGCCTCGTAGGGATCGTCCATTCCGGTCCCATCTGTTGTCTGAGGGGCGATCTCTGGTCCGGGGTGGTGTGTTCTCTCTCCTCAATTCGCTCTGGTCCCATCGGGGCGGGCTGCGGTTCTTTTTAAGGCAGCAGACACGGGCGATGTGCCCCTTTTTGTCAAAATGCCGGCAGATCGACTCGAAAAACCGGCATTCGGACCTGGGGTGGTCGCCTCCGCAACCGGCACAGTTGGTCCTCGACTTACGACCCTGCCGGTTCCATGGGTCGCGGCCTGTCTGGAGGCGATGAATGTCCTCCTCGTCATCGGAAGTACCCGATGCTGAGTGGAAATCGCCCTGGTGGGTGGTCATCTCGGGTTGGGCTTCGGCCGACCTTGCAGGGTTGTTGTTCCCGCTGTGGTCCCCAGCGTTCGGTCTGCGCATGCGGTCGGCGGATGTTCGGGTTGCTTCGGCAGCTGCGGCTGCGGTGAGGGTGTCTGCTAGGCTGATGTTGCCCTTGGCCATCAGCCGGCTCTGGAGGACGGGGTCCCACAAGCCGAGCACGATTCTGTCTCGAAGGGCGTCGTTCAGGTTGTCGAATTCGCACAGCCCCCCTGGGCGCCGTAGTTCGGCGACGAAGTCGCTGAAACTCTCACCTGACCGTTGGTCCCGATAGTAGAATTTGTTGTGTCGGATCAGGATGGGTACCTCTGGAGCGTAGTGCCGCTGAAGTATTGGCTCGAGGATGTCCCAGTTCATCACGGTCGCATCGGCGGGTTTGGCCAGCGCCTTGGCCATCTTGAATATCTCAGTCCCGCAGTGTGACGGCGCGCTTCATGGGGCCGGTGGTGTCCTTCAGATCTCTGCACTCGAGGAACATGCGGAATCAGTCGGAGTACGATTCCCAGTCCTCGGTGGCGGGGTTGAAGGGTGCGGCGGGTGCGATTTTCGCCATCGTGGAGATTCGTCTGGCTTCCGTCGGACACGTGGTTCGGTTCAGGGTCTGGATCCCACCTTCGTCGCCAGTGTCGTGTCCTCGAAAATGATGCCAGGAGTTGGTGACTTCAAATCATGCTTTTTTATTAAAGTAGGAACCGAACTGGCGCTTTGCAAAAGGTTCGCAGCTTTTATTCTTTTAGCCGCCGCGGCCGCGGCCAATGGCACCGCTTTGAATCTCCCGCGATTCGAATAGACCAATCGCGGGAGATTCTTAGCGAGCCAATCGGCGCGGCTCGCCTGACCAATCAGAGTGCCCCGCGCTTTGGCCAATCAAAGCGCGGGGATCTCAAGAATGCTAATGAGGGGACAGAACAGTATAAGAGATCTCTGAGTATCTCATAAGTATATGAGATCTCTGAACAATTAGTACTCCTGGTACTAGTCACAGCTGCAACTCCCATAGCTGTTTGGGAAACTATTTCTTTTGATTAGATTAGCAGAGTTGGAAGGGACCTTTTAGGTCATCTAGTCCAAACACCTGCCCAAGCAGGAGACCCTACACCATTTTTGACCCTACACTGTTCCACAATGCATTATTGCTATTTCTTCTATCCCTGGGGAAAAGTTGAGATATTTTCATTTTATTCCAATTTTGGGGAAACTCAGTGCTGTGGTAATAATTGCAATTACTTGCAGACCAATCACAATTGCACAGCTTTGCAAGTCCTTGTTATCATCCACTGGCTATTTCTGGATACTGCCAATGCAAAGCCAGAATGGAATTCCTTGGTCAGACTTGCCATTTGTGTTGTAGCACTACAACACAACTGCAGTGGACACAACTGCATGTTTGTGCTTCTTCCTTTTTCATTACTAAGGAAGCAGTCTGCAAACTTTCAATGTATAAACACCTGGAAAAAGCTGAAATTGTGTCTGTGTTGGAAATCTGAAATGAGGACAAGGAAGAGCAGAAGCACAGTATATAGATTTTTTTTCAGTGGGGGGGGGGGAGGCCTGGATATTATGACACAGTATTACTCCTGCCAGCTGTCTTAGCCAGTTGAAGTCAGCAAACCACCAGAAAACATTTGTGCTTGCATAGTGCCATGCGCTTATATCAGCCATCCTATGTGGCAAATATAAAAAAATACCATTAACTGAAAGATTCTGTTGCTGTGGCTCAGGTGGAAATCATTGGTCACATCCTCTTTTTCCTTTTACACAGAGATGTGAAAAATCTGGCCATTCTGACACTGCTTATCTTTGTGCTTAAGGATGGACAGTCCACAAATACAGCGTAGGTGGCTAGATTCTGAGCAGCAGCACTGGGGATTCATCAGAAACACGTGTCTAATCCACCATGGCTATTTTATACAACAAATGTGGCAAGTCCTTTGCAGTGCTTATTCCTCTTCCTTTTAGTATTAAACTGACTATGGGCCTCACAGTTTATGGATTGTAACTTCAGTATAGTAGAACATATGTAATTGACAGACTGTATTTTATCATAGATTTTAATCTGTTATTTATTATTTTATTCTATAATTTTAATTATATATTTACGGAGTGTTTTTGTTTGTTCTAGTCTCTGGTCTATGGCTGTAATAAAATGAATTATTACACAGTAATGGATGTCAGACAAAAAATGAAAGGGCTATGCCTGTAGTACAAGCTACACGTTGTGACTCTCAATTAAAGAATTGAAAATGATATGAAGGGATGAAAAGACTTCTATGAACCAGTGTCAAGCTTGGATGAAAGCTACATAACATTTGAATTCCAAAGTGATTTTTAGTGATGAAAATACTATATATTTCTGAATATGAATTGTTATTGTCTTAACTATGGATGCCAATCATCTTTAAGGAAACATAAACTTTTGCATCAGATTAGCTTGCATAGTTAATACTTATACAGAGAATTGTTAGCTTTTAAAGGCTTTCATTACTTTATAATCCTATATGCAGTATATCCTCAATGAATGATTAATTATGTGCCATTAAATATAATTCCTAGAAACTATACAGATAGATTTCCTAGTTATTTACTCAGAAATAAATGCGGCTGCTGAATTTGCAAAGTAACATCCAGCTAAGGCTATTTCTGGTTACAATGCGTATAGGGCAAGCAAAGTTTTTCTTTGAAAGTGTTGTGAATTAATAAAAGTGCTTAATAAAGATTATTAAAACCTTTAGAAAAGTGCAGGGTTCTGACCCTGCACTTCTGATTGGCCGATAATAGCGACATCTGATTGGTCCATTCAGGAGAATCTGATTGGCTATTAGCGGGCCTCTCTCATTGGTTAATGCTTCCCGTTTCTTATTGGTTACTTGATCAACAGCTTGCCTATAAAAAGGGCTATTGCTGCCATAGTTTTTGCTCTGTTCCACAATGTTAAATAAAGAGTTGAAGTTCACTGTTCATTATCTCATTTCCAATCCTTGCCCCCATGGGCAGAATATAACATTGGCGATGAGGGTGGGATTTGGAGACGTCAGAGCTGACTGAACACTACAGAGCACCAAACAGAGCACATGGCTGAAGACGCACCAATGGCTGAACCATGTCCAGCAGCGTCATACCACCCGCTCCATTCCACCCAGCACAAGAAGACTGGGACTCATATATGGATCGATTCCAGATGTTTCTGGAGACCAACAACTTGAAGGATGCCACTACCGGAAAGAAGCGAGTGGTATTCCTAACTCACTGTGGGCCAACTGTGTTTAAGATGGCCAAGGCACTAGCCAAACCGGCTGAGGTGAAGTCCATGGACTGGGACGTCCTCGAGCCCCTTCTATGGGCCCACTATGCACCGACCATACCAACTCTTGTTCGAAAACATGAATTTTATCAGAGAGACCAGCGGAAGGGAGAAAGCGTTGCAGATTTCATAACAGATCTCCGGAATTTGGGAGGCCTCTGCAGGTTCACCGACCTTGAAGAGGCCCAGAGAGACTGAATAATTCTGGGATTAGATGCACCACATGTGCAGAGCAAGCTGATGGCAAAAGGCAATATCAGCCTTGCAGATGTCATCGCTGATGCTACTGCAGCAGAAGCAACCAGGAAGATGTCTGCATGAATGTACCGCACCCACGCCCCACTCCAACTCGCCGGCGAAATCTCACCTCACCTGGAAGGACAGGCAACGACAGCCCACCACGAGGACCTCGAATCGTCATCAGAAAGTGATGAAGAATAGGTCAACCGGCTCCGGTCTGAACGAGACCAACGCCATCAACATAACCAGAGAGTGCAGTACCAATGTGTTGGGTGTGGGGCAAACCACCCACGATCAGACTGCAAATTCCTCGATGCGCTTTGACATGTGTGCGGGAAAAGAGGTCACGTCGGAAGAGTCTGTAGAAGCAAACAAGGATCCAACCCACCTCAGAGGGGACCAACTACTGCCAGCCCACAGGAAGTCAACCTGTGAATTGAGAATACTTAACCCACCAATGGAACAACCACTCCTACAGAAACAAACCACTAGACCAGTCAATGAAACGAGAAGAGGCACCCCAAACCATTACGATCGGTCACGCCACATCATAAGATGCCAAGAAGATCCGGGTGAAGGTCGCCATCGAAAACCAGCCCTGCATGATGGAAGTCGATTCAGGATTGTCTCTCTCGATGGTTTCCTGGAAGACCCTTAAACAATTAATTCCCACCATCCGGCGGCAAGACCTCAGATTCCAAAGAATCATACTTAAGGACTATCAAGGAAATTGAATTCCAGTCATTGTATCCAGCAAAGTCCGTGTCTCATTTAAAAATCGTACTGCATCCCTACCACTACCACAACAGGGATCGGCCTAGTTTGTTAGGCCTCGAATGGTTCACCCCACTTGGAATTGAAGTAGCCGGCATTCACCAAACCAACAGCGACGACTGGGAAGAGGCCATTGTCCGGGAGTTCCAGGACGTCTTTACAGAGAAATTAGGCGAGTACAAGGGGACCCCGATATCATTTAACCTTAACCCCAAAGTAGCTCCTATCCGCCTTAAGCCTTGTCGAGTTCCATTTGCCCTTAAACCAAAGATTGACGAGCAGCTTGATAAATTAATAGCTCAGGGTGTGTTAGAACCAACCGACCACGTCCCTGGGAAACCCCAATCGTAACACCCATCAAGCCGGATGGATCGTTAAGAATTTGTGGGGACTACCGAGCCACCCTGAAACACGCCCTTCAGCAGAACGCTTACCCGGTACCAGTGGTACAACATCTTTTCCATTCCCTGGGTGGCGGAAAAGTCTTCGCTAAATTGGATTTAGCACAGGCATACCAACAACTGCCTGTAGATAAAAAAACGGCAGAGGCACAAATGATCGTTACGCACCGAGGTGCATTTAAGTGCAACTGACTCCAATTTGGAGTTAGCGTAGCCCCAGGAATTTTTCAGAGCTTGATGGAGAGACTACTACAGGGTATAAAAGGGGTTGTACCTTATTTTGATGATGTTTTAATCACTGCTCCAACTAGGGAAATATTAAGGGAGCACCTGAGGTTAGTTCTCCAGAAATTTAAAGACTCTGGCCTTAAAGTAAAAAACAAAAAGTGTCAACTGTGTACGGATAAGGTAGAATTTGGGGGGTAATTAATCGATAAACAAGGCATTCACCCCACCGATAGCAAGCTTAGGGCAATCAAAAATGCTCCCAGGCCCCAAAATAAGACTGATCTCCAAGCTTTCCTGGGCCTTATCAATTTCTACAACGTATTCCTGCCCCACAAAGCGACCGTAGCCGAGCCCCTACATCGTCTGTTGGACAAAAAGGCAACCTGGGTCTGGGGACACCGAGAGGAACACACGTTCCGACAAGTAAAAAACTTATTGACTTCCGATGCTGTTTTGATGCAGTATAATGAGACTTTGCCTTTAACGATTACATGTGATGCATCACCATTCGGAGTGGGTGCCACTTTGAGCCATGTGTTACCAAAAGGTAGTGAAGCCCCTATTGCCTACTGTTAAGCCTGGTTTCCCCAACCAGGGTTAGGGAGACAAGCTAAACAGAATGTGCAGCGTTAGTCAGATAGGCACACAGATAAATGAGTGAGCTAAGCTTGTATGTTTATTAACATACAGTAAAAATAACAGATACGCTTGTGCTATCAAAAATATAGTTTATTCCATTATGAGTTCATAGCATAGTCAAAATAACAGTCCAATAGTCATGTATCATTTAGTCAGTCCATTCAGGGATATTCAGTTAGCAAAGTCCGTGTAGAAATATCCTATGTCAATTCACTTACAAGTCAGTCCTTTGTTTTTCTCTCCTGTTCGAGCAATGCAGACTTGTTTCTTTGCAGTAATCAGGGATCATCAAAACCAGAGAGAGAGCAAGCTGCAGCCTTGCTTCTTTTAAAGTGCTTTCACAACCACTCCCTTAATTACTGTTCCACAGTTAAAGTTGCAGACACTTTAACTTACAAACTATGATTACATATTATTATTGACCTAAACCAGTTAGGGTAAAACAATGTTATCCCTAACATTCTCCCCTTTTAGGAAATAATAATAAATATAACTATTTACATCTTTAAATCATATTTGTTACAACTCTCTTTAAACTTAGTTACTCCTTGAGCTTTTGTAAATTGGTCTGCAATGTTTTCTTCCATCATGCAGTATTCCAATTTAATTAGCTCATTCTTTACAGATTCTCTAACATTTAAGTATCTTAAATCAGTATACTTTGATCTAGTTTTTACAGCAATACTAGTAACTAACTTTATAGCTGCTTGGTTATCCTCGAACACAATAATGGAATCTTTTACAGTTATACCCATGTCTAATAATAACTGTTTGTACAAAATCAAGTCAGTGCATAATAATGACAGACATGAAAATTCCGCTTCCATTGTGGACAAGCTGATATGCTGTTGTCTGATTGACCTCCACCCTATTAGTGTCTTACCAAATAATATAGCCATCCCAGATGTTGATTTTCTTGTGTTTATATCAGTTGCAAAACTTGCATCTGCATAGGCACTAAGAATCAAATCACCCTTTGGTTCTATATACAATGCATGGTTCATTGTTCCTTTAAGATATCTTAAAATTCTCTTTAATGATTGCCAATGACATTGATGTGGATCTGAATTAAAACGTGCCAGCTGATGAACACTATAAGCTATATCAGGCCTAGACCATTTGCTTATATATGATAAGCTACCAATCAAAGATTGATATATGGACTTATCAAATTTGGGACTTTGATCATCAGTTTGGCAAACTTCCTGACTCATTGGAGTCTTTGCCGGTTTACAAAGTTCCATTTTAAACGTTTTAATTAATTGGCAAATTTTATCTTCTTGAGATATCTTAAAACCATTTTTTGTTTTGTTAATTGTCAATCCTAGATACCTTTTAATTTCACCTAAATGCTTTAATTTTATCTTTTTGGCTAATAATGATATAATTTCATTAGCTTCATTATTAGTCTTAGTTATCAAAGCAATATCATCTGTAAATAATAACAATAATGACACCGTTCCATTATTTTCTCTTTTAAACACACATGGATCTGCTAAACCAGATTTAAAACCTATATTGTTTAACTCTTTCACAATATATTGGTTCCACTCAAACCCAGATTGTTTCAACCCGTAAAGACTCTTTTTGAGTTTCCAACAATCATTACTATTTAATTTATTGTCTTTTATACCTACTGGTTTTCTTAAATATATAGTGTGCTGTAATGGTGCATGTAGATAAGCAGTTTCTACATCTAAATGGTTAATCACATAGTTTTTCTTAGCTGCCCACACTAATGCTGCTCTTAAAGATGTTGCTTTAAGACTTGGTGCAAAAACTTCATCGTAATCAGATGCAGTTTGATTAAATCCTTGAGCTACTAACCTAGCCTTATGGGTAACAGTCCCATCATTTCCAGTTTTTACTTTAAATATCCATTTGCACCCAATGGATTTTTCTCCTGGAGGTAATTTAGCATCTTCATAAACTTTCATTACCTTTAATGAATTTAATTCTTTTTTCATTGCCTTTTGCCAATTCTCCTGATCCTTAGCAGGATACATCCTAAGTTCATCTACACTAGTTGGAACTTTAGTTACTTGGCAAACTATACTTGCTTGATATCTATCAGGTGGTCTAGTTACACGTGTAGTACGTCTAGGTATTACAGGACTTACAGGTGGACTTTCATTTATTAACTCTTCTTGATTATCTAATTCTTCCTGATCAACTGTTTCCTCTTGTTCTGGTCCTATTTGCTCTTCATGGACTTCTTCTTTAATTGGACTCTTCTTATAACTAATCTGATCTTTCTGCCTTTTGTAGGGTTCAATAATTACTTCATTATTTAAATCTTGCTCTAATCTATTCCATCCTACATGTTCTAGGAATTTTGCATTGGCACTGGTGTAAACTCTAGATGTACCTGGTTCCCAGAATCTATAAGATCTATGATTAGATGTATATCCTACAAAATATAATCTTTTAGCTCTATGTTGTCCTTTGTGTCTAAGTTGTGTAGGGATATGCACCCATGCTGGTGCTCCAAATGTGTGCATGTAACTTAAATCAGGTTTTGTACCATGCCACAGTGTGAATGGTAATTCACCTGTTGTTGAATTAACAACATTATTTAATATATGATTACCACACATTATTGCTTCTCCCCACAAATTGTCAGGTAATCCTGAATCAGACATCATAGTTTGTTGCATTGATTGTAATGTTTGGCCTCTTCTCTCTATAAAGGCATTATGTTGTGGCCTATATGGTGCAGACTTTTTATGTTGAATACCTAACATTCTTAGTCTGTTCTGGAATTTATTATTTGTAAATTCCGTATCATTATCTGTTATAAGAGTTACTAATTTCTTTTTAGTTTTTCTTTCTGCAAATTTAATCCAATTAAATAGATTTTGATACGTTTCAGTTTTGCTCTTCATTAAATAGCAAAACCCATATCTAGAATAATGATCCATTATACTTAGTATGTAACGAGCTCCTCCTACACTTGGTTTTTTAGGACCTATTAAATCTGCAAATACTACTTCTAAAGGCTCTTTGGTAGTAAATCCATCAACTCTATTAGCAGGTGTGACCCTGGCTTTGCTTTGATTGCAGATATTACATTGCAAATACTTATTACAATGTTTCAAACTTATTCCCTTAGATAATTCAACAGTTTTCTTAAGTATTTTAAAATTTAAATGCCCTAGCCTTCGATGTAACAAGTGAATACATTCATCATGAGATTTCTTATTTTCATAAACTGTGTTAGCCACCTTTAAACCATCATTTAACACATATAATTCACCTCTTAAAGATGCAGTAATTTTCTTATCTTCTTTCTCAATTATGCAGTTATCTCCCCTAAATGTAACTACATATCCTAGTTTAACCAAAATTCTTACTGAAATTAAATTAAATTTAAGTTGTGGTACATATAACATTTTTACATTCTCTTTAATAAAAGAACAATATGCTATACCTTGACCTTTAGCTTTCAGTTTCCAGCCATTGGCTAACGATATCTGCTGTGTACTCTTGGACATTTTAATAAAATGTTTCTTATCATTTGTTATACAATGTGATGCTCCACTGTCAACCACCCATAAATTATTTTTTACAGCTCCGTTAGTATACATGGCTAACTCTAAATTTTTATTTATCTTTTGATGACTTTTTGTATTCTGGCCAGCGTTCTGGTACTTTGCCTTTTTACAAAATCTTGCCAAATGTCCTCTTCCTCCACAATTAAAACACTTTTTAATTGCATATGCAGTAGGAGTTTCATTATCTTCTTTTTGAGGTTGCTGCCTCCTTAATTCATCTCTTTCAAGCCTTCTTCTGGCCTCTTCAATCAATCTGCCAGTTATATCAGTTAAAGTTAGGCTTTCCTTTGGCAATATTTCAAGGGAAGTTACGTAGTTATCATAACTTTCATCAAGGGAAGATAGAATTATGTAGACTTGGTGTAGTTCAGAGAAAATAAGCTCTTTCTCGTGCAGTTCTTGAAAAATGCTTTGCATAGTTTTCAAATGACTCAGCATATCACCATTCTTATGGAGATGTGTACTGAAAAGTTTCCGTGTTAGATTTATGTGAGCACCAACGTTATCTCGAACATAAATCCTCTTCAGCTTCTGCCAACACCCAACAGCCGTTTTTTCTCCATGGATATAAACAAGTTGCTTATCAGTTAAGGTTAAAGCAATAATGCAAATAGCGTGCTGATTTTTATGCATAAATTCTTCTATCTTTAGTTTATCTTCCTTATCCTCTGGATCCCATTCTTCTACGTTTGGTGGATTTTCAATTATATTCCACAAACCTTCTCTTCGTAGAAGCAGACTACATTTCATAGACCATGATACATAGTTTGTTCCATCCAACTTGGATATAAGGGACAAACTTTGTAGATTGACTTGTGCCATGTTTTCTTTATATGGATATAAAACTATAATTAATAAAACACAGCTGTCTGTTTACTGTAATGTATAACAACACAAACTCTCACTTTTACATAAATCTGTTTTATCCTAGTTAAACTGACTTTGCAGCCTCTGGGCCCATAACCAGTGTTAAGCCTGGTTTCCCCAACCAGGGTTAGGGAGACAAGCTAAACAGAATGTGCAGCATTAGTCAGATAGGCACACAGATAAATGAGTGAGCTAAGCTTGTATGTTTATTAACATACAGTAAAAATAACAGATACGCTTGTGCTATCAAAAATATAGTTTATTCCATTATGAGTTCATAGCATAGTCAAAATAACAGTCCAATAGTCATGTATCATTTAGTCAGTCCATTCAGGGATATTCAGTTAGCAAAGTCCGTGTAGAAATATCCTATGTCAATTCACTTACAAGTCAGTCCTTTGTTTTTCTCTCCCGTTCGAGCAATGCAGACTTGTTTCTTTGCAGTAATCAGGGATCATCAAAATCAGAGAGAGAGCAAGCTGCAGCCTTGCTTCTTTTAAAGTGCTTTCACAACCACTCCCTTAATTACTGTTCCACAGTTAAAGTTGCAGACACTTTAACTTACAAACTATGATTACATATTATTATTGACCTAAACCAGTTAGGGTAAAACAATGTTATCCCTAACACCTACTTTTCAAAAACGCTATCAAAAGCTGAATGTAACTTTAGTCAAATCGATAAAGAGGCTCTTGCTGTCGTTTCTGCTGTTAAACAATTTCATGAATATATTTATGGGCGAGTTTTTACTATAATCACTGGCCACAAACCTTTGCTGGGGATTATAGTGGGGGACAAGCCAACCCCTTATATATTATCTCCCAGAATGACTCTGATCAGAATTCTTGGCTGCATATAATTATAAACTGCAACACTGCCCAGGGAAAGCCATCTCCCAGGCTGACGCACTAAGCCATGCACCACTTCCTGAATCCGTTGACGACCCAGCTCCAACCGTCGCGATGCTCCAGATTGAAACACTTCAATCACCACCACTGACAGCTCGAGATATCATGATCGAAACCAAACGCGATCCCGTTTTGGCGTGAGTTTTTAGCTGGGTCGAGCGAGGATGGCCATTGGATCAAATCCCTGACAACTTCGGTCCTTTCAAGAATTGACAGACGGAACTGTTTTCCCAGAAAGGCTGCATAATTTGGGGGGATAGAGTCGTCATCCCAGAGCGGCTGCAATGAGCGGTATTGAAAACCTTGCATGAAGGCCACCCCGGCATAGTGCGCATGAAGGTGCTCGCACGAAGCTATGCGTGGTGGCCGGGTATTGACAAGCAAATCGAGACCTGGGTAAAGACTTGTTGCAAATGCCAGGAAGTTAGCAATGCCCCACCGAAAGCAACCCTAACAGAGTGGGAAACACCCAGGGAACCATGGTCCCATATTCATATTGACTTTGCGAGACATACTAAAGAACACACATTCCTAGTAACGGTGGATGCCTACTCAAACTGGCTTGAAATCCATGAAATGAAAAGAACCACAACCGAATCCGTTATCAGGAAATTGGACAGATTATTCACAACCCATGGACTGCCAGACGTTCTGGTATCCGACAACGGGCCCCAGTTTACCGTGCTTTCTTTTGAACAGTATTTGGCAGACCGTGGTATTCACCATGCACTAACTTCGCCGGTGCATCCTGTGGCCAATGGAAGAGTCGAGCGCATGGTACAATTCATCAAAAAAAACCCTACATAAAATGAACTATGGCGATATCAAAGATAAGATTAACCGGATACTCCTCCTTCAACACATGACTCCGCACAGCGTCACTAACAAGACTCCAGACGAATTGTTAATGGGATGGAAACTCCACTCCCACCTTGACCGACTACACCCATCGTACAAACCAGAGAAACCACACGGATCCAGTGGGAAATGCCACGAATTCCAGATAGGCGACTTAGTCTTCGCTAAAAACTTTTCTGGCAATCCTTTGTGGGTCGAGGCAACTGTAATCCAAGTCACAGGACCCAGGTCGTACCGAGTAAAAAGTCGCAATGGAAGAATATGGAAACGCCATATTGATCAGCTGCGTTCAAGGCTGCAACCTCGTTTCTGTGACTCCGGTAACTTCCAAACTGAGGGGGAAAGAGATGCCAAGGAGATTGAGTTCGAAACGGCAGAAAGCATGAGTGGAAGAAGTGAGCATTCGGAAGAATCAGAGAGGGAGGTGGACTTGCCTCAAAGAGACACCTCATCAGAAGCAAGCCCACAAAGGCAAGAGGAACACGAGGACATTAGCGGCACCGAGTTTTTAAATGAAGGTTCGGAGGCACCCTACTCGCCAGAAAATGTCCCGCCCAAGCAAGACTATAAACAAGTACCGGGGGGACAGCGAAAATCTAACAGACAATCTAAACAAACTGCCTACTTCAAGGATCATGTCACCGCACCCCTTAAATGGAACCCGGGGGGAAGGGGTGTTGTGAATTAATAAAAGTGCTTAATAAAGATTATTAAAACCTTTAGAAAAGTGCAGGGTTCTGGCCCTGCACTTCTGATTGGCTGATAATAGCGACATCTGATTGGTCCGTTCAGGAGAATCTGATTGGCTATTAGCGGGCCTCTCTCATTGGTTAAGGGAACTAACGCTTCCTGTTTCTTATTGGTTACTTGATCAACAGCTTGCCTATAAAAAGGGCTATTGCTGCCATAGTTTTTGCTCTGTTCCACAATGTTAAATAAAGAGTTGAAGTTCACTGTTCATCGCCTCGTCTCCAATCCTTGCGCCCATGCGCAGAACATAACAGAAAGCTATCTCTGCTTTTGCGTCTCTGCATGAAGAATATGTCTCTCAGCAAGTATCCAGTCAGACTGTGGCCAGTGCTGCATTGATTGTATTTTGATTAAACAATTCTTCTAAGCTTCTAAGCAGAAATCATTGGATGAATTTATTGGTTTTGATGTTTTCCTTAGGAGTTTTCTGACAAAGACCCTTTATATTTGCTAATTCTATCAACTTCCAGTGTCATCTATCTATCTACCTATCTACCTATCTACCTATCTCTCTCTCTCTCTCTCTCTCTCTCTCTCTCTCTATCTATCTATTTCTATCTGCAGGGAGAAAAAAATCTGAAACTGCTTATAACAGCTATGTGCAAACAGCAAAGCAGTGCATTAATTCACAGTGCATTTATGAATATAATTATTGTGCTTTAAATGGTAAATGCAAACACAGCTAGTCACAAGACCAGTCAGCTTGATAGGTAAGAATGAAAGAGCAAAATAAACTATTTCATTGATGTAGCATTGGGAAGATCTATTGTAAGCTACAGGTTCAGCTAAGCTAACTTATGGGCAACATTTGATGAAAGCCACACCCAATATTTTTTCAAGTAAGGAGATTATACAGTATTTATATGGCTCATACCAGAAGCATTCTGAATGTACAAATCTGATCTATCAATGACATAATTTGGTAGTGTGGATAAGGTACTGAACAGGGGTGGGATACGACAGGGCTAACAACTGATTCGGGATTTATGAGCTTCCCTGCACGCTAGGAGCCGCGCGCCTGTAAATCCGTCATCAGCAGCTGCCTGCAGAGAAGCAGCCTTTGAAACAACTCTCTTTTCTAACTGCAGCTGTGCCTCGTTCGGCAGCTGAAGTTGAAAAATCAGGAAATAAAGATCAGGCAACAGCCTGGGTGGGTTGGTGGGCAAAAACATTAGCAGACATAAAACCGGTTCTATGTCTGCTGTTCTTCAGAGCTACCAGTTATCGGTGGACAGAACCAGTAGAAACCTACCCCTGGTACTGAACTAGAAACCAAGAAATTATGAGTTCTAATCGTGCCTTAGGCATGAAAGCCAAATAGGTGAATTTGGGCCAGTCAATCCTTCTCAGCCCAGTTTACCTCACAGGGTTGTTGCTGTGCGGAAAACAGGAGGAGGAAGGAATATTGAGTGTGCTTCCTTGAATTATTAATAAAAAGAATAAAAGCAGATTACAAATACATAAGTAAATAAAATAACAATATCTAGAAATGTATAAGGAAGGTGTCACACAAAAGGTATATCTACAAGAGAGAGGAAGCAACATTAACTTTGTTGAAATTAGAGGAGAGAGACTATAACTTCATACCCTTGCTCAGGAATTTTAAAAAGTAATTCAAATTATCATGACATATTGTTATCACCAAACCAATATTATAGTGTGTGCAGAATTTGATCATGGAACTCTGGATAACCACATAGCCAGTCATAAACCAGAAGAGAAATGCATTTATTTGTCAAATTTATGCTGCATCTGCCCATCTCACCAGTAGTGTACAGTAATAAACAATTTTAAAAATCAATAAAACAGGCTTTATAGAAACAAACATTATAAAACTAAGTACAATAATTATTAAAAATCAAAATATTATCAAAAATACTGCAGAACATAGAATGGTAGAAATGCATATGGAGCTACCCTCAGGTTGAATTTTTCTTTCCTTCAAAAGTAGAAAGATGATAGAACTATTCATTTCTCTTATAAGAAATAAGGTATTACTTAACCTTTCTCTGCAAAACTGGAGACAGATAAGGGGGGTCTCTTGTTTAGACCCCTTTATCTGTCTCCAGTTTTGCAGATTCAGAATTAAGTGTTCAGAACAATTTTGATTAAAGCAGTAAGCAACTCTCTGAATTTTCCATGAAGATGCATTTATGGTCTGAAAGGTAAAGAGACATAAAGAAAAATGGAAGGAGGAAAAATGAATAAAAATCTAAACGTTGCCATCTGCAAAGTGCTGTGGAAATTTCTTTTTCAAAGAAAATGGCAATTAAGCATTATTATTATTCTTTCCTGAAATATGAAATTCCTGCAGAGGATCAGATTGTTTCCTTGATTCCACTGCAGTTTTTCAACCTCATCAAGCATAAGTAGAGAACTGAGTCTGTCATGTGAGATGCTTTGCATTTTCTGAAAAACATGCCACAACCATTGGCTATACACAGCTGCTCAGGATAAGATATTATGCAGGAACAAGCTGCTAATTCTAATAGAAAAATCAACATGTCTTCTGTACTGACTGATAACTTCTTTTGTATCAAAAAGAACACCTTGGTGGTTTAATGTGTTTACATCTATCTGTGATGTGGCCCAAAAGGATGTCAGCATAACTTTATCTGCCCCAGTGATTGATCTCAATTTTGTTTTGGGTTTGAGACTAGCAAGTGACATTGTTCCGGCAGCTTTAATGGAAGACAAGCTAACAGAAGGGATTGGTGGATTTCCAGCCAGTTTGAAACCATCAACTAATCGTTCTTCCTAATTTGGGCTGAGCTGAAGAGGCAAATTTTGATAAAGAGCTTGATCCATTGGTACCTGCCCATAGGATGGCTATTTTCCCCCATCTGTCCTGCTTTAATGGAAAACCTTAGACAGCACCCACACTCTCTGCAGATGATCACAAATTCTTTCTCACATCTGCTGTTCCTTTCCATCTTGTCCTCTTGCTTATTCTATCATTTTCATTTACTCTTTCTCTCTCTTCTGCACTCAGAAACTCAGTCTGCTCTCTCTGTGTCTCTGTCTTTCTCTCTCCTTCTGTCCCAAACAACTGATGGGAGGTTGTTGACAGGTGCCAGTAAGGACACACTGATTTTTCTCTTCAACCCTCTCAACACTGACAAAGTAGCAAATCCTGTCTACTGTTCAGCAGTGATCACTTTGCAAAACGAACAGACACAGGAGAGTTTGCACTCTTTTCGGTTTATATAGCATATAAGTACCAACATGAAGATGGAATCATACAGCAAAAAAGAGAGAAAAGTGATTCCCTGTGGAAGGACTCCCGACCCTTTGGAAAATTAAACTCTACAGAAACTTGCCATGGCTGAAAAGTAGAGTTGTGTATACTGCAACCCAAGCAGCTAATGAGAGCTAAGTAGACTTGACCAGGTCATTGCTTCAGTCTTTGCAAAGCACTCTAATTCATACATATAGTAAACCTATGTGGAGGGAAGTTACAAGGCTCCACTTTAACATTGGAGCCTTCATGTGTCAGATATAAGCTGGGGATGAAGCAAAAGATGTACCAAGAAACAAGCATCTTAGAAACTGTATCTTGGAAATGGTGTTAATGGGACCTGTGAATGAGCCCAGTGTATTATTTGAGGTGTAATAATGGCTAAATTCAGTATTTTAATTTAAAGGTATATGCTGTTTGATCACTTTTTAAAAAATCTCTCTGAGCCATATGTATAGTAACCTCTGAATCACATTTATTTTGCTAATGTAACAACAGAAAGAAAGAAAGAAAGAAAGACCCTAATTCTTAATCTGCTAACTGCCATCACATTAAAGGATCAGAGTAAATTATCAGCCCATGAAATGCACAAATTTAGAAAGGTGTAAGAATGGGTATGACTAACAAATAAGCTGTTATTTACAACAGGTGTACAAAAAAGGAAATGCTTGATAGCAGAAAGGAATATAGAACTTTCCCTTGAGCCTACTTCTCATGCCTTTAAACCCATTTATGTGAATATTAAATTAAGTCTGTAAACAGAATGGAATGCTGGAAGCCCTCTTAGAAATCATAAAGAGAGAAAGTCCAGCCATTTTTTTCTTCAATGCCATACTGTGTTTTCTTGGGCTGAAACAGCACAATAAAACATGAGTTCCTGTGCAAATCCTTAATAGTGTCACTACAACACACAAACAACTAAAATCACATTGTTCTCACAAGTTCTTTAGACAAAATTAGCTTCTACGTTCAAAGCACAATTTCCCAAATATGTAGATTGTTGTGAACTAATAAAATACTCAAATAAAGTTTTTCAAAAGCTTTAGAAAATAGCAGGGTTCTAGCCCTGCACTTCTGATTGGCCGATAATAGCGATATCGGATTGGTCCGTTCAGGAGAATCTGATTGGCTGTTAATGAGCCACTCTCATTGGTTAAAGGGGTTAACACTCCATATTTCCTATTGGTTACTAGAGCAGCAGCTTGCCTATAAAAGGGCTGCTTTTGCTCTAGGGTTTTGCTCTGTTCAGAATGTATAATAAAGAGTTGAAGTTCACTGTTCACCGTCTCGTCTCCGTTCCTTGCGCCCATGCGCAAAACTTAACACTGGCGACAAGGATGGGATACAGAGACGTCAGAGCTGACTGAACACTACAGAGCACGAAACAGAGCACATGGCTGAAGGAGCATCAACGGCGGAAAGCATGTCCAGCGGCACCATATCACCCGCTCCATTCGACCCAGCACAAGAAGACTGGGACTCATACATGGACTGGTTCCAGATGTTTCTGGAGACCAACAACTTGAAGGGAAAAAGCAAGTGGTATTCCTGACTCACTGAGGACCTGCTGTTTTTAAGATGGCTAAAGCACTGGTGAAACCGGCTGAGGTGAAATCCATGGACTGGGACGTCCTCGAGCCCCTCCTACGGGCCCACTATGCACCTACTGTACCAACGCTTGGAAGACATGAATTTTACCAGAGAGACCAGCGGAAAGGAGAAAGCATTGCAGATTTCATCGCAGATCTCTGGAACCTGGGAGGCCTCTGTGGGTTCTCCAACCTCAAAGAAGCTCTAAGAGACCGAATAGTTCTGGGTTTAGATGCACCTTACGTGCAAAGTAAGCTGATGGCGAAAGGCGACATCAGCCTTGCAGATACCATCGCTGACGCTACTGCAGCAGAAGTAACCAGGAAGTCGGCTGCCTGAATGCGCCGCACCAACGTCCCACTCCGCCAACTCTCTGGCGAAACCTCACCTCGCCTCGAGGGACATGTAATGGCAACCCACCACGAGGGCCTCGAATCGTCATCAGAAAGTGATGAGGAAGAAGTCAACCGGCTTTGGTCTGAACGAGACCAACGCCACCAGCGTAACCAGAGACTGCAGTTCCAATGTGCAGGTTGTGGGGCAAACCACCCACGATCAGACTGCAAATTCCTCGACGCGCTTTGCCATATTTGTGGAAAGAGAGGCCACATCGGAAAAGTCTGTAGAAGCAAGCTAGGATCCAGCCCACTTCAGAGGGGGACCAACTACCGCCAACCCACAGGAAGTTGTCCTGTGAATCGGGAACAATCAAACCACCAATGGAACAACCACTCCTAAAGAAATAAACCACTAGCCCATTCAACGGAACGAGAAGAGGCACACCAAACCATCATGATTGGTCAGGCATCATCATTAGATGCAAAGAAGATCCGAGTGAAGGTCGCCATTGAAAACCAGCCCTGCATGATGGAAGTTGATTCAGGATCATCCCTCTCGATGGTTTCCTAGAAGACCCTTAAACAATTAATCCCTGCCGTCCGGCGACAAAACCTCGGAGTCGAAAGAATCATTCTCAAGGACTATCAAGGAAACCGAATTCTGGTCGTTGGATCCAGCCTAGTCCAGGTCTCATTCAAAAATCGTACTGCATCTTTACCATTGACCGTTGTCAACCATGATCGGCCTAATTTGTTAGACCTTCAATGGTTCGCTCCACTTGGGATTGAGGTAGCCGGCATTCACCAAACCAGCAGCGACAACTGGGAGGAGGTCCTCATCCAGGAATTCCAGGACTTTTTGCAGACAAACTAGGCGAGTACAAGGGGATCATTTAACCTTAACCCTGAAGTATTCCCCATCCACCTTAAGCCTCGTCAAGTCCCTTTTGCCCTTAAATCAAAGATTGACGAGCAGCTTGATAAATTAATAGCCCAGGGCGTTTTAGAACCAACCGACCATGTTCCTTGGGAAACCCCAATCGTAACACCCATCAAGCCGGATGGATCGTTAAGGATTTGTGGGGACTATCGTGCCACCCTGAATCACGCCCTTCAACAGGACGCTTACCCGGTGCCGGTGGTATAACACCTCCTCCATTCCCTGGGGGGTGGAAAAGTCTTCGCTAAATTAGATTTAGCACAGGCGTACCAACAACTGCCTGTAGATTAGAAAACAGCAGAGGCACAAACGATCGTTATGCACCGAGGTGCTTTTAAGTGCAACCAACTCCAATTCGGAGTTAGCGTGGCCCCAGGGATCTTTCAGAGCTTGATGGAGAGGCTATTACAGGGAATAAAGGGGGTCGTACCATACTTTGATGATGTTTTAATTGCTGCCCCAAATAGAGAAATACTAAAGGAGTGTTTTAAACTGGTTCTCTAGAAATTTAAAGACTCTGGCCTTCAAGTTAAAAAAAGTAAATGTCAACTGTGTACAGATAAAGTAGAGTTCCTGGGGTACCTAATCGATAAACAAGGCATTCACCCCACCAGTAGCAAGTTAAGAGCAATCAAGAACGCCCCAAGACCCAGAAACAAGACTGATCTCCAAGCTTTCCTGGGGCTTATTAATTTTTACAACGTCTTCCTGCCCCTCAAAGCGACCGTAGCTGAGCCCCTACATTGGCTCCTCGATAAAAAAGCAACCTGGGTTTGGAGGCACTGAGAGGAGCACGCGTTCCAACAAGTGAAAAATCTATCAACTTCAGATGCTGTTTTAATGCAGTATAATGAGACTTTGCCTTTAACAATCACATGTGATGCGTCACCATTTGGAGTAGGAGCCATTTTGAGCCATGTGTTACCAAATGGTAGTGAACCCCCTATTGCCTATTTTTCAAGAACTTTATCAAAGGCTGAACGTAACTATAGTCAAATCGATAAAGAGGCTCTTGCTGTATCTGCTGTTAAACGGTTTCATGAATATGTTTATGGACGAGTTTTTACTATTATTACCGACCACAAACCTTTGCTGGGAATTAAAGCGGGAGACAAGCCAACCCCCTATATATTATCACCTAGAATGACTCGCTGGTCAGAGTTTTTGGCTGCGTACAATTATAAGCTGCAGCACCACCCGGGGAAAGCCATTCCCCACACTGACGCATTGAGACATGCCCCACTTCCAGAAACCATCGACGACCCAGCTCCAACACTTACAACGCTCCAGATTGAAATGCAACAGTCACCGCCGTTAACAGCTAGAGATATCGCGATCGAAACAAAACGTGATCCTATCTTAAAGCAGGTTCTTAGCTGGGTCGAACGAGGATGGCCAGTAGATCAAACCCCTGACGACTTCATTCCCTTCAAGAATCGGCAAACGGAACTTTTTTCGCAAAAGGGCTGCATCCTGTGGGGGGATAGAGTCGTCGTCCCAGAGCGATTACAACGAGCGGTATTAAAGACACTGCATGACGGCCACCCCGGCATCGTGTATATGAAAGTGCTCGCACGAAACTATGCGTGGTGGCCGGGCATCAACAAACAAATTGAAGCCTGGGTAAAGACTTGTTATAAATGCCAGGATAAGATAAATAGAATACTCCTTCTCCAACACATCACTCCGCACAGCATCACGAACAAGACTCCAGCGGAACTATTGATGGGACGCAAACTCCGCTCCCACCTCGACTGGCTGCACCCGTCTTACGAGCCAGAGAAACCCTGTGGATCTAGCGGAAAATGCCACGAGTTCAAGATAGGTGACTTAGTTTTCGCCAGAAACCTTTCTGGTGAACTGTTGTGGATCGAGGCCACTGTTATTCAAGCCACTGGACCCAGGTCATACCGGGTGAAAACCTGCGATGGAAAAATATGGAAACACCATATAGATCAGCTTCGCTCGAGGCTACAACCTAGTTTCTGTGACTCCAGTAACTCCCAAACTGAGGGGGGAGGGGATGTCGAAGAAACCAAAATTCGAGATGGCGGAAAGCAGGAACGAAAGAAGTCAGCCATTGGGCATGACAAGTGAAGAAGGATCAAGGATGGGGGTGGCCTCGTCACAGAGGAACAACCCAACAGAGGCAAGCCCGCAAGGGCCAGAGGACAACGATGAGAAAATTAGCGGTGCCGAGTCTTCCAACGAAGAACCACCAGCACCCGACTTCCCCGAAAACGCCCCGCCATAACAGGCTTACGGACAAGAACCGGTGGGACAGTGTAAATCCAATAGACAGTCGAAGCAACCTTCCTACCTCAGAGATTACGTCACTGCACCCCCCAAACAGAACCCGGGGGGAAGGGGTGGTGTGAACTTATAAAATACTCAAATAAAGTTTTTCAAAAGCTTTAGAAAATAGCAGGGTTCTAGCCCTGCACTTCTGATTGGCCGATAATAGCGATATTGGATTGGTCCGTTCAGGAGAATCTGATTGGCTGTTAATGAGCCACTCTCATTGGTTAAGGGGGTTAACACTCCATGTTTCCTATTGGTTACTAGAGCACCAGCTTGCCTATAAAAGGGCTGCTTTTGCTCTAGGGTTTTGCTCTGTTCAGAATGTATAATAAAGAGTTGAAGTTCACTGTTCACCGTCTCGTCTCCGTTCCTTGCGCCCATGCGCAAAACTTAACATGGACTATTGAGTGCAGTTGTTAGTTATATCATCATGGTTATTGTTATATATTATGACTTCCATTGTTTGCAGCAATATAGCATTGCAACTGCTAATATCTCAGGATACAAACAAAATAAAAATGAAATTGGATACATATCAACAATCACAGCATAACTCTCAAGGAGTCCAGGATTTATTTCAAAATCTTTCTCCTACCAATAACAATCACTAAATGCCTTGTTTGTTTTCTTTTTCAGTATGAGGACACTATCATCTTAGTTAATATCTTTGTAAGGAGCAATATGATCTCCATTAAATTTACTGAGAATATTGCACGCTATTTTTTTACATGAAAATTGTTTGACTCTTTATTCATCCTTAATCCTCTAAGAATGATACTAGATCTATTAAAGCATGTCTACTTCTGTTAAGGCACAAGCTTTAAAGCTTGCAAGTTATCTCAACTTGTACTCGTTTAAAAAATGAAGATGTACTCATGAAGGCCATGGCCTGTTCATCAGAATAATCAGATTAACTTTTAGCCTATCAAGATTCCCTGATTCTAACTTTAAGGATTTCACTGTTATGAAATTTAGTAGTAATATATTAATATTAATAATATCAAATATATTATTGAATATAATAGTGAAATAATAATTAGTTAAAATAATTGCGTACAATCTTCACTTACACAGCTTGACTTCTTTTTCAAGTGTTGGACCTATCATGCCCTTTGTGAGTTGCTTTTACTGCAAATGCTGAAAGATCATGCTGGAGACTCATGAACTATTTCACTCAACTAAATGCCTTGCTTTAATTAATAGTACATAATAGTATTAATTTTAATTAATACTACATAAGCTTAGAAACTTGAAAGCTTAGTTTGAAACAACTTCCTTCCTTCCTTCCTCCCTCCCTCCCTTCTCTTCCCATTCCTTTCACTTCCCATTCCTTCCCTTCCTCTAAATATGGAAGGGTTTCCTTCATTTGTTGTCTGCCATATGGAAACAAAAATCCCAGAATTTTCATCTAGCATGGACTTGTTTGCTGTGCATTCTAAGAAGCAGTCCCAAAACTTCAGGAAGGAATCAGGCTGGGAAATATACATTGTAGGCCAATTGGTGCACAATCCAGCAGCCACTATAAAAAGATATGCATGAGGAATGTCTGTATATACTCTAGTCTTTCTCAGTCTCTTACTTAGTAACTTGTTCTTTTGTATGCTGTTTTGATTAGCTTTTGGCAAATCTACAGAAAAAAAAAAATAGATTGGCATTTTTACTATTGGAAAGATAACTGCCACAATATCTTGCTCTGATATTCCACCATCTGGGTATATGAATAAGATCTACAATCATCTTAATAAATTTAATTTATCTGCATCAAGTGGGAATGAGGTCATTTTTCAAATATTAATGCCTTTTGTGAAGAGCTTAACATTTAACAACTAGAATGTCAAAATATTATTAACTTTCTATTTCTCTCATCAAATGGACAATTTAAGGCATTTAACAGCTGTTCTTTGTAAGAAGAACTAATCCCACTGAATGGTGTTCAGGAGTTCAAAATGGGCCATCCTCTCTAATCAGCACTTTATTTCATTTACCTGATAATGTAGTCAATACATTGGCATTTGGAACAGGCAGTTTATAGAAATTTCCCTTTGGGAAAACTGTGGATTTTCTGAATGTGATGAATTATTTCAAAAGCAGATAAAATCGTCTGCCATTCGTACAAGAAGTTTCAGTCTGGTGATAATATAACATTGCTAAATATGTTTAGCTTTTGAACATGTACTTATTGGTCAAAGAAGGATGGAAATGAATATATAAAATGTCAATTGACATCACTGAGGAGTGGCATTTTCTAGTGATCAAAGAAGGTTATGTTGAGTGATACAGAAAATAAGCTTCAGAAAAATATTGGTGTTAGGGCAAAGATATTTTAAAAAAACTAAACTATCATTTTGACATTGGCTCTTCAAAATATATGACAGAGGCCTTTCCAATCATCTGCTACCAGGTTCTTTTAATTAGAAATGGCAGGTATTGAACCCGATACTTTTAATTCGCTATATCTATGTTATAATGTTTTTCATTTGACCCCTCCCTCTCTTGCAATCACTTCTAGTCTGATTTATTCAATGTCCTTTATCTTGAGTTTGACTCCTGGTAATTTTGTGAACATGTCAATTGACTGATCTTGTCTGAGCTTAGCAGCTAAATAAGGTTCTATCTGGTTAGTATTTCAATGGGATATCTTCAGATAATAGCACCCTATCACTAGATTAATAAAGTAAAAAAAAAATTCAGAGGAAGGCAATGGCAGACTTTTGTGTCAGTTGAAAATGCAAAACACAATAGTGGATCCACTTGGGATGGAACCAGTAATGTACAATTGATCGCATCTGGTTCTTCTTTTCTGTTTAAATTGACCTTCCATGAAGAAAGTACCACTCCAATTTTTAAAGCACAGGTCTAACACTCTATCACTCTAAAATAGGCAACAAATCAACAACCTAAATATATTAAAATGAGGCACCTATCTCATTTCCTATCTAATCATTGATCTTCCAAGTGCCAGTGGGTAGGGCAAACTATGCAAGCAAAGATGCCTGCCAAGAATGCCTATTCATGTGGTCCAAGCAGCAATTGTAGTGTTATTCTGTCACCTAGTTAAACATCTTAGGGGCTTTACAGGGAAATTACTTAAAACTTCTGTCCCACTCACAGTAATGTTATTGATGATGAGATTATAACTGGGTTCTGAATTAAGCTATTTAGGAGAAAATAGCTTGATTTGTTGAAGACAATTCAGAATTAGAGAAGATAAACCATTATGCAATACTCTGGTGTTGTTCACATCATAGCATGACATGCCAAAATCCCAAAAAGTTTGCCTTTTCCTGAAATATAGCTATTTGTGTTTTTTTTTTTTAATGTCCTATGTTGGAAGGAATATTGTTCTTTCAATTTCTAAGAGCAATTCCATTTATTCTGATATATCAATTTAATTACTTGATTGTATTGCATTGATTAATTCATTGTAGTTGAAGTATATGAACCATATAATTAATCCATGGCAAGATCAAACTAGATCTGATAAATAAAAACTGTATATTTAAACCTGATCTGCATCAGTAATAAAAAAAGAGCATAAAGAATAATTTAAGAAGCAACATGAGTTGGTGGCTGAATAATTTTGATCCTTCTCTACTGGTAGCAGATCTGATTTTTTTTCAGCTATTTTCCCCCACAGTTGCAAAACATGGGAAAGAGAAAGGTGGCATCAGGTTTTCTAGAGATAAGCTGTGCAGGAACAGGGAAAGTCTGTCTTCCATACCTTTCTGTCACTTTGCCTTTTAAAAGCAATTTCTCACTTTTTGTAGTACAGCAAATCCACATTAAATGCAGAGATCTGCTATCATCTGGAGTAGTCTGGTCTGTAGAAAAAGTTTATGCAGAACATTACAGTTATCAAGAGCCCATGGCATGTATTTGTGTGTGCATGGATGCCCAAGAACACTCTAAGGATTAGAATATTAAAATGATTACATAAATCTTACATTAAGAATTATTTGATGTTTTCACAATTGATTCATTTGGTAAGAAAGGAGAATTTAGCACATAATTTTTTTCCTGTAATTTTACTGTCACCTTTAATGGCATAAAAATAAATAGAGAAATCACATGTAATAACAAATGGAATTTCCTCTTGCAAACTTGTCATGAATTGAAGAATGCAGAATTATTCAATCATAAATTCGTAGAACATAAATACAATTTTTTCATCAAAGCTTCAAGGATGATTAGATTATGCCATATCATGGGCTAATTAGCAGCCAAGTTTATCATGATTAAAGGAAGACTTAAAATAGATTCTTATTATTAAGGAAACAAAACAGAATACATTTTATCATAGCTTCATACTGGAATAAAATATAGAACAAATTAAGGTTAAATGCAGGCTGTACATACAACTTCTTGTTTGTTTTTAATTGAAGTATGTCTTATATCTCCTTTCAGTGGGGATTGAGATTGACACACACACACACAGAGTAAACATTAATTTTACTATATTTTGTCATAACACAATAATACAAAAGAAGTTGATTAGACTAACCAATAACAAAAAGTTGGAGTATGTCAAGATTTAGTTAAAATTTCTTTGATTTATTTCAACTCAAAGTATCATATTTTACAGGCGTGTGAAAAAGTCCAGAAAATTTTCTGATTATTTTGAAAGCCATCAGCATCTCATTTTAGCCATTGTCTATCCACAGCAGGATGAAGGCCTATTCTCTATGATTCGACAGAGAAAGTCTATTCAGTGATTGAGTTTAAAGAGATACAGGTAGTCCTTAGTGTATGATAATTTGTTCAGTGTTTGAAGTTTTTTTAGCCCTGAACAAATGGTGCTTATTGTTCTGTACAGTCATTTACATTCTTGTAAATGCCGCACTGTGATTGGTCAAAGCGTGCAGTGATCCGATTGGTCGAGCGAGCCGCACTGATTGGCCCACTGCGGATCTCCCGCGATTGGTGGAAACTAATCGCGGGAGATTCAAAGCGGTGCCATTGGTTGCGGCCACCGTGGCTTGGAAATAAAAAGCCACTGTTTTTCCCCCGGAACCTGAGCCGTTCTCGGGACCAATAAAAGAGCTGAACCAAGTCACTGAGTCCTGGTCTCCTTGCCGCAATGGACACAACACTGGCGACGAGGGTGGGATCCCAAGGCTAATCCCCCACCAACACGTGTCCGGAAGAAACGAGACCGATGAGATGGCCAGCATCGCACCGCCCGCGCCCTTTAATCCCGCTACCGAGGACTGGGAATCATACACAGACAGATTCCTCATGTTCCTCGAGTGTAGCAACATGAAGGACGCCGCCGGGCCGAAGAAAAGAGCCGTCTTCCTGACACACTGCGGGCCCGCAGTGTTCAAGATGGCAAAAGCTCTAGCGAACCCCATGGACGTCAAGGAGATGGACTGGGCCGACCTCGAACCATTGCTTCAGAACCACTATGCTCCCACCGTGCCCATCCACATCAGGCGGCACGATTTCTACTGGTGGGACCAGAGATCGGGTGAGAACATCAGCGATTTTGTGGCTGAGCTATGAAGCCTAGGGGGCATGTGTGGGTTCTCAGACATGGATGAGGCCAAACGGGACCGCGTCGTGCTCGGACTCTGAGACCCAGTCCTACAGAGCCGACTGATGGCCAAAGGTGACATCGCCCTTGCCGACGCCATTGCTGAAGCCACCGCAGCCAAGGCAACACGGAAATCAGTGAACCGCATGCGGAGACCGGACACCGGAGAGTGCACTGCGACTGCCGACCCAGGATGGGCGACCGAGGCCCACCCGGAAGCAAGTCACCGTGAGACCACCACCCATCATGGCGAATTCCACTCCGCCTCCAACACCATGGGTGAGGAGGAGGAAATCCACCGGCTCCAGACAGGATGTGACTGGCGTGATCGGTGGAGTCGTTAGTCAGGGACCATATATGTCGGGTGCGGGGGCGACCACCCTCGATCAGAGTGCCATTTCTTCAATGCAGTCTGCCGGCACTGCGACAAAAAGGGTCACATCACCAGAGTCTGCTGATTGAGGAAGGCCTACAGCCCCAGACAGGACCACAGCGACTGGAGACGTGACAGCACACCCCCCAGGGCCAGAGATCACCAAGCCGAAAGCCAAAGGGACCGGGGCAGACGGAACCAATGAGGTAGCGAAACCCGGCGAAAGGAGGAAACCCACCAGATGGTCATCATCGGCCACACATCAACCACCAACACCCGAAAAGTCTACATGGAGGTAGGCATTGAAGGCGAGCCATGCAAAATGGAGGTGGACTCCGGGTCCTACCTCTCCATGGTCGCCTGGCAAGAAATCAAGCGCTTGGTGCCTACCATTCACAAGAAGGGACTAGAGAACCAAAAACTAATAATCAAGGTCTACCAGGGAAACCGCATCCCGGTAGTCGGAACTGGACAATTCCAGGTAACATTCAAGGGCCACACAGCAAAGCTTCCCCTGACAATCGTGGACCAAGACCGACCCAGCTTTTTGGGACTACAATGGTTTACACCGCTCGGCATCGAGGTTACGGGCATAAACCTCATCGCAGAGGTCGATTGGGAACAGCAACTGGCACGGGACTTCCAGGAAGTGTTCGACGGCACCCTAGGCAAGTACCGAGGGCACCCTATTTCCTTCAGCTTAGACCCCAACATTCCCCCAATACGCCTAAAACCAAGGTGGGTACCTTTTGCACTATGGCCAAAAAGATGAGCAAATTGACAAGCTTATCAAGCAAGGGGTCCTACAACCAATCGACCATGCCCAGTGGGAGACCCCAATAGTCACCCCAGTCAAGCCCGATGGGTCAGTAAGAATCTGAGGGGACTATAAGGCCACCCTAAATTGTGCCTTACAACAAAGCACCTACCCCGTCCCAGTAGTGCAGCACCTTCTACACTCACTGGAGGGAGGCAAGGTTTTTGCGAAGCTCAACCTGGTGCAAGCATACCAACAGCTGCCGGTAGACATAGAAACCGCCGAGGCGCAAACCATAGTCACCCACCGGGGAGCGTTTCGCTGTAACCGACTCCAGTTTGGAGTCAGCGTGGCACCGGGAATTTTCCAGAGCCTCATGGAGAGACTTTTGCAAGGAATTAAGGGGGTGGTGCCCTACTTCGACGACATGCTGGTGTCGGCAGCCAACCATCTAGAACTAGAGGGTTGTCTAAGGGAGGTACTAACAAAATTCAAGGAAACTGGGCTAAAAGTGAAGAAAGAGAAATGCCAGCTTTACACAGAGCGGGTCGAGTTCCTAAGATACCTCCTAGACCGGCACGGCATCCACCCAACCGCAAACAAAATCAGAGCCATTAAGGAGGCCCCCACGCCTAGGAATAAAACTGAACTGCAGGCATTTCTGGGACTGCTTAATTTTTACAATGTTTTCCTGCCCCAAAAGGCGACCGCGGCAGAGCCTTTGCATAGGCTTTTGGACAAGGCGGCCACCTGGACTTGGGGGAAACGTGAGGAAGCCGCTTTCAGGAAAACCAAGGACCTGCTCACCTTGGATGTCGTCCTCATCCAATACAATGAGAACCTACCACTTGCCGTCACATGCGACACCTCACCCTTCGGCATCGGCGCTGTCTTCAGTCACACACTCCCGGATAGAAAAGAAGCACCCATCGCCTTCTTTTCAAGGACACTCACCAAACCAGAGAGGAACTATAGCCAGCTGGACAAGGAGGCCCTGGCTATCATTGCAGCAGTGAAGAGGTTCCACAAGTACCTCTACGGCCGCACGTTCACCATTATCACAGACCACAAGCCACTGTTGGGAATCCTGGCAGGAAACTGGGCCACCCCGAACATCCTATCTCCCAGAATGACAAGGTGGTCCGAATTCCTTGCCGCCTACAGCTACCGGCTCACACACCGACCCGGTAAGACCATCACCCACGCAGACGCCTTGAGCTGCTCGTCGTTACCCGACCTAGACACCAACCCAGCATCCACGACGACCACCCTCAGCATAGAGACTCTGCCCGATCTACCCATAACCGCATCAGACATTGCCCGCGAGACTAATAAAGACAAACGTCTGGCGCGAGTGTTACATTGGGTAGAAAAAGGGTGGCCGGAAAAAGATGACGACGAAGCATTCAGGACATTCCGGAACCGGCAAACAGAACTCTCGCTACAAAAAGGGTGTGTACTTTGGGGGGATAGGGTTGTTATTCTGGAAAAGCTACGAGGGAAGGTATTGGAGTTGTTATACAAGGGGCACCCGGGCATAGTTAGAACAAAAGCCCTAGCCAGAAGTTACGCTTGGTGGCCAGGGATGGACAAGCAAATCGAGGCTTGGGTGGCAAGATGTGAATGCTGCCAAGAAACCAGATCAAGCCCTCCCGCGGCACCGATCCTGGAATGGGAAACCCCCAGGGGACCATGGTCCAGGATCCACATAGATTTTGCCGGGCCCACTAAGGGACATACATTCCTTATAACAGTAGATGCTTACTCCAACTGGTTGGAGGTAAGCAACATGAAAACCACCACCACGGAGGCTGTGACCAAGGAACTTAGCAAGCTATTCGCAACCCACGGCCTCCCAGATGTCATCGTGTTGGATAACGGGCCCCAATTCACCTCGCTAGAATTTGAAAAATTCCTAGTGGAACGGGGCATACGACATGCACTGACAGCTCTGGCACATCCGGCGGCGAACGGAAGGGCGGAATGGATGGTTCAATTTACAGAAAAAACCATCCAAAAAATCGAACATGGGGAAATCCAAGAAAAAATAAATAAAATGCTTTTTATACAACATATAACCCCAAACACGACAATGAACAAAAGCCCGTCAGAGCTACTAATGGGGAGGAAAATAAGGTCCCCACTCGACAGACTGCACCCCACATACAACCCGGAAAAAAACCCCAAACTCCTCTAGCGAGCACCGGTCCTTTGCGCCAGGCGACGTCGTCTACGCAAAGAACCTAACCGGAGACCCACTGAGGGTACCAGCAACCATAACCCAACTGACAGGTCCCCGCTTGTACCAGCTGCAAACAACCAATGGATGAGCGTGGAAACGCCACATCGATCAATTAAGATCGAGAACAATCACAGGACACACAACCAACACGCAATCAAACACAGACAATCCCCCTAATACAAGCCAAGAGGGGAGGAATACCCCAGGAACCTAAACCCAATAGGAAGAAACCAGCAACACTTACCGACTAACAGCCAGCTCAAAGCCTCACCAGGAAGAAGCAGCCAGGCCAGCTCAACCAGCCCAGAAAGACTAGGCGGGAGCGGCGAAAACCACAGCTCAACCAGCCCGGGTAGACCGGGAGGGAGCCACGACAAGAGGCCCAGCGACACCTTCCAGGCGGTTCCATCAACGAGGCCGAGAGCAACAGAGAACCCGACTGAACCAGCCGGGAGCCAAACAACAACTAATCTGCGCAGGTCCAGTAGGCAAGTACAGAGCCCCCCTACTTATGGGACTACGTCACATAGGACCGAACCAAGAGGGGAGGGGTGTTCTGTACAGTCATTTACATTCTTGTAAACGCTACGCTGTGATTGATCAAAGCGCGCAGTGATCCGATTGGTCGAGCGAGCCGCACTGATTGGCCCGCTGCGGATCTCCCACGATTGGTGGAAACTAATCGCAGGAGATTCAAAGCGGTGCCATTGGTTGCGGCCACTGCGGCTTGGAAATAAAAAGCCGCTGTTTTTCCCCCCGAAACCTGAGCCATTCTCGGGACCAATAAAAGAGCTGAACCAAGTCACTGAGTCCTGGTCTGCTTGCCACGACGGACACAACACTTATGATCAGTCCTTGCAATTCTGACTGTTCTAACCCCACATAGTCATTTGATTACAATTTGGATATTTGACAAACAGTATTTTCAACTGTGCTGGAGAAACAACTTGGTAGCCACCCTACCATAAACATTGCAGCCATGGCATTTGTCCCAGTTTAAGATTCCATGTGGCCTTCAAGAACAGTCCAAGGGAATGCAAATTACAGAAGTAGAAGTACAAAAGTAGACAAGGGCACAAGTGTCAATCTTCCATTGAGAGTCCATTGTATTAGACATAGTGACAATTGTCATACCAGCCAAAGCTGAACAAAGGAGCCCTAAGGAGCATCAGATTAGAAGCATCAAAAGCCAAAGATAGTATAATCCCAGAATCAGAAATCTCTTTAATGAATAGCTGCTTTGTCTTCCTTTGATTGATTCTGAGCCAGTTTTTCCCCATCTGCATCCTGACAACCTTACAAACTAAGTCTTTTACCATACTACTTATTTGGTCATATGGAGAGACATGTAACTGGTATCATTGACAAGCCAATGCTATTCATCCTGAATCAACAGATGATTGACTTTTCCCAGGGGTTTTATGTAAATGTTAGAATGGAGAGGAGACTGAGTCTTGGAACACTATGGTGGATGTTTCCCACTCACCCTCCTCTCCTGCCCCGCCATTTGATCTACCCATTAAGGAAGGAATAGAATCACTAAAACAGTGCTTCTAATCCTTAATTATCCTAATCAGGAGAGATGGATGCTATAGTTGACAATGCCAAACACTACAAAGAGGTCCAGCAAGATAAATTTTGCTACATGCCCTGCAGTTCCCAAATGCACATCTTCCATGAAGGCAAATGATGTGTACAAATTTAAACCTGACTCTTAAAGAACCAGATAATCTATTCCTATTAGGATTCTCTGTAATTTACATTTCACTTTCTTATTAAATGAGACAACTCTGTGATATAGTCAACAAAATTATTGTATGCAGTCTTTGAAAGGAACTGAATCACTAGGACACACAAGGAAACTTGTATGATTTCAAAAACAAAATACTGTCTGATCATACGATTTGCTATATAGCCCTGTTTCCTAAACGTTTATGTTCAATAATGTTCAATAATATATTTTGTTACAGAATGATAATTATGCCAGGATTATAAAAGAATATTGCCTGAATAAATTTTGAAGAAGTGAAAAACAAGTTAAGCAGTATGACAGCATATCATTTAAAGACAATAGTGTTCCAAATTCCATTAGTATTTGTTGTGAATCAATAAATACTTAATAAAGATTATTAAGAGCTTGAAGCAAAGTGCAGGGTTCTGGCCCTGCACTTCTGATTGGCCGATAATAGCGACATCGGATTGGTCCATTCAGGAGAATCTGATTGGCTATTAACGAGCCTCTCTCATTGGTTAATGCAGCTAGCGCTCCCTGTGTTTTCATTGGTTAAATACTCAAGAGCTTGCCTATATAAAGGGGGCCGTTGCAACCATACAGCTGAGCTGTTACTCATGTAAATAAAGAGTTTGAAGTTCACTGTTCACCGGCTCGTCTCCTCCTTAGCGCGCATGCACAGAACATAACACTGGCGACGAGGATGGGATGTGGAGACGTCAGAGCTGACTGAACGACGAAGAATGATAACAGAGCACGTGGCTGAAACGCACCAACAGCAGAACCATGTCCGGCAGTGTCATACCACCCACTCCATTTGACCCGGAACAAGAAGACTGGGGCTCATATATGGATCGCTTCCAGATGTTTCTGGAAGCCAACAATTTGAAGGATGCCACTACCGGAAAGAAACGAGCGGTATTCCTAAATCATTGCGGGCCAACTGTATTCAAGATGGCCAAGGCACTAGCAAAACCGGCAGAAGTAAAGTCTATGGACTGGGACGTCCTCAAACCCCTGCTGAGGGCTCACTATTCACCGACTGTACCAACGCTCGTGAGAAGGCATGAATTTTATCAGAGAAGTCAGCAAAAGGGTGAAAGTGTTGCTGATTTCATAGCAGATCCCTGGAATCTGGGAGGCCTATGCGAGTTTGCCAACCTAGAAGAAGCCCTAAGAGACCGAATAATTCTGGGATTAAATGCACCAGGCACTCAGAGTAAACTAATGGCGAAGGGCGACATTAGCCTTAAAGATGCCATAGCTGAAGCTACTGCAGCAGAAGCAACCAGAAAGTCAGCTGCCCAAATGCGCCGCACCCACGCACCACTTCGCCAACTCGCCCACGAAATTTCACCTCAGTCAGAGGGACAGCTGGATACAGCCCACCACGAGGACCTCGAATCATCGTCAGAAAGCGATGAGGAAGAGGTCCATCGACTTCGGTCCAAACGAGACCAACGCCAGAAATCGCAGTACCAATGTGCCGGGTGTGGAGCAAGCCACCCCTGGTCAGAATGCAAATTCCTCGATGCGCTCTGCCATGTGTGCGGGAAAAGAGGACATATTGGATGGGTCTGTAGAAGCAAGCCAGGACCCAGCCAGCCCTTGAGGGGGGCTAACTATCGCCAACCGACGGGAAGTCGTCCTGTGAAGCGAGAAGCTGTGAACCACCAATGGAACAACCACTCCTACAGAAACAAAACCCTAAACCACCCGACGAAGCGAGAAGAGGCTCACCAATGATCACGATCGGTCACGCCTCATCTCTTGACACCAAAAAGATCCGAATGAAAGTGGCCATCGAAAACCAGCCCTGCCTGATGGAAGTCTATTCCATCGATCCCCACTATCCAGAGGCAAGACCTCAGATTCCAAAGACTCATACTCAAGGACTATCAGGGAAATCGAATCCCGGTCGTTGGATCCAGCCGAGTCCGGGTATCGTTTAAGAACCGTACATCATTCCTACCCCTGACTGTAATCGACAGGGATCAGCCTAGTTTGTTAGGCCTCCAATGGTTCGCTCCACTCGGAATTGAAGTAGCCGGCATTCACCGAACCTGCAGCAGTGATTGGGAAGAAGACCTCGTCCACGAATTCCAGGACGTCTTCGCAGAAAAATTAGGTGAGTACAAGGGGACCTCGATATCATTTAACCTCAATCCCGAAATAGCTCCCATCCGCCTTAAGCCTCGTCGAGTTCCATATGCCCTTAAACCAAAGATTGATGAGCAGCTTGATAAATTAATAGCTCAGGGTGTGTTAGAAGTAACCGATCACTCTCCCTGGGAAACCCCAATCGTAACACCCATCAAGCCGGATGGATCGATAAGAATTTGTGGGGACTACCGAGCCACCCTGAACCATGCCCTTCAACAAAACGCTTACCCGGTACTGGTGCTGCAACACCTCCTCCATTCCCTGGGGGGCAGAAAAGTCTTTGCTAAACTAGACTTAGCCCAGGCATACCAACAACTGCCTGTTGACAAAAAAATGGCAGAGGCCCAAACGATCGTTACGCACCAAGGTGCGTTTAAATGTAACTGACTCCAGTTCGGAGTGAGCGTAGCCCCAGGAATCTTTCAAAGCTTGATGGAGAGGCTATTACAAGGGATAAAAGGTGTTGTCCCATATTTTGATGATGTGTTAATTGCTGCCCCAACTCAGAAAATACTAAAGGAACGCCTGAGGTTGGTTCTCCAGAGATTTAAAGACTCGGGTCTCAAAGTTAAAAAAAACAAGTGTCATTTATGTACGGATCGTGTAGAATTTTTGGGATATTTAATTGATAGTCAAGGCATTCATCCCACCGATAACAAACTTAGGGCAATCAAGAACGCCCCAAAACCCCGGAACAAGGCCGACCTCCAGGCTTTTCTGGGTTTTATCGATTTTTATAACATTTTCCTGCCTCACAAAGCAACCGTAGCTGAACCCCTACATTGTTTATTGGACAAAAAAGCAACCTGGGTATGGGGACACAGAGAAGAACAGGCGTTTCGACATGTGAAAAATTTATTGACTTCTGATGCTGTTCTGATGCAGTATAATGAGACTTTGCTTTAACGATCACATGTGATGCATCCCCATTCGGAGTGGGCGCCATTTTAAGCCACATTTTGCCAAATGGTAGTGAAGCCCCTGTTGCCTATTTCTCAAAGACGTTAGCAAAAGCAGAACGCAATTACAATCAAATTGATAAGGAGGCCGTTGCTATAGTGTCCGCGGTTAAGAGATTCCATGAATATGTGTATGGCCGAGCCTTTACCATAGTGACTGACCACAAACCTTTGCTGGGAATAATAGTGCGAGATAGGCCAACACCATATATATTATCTCCCAGAATGACCCGCTGGTCAGAATTCTTGGCAGCATATAATTACAAGTTGCAACATCGCCCGGGGAAGGCCATTCCCCATGCCGACGCATTGAGCTGCGCACCTCTTCCAGAAACCATTGATGACCCCGCTCTGACGGTAACAACACTGCAGATTGAGACACTTCGAACGCTGCCATTAACAGCCCGAGATATCGTGATGGAAATGAAACGCAACCCCATTTTAGCATGAGTCCTCAGTTGGGTCGAGCAGGGATGGCCGTTGGACCAGATACCTGACGACTATGCCCCATTCAAGAATCGACAAATGGAACTATTTTCATAGAAGGGCTGCATTATCTGGGGTGATAGAGTTGTCGTCCCAGAGCGGTTGTGACCAGCGATACTAAGAACCTTGCATGATGGCCACCCCGGCATCGTGCGTATGAAAGCCCTCGCACGAAGCTACGCGTGGTGGCCAGGTATTGACAAGCAGATTGAGACATGAGTAAAAGCTTGTCACAAATGCCAGGAAGTAAGCAACGCCCCTCTGAAAGCAACCCCGACTGAATGGGAAACACCGAGGGGACCATGGTCCCGTATTCATCTGGACTTTGCGAGACCTACCAAGGGACACACATTCTTATTAATGGTGGATGCCTACTTGAACTGGCTTGAAATCCATGAAATGAGGAATACAACAACTGAAACAGTCCTCAGGAAACTAGACAGACTCTTTGCGACACACGGATTACCAGACATTCTAGTATCCAACAACGGGCCCCAATTTACCGCGCTGTCCTTCGAACAGTAACTGGCGGACCACGGTATTCGCCATGCGCTAACTTCACCGGGCCATCCTGCGGCCAACGGAAGGGCCGAGTGCATGGTACAATTCGTCAAGAAAACCTTGCATAAAATGGACTATGGCGATATAGAAGACAAGATTAACCGGATACTCCTTTTGCAGCATATCATTCCGCACAGCGTCACCAATAAAACTCCCACCGAGTTGTTAATGGGACAGAAGCTCCGCTCCCACCTCGACCATCTGCATCCATCATATGAACCTGAAAAACCACATGGTTCCAGCGGGAAATGCCGCAATTTCCAGGTAGGCGACTTGGTTTTCGCTAGGAACTTTTCAGGCGATCCGTTGTGGGTCGAGGCAACTGTAGTACAAGTAACCGGCCCTAGATCGTACCGCGTGAAATGTCACGACGATAGAATATGGAAGCGCCATATTGATCAGCTGCATTCAAGGCTACAGTCGGGGATCTCTGAGCCCCCTGATTTCCAAACCGAGGGGAGAGGAGATACCAAGGAAGCTGAATTTGAAGCGGCAGAAAATTTAAGGGGAAGTAATGACCGCTCAGAGGCAGCACATGATGGATCCGGAATAGGGGTGGCCTCGCCTCAAAGAGATGCCGAGAGCAGTAGCAACAACGAAAATTTGAATACGGAACGGGAGGCACCCTCTTCACCAGATAACGTCCTACCCCAACAAGAGTGTAGCCAAATACCAGGAGAACAACACAAATCAAATAGACAATCAAAACAACCTGCCTTACCTACCTCAAAGACTACGTGACCACACCCCTTAAATGGAACCCGGGGGGAAGGGGTGTTGTGAATCAATAAATACTTAATAAAGATTATTAAGAGCTTGAAGCAAAGTGCAGGGTTCTGGCCCTGCACTTCTGATTGGCTGATAATAGCGACATCGGATTGGTCCATTCAGGAGAATCTGATTGGCTATTAATGAGCCTCTCCCATTGGTTAATGGAGCTAGCGCTCCCTGTGTTTTCATTGGTTAAATTAGTTAAGAGTTGCCTATATAAAGGAGCCCATTGTGGCCATTGAGCTGAGCTGTTTTCACATGTAAATAAAGAGTTTGAAGTTCACTGTTCACTGGCTCGTCTCCATCCTTTGCACCCATGCACAGAACTTAACAGTATTGATTACACCTAATATTTCTTAATTTGTACTAGTCTGCAAAATAATTCTATTTGCAGGAAAGCCATTAGCCTCATGTTGAAGGAAAGATGAAATTTATGTTTCAAATAACTGAATAAGGTAGCTCCTATCAGATTGGAAAATTGTTGGAACTGCTAAGAACGGAACTGTACTTGCAAATCAATAAAGCACTTCCCAGAGTAAGACTCAAGCAGAACATGGCACGAAGACCCAGCAACTTCTACATGCCATTTGTATTTGTTCCCATTCCCTTGGAAATTGATTTGTCTTCCAAGTCTCTAATCTCACTAGGAAAGAATACTAACAAATCAAAATTAGGGGTGGGATAATTACAGGCCTACAGACTCAACCCAACCAGTTTGTTCATTCCAAAAGGGGTTGATAATGTTCCTAGCCTTTGTACAGAAAGGATGGGAGGCCAAGAAACCCAACATCTCAGCTAGAACCCTTCAAAGTTTAAGAAACACTTTCCTTCTTCATGGGCCCTTGAATCTCAAGGCAGGAAAAATCACCATGTTGTAACATGTTTTGATGTAGAGAGAGGGCCCTTTGCTACCTTTAAAAATTGATTTCTGGGAATCTTAACTCCTGTTTTGGAAACAGGCATAAAGGAATTTGGAGCCGACCATGTGGAAGATACGAGAGAGAAAGGATGAATGACCAATTAAGGAGGAACTTGGAAAAGAGGTTATATAGTCCAAATAATAGAGGTAAGCCTAAGAGAGAAATTCCAAATAACCCCACATTGTTTGTATTTTAAATGGGAGAGACAGAAACTTGGACAGTGGCTTTCAAAATTCTGTTAATAAATCCTACAACGGCAAAGTTGTGGCAGTCCCGGAATTCCTCTGGTGTCTGTTTCTTGATCTGGCCTACTTCAAAGGGTTGGCACTGCTTTTATTTTGTATGGTGATAAGATCAGAGCTGACCTAAGATATGCTGCAGAGAAGATAAAAAAATTATGCCTTCTCCACCTACTTCAAAGCCAAAGTTGGCTTATTTTTGCAGAAAAGCCTACAAACTCTGTTCTGTAAAAGCAAAATACTTAAACAATAAATAATAGTTTCCTTTTCAAAATTTTAAAAATCAGTTGAACAAAGACTTAATTCTCACTAACTTAACCTATCGGGTACTTATTTTATCTCTGTACAATGCTAGCTCCAGAAATAAATCTAATTCTGGAAATTAGATATTACTTTTCTTTGTCAGTTCTGCACAATAACAGGAGTTTTAAAAACAGAAATAGGAAAACCTTGAAAAGTTTTTTTACAGTGGGAAAATACTGATAATAACAGGTTCATTCATTTTAAGAGGGGACAATATGTCTGATTAGACTTCCACTAATGTTAAAAAAAAAAAAAAAAAACCTTTCTGCAAATCTTTCAGAAAAAACATAGTTGATAAATTTAAGCGTTGTCTCTACCGTTTCATCAGACATTTTACACAGCAGAAGTTATTAGCTTATTTGAAGCTTCTTTTTATATGGATTTTATGTAAATGTATATGTTGCAACGCATGGCGGTTATAAGCAAGAAAAGGACAACACTGGCAATTTAGAAGGTGTTTTAACCCAATGAACGCTGGGAGAGGAAAAAGAAGATTTGTGCTTATATTGTCAAGTAGGTATACAAATGTAGCAGTTGTTCTGAAATACATTACTACTATTGACCTTACCCCTTTCCTAAGAGGTCTATAGGGGGCGTGCATAAGCACACCAACGTGCCTACTGTCCCTGTCCTATTGATTCTTTTACTTTTCTTATATGTACCCATTTCATGTATTCATAACTAAAACTATACTTATACCTATTATCTTATAAGCAATTGACAAATCAAAATAAATAAATAAAAATAAAAATAAACATTCTGTCCAGCATAAAGCAAACTTGCCCTCACGTGGCAGTTTTAACACAGCGGTGTCAAACTCACATCATCACATGATGTATCAGGACTTTTTTCCACCTTCACAAAACTGGGCATGGGTGTGACCAGCACATGATGCTTCTGGCCCATGGGCCAGGACCTTGACAGGCCTGTTTTAATATAACAGTATGTAGCTGAGAAGCCACACAGATGGATGAATATGTTTTTACAATTACATGCAATAATATTTTTACAATGGCAAAACCTGAAATTAAGGCTTAAAAGCTACTGAATGTGAACAACAGCATCAATGAAAGCAAAGCAGCTTACTCATTTAATCTTGCTGATTAAAACAAACAAACAAATGGAAGGTTGGGTTTGGTAAAGAATAACTAGCTTTAGAGTCATGAAGTTCATTTGTGATAACCTTCACACCTCAAGGTACCACTGTTTTCACTCTCCAATCTCTCAGAAGCCATCTGAAGATGTGTTACTTTAATTTTTGTTGAACTAAAATGCTGGGAACAACAACAAAAAAATCAGCAATAAGCCATTTCTCTGGCTGGCTTCTTAGGGACAGAAAAGATAATGACAAAAAGGTCAAAACTCTTGTTAACTTCACCTCTTGCCTTGTTTTTTTTTTCCTATCCTGCTACACAGAACATAGCCTCATAGAACTTGAACCCTTTTTTACAGGTAAATAGATGGTGATGCTTATGTTTTTTTCTTCTTACTTTTCAGTGAATTTAATTGCACCACACCTGAGCCCACAAACAAAAATATCAGCCCAGTTCTTCTCTTGACCTTGTAGGAGCGCAAGCTTTCATCTCAATTCTACACTCGTGTGGATCTTATTATCAGAATAAAAGAAGGAGATGGGATTTGAGAATTATGGACACAATGTAATTATCCTGGAAAAATAGAATAGAAAAAAAAAATAATGAAATGAATAATCCCTACTCTGTCAGTCCTAAATATTTTAGTCCATTTAAAATATTCAAGAAAAAAATGAAATAATTTTAAAAAACTATGTATTGTTAATATGTTTATCAAATGCCTTATCTGGTAAACTACTAGATTCAAACAAATATTTAAAAAAATAGAAGGGGTTGGTGTGCCTTTTTATGCTTATAATCAATTGATATCGCCACAGTTGGAAGGACATACTTGAGCAAGTAAATTTAATTCCTGTTTGAAAATTATTTAGAAACTAGGAGCACATACAATTGCTTCTATGTTTAATTGACCATTTGGGTCCTATTAAATAAACTTATTTAAAAGTTAATTGGTTAATTTTATAACAAAATTATATGCAAACTATTTTTGGTATCTAATGGATATAAATTCTTCCAAATGTTTCACTTTTCTTTTCTTTTTCAATCAATAAAAACCAAAAGTAATTTAAAAGTAATCTCTGAATGTCTGTATTTCTCTTCCTAGTTTAATATATTTCAAGGATTACCATCTGCCATAAGAACCTATATACATTTGAAATGTGCACTGAAATTAATTGCAACTTGCAAGTGGTATTTAAGTGTAGACCCATGCAGCGTAGTCCAAATGAAACACAATAAAGTATGGGTGACTTGAGAGGGATCTCCAAATTCCAAATATCGGCACAAAAAATGAAATTATACAAAACACTTGTTGAGGAAATTCCCCGTTAGGAGAATGAGCGCACACAGGGAGACGTAGTGAGAGTGATGAAGAATAACACACAAACAGCACACAGCTACACTGTATAGTAAAATGTAGGTTTTTACTTCCAGTAAAACTGTTAAGCAAAGTTCAACAAACAGTCCAAGTCATTCACAGTTAAAGCAGTCAGTTTTCAGTCCAGGGATGATCCAATAAAAAAGTCCAGTATCAAAAACAGTTCAGTAACAGACTTACATCAAATCCAAGAAGAACTATGATCAGTCAATAGGGAAAAATGTAGGAATGGCAACACTCTCAGCAACAATAAAACAGGACTAAACAGCCCAGGTTTCTGGCTCCATCTTATGGCCGTTTGAGGAACCACACCCAATTACAATTTTAGCATTTCCTTAAAGAGACAGTATTAAAATGTCTATCCTGGTTTATATATTTTCCAACCCAACTGTTAGGTGACTTACATTCCTAACAAGACTGCTATCTTTTCTTCAATCAGGACCTGCAAGTCTAAAAGTATTAGCAAAACATGCACCATTTCCAACTGGAAAGTGTTACTCCTTTTGGACCTAAAACTAGACAATTTCTCAGAGCAAATGCCTTTGAACTCATTGAGTGCCATCCTGTTTTTTCACATCTAGACCTTAACTCCTTTGAAGGAATGGGACATAATCTCTGTTCCATTGCCTGGTTGGTATAGCATTGGGATATACAGCTAGGTTTAATTGGAATATTGATAATAACCAATGGTATGGCATTGGAGGAAGTTACCCAACAATGATTTAGATATTAGATAGGAGCAGGGAGCATCAAGTTTCAAGGAAGTTCACAAAGTCAGGAATCTGGCTTTACCTAATCCTTTTTTTTTCAACATTATTTGGAACATCCATGAAAAAGTATAAGACTCATTGCCAGATAGTTTAAGGAAAAATAGAAAAGGCAATTTTATGCACACTTTCAGAAATTGAATCCTAATCCTAATCTCCATATTTCATTTAAAAAGTGGAAAAGTTAGTCTTTCTAGAAGTCATCATGATGATATAAAATGTATGCTTACTCTTTTGTTCCTATTCCTTTGTAAGAACTTTTCAATAATTTTTAAAATATTTATTAATAAAATCAATAAATATTAATTAAAAATTGAAACAGCAATTGATGTCTGGAAAAGAAACTATTGAAAGTTATTTTTAAGCAATAGTAATAAACCTCCCATTTACAATGAGTTCTCTGCAATAAAATGCATTTAACAATCCTAGACTTTTGTTATTGTTATCATTGGACAATTGAGAGAGAGAGAGAGAGAGAGAAAGAGAAAGAGAGAGAGCGTGAGAGAATGAGAGAGAGATGCATCTATTAATACATACTCTTGCACATCTATTTAAAACAGGATTTTCCTATATTTTTCATAGTGGATAAAAATATTGACAATGTTATTAATACTCTTACTTTGTATGGATTTAAAAAATAAGGAAATGTTATGAGAAAATGAGACTTGAAACTGAGTATAATGGTACAATTTATTGGGAAGAAAGTGATAATAATGAAAGTACACAAAGAGATAGAAATTGCAAGTTTTTCTTTCTCCTTCTTCCTGGATTGACCTTCTCTGCCTCTCAGCACAGAAGCTGTTTGGAAATTAGTATTTTCTCATGGACTGTTGCAGTAAAGAATTTGATATATGACTTGTCTATATGTTATCTACAGAGCAGAATCTGCAACAGACAGAGACTGCAAGCTGAGCCGGAATGCCACTGCATAATTGATAGAAGTCAGGGAAAGTATTGATTTATTGGAGTCATATCTTCACCTTTTTGCCAAAATGGCACTTGAGGCAGCAGCAGTAAGGAAAAAAAATAAAAAATAGAATCATACAGCAACAGAAATAAATCAAATAAAACAATTCAAATGCAATAATAAAAAGAGACAGAGCAGCCAATCAATTACAGTAAAACATATTTAGCAGACATACTAGAATAAAGGCAAAGCCTCTGCTTCAGTAAGGATATAATTTATTTTTACATAAGACAAGTAAGAAAAAGCCATTGCAAACATCCTTACATATCTACCTATAATGTGCCTTTAAGCTGCTAAATTTGCAGAAAAGGTTCTTTTTTTGAAATATCGTCCATGATGGCTTCATGGGAGAATATCGACTTTCAAATAGCTGGTGTCAAGTCACATGTGGCTTTATATAGGTAGTAACTGGCACTTTAAATTTTGCCTAATTACTGAGTTTATTTGAAGAAATAAGATAGTCTATTTAACTCAGGGATGTCAAACTCCCAGCCCATGAGCCAGATGAATCATGAGCTGGCCACACACACGTCCGGCTTAGCAAAGGGGGAAAAAGTCCTGATATGTCATGTGATGCTGCTGTGATGATGTGAGTTTGATACCCCTGACTTGATTGATTCATTAATAGTATAAACACATAATTTTCAATCAGGCTGGAGGATTAAACAGCTCCATACTCAATATGTGATAATTCAGGGGAAATATACAGATAGTCCCTTTACTTGCGATCACAATGGAGTACAAAGTTTCTGTTGTTAAGTGAGTCATTTGTTAAGTGAGTATTGTCCCATTTTACAACCTGTCTTACTGCAGTTGTTAATGAATCATTGCAGTTTATTTATTTTATTTTATTTATTTTGTCAAGCAATTATAAGATAACAGGTATAAATATAAACATAGTTATGGATACATGAAATGGATACATGTAAGAAAAATAAAAAAGAAACAATAGGACAGGGACGGTAGGCACGTTGGTGAGCTTATGCACGCTTGATAAGTTACAAAACCCAGTTGTTAAGTGAATCTAGCTTCCCCATTGACTTTGCTTGTGAGAAGGTCGCAAAAGGAGATCACATGACCTTGAGACATAGCAACGGTCATAAATATGAACTCGTTGCCAAGCACTTGAATTTTGAGCACATGATCATGGGGATGCTGCAAGGATTGTAAGTCTAAAAAATGGTCATAAGCCACATTTTTTGGTGCCATTGTAACTTTGAACAGTCACCAAACAAACTATTGTAGGTCAAGAACAGTGGTGATATGCTACTGGTTTGGACTGGTTCACCCAAACCGGTAGTAAAAAAAAGCCTCCAGCTATCAGCTGAGAGAAGGGAAAAAAGCCACAGAATCAGCCCTTTCACCCACCTCTGTGCTTTTCTCTTCTTTATCCTCTCAGCTGATTGGCACTGCAGGCATCAGCTGGTGTGAGGAAATCTGTGCACGCACATTCACCAAACCGGTAGTGGAACAGGTAGGATCCCACTGCTGGTCAAGAACTACCTGTAATTGTACCATGCATCATCATGATTAGTCTTGACACATTCTATCATCATTTTTGATAGAATAAAACTGAATAAAATGATCGTGATGAATTGTAACATATATTTCTCACCTTCTCAGTCTCCAAAGACTGGAAACTCTATCTGCAAAGAGATAAAATTGAACAGCAAAGATTGAGACTTCCTATCAATCCTGCACAAATCAAATTTATAATCTACAATTTTATTGACCAAAGAGTTTATTTGTGAAAATAAAGGGAGCTGTTCTGACCCAAAGCCTCTTCCAATAAAACAAACGCGAACAAAAAGGAACAGAAATCTTTTAATGATTCTTACGAATCCCCAATTAAAAGGCCGCTGCAAACTAATTAACTTTGATAAGCACAAGCCTCACCAAAACTGTACGAGGCTGCCAAGAATAACATATAAAGTTACCTAGAGATATTTTACAACACAAGTGTCTTCACATACCAACTTAAGATACTGCAATATCCATGAGGCTGGAGTTTCAAAACGTTTTTGCTTCCTACAAAGAACCTCTGATTCACAACTTGAAGTAGGGGCCATTACCTTGCATCCTTACTCCCAAGTCGTCCATGCTGCTGTAGCTGCTCTTTCCTATGAGTAACCCTGCATGCAGGCGCACTTGGCACAGTCTCCTCAAGAATCTCTTCATTGCTGCTGCCAGCCCCCACAATGTCTGAAGGCAGCAGTCCACTCCCTAATGGTCCTGGCCCCTCATCTGAATCCTCGCTTTCCTCAGCCGTCCACACCTGCTGCCAGCTAACCACAACAGGAGCTCCACATCCTGGACTAGTATATATAGGTAGTCCACAACTTACAACAGTTCATTTAGTGATCGTTCAAAGTTACAACGCACAGAAAAAATGGACTTATAACCATTTTTCACACTTATGGCTGTTGCAGTATTTCCATGGTCAAAATTTTGATGTTTGGCAACTGTTTCATATTTATGATCGCTGCAGTGCCCTAGGATCATGTGATCACCTTTTGTTACCTTCTGACAAGTAAATTCAATGGATTCACTTGACAACCATGTTTCTAACTTAACAACTGCAGTGATTCAGTTAACAATTGTGGCACGAGAGTTCATAAAACGAGGCCAAATGCAGTTAACATATGTCTCATTTAGCAACAAAAAATTTGGGCCCAGTTGTGGTCATAAGTGGAGGATTACTTATATAGTGCTCCTCATCCCACCAAAAAGAAGAAGAAGAAAAAAGAAAAGTATTTTCCATTTTGAACTTTTGTCTATCCCTCCATGGAGGGATTCAATTTTCAGGCTTCCTCAGGAAAAGATGGTTGGGAAAATTGCTAAAATGCATATTCTGGGCCCAAAACAATGTTTTGCATACAAGACAATTGATGAAGTCATCTCTTTTATTATTACCAATTGAATATATAGCAACATAAAACCATAATCCAATGTGTAGTCCAGTTGAAATCTTTCTTTAGCATTATTCCTTTGTGGCCTGGGAATGAAAAACTACCTTATGCAGGTAGTATAGTCTCCAACTTACAACAGTTTATTAACTGTTCAAACTTACAACGGCACTGTAAAAAGTGACTTATGACCGTTTTTCACACTTACAACCATTGCAGCGTCCCCATGGTCATGTTATCAAAATTTGGATGCTTGACAACTGGTTCATATTTATGACAATGTCCCTTTTGCTACTTTCTGATAAGCAAAGAAACCAGATTCCACTTAACAGCTTTACTGTTACTAACTTAACAATTCCAGTGATTCACTTAACAATTGTGGCAAGAAAGGTCATAAAATGGACCAAACCTCACTTAACAAATGTCTCACTTAATAACATAACATAAATTTTGGACTCAATTGTGGTTGTATGTCGAGGGCTATCTGTACATTTATTCATTTTTTAATTTTTTAATTTATGAAGTAACTCAAGGCAGTAAGCATGCCTCCCTCTTCCTATTTTCTCCACAAAAAGCCTGAGAGGTGGGGTATTGGGCTGAGGGAGAGAAGGAGAGAGGGAAAGAGGGAAAGAGGGAGAAAGAGAGTGAGACTGGCTTTCAAATCACCCAGCTGGATTTCACGCCTAAAACAGGATTAGAGCTCACAATTTCCTGGTTTTAGTTCTTTCTATTAATTTGACTGGGAAATTGATTGGGTCATTTAATAAGTTCAACTTTTCATTTATATCCTTCACTGGCCAGGTGTCCCAATCACATCCATTGTGAGAAATTTTACATACCTGAGCTTCATACTGTTCCCAGACAAGATTTCTCACAATCAGCAAGAGGCAGTTAGTCAATCATGTTTAAGCATATGGCCATCTCAGCAGTTTTGTGCATCTGGAATCTCTGGCTTGTTTCCCAGGCAGGTTAATTTCAAACCCTAGGATCAGTGACAGATTTGCTATGGATATAAATGTCACTGCTTACAGTTCAATACTTTATGTGATCATATAAATAGGAATTTATTCCATTAGGAAAGATTGTACCTGAACTGCCAATGGAAATCTGCTGTTCTTTAAGCTTTCTATAACTAGCTCTGAGTTAAGACTTGTACTCTGTAGAGGATATTTAGGTATCTTGAAAGTCCTCATCTTTACTGCCAGGTGCACGGTCAAGATTTGCAATATTTTTTCCTACATTTCAGCATAGCAACTCTAAACAATTCAGATTATCAGGCATTGCACTGAGTTCAACAAAAAACTATATTTGTATCTTCCATGCTTTGACTTGGTGTAGTAAAATTGAGGTTGCTATCTGTACCAGTCGTGGGATTCAATTTTTTTTTTGCTTTTTTGTTGTTGTGTGGGTGTGGCTTGGAGGGTATGGCAGGGGAAGGATACTGTAAAATCTCCAGTCAGAGGTGGTATTTGCTGGTTTTCTGAACTACTCACAATTTTTGCTACCGATTCTCCAGAACTGGTCATAACCTGCTGAATACCACCTCTGATCTGTACTACGGAAAGTGTTTTTGCAGCTAGGCAGGAATGCTTTTCCCCCTTCCCTCATGCATTCAGACATTCACACATACACTTACTCACAGGCTTCCAAACCAGTGTTGCATCTGCTAGTGATAATAAGAGACATTCTAGTAAACCCGGTGTTTTGAATTTATAAAAGCAAATGCTAAGACAGAGTAGAATGAGAGTTGTGTGTAGCAGGAAAGGTGAAAGCAAATGGCCTATAGAAGAGGAAGCAGAAACAACATCTGGACATTGGCACTTATTATAGGTAGACAAGAGGATTTTCATTCAATTACCAGGTCCAAGTAGATAAATAGGTGCCTCTCCAATGAGAAAAGCTAGTAGTGTTCCATGCGGAAGCAGGAGCTAATGCTGGATCGATTTAAATGCAAGGCAAGGTCAGGGGAAGAAAGCCCAAATGACCCAACATTCCCCCGAAATCTGCTAGCCAGCTGGTGCAAAACTAGTCTGCTTTCTGTGATATACACTGGATAGCACACACATGTGAACAAAATGAATTAGCAATCTTAGGTAGCCAGAACTACTCTATGGTAAAAAGCAGCATAGACTCTCCTAGCTATATATGCTATATGCTTTAAAAAAGAAAGGGAAAAAAATACAAGTCCACAAGCTATGGTGAGTAGCATATCCTAATAGGAGTTTTGCTTGGAGCTTTAATGAGATCCCAGTAGCAACTGGAAAAAGAAAGAACTATGCTGAAGAATTATCTTATCCCAATGGCTGTATTTTTTTTTTTAAAGAAAATTTTATTAATTTTCTACAAACAAACAAGACAAACAAAACATTAAAACATTCAATTCTCGTATGTACATCCAGTGTGTCAGTTGGTTCATCATTTTTGTGCATTCATTCTGTAGTCCCAGTTACAATTATGTTACATAACAACTCATATTATCAATCCAAACTTATATATCCTATAATCACTAAACAAAAAAAAATAAAAAAATTTTTGACTATACTTTTAATCATTCATGCTTTATGAGCTAACAATACTTTAACCAGATTATTCAACAAATCATATAATCATACCAAATCAATCCTAAAAAAAACCCTTTATAAATATAATATCAAATAACAAAATAATAGCAAAATAGCAAGATAAAGATATTTCTTACTATCTAAAATATTCTATTATCGTATTTTATCATCTAGCCATTGATAAAAAAGATCCCAAATTTCATAAAATTGTTTATCCTCTTGCTCTCTAATTTCAAATGTCAATCTACTCATCTCAGCACATTCCAATATTTTCTTAATAATTTCTTCCTGTAATGGTATTTTCTCATTCTTCCAATTTTTAGCAAATACAATCCTGGCCACTGTTAATACATTTACAATCAGGTATTTCAAATCTTTACGATATATATCAGGTAAAATTCCCAATAAGAAGATCTCTGGTTTCAAGTCTATATGTTTCTTTGTCATTTTTTCCAACCACATGCGAATTATAGTCCAATATTTTCTAGCATCCTCACATGCCAATGGCTGTATTTTTAAAAAATAAAATGTGTATGCTATGTTAAAAAGACATTGAGAACTTTTGTTTGAACTTAATAGTGGAAAAAAATAAGCATTATAATATTGAGTATTAAAGACATATTTATGTTGCAACATCACCTTGTAAAGTTCTGAAAGGATGGAGTTGACCAATATCCTGTTGTTGGGAAAGGTGTGTTGCAATAAAGTATGCTTCGTCCAATCCTCACAGAACAATGAAGATATTTACCATGTGCTTTGATGACTCTTATCTGTAGATTTATAGAATTTTGTTCTTCCATTCCATTGTATCATTTCTATTGATTACACAAAAGATACTAGAGCTAAGAATAGATTTCGAGCTGTTTGTTCTACTGAAACCTCTTTGATGTTAGTCTTTGACTTTCTTTGCTATCCTTCTTGACTTCAGGTTTCACTGATAGCCTATTCAAAATATTTGAAAACCATGCAATTAAAATTACTTAATGGATATCAGCAATAGAGAATCTCTTATACTTTATTTTAACTCCTTGCCATGAGTTGGAAACTGCATGTCATTAGTTGTGGTGTGGCACTAATCTTCATGATCTGTTTGTTTGATTTTATGCCCCTTACCTCATTTAAATCATTCTAGGCAGTTTAAAATAGTTAAAAATAATCCTATTTAAAAAGTTAAAAATAATATACAATGATATAAAACCATTAAAATCAATTTTAAAACAAAATAATGGACAGCAGTCGAAGTCCACTCTTGCATCAAGCTCAATAGAATTGATATGAAAGATTCTGATCATTGGCTGAATCTCCAAACTCTGAATCATGCCTTTGATGCTTCCTGAAGACTGGAAGCATCAGGACTAATAGAAGTTTGGGAATACTAAATTATATGGGGAGAATATATAAGTTAAGACAATAATGTTATTTTGTAAAAAAAGAAAAGAAAACCACAAACCAACAACAACAACAAATCCTGTATGTTCTTACAGAGTGATGTGTCATGCTACCCCTATGTGATTCTCTCAAGAGTTACAAAACAAAAACATATACCTTATAAACTACAAGCCATGTCTTTATCGTTCTGTCAGGAATATAAATAAAGAACTAAGAATGTTTAATTCCAGATGATGACTGACAGCCACCATTTTCTTTGCATCTTACCTTATCTTTCCTAATAATTTTAGTCAACTGTTGAGTGCTCATGTTTGTAAAGCACTGCACAGGTTAAAAATGGTGTATAATTACCATGTATTATTATTCTCATACTCCCTTTGATCTTTATAAGGTTATCCAAACATGGAGCAATTAAGCCTTCATGGAAAATGGCATCAGCTTTCCTTTGCAGAAAATGTCAAATCTGTAGTCTTCAATTCCCCATAATCTTTACAGGAAGAATGAATACAAAATGAAATGCTATTGATCAAAAAGCTGTGACACAAATAATGCCTGGACAATGTAAATGAAACCCAGCTTGTTAAATATATCAAAAGAGGGGAAAAGTTTGCCTTCTTTTTTCCCAATGAAAAAGGATTTTCCTATCTCTGATATAAGCCAAAGAAGGATTTTTTTTTTATAGTGCTAGATAATTACTGTTTTGAAAATAGCTGTGTTCTCGTAGAGAACGAAGTGAAGCTTGGTAGACTTTTGTTCTTTTGCTGAAAGATTTATGTTGTTAACCTTCAGCCAAAGCATGATGTATGAGAACAGATCTTCAATGAAAAGTGGAAAAATAGCCTTCCTCAATTCTAGAAGATAGAATGCAGGTATAATAGCATATGCAGCTCACTTAAATGTTTTCTCAGCATGATATCTAAATGAATAAAAGGTTTCAAATACTATGATCCCTGTAGTCAGGCTATGTTGTACTGAATGCAGTGAAATGATAAGCAGTCTGACTACAACCACTTAAATGGGGGAAGGGGCAAATATCATTGATATGTTGTGTATCATGCTTGTTGTGAATGCATAAGGTTTAATAAAGAGAACTTGAGCTTGGAGTAAAGTGCAGGGTTCTGGCCCTGCACTTCTGATTGGCTGTTAACGGCAGAATCGGATTGGCCCGTTCCGGGGAATCCGATTGGCCATTAACAGAGAGTTCCTATTGGTTAAGGGAGCTAGCGCTCCTCGATTGTTATTGGTTAATAGTTATTGGGGTTGCCTATATAAGGAGGGTTATAACTGCCATTGAGTAGAGAAGTCACTATGTAAATAAAAAGTTGTAGTTCACCGTTCCAGAGGCTTGTCTCCATTCTTTCTCGCCCATGCTTCAAACTTAACACTGGCAATGAGGATGGGATTTGGAGACGTCTGAACCAACAGAACTAAGAAGAAACACTGAGCACGTGGCTGACGACGCTACACAACGGAACCATGTCCGACGTCGTCATACCACCCGCTCCGTTTGATCCAGTGTAGGAAGACTGGGAGTCCAACATAGATCGCTTCCAAATGTTCTTAGAAACTAACAACTTAAAGGACACCACAGCCGGGAAGAAACGGGCGGTGTTCCTAACGCATTGCGGTCCAACCATATTGAAGATGGCTAAAGCACTAGCAAAACCTAGAGAAGTGAAGGCGATGGATTGGGATGACCTCGAACCTCTACTAAGAGATCACTACGCACCGACCGTGCCTAAGCTCGTGAGACGGCACGAGTTCTATCAGAGAAACCAGCGAAAAGGAGAAAGTGTTGCCAACTTCATAGCAGACCTCCAAAACCTGGGAGGCCTCTGTGGATTCGCCGATTTGGAAGAGGCACTGAGAGATCGAATAGTTCTGGGATTAGATGCACCAGGCATGCAGAGCAAGCTGATGGTGAAAGGCGACATCAGCCTTGCCGATGCCATCGCCAATGCTACTGCAGCAGAAGCAACCAGGAAGTCGGCTGCACAATTATGCCGCAACCGCGCTCCGGTACACCAACTGACAAGCGAAATTTTATCCAAGTCAGAAGGGCAGCTTTCAACGACACACCACGAGGACCTCTCTTCGTCGTCAGACAGCAACGAAGAAGAGGTCCATCGACTGCAGTCCGACTGGGATCACCACCCAAAGTCCCTACGCCCTTGCGCTGGCTGTGAATCCAACCATGCCAGGTCCAAATGCAAATTCCACGACGCGCTCTGCCATAAGTGCGGGAAGAGAGGCCACATCGGACGGGTCTGCCGAAGTTTACAAGGACCCGGCCAGGCCTCAAAAGGGGCTAACTATCACCAATCGACAGGAAACCATCCTGTAAGGCGAGAACCAGTAAGCCACTCCTACAGAAACTGAGCTTTGCAGCGAGAAGAGGCTCACCATACTATCACTATCACGGCTCTGCCTTGGATGCCAAGAAAATCCGAATCACAGTAGCCATCGAGAACCAGCCTTGCCACATGGCAGTCGACTCGGGATCGTCCCTCTCGATGGTGTCCTGGAAGACCCTCAAGCAACTCATCCCCACGATTCAGCGCCAAGACCTCCGTTTCCAAAAACTCATTCTTAAGGACTATCGGAATCAAATCCCTGTCGTTGGTTCCTGCCGAGTCCGGGTCTCCTTCAAGAAGCACACAGTGTACTTACCGCTAACTGTGATCGACAAAGATCGGCCTAGTCTGCTAGGTCTCCAATGGTTCGCGCCACTTGGCATTGAAGTGGCAGGCATAAACCAAATCAGTGGAAGTGACTGGGAGGAGGACCTCATCCATGAGTTCAAGACGTCTTTGCGGAAAGTTTAGGCGAGTACAAGGGGACCCCAATTTCGTTCAGCCTTGATCCAAAGATAGCTTCCATCCGCATTAAACCCCGTCAAGTTCCGTTTGCCTTAAAGCCAAAAATCGACGAACAACTTGACAAACTAATAGCTCAGGGGGTGCTAGAACCTACCAATCACTCCCCCTGGAAAACCCCAATCGTAACACCCATTAAGCCAGACGGGTCGATCTGAATTTGTGGGGACTACCGGGCCACTCTGAACCACGTCCTACAGCAGAATGCATATCCGGTGCCAGTGGTACAGCATCTCCTCCATTCCCTGGGGGGCGGAAAAGTCTTTGCTAAATTAGACTTAGCTCAGGCATATCAGCAACTACCTGTTGATGAAAAGACGGCACAGGCACAAACGATTGTGATGCACCGAGGTGCCTTCAAATGTACCCGGCTCCAATTCGGAGTCAGTGTAGCCCCAGGGATTTTTCAGAGCCTGATGGAGAGGCTACTACAAGGGATTAAAGGCGTGGTCCCCTACTTTGACGATGTATTAATTGCTGCACCTACAAAAAAAATCTTATGGGATCGTTTAAAATTAGTTCTACAAAAATTCCAAGACGCCGGTCTTAAAGTGAAAAAGAATAAGTGTAATTTGTGTACAGATCGTGTCGAGTTTTTAGGGTACCTAATTGACAGTCAGGGTATTCACCCTGCCAACAGTAAATTGAGAGCAATAAAAAACGCTCCCAGGCCTCGGAACAAGGTCGATCTCCAAGGCGTTCCTAGGCCTCATCAACTTTTATAATGTATTTCTACTGCATAAAGCAACGGTCGCTGAACTGTTACACCGGTTGTTAGACAAGAAAGCAAACTGGTTATGAGGTCATAGAGAAGAACAGGCATTCTGTAATGTGAAAAAACTACTGACTTCTGACTCTGTACTCATGCAATACAATGAGACTTTGCTGTTAAATATCACATGTGATGCTTCACCTTTCAGAGTGGGCGCCATTCTGAGCCATGTACTGCCTAATGGGAACGAAGCCCCTGTTGTATATTTTTCAAAGACATTTTCAAAAACTGAGCGAAATTATGGCCAAATAGATAAAGAAGCCCTTGCAATTGTATCGGCCGTTAAAAGATTCCACGAGTATGTGTATGGTCGGGCTTTTACTATCGTGACTGACCACAAACCGTTATTGGGGATAATAGCGGGAGATAAGCCGACTCCCTACATATTATCCCCCAGGATGACTCACTGGTCAGAATTCTTGGCTGCTTATAATTATCGGCTGCAATACCGCCCGGGGAAAGCCATTCCCCACACCAACGCATTGAGCCGAGCACCGCCTCCAGAGACTCTTGACGATCCTGCACTAACGGTAAACACGTTGCAAATCGAAACACTCAACTTGCCGCCATTAACGGCCCGAGATATCACGAGAGAAACCAAATGTGACCCCACCTTAGCGCAAGTTCTGGGCTGGGTAGAACGTGGATGGCCATTGGACCAATTATCAGATGACTTCACACCATTCAAGACTCGACAAACGGAGTTGTTCTCCCAAAAGGGCTGTGTCATCTGGGGCGATAGAGTCGTTATCCCAGAACAACTCCAAAAAGCGCTGCTGAGAACCTTGCATGATGGCCACCCCGGTATCGTGCGAATGAAAGCCCTCGCACGAAGCTACGCATGGCGGCCGGGCATCGACAAGCAAATTGAAAATTGGGTTAAAGCTTGTCATAGATGCCAGGAAGTGAGCAACGCGCCACCTAAAGCCATCCCTACCGAATGGGAGACACCATGGGGACCCTGGTCCCGTATTCACTTGGACTTTGCGGGGCCGACCAAAGGCCACACTTTTCTGCTAACCGTCGACGCCTACTCGAATTGGCTCAAGATTCACTGCATGATGAACACAACCACTGAAGCGGTTATCAAAAACTTGGAAAGACTATTTGCAACCCACCGATTATCAGACGTCCTGGTATCCGACAACGGGCCCCAATTTACAGCGCTGTCATTCGAGCAGTACCTGGCTGACCGCGGCATCCGACATGCGCTCACTTCGCCTGTGTACCCTGCGACCAATGGCAAAGCAGAGCGCATAGTCCAATTCGTTAAGAAAACCTTGCAGAAGGTAGACTACGATAACATTGATGACAAGATCAATCGAATCCTTTTTCTACAACACATCACACCTCATAGCGTCACCAACAAAACTCCCACCGAACTGCTAATGGGACAAAAACTCCGCTCCCCCCTCGACCGGTTACACCCAGCTTATGAACCAGAAAAACCACTAGGATCCAGCGGCCGCTGTCATGCCTTCCAGGTAGGTGATTTGGTATACGCTAAAAACCTATCGGGCTCCACCCGCTGTGGGTGGAGGCGACAGTAGTTTGTATAACCAGCCTGAGATCCTTGTACAATGCCTTGACGATAGACTATGGAAACGCCATATCGATCAATTACGATCGCGACTCCCATCGGGCATTCCTGAACTCCCTTATGACCAAACTGAGGGGGGGGGGGAGATACGGAAGAAGATGAATCCCAAGTAGAAGAAAACCCGTTCGAAGGGAACAATGGCGTAATAGAGACACAGGAAATGGAACCAGAGAGGGAAACAGATGCACCTCAGGGAATTACTGAGAATAATGCTAACGACGAAGAAATGAACTCTGAACCAGAGGCGACCCCGTTGCCAAACAACGATCTACCTCAGCATGATTGCAGCCAAATGACACAGCGAAAATCAAAAAGACTAATAAAGCAACCATCCTACCTAAAGGACTTTGTAACTGCGCCCTGCAAACAGAAGCCAGGGGGAAGGGGTGTTGTGAATGCATAAGGTTTAATAAAGAGAACTTGAGCTTGGAGTAAAGTGCAGGGTTCTGGCCCTGCACTTCTGATTGGCTGTTAACGGCAGGATCGGATTGGTCCATTCTGGGGAATCCGATTGGCCATTAACAGGGAGTTCCTATTGGTTAAGGGAGCTAGCGCTCCTCGATTGTTATTGGTTAATAGTTATTGGGGTTGCCTATATAAGGAGGGTTATAACTGCCATTGAGTAGAGAAGTCACTATGTAAATAAAGAGTTGAAGTTCACCGTTCCAGAGGCTTGTCTCCATTCTTTCTCGCTTCAAACTTAATAATGTTAGCATTTCTCTTAAAAATCTTAGTCTATCAAACATACACATTCCAAAGCTTCAAAATATGCCACTGTTCAGAAATTTTCTTATGCTTATACATATGTAAATATATCCCCATATTTCTTTCTTCAGTGCTTTTATCCCACTCCTAAGCAATCTCTTTCAGAAGCAAACATTGAATCCAGGGAAAAAATGGGTAACAAAGGTATATATGGTCCCAACCCTCCTATCCTTTCATAAAGGCCTAAAGATCTGGTTTTGCCAGTTCACCTGATACCAGGGGTGGGTTTCTACCGGTTCTGTCCACCTCTGTAGAACCGGTAGCTCTGAAGAGTTCTATGTCTGCTAATGATTTTGCCCACATGCCCACCTGGGATCTTACCTGATCTTTATTTCCTGATTTTTCAACTTCAGCTGCCGTGCGAGGCACAGCTGCAGTTTAAAAAGAAGGAAAAAAGGGCTTTATGAAAGGCTGTTTCTCTGCATGCAGTGTGCTGATGACGATTTACAGGCGCATGCCGGCAGCATGCAGAGAAGCACATGGTAAATCACAGAACCTCATAAATCACTGAACTGGTAGTTAACCCTGTCGGATCCCACTCCTGCCTGATACTCCTACTCCATCCCACTTTCCCCATGTGTTCTATATTTTAATCTTTGGTATTAATGTATTTAGGTTTTAATGCACATTCATATATATTTATGTCCAGAATTACCTCATGGTAAGATAAGTGGCCAATAAATAAGTAAGTAAGGCAATAAATAAGTAAGTAAGTAAATGAGTGAGTAAGATAGATGCAAAAAAATTCCCAAGCAAAAATGAAATGAAAAGAAATTGTTAAAGATTATTTTTATTCTTTAAAGAGGGGCTACATTTTAGTAGGATTATTTTTGTAGAGGTGGGAGTGAAGATGCAAAATAAATAAGGCTTTGTAATGCTTTTAGGTGAAACCAGGATTTGGTAGTGCAGTTAGGACTAACAATTCTTGTTCTCTACTTCTTCAACGGCTTGATGTTTCTCTCAAGTAAATTTTAAACAGTCTTATATTTTTAAATAACTAAGAGGCTACAACAACAAAAGTTTATTAAAAATGAGATAGTTTCCTAATTTTTACAAAGGAATTTACCTTGTTTCCATATCATGAGTATTGAAAGTTAAATCCTGATATATGACTGGCCATGGAACAAAAGAATTAAACAATAACAGTAGTGGGAAGTTGTGACACAAGAGCTTCTATGTGAAGAATACCAGATAGCAAGGACTAAAACCTGGAGATTTTTGGATGAAAGGAAACAGTTCATTGGAAGTAGCATATTGGCAGATGTGGCAATAGTGTTTATCAAGGCATGCAAATCCTCCAAAAAATTATTCAAACAGTTCAATTTCATCTAAATCATTGATTTCAAAAAGTGAAGTTGATTCAGACAGTCAATTCAATTCTTCAAACAGCATGGCTGAAAATGCAGACAAGTCTGTTAAATCACCCAATTGATTTGAAGCAGTCAATTTAATTTGTTGTCTAACATTGATATTCCAGTGTGATCTGAGAATTCTGTTCATAGGTGTGCTTCAATCAAGTTGCCTTTGAATCAAAGCACTAAACAATCTTATGTTAACTTTTTGCAAAAGGCAATTATAATCAAGAATGTGTCATTCATTCTGTAGGGGATGGTCCAATTTGCTGATTTCCAAATGTTCCGAGTAATGACTAAAATTTGGTACCATAATTAGGATTCTCTTTATCTATCCATGATTTAGACTTAATAAAGATTCTGTTTATCTTATTTAAAACAGTGTAAAACAATACACAATGTCCTGCATGCTGATAAAGCACTTTTGTCTAACAACTTTGTTAACAACTCAATACATTTTCCCCTTTATTCAGTCATTCTCCATCTGCCCTTTAAAGATGTAGAATGTATTGTCAAAAATCACAAAGGGTAAATATAAATATTGCTAAAGCATTGTTGTATATGATAAATTAAAATGTCAAATGCGAAGATATAATCTGCAACATTTATCTCCTGATTACAATGAACAATTTTGAAATGTCTGAATAAAGAATGCAGGATTCCTCTATAAATAAATATAATTTTCTATTTTACCTTTTCTTATCATAATTTTGGAATAGGTTACAGCTATCAGAAAATTCAAAATAAGCAAATATCAAAATAATATGTATCTGCACATATACATGAGCAGTGCCACAGCAAAATACATTGTCAAGGAAGTAGACATTTTTTGAAAAGTGATTGTGAATATTTGAGGATTTCTTATGCCCTGAAAGACTAAAATACCTATAGCAACAAATACTGATAAATTATACACAACACAATAAAAAACAAAAGCTGAAAAAAGAAGAAAATCACCTGTTTAAAAAAAATCCACAGGTTGGTTAAAGGAACAAGGATAAAATAGAACATAAAAGATAATCAAATAAACATCCCTAAATGGTGGAAACTAGAACACCAACTGATCACCCTCATTATCAAAAGGAAACAGAAACCAATCAAATCTACACAGCGGAACAAATGCTTTCCGTATTGAAATATCAGCAGCAGGCAGAAATGCTTGTGATTTTGGTGCTATTTTAGAACAGTGGCCACATTAGGATGTGACAGATAACTGGGCAAACAGCATTTACTGGAAGAATGTTCAGGAACTATTGAAACTGATAAGCTTGAGGGATGTACTCAGCAATAGAACAAATTGTTTTCCTAATCTGTCCTTATTCTGTAGAAAAATGCATTAGAGCTCTGCAAAATAGTATGGGAGTATAAACTCCCACCCATAACAAACCATACCTTTTTGTTGAATATTCTACTATGTTATTGGAAAGAAATGTGTCAGATTCACCCAAAAAAACTATCATGATTTCTCAGGCAGCATTAGAACTATCCAAAAACCTTAGAAGTAATGCAGTTTGGGCCAAGTAAAGTTTTACAATCTAATTTCAAAGCCTCTTGTTTCCAAGAACTTTGTGTCAGGCAAACTGTGCTCATAAACTTACAATATTTTTATTCAATTTTAGTTAATAAGTGTATTGTTTCTCCTGATTTTAAGTTGCAGGGATTTGTCTTGTTTTTAAAATGCTTTTTTACAGTCACTGTGTTTGAGTAAATTGCACTCACATTTGTTTACATAAGGATCTGACTAGTGGCAATATGATTGTATGTTTACAATATATACACTCATATATTCCCACTAGTCAGATCCTTAATTGGGATTGTTTGCCTTTGATGTAATATTGTATGTATCTCTTGCTCTACTTACTCGATTAACTCAGGGACATATAGATTCTAAGTAGATATGGGAAATGAGTCTAGTCTTTGAGGTTGGAGAAGCCAAACCAGTTTTATCAGTTAAATCAAACTCACAGCTATACTATATGTCTTAGAAATATATATCAAATAGGATTGTTTAGTCTGTAGAGACCATATGAAAAGTGAACCTTCTGGAAAGATTCATATTGTAAGCACGTAATCAAGCAAAGATTTTCCTGAACTGTGTAAAGTTTCATCCATACATATCAGGGGACAGGAAGATGGATGCAAAAGAAAGAAGCTTTTCTAAGAAAAAGGAATTAAATTTGCAGTAGGTAGTAGTTTCTGGAGCAGGGGGAATCAAATTCATAACAACAGACTTTGAAAAAATTATTAATCCTGTAGTTTTCTGTGCTTGCATATTCTGTCTCCAAACTTGCAAGTTTCCAATAACATAATAAAAAAGCAGATCTCTCTGTTGCATTTACCAGTATATAATCCATAAATATGACTAAACATTTTTACACCTTTACCGTTTGGTTTCAGAAGCCAAAGGACATATAGGTGTACTTAACACTGAAACTTTCAACTGAGTCTTTGAAATCACTGAGCAAATGAATTTTATGAATTTTCCTCATTACCCAAAGTCACACACATTTAAAATATAATTACTTTTATTTATGCTTCATAGATTTCAAAACTATGTTTCTATTTACTATTTTATTCTGTTTTGATCTTTTTTTTCCCAATTCCATCTTTTTGGGTAGAACAATGAGATATACAACCAATAAATCAAAAAAGGTGTGAGGTGGAAGTTAGTTTCAACCTCAGTGATGTACCTCTGATATTTGACAGACCATGCTTCGGAGTCCACCACGCATTTTCCACTTGCAACTACCCATACAAATGATCCTTCTCTGTGAAGTCCTTGGTGCTCATTGAGATTGGTTGTTTTGTTTATATAGAATAGCTTGCCATGTCAGAGTTGATGGGGACATTGTTTTCAAATAAACAAGAGTAGTTGTCATCTCTGACAGAGAAAGCTACTGTACATAGACAGCAAACCCCACTCCTTCCAGCACTTAAGATGCTACCTAGCTAGGTAACAAAATATCTGCAAACAAACAATGAAGGTCAAAGAGCATTAAGAACCTCAGAGTTTAACTCTGGACTATGTACTCTTCTATTGATCCCTCTCTGCTGTGTTTTATGCTGAAAGCACAGGTACCATCAAGAATTACTATATCAAGCTCACTTTATATAAAAGTTCATCAACAAAAGAAAGAGAGCCATATGTCCAGGCTGTCAGTTTCAAGATAAATTCATTTTGAGTAATTTGCTTTAAAAGAATTACTTTTCATCTCTTAAGATTTTACGTATTTTCATTATAATTAGGAATCCCAAAGGCTGGAAGAAAGCTGGGCAATTCTCAATTCGTGAGGACATATGTTACTTAACTACAAATTTAATATCTGAATGGGGTTACAAACAGGAACAAGTAAATACAAACTGATAGGAGTACCCTTGTATCTTGTTTAGCTTAATGCCTTATTGTGCCCCCACTTTATTTTATACCCAAAAAAATATATTTTGAAAAAGCAAACTAGCAATTACATCTATAAGAGTTTCACACGTTTACTTTCGCAAATCTTTTTTTATACAGTATCCCATGGAACCAATATTATCTCTCTCTTTGCCTTCCATTTTTCATAAAAGTTATCAGTAAATGAATGCATTTTAAAAGATCAACATGTTATTTAATGCTTCACTGATAAACCACAGGATCCAAATATTTTCATAAGATCATTGTGCTGATCCAATTCAAGTGGAAACATTGAAAATACGAATGGCCAGGGAGCAAAAGGAAGAATGCGGTTTTGTAAAAATGTTATTTTAAAGGCTGGGGCTATTTAAACAGATGCCCAATTGTAAAATCCACTCCACTACAGTAATACATACAACACAAAATGTTGCTTGCAGGAATATTTGCTAAAACCCGTCTTTCTTACCTCTGACCATTTGCTTCTGTTTGTTCAGATGGCTTTGCTTCCCTGGAACTTCAACAAATGGTACCAGATGCCTCATGGTTTCCCTAGACTCGATCCTTTCAACTTATTTTTGGTATGTAGTTGACAGCTTTAAGAATTGTGGACTTCAACTCCCAGAATTCCTCCTCCAGTCATGTTAGCTCAGGAATTCTGGGAGTTGAAGTCCACAAGTCTTAAACTTGCCAAGTTTGAAGACCCTTGTCTGGAACATTGGTCCACATGCAGATGCCATTGGAAGTGGCATCATTTTAGTCATTTTAATGGGTCTACCTAGGATAGCCTTCAGATTGCTTATAGCTATTGCTTTTTACTTTTAGTCAAACCTTCCAATTAAAAAATATACTAACCTAGAATATTTTCCTGATCGTCCCAAATATGCTTTTTCAGGAGGCAACTGGGCTTTCTTGTCTGTGTTGCCTGAGTGGTGCAAATGTGTGTGGAGTCTTCTTGATTGCAGGATATTTTCTGCCCTGTGTTGTTGAATATAGGCACAGGCTGTTGTAGATTAGTCTGTGTTGTCTACATCTCAAACTGAAGTGCAAATGGTCCCTGTAGTCTGCATTGATAAACCTCCAAATGGCCTCAATGACTCTCTAAAAGAAGGCAAATCAGAATATAAATCCTTCCATTTCCCACCATTCAATCACAACTGAAGAAGCTTCTTGGATGAGAAGTGCAATGTCTTCGAAGAAAAACAAGAAAGTCCAATTACCTCCTGAAAAAACACCTTTGGACACCCATGACATCAGTGACTGAAAATCTCTATAGACATTTTTCCTGATCGGATGCTCATTCCTCCATCATGTTAAAAAGTATTACTACTGTTTCAAAAGCACTGTATACCTCTGCTCATCTTCTAAACTATACAGGAAGCAGCAGAACCTCACCTATAGAGCAAGTAGAGGTTGGCAGATTCATCTGTTTCTCTTCCATGTTACTTGCACATTTTTCCTACATTAATTTAAAAGGAGTCACAACATGCATTAAATCATTGGATCCTTTCTGAAAATATTATTGAATAAATTCCGTAAACACCTCATGCAAAACCCAAACCTATATTCAGTTTACGTTTTCAGACATGTATACAAAACTCCACTTGAAAAGAATTTTTAATTCTGGATAATGCCAGTACAGTTGGGAACATTTATACCTATCGTATTCTGCCACCCTTCTCTTGCCTTTCCTGAAATCAGCTCTTTGGGCACAGAGCCAATTTTCCCCATATGAAACTTTGCAGTTTGCTCTTTGTATTGACACTTTCACATAAAAGTTAGTAATGCACATAGATTCCACAGCACACAAAAAGGGAATCCATCGAAGTTCTTGCTGATCCACAGGATAGCAACTAGCTGTAATATCTGCTCTTTTGCTTTCTTCTGTTAAATATTCCCTGGTATTCTACCTTTCTCTCTTTCCCAAGCAAAGCAAAGTTCTAGAAAATAGTGCCACACATCTTCAGTTCCTTTATAGGAAGACATGGAAGATATTGGAGCTGTTTCTCTATTTTCCTTACAAACACAAACGGAGCTAATTGTTTCAAAAAGCATTGTAGAAATTTCCTAAGGATATACTCCAGTTTAACTGAGTGCCATTAAAGTAACCGAGCTTTTTTTCCAGTTATATTTTTCTTTCACAAAGGTGCACAGCATCTCCTGCGGATAGATTGCCTATTGATGAGATCTCCCATAACCATCTAAGAACTGCTAAAGGTACTTTGTTAAATCTGAACTACCCAGAGAGGATACATCAGCCAATCATCCCTGACTATTAGCAAACAATCAGCATAACAAAAGGTGTTCAATGGCCAGCTATCTGACTAAAACCTACTGTGGTCTCAGCTGTGGCAAGTTGTGGCATAGATTTCTTTGAAGTTTTCTGCCTAAGTCTAGGGTTAAGCTTCATACACATACTTTTACAGACTAATTGATGCAATGGGTAGTTAATTTTCTTTCTTTCTTAAAAATTATTTTTCTTTCTTCCTTTCTTCTTTCCCACTCCCTGTTTTATCTGCGTTGATATAGTCAATGAAAGCTTGTAAGAAAATGGCAACAATTCTTTCACATGAACTCATTTCTGGTGTAAATGTATGTTATAGCTGTTTGTGGTACCTAGAAAAAAAGTAAGCAAAACATGAAATGTCAAATAAAAATTCCAAAGAAAGGTCTTGAGATAGATAAATATCTGGACTATCTATTTACAGAAGTTCGAAGCATGAGAATTTTAAAGCTTTACTTATGAGTAGGCTGAATAATATTGTCAGATTGCGCTCAACTGTCAGATTGCGTTCGCACGAGAGACTGACACGACACGGAGCTGAGTTTTCTCTCTCTGAGTTTATTTCGGTTCTGCAGAAGCGGGTTCACATCCAAGGCAGCAGGATGGAACCCCGAGCATATTTTACACAGTATATTTATACCCTAAATGCCTCATTGTATGAGGGCTTGATTCGCGGTTTGTCATTGGAATTCATACCTTCCGGGGATACTTTATTGCCCATTAACATTCCCCCGGTCCATCAAGTGGCTTTTTGATTGTTTTAGTTATTGGTATTTCCTAGACCTCCAGCTGTTTGCTGATGGTTCCTCTATAGGTCTAGACACTGCTTTTGAAACATGCATGCAACAATGTTTGTTTTATCCTGATTCTTATCTCCCGAAAGGTTACAAGATGCAGGCTTTTGTAACTAATTCTGAGCGTAAGCGGATTAACAGAAGCAGAAATAGCATTACATTGTTTCAATTCTCACAATCCCTCCTCTTCTGGTTACATTCTGTTTCAAAAGCACAAAGATCTTTACTAACTTGTATTAACATTTCCTCTGATTGATTGTATAAAATGAGTTCTTTCTTTTTGTTTGTGCACCTAATTTTCCTTAAAGATTGTATACATATATTGATTACGTTGGGAATACATTGGATACAACAGCATAGACTAATCAAAATTACTGCTATGATTGTTAGAGTGGTCACAATCGATTTCCACCAAGATCCATCAGGAAGCCAAGACCATAACATATCCCACAATGATCCTGAACCGCTATCCCACTGTTTCTGGTATTCATCTATCCTGGTTTCCATTTCATGTACAGTTTTGGTTATATTTGGCTCATAATTGTGAATATATGTACAGCAATGAGAATGTATTAAGGCACAGACACCTCCTTTTGCGGCAAGCACTATGTCTAAAACATAGCGATTCTGTAATGCAATTTGTCTAATTTCAGACAATTCTTCGTTAATCATTTTTATGCTTTTTATGGTGTCATTAAACATTGTGATGGTAAAATTATTCAATCGTTTAATGTCTTGGTAATTTAACCCAATGCCTATAGGTGCGATAAGGGCTCTTCCCATACCTTCCCACCAGGCTCCTTCACTTACTCCGGAATCTAGCTCTCTTTTATTTCTGATCCGGGTGTTGGGTAGTTTATCTATTTTATATATTACTGGTAGCACAAATCCCATGGTACAAGTCCCTGACCACAATTTTGGTACTTCTCTATAGGCATATTTTCCACATAACATCCACCTGCTGTCATCCATTGCCCAAGTAGCATTAGAAAGCCTTGTCCAATTGATTATCCCCTCAAAATACATACACATTTGACAATAATATGTAGGGAATGGTAAAAGATCATTTGTACAGTCACCTGAATTTGGTTTGCTGGTATTGAAACATGTTGCAGGCATTATAAATGTTTTATTACACCTTTCCCAATCTCCCAGGAAGACTCCCCCAGTAACATTCCTTTTAAAACAAACATGAGCTGTCTCTCGCAATTGGAGGAATACCCTCCCGGTCATGTTTCTCCCAAACTCTCTTTTATTTCCTTCCCCAAACGCCATCATTTGTCTTGTCAAAGGCACTCCATGTAAAATGACCCCCCTTTCAGCTCTCCCAGGCAAATGCATACATAACCAACAGTTGGTGATATTTAGATCTTTCGCCGTTGTCCTTATGTTCTTAATGTAGCAATTGTCTGTCCAGAGGTCTTCTCCAAGGTCCCCTGCTCTTTGAACATGCCGAGATTGTTCGGTTCCTGCTTCTTTAACCTGTTGTAAGATGAAGATACTTACAAGTACAGTTGAAGTACACAGGAACAGACGCATGATTTTATCTTTTAAGAGTCAGTTTCAAAGGTTGTCCTTCCACTGGGTGGCTTCTCCAAGGCTTCTCAGGTTCTGGAGTTGCTTTCACACGACTATGATGAGTCCATCCACTTTCCTTTGTCCGGACAGCAGACTCAGTCGTCAGAAGTACTTGGTATGGTCCTTCCCAGCTAGGTTGCAGTTTCTCAGTCCTCCAAGTTTTCACAAGCACCCAATCACCAACTTCATAGGGATGTTGACTTCCTACTAGTGGTGGTCGTTGTGCTAACAGTCCCTGTTTGCGAAGAGATAATAAAGACCTGGACAGCGTCTGCAAATACTTCCTTACAAACATATCCCTGAATTCAGGTATAGGTCCCCCAAAAGTTGTCAAGTAGGGGCGACCCATTAACATTTCAAAAGGTGAAACCCCCACGTCCTTTCTTGGACAAGTCCTAACTCTCAACAGAGCTAGGGGTAAGTTCTTAGTCCAAGGTAATCCATTTTCCAACTGCAATTTTGTTAAGTGTTTCTTAATTTCTGAGTTGCCCCTTTCAACCTTCCCTGAAGACTGAGGATGCCAAGGGGTGTGTAAGTCCCATCTCACCCCTATAGCCCTCATTACTTCTTGAAGAATTTTCTGTGTAAAGTGAGTGCCTCTATCAGAGTCTATCACTTCAAACATGCCATATCTAGGTATTATTTGTTCTAGCAGAATTTTTGTTACCATGGAAGCGGTGGCTTGTTTAGTGGGAAAAGCTTCCATCCACCCTGTCAAGTGATCTTTAATTACTAACAGATATTTCCATCCACCACTGGGTGGTAGCTCAGTGTAATCAATTTGTATCTTCTGGAACGGCCAAGCTGCTAAGGGCCGCCCCCCCTTCTCTGTTTTTCTGGATGCACTTTTATTAACTTTCAGACATATCAAACACTTCCAGCAAATGGAATGGGCAATGGTCCACATGTTTAGACTCCAATACACCGGTTTGACAGCTTGTACCAATGCTTCAGTCCCCCAATGACTCCCCTCATGTAAATACTGCATGACATTTCTCATTTGTGTTTCTGACAAAACTTTTTCTCCATTCCCAGTCACCCATCCTTTCTCTGTTTTTCTGCACCCCTCCTTCTCTAATCTTTCTATTACAGTTCCATCTGGTTCCCAGTTGTCTTCGGGCTCTTCAGGCAACATGGGTACTGATACCATTTGTAGCGTTATCTCCCCAGCTGCTTCTTTTGCCCACCTATCTGCCCATCTATTCCCAACAACTTCCAGGCTACTCCCCTTTTGGTGTGCATTCACATGAACAATGGCTACCTGCTGTGGTAATTGTAAAGCCTCCAACACTTCTTCTACTAGTTGGAGTTGCTCTATCTGTTTCCCATCTGATTTTATAAACCCTCTTTCTTGCCAGATCTTCCCAAAAGTGTGAACCACCCCCCAAGCGTACTTAGAATCAGTCCATATAGTCACATCAATTCCCTCAGCCAATTCCAGAGCCCTTTTGAGAGTGTATAGCTCACACTTTTGAGCTGACCATCCTTTTTGTAATGATCCTTTCTCAATCACTTCCCCAGTTTGAGTTACTATTGCATATCCTGCTTTCTTCATGCCATTCTCAACTCTGCTTGAGCCATCCACAAACCACTTCTCCCCTTTTTCCAGCGGAACCTCTTCTAAATCTTTTCTCACTTTTGTCATAATTTCAACTTCTAACAGACAATCATGATCTTCAGCTTCCCATTCTTTTCTGATCCCTTCCAAAAACTCTGCTGGGTTCAAATTTTTATCAGTCCCGATAATGATATCTGGACTTGTTCTCAAAATAGTTTCATATTTTAAAATCCTTCCCTCAGTCATCCAAGTGGAAGCCAACTGACTCAACACTGAGGTTACTTGATGTGGGGAATGTACTACTATAGCTCCCCCAAAGGTCAATTTCCTGCTTTCTACCACCAAAACAGCTGTGGCAGCTACTGCCTGCACACAGATGGGCCAACCTCTCACCACAGGTTCTAATGTCTTACTCAGAAAGGCAATGGGCTGAAACCGCCCCCCCCTCTTCTGAGCAAGCACTCCTACTGCAACTCCTGATTTTGCAGAAACATATAGATGGAATGGGAGTTTCAAGTTAGGCAGAGCCAACACTGGTGCTGTGGCTAATGCCTTCTTGATTTCCTCCCACCTTGCCTCATCCTCCTCTGTCCATTCAATAATCTCCCTTTCTCCTTGCAACTTCTGGTTCAGGAACTGGGCTAACACTGCATATTGATCTATCTCTGCAGTATCCAACTAACCCCAAGGCTTTTCTAACCTCCGTCCTATTCCTGGGTGGAGCTAAACCCATTAACCTCTTCACCCTTTCAGGATCCAAACTCCTGACTCCTTGCATGATGTAATGTCCTAAATACTTCACTTTTCTTTCTACAAATTGAATCTTTTCCCTTGATACCTTCAATCCTTGCTCCTTCAGCCAGTTCAATAAAGCTACTGAACTTTCCCTAACTCTCACTTCCTTCTCTCCAGACAACAGCAAGTCATCTACATACTGAATCAAACTTACCCCTGGCTCCTTTGGAAAAGCTTGCAACTTTTCCTCCAAAGCCTGGCCAAACAACAAAGGACTTTCTGTATACCCTTGGAGCAATACTGTCCATCTCAATTGTTGTTTCCTCCCACTTTCAGGATCACTCCACTCAAAGGCAAACAAATCTCTGCTCCCCTCTTCAAGCGGACATGCTCAAAAAGCATCCTTTAGATCAATAACTGTAAACCACCCATCCTTGGGGGGTATCTGACCCAAAATGGTATAGGGATCAGGTACCACCAGGAAACGTGGTATTACAAGTCGATTGATCCCCCTCAGATCCATTACTAGCCTGTGCTTTCCATCCTTCTTCTGTACAGCCAAGATAGGAGAGTTAAAAGGGGACATGGTTGGTTCCAATAACCCTTGCTGTAACAACTGATCAATTACAGGCTTCAATCCCTCTCTACCCTTCTTACTCATTGGGTATTGAGGTGTCCAACTTTTAACGATCCCTGGCTGTACCTTGATCTCGATGGGTTTTATTTCCATCCTCCCCACACTTTGTCCATCTGCCCAAACACCATCATGAATCCGTTCTACATCCTCTTCCTTCAGAACACACATCCTTATTCCACTATTATCTCTCAACTGGAATCCAAACGCTGGCATGAGATCCCTTCCCAACAAATTCACCCCTGACTCTGGTATATACAGCACCTTGCTACAAACTTCTATTCCATCCATACTCATCTCTACCTCTTCCAAAACTCTCACTCTATTCTGCTTTCCACTCACTCCAGCTACCAAAATTGTTTCCTTTCCCTTCATCCTTTTATTTATGGGCTCGCATACTGAGGTACGACTTGCCCCTGTGTCTATCAGGAAAGTTAGTTCCTGATGGTCTGGACCTACTTTTATATTTACCAGTGGCTCCCCGTAGGTCCCTTTAAAGGAGCCGGAAATTCCCTAGTCTTCATATAGAGCGTAACTTCTCTCAGGGTGGCTGTTCTGGCACTCGCGCGCAAAGTGACCATGCTTGCCACACCTGAAACAGTTACGATCTATACCTACTCTATTAGTGCTCATCCCTCTCCCTCTAAAAGGTCTCCCTCTGGGAGGGAATCCTCTCCCCCTTCCTCCAGACGTCTCTTTCCTTGGCTGATCACTTTCTCCCGTTTTCCTCACTTCATTTTTAGCAGCGCTCTGTACCGCTGCCAGCATCATTTGAGACTTCTGCCTGGTCTTGATCTCATCCCTGTTTACAAAGGTCTGTTGGGCATTTCGGATCAATTCAGTAATTCCCTGCGCCCCCCAGTTATCTATCTTCTGGATCTTCTTTTGAATATCCGGCCAGGCTCCTGCCACAAACTGCATCTTTAACATGAATTCAAATGCAGGAGTGTCTGATTTTACTCCTGAATATTTTTCTAAGCTTTGTCTTAGCCTGGCACAATAATCCCCTGGGGATTCATCTTTTCCCTGGGTTATCTCGAAAGCTCTTGTTAAGTTCCGACCCTGAGGGACTGCACTTTTAATTCCCTCAATTATCATGGTCTTCAGATCTTTCATATTTTGTCTATGTTCTGCATTTTGGATATTCCAATTGGGAGGTGCCAAAGGGAACTTAACATCCCCAGCAACTGCTTGGTCATTTCCCAATTGTAACACTCGCCAATGTTCTATTGCTCCCTGCCTAATCAAATCTCTTTCCTCCCTGCTGAATAGATGCCCCAAAACGTACATCAGCTCTTCATACGTATAATCATTTGGTCCCAGAAACAGTTCTAATTCTAGGCTTACTTTTTGTGGATCCTCATGAAGCCGGGGAAGTGATTGCTTTAACTCTCTCAGTTCCCCAGGTCTCATAGGTTGAACGGCATACATAGCCACGGGCTGACCCTGTGCGTTCAGACCGTTTGGCACTTCGCGCAAAGGATAAGCGTGTGCTGGCTGAGCCGGCAGAAAGGGAAAGTTCTGAATGCTTTGTTCTAAACCCCTTAACTCTCTCCGCAAGCGTGCATGGAGTGTAGGCGGTGGGGAGGGAGGCAATGGAGCCGCTGCCGCTGCTGCTAATAAATCCTGCTGATTATGCGGAGGAACTGTTGGTGGAGGACGATAGAACTCATCGTCAGACTCCGGATTTTTAATTTTGGACTCAAATTGATCAGCTGGTGGCAGGCTGGGTCCTTCAAATTCAACGTGATACCATACTTCCAGGTACGGTATCTCTGCGGTTAATTTGTGAGCCAATTGGTAAATTTTTAATTGATTCATCCAGTATGTACTGGTTTCTCCATCCGGTGCCCAATGATAAGGGAATTTTGGATCTGAGAGGGGATATTTTGGCCACCTGTATTTGTACAAATAAATCATGTGCTTTTTCTCCAGATTCTGGGTAAAATGCTTTAGATTTGGGGAGAACCACTGGTTTAGTAGTTGTCCCAAGGGCGAATCTACCGGAATAGGTTTTCTGCCTTCTTCCTCCTCTATCTTCTCTCCCCTTGAGGCTTCCAATAACCTCTTACTTTGTCCTTTTCCCATTCTCGTCACCAGACCCGTCCTCCAGCAGGCGCTGGACTTTCTCCCAGAGAAAATTTAAGGACACCTTTCTATCAAAAAAAACCCCTATTCTCTTGGAAAAGGAACAAATTTACCTGATCACTCCGGGACCTGTCGTCAGTCCAGGTATGCGGATGTGCGGGCGTCCCCGACTCAGGCTTTCCCGTGATCCCAGATCACTCGCAAGGTACCTTCACTCAGTCCGTTCGCTCTCTCTCGTTCTCTCTGAGGCTTCGTTTTGGATCGGAGATTCCTGGGATCTCTCGATCAATGGGGAGTGGGGATGTCTCCAAACGAGACGGAGTGGCCACTACTCACCAGTCCCCAAAACACCGAGGATCGCCGTGGAATCTCCTGCCTGGCTCGCCAGCTGTCAGATTGCGCTCAACTGTCAGATTGCGTTCGCACGAGAGACTGACACGACACGGAGCTGAGTTTTCTCTCTCTGAGTTTATTTCGGTTCTGCAGAAGCGGGTTCACATCCAAGGCAGCAGGATGGAACCCCGAGCATATTTTACACAGTATATTTATACCCTAAATGCCTCATTGTATGAGGGCTTGATTCGCGGTTTGTCATTGGAATTCATACCTTCCGGGGATACTTTATTGCCCATTAACATTCCCCCGGTCCATCAAGTGGCTTTTTGATTGTTTTAGTTATTGGTATTTCCTAGACCTCCAGCTGTTTGCTGATGGTTCCTCTATAGGTCTAGACACTGCTTTTGAAACATACATGCATGCAACAATGTTTGTTTTATCCTGATTCTTATCTCCCGAAAGGTTACAAGATGCAGGCTTTTGTAACTAATTCTGAGCGTAAGCGGATTAACAGAAGCAGAAATAGCGTTACATTGTTTCAATTCTCACAATATCTATACTTAAAATATTTTTTTAAGTTTGAAACAATTATAAAACAAGTCACTTTTTCATTTTTTTCTTTTCTATTATTGTATTTTTTGTTCATCATCTCAGTAAAACATATTTTTATCCAGAGCCACTGTTACCCTTAAACGTCTGTGGTTTTATTTCCATGCATGTTAAGTTTATTGTCACAAGAGTCACCTTGATAAATCTGTTATTGTTTAAATATTTATATTATTCATAGTTGAGCAATATCTTTATTTGAATCATTCAGAATGATAAAAAAGAATGTGTATGCTTTCAAGTTCTTCAGAACTCTTCATCAGACATTGCAAAAATCAGAGGCACCGGGAGGGAAGCTGGAAAAGCGAAACATTAAATGTTTTACCTATGGGAGTTGTAGTTCAAAGTCAGTCTTAAAGGAAGGTATGCAAAGATAGAAGGCCTCTTGAGTTAATCATACCATGCATCAATGGGGCACTTTATAGCATAAAGGTAACACAGTTTTCTTTACAAGACACTTTGCATTATTCTGATCTTCTAATCCAGAGACTGTGGCAGACACTATTAGAACTGCCAGGTGAACCCATCTTTGGAGTGAAACACTTAATAGACCACATTAGGTTAATTAAAAGCTATTAATCCCCACTCTCTTTCTGTGACAAAAGCTTTTAGGCTGCTACCCTGGCTGAGGACCAAAATAAAGAAGTATTGCAGTCATTATCAGCAAAGGGAAAAAAATAACCTGTGAAGGTTTCTTTGTTATTGCTATAGTGACTCGAGAAATTAAAGTTACATCTTCCAGTGTGTGCATAACAGCTTTTATTGCCCATTGAATACCCCTAGTCAATACATACAAACTGGAATTAGAGGGGAAGTTGTATAACATAAAGCCAAGATGGCGCCAAAGACGGCTGCCTCAGTGAAATGCTCTAATGGTTTTATTCCTTGTTATTATCTGCAATTCACTACGGATTTCATACTCAAGAGACCATCTGCTAAGAATTAGGCAATGTTTCCTTAAGGAGCAGCTTTCTGATTCCTCACCCCCCACCTGTCTTTGCAAACGTGGAGGAGATTCTAACCGATTCCTCAGTACTATGGATTACAACAAAGAAAGAAAAGAAGCGACCACGCCGAAAGAGGAGACGAGGTAAATGAGCGGGAATTTTAAACAGACTAAGGAATGGGGGGGGGGACTCCTATCTCTTCAATCTTTCTGACTAATTTACGCTCACTGGCTAACAAGATGGATGAAATTCATCTCTTAAATAGATGGAATTCTGATTTTCATAATTCAGCTCTTCGTTTTGCTGAAACCTGGCTTAATCCACAAAATTCATGGGGACAACACCATATACATCCCAGGATTTCAGACATTTAGATCTGACAGAATTGAAGAGATATCAGGTAAAACAAAGGGTGGAGGATTATGTGTATATATCAACAACAGCTGGTCTCAGGATATAACTATAATATATAAGTTTTGTGATGAAAACTTAAGTCTTTACACATGAACTGCAACTCAGTTTACTCTTCACGTGAGTTCTCATTTCTCCTAATAGCTATGTATGTTGCTCCACAAACCTGTGTAAACAAGGCATTATGAACTCTTGCTGATCAAATTATGGAGGCTGAAGCCAAACACTCATGTTCCCTTCCCATCATTTTAGGAGATTTCAATCAAGCAAATTTAAGGAAAGAGCTCCCAAAATATTTCCAGCATGTAAATTGTCCCACCAGACCACTGTAGACCACTGCTGCACAACAGTAAAAGATGCTTATAGGTCTTTACCACGAGCAGCTGTGGAACATTCTGACCACTGCATGATTGACCTTGTACCTGTCTACAAAGACTTAAAACCATTAAATGAACAATTAAATCAGTGAAGACTTGGTCCAATCCTGCCTTGATTGCACTGATTGGAATGTTTTTGAAGAGGCCTCTGCAGACTTAGATGAGCTCACAGACACTGTCACATCATATATTAGCTTCTGCGAAGACTTATGTGTACCAACAAGGAACCTGCAAATATATTATAACAATAAACCTTGGTTCACAGATAAACTTAAGCAGCTCCATCATTCCAAAGAGGAAGCCTACAGAAAAGGTGACAGAATGCTATACAACCAGGCCAGAAACATATTAACAAGGGAGATCAGAGCAGCAAAAAGAAGATACTCTGAAAAGTTAAAGAATCAATTCTCAACAATTGAACCAGCAAACATGTGGAAAACTCTTTAAAACATCACTGGCTTCAGCAAACCTCCTTCCCAGGCAGAAGGAAATCAACAACTAGCAGATGACCTACTGCAGGTTTCAAAAGAAATACAGCCACCTATCTCCACAACCCACATCTCAAACACACCAACAACAGCCAAGCCTCCTACAACTGGCCCCAATCCATTGGGCTCACAATCTCTGGTGATCACAGAAAAAGAAGTGCAAGATCTATTACAGACAGAAGCCAGGACAAGCACCAGGGCCAGACAATATAACTCCTTCTTGCTTAAAAATCTGTGCTGACCAATTGGCCCCCATCTTCACCCAAATCTTCAATAGATCACTGGAGATGTGCTATGTTCCTTCCTGCTTCAAACATTCTACCATCATCCCAGTGCCAAAGAAACCTCCATCAAGGAACTGAATGACTACAGTTGCTCTAACATCTGTAGTTATGAAAATCTTTGAAAGGCTTGTGCTGTCCCACCTGAAAACCATCACGGATCCACTGTTAAATCCCATGCAGTTTGCATACCAAGAAAATAGATCAACAGGTGATGCTGTTAACATGGCTCTGCATTACATCCTACAACACCTTGAATCTCCAAATACCTACGCAAGGGTCCTCTTTGTAGACTTCAGTTCAACATTCAATACATCATTCCAGACAGTCTTCTAAGTAAATTAAACCAACTAGTGGTACCTGAACACACTTATAAGTGGATCATAAGCTTCCTAACAGACAGGAAACAGCAGGTGAAGCTAGGCAGAATCACATCTGATACCTGTACAATCAGCACAGCACCCCCCCCAAGGCTGTGTGCTATCTCCACTTCTCTACTCCCTATATACCAATGACTGCATTTGAAATGATCCATCTGTTAAAATACTGAAGTTTGCTGATGACACAACAGTGATAGGTCTTATTTGAGACAATGATGAATCTGCAAATAGACAGGTTATACAACTTGCCTTGTGGTGTAACTGGAACAATCTGGAACTGAACACACTCAAAGCTGTAGAAATGGTGGTAGACTTCAGAAGAAACCCTCCCATACTACCACCTCTTACAATACTAGACAACACAGTATCAACAGTAGAGACCTTCAAATTTCTAGGTTCTACTATGTCACATGACCTAAAATGGACACCTAACACCAAAAACATCATCAAAAAAGCACAACAAAGAATGTTCTTTCTGCGCCAACTCAGAAAGCTCAAACTGCCCAAGGAACTGCTACTACAGTTCGACAGAGGAATTATTGAATCTATCATCTGCACCTCTATAACTGTCTGGTTTGGTTCTGCAACCCAACAGGAAAGATACAGATTTCAGAGGATAATTAGGACTGCAGAAAAAATAATTACTACCCACCTGTCTTCAGTTGAGAATCTGTAAACTGCATGAGTCAAAAAGAGGGCTGTGAAAATATTTACAGACCCCTCACATCCCGAACATAAACTGTTTCAACTCCTTCCCTCAAAACGACACTATAGAGCACTGCACACCAGAACAACTAGACACAAGAACAGTTTTCCCCCGAAAGCCATCACTCTGCTAAACAAATAATTCCCTCAACACTGTTCAACTATTTACAAAGTGTACACTAATCTTCTCATCACTCCTTATCACCCATACCCCCCAACTTGTGATTGTAGGACTGTAACTTTGTTGCTTGTATCCTTATGATTTATATTGACTGTTTCCTAGGATGATTTGATTGTTGATTGTACTCTATGACTATCATTAAGTGTTGTATGTTATGATTCTTGATTCTTAACAAATGTACCTTTTCTTTATGTATACTGAGAGTATTTACACCAAGACAAATTCCTTGTATGTCCAACCACACTTGGCCAATAAATAATTCTATTCTATTCTATTCTATTCTATTCTATTCTATTCTATTCTATTCTATTCTATTCTATTCTCCTTGGACCAGGCAGTTGACTATTGTAAGATACTTAAAAATGCCACCACAGTTTCAACTTTATTACATGTTACTGTAAATAAACAAGAAGAAGACACTTTTGGTGTAATCAATGAGCTGCTGTGACGCAGTGGTCAGACAGCGGTACTGCAGGCTACTTCTTCTGACTGCTGGCTGACTGCAATTTGGCAGCTCAAGTCTTACCAGGCTCAAGGTTGACAGCCTTCCATCCTTCCGATGTGGGTAAAATGAAGATCCAGATTGTTGGGGACATTATGCTGACTCTGTAAATTGCTTAGAGCTGTAAAGCACTGTGAAGCAGTATATAAGTCTAAGTGCTATTGTTAATCTTCAGAAAGTTTGCATCACTCTCATGCTATGAAAAATTTTGTTGATACAATGTTGTAAAACAACATGCTGTTATATCATGTTCCATAGTTCCATTACTATCATCCTAAACATATGGAGACTACAGACCATTTGAAAAACAATACAGCATTACTGTAACAAGACACAGTATAAAAAGTGATGACATCTATTTGGCAGAGTGTCAATGAAGGATAAAAATCAGAGAATAAAAAGATAAGGAATGGAAAAAATAAAGTGGTTAGACTAAGAGTATTTACCAGTAACAGGAGATGAATATTAGAAAAATCAACTAGACAACGTCTAATTGATTAGAAACATATATGTTTTATATGTATTAGTTTTGTTTTTCACATTGATTTCATTTGCAACAAAATGTCTTATATTATGCACTGTATATCAGTGGTGGTATTCAAATTTTTTTACCACCGGTTCTGTGGGTGTGGCCTATTTTGTGGGTGTGGCCTAGGGGGTCATGTGACTGTGTGGGTGTGGCTTATTTTGTGGGCGTGGCTTGGTGGTCATGTGACTAGCTGGTCATGGCTTTGCGGTCATGTGACTGGTTGGGCGTGGCTTGGTGGTCATGTGACTGGCTGGGCGTGGCTTGGCGGCCCCCCAACCTTTGCTAATGGGCCATTACTCTGGCCTAGGCCAATCTATTTTACATAACAAAGATCTACTCCAGGTAGAGCTATATTAGGAATTGCCCAAAGCCCTTTTGTTATATCATCATCCAGCAAGGCTCAACCTGGGACTCAGGACAGCCTACAGAGTTGCCCCTGCATGGCCCCATGAGAGTCTGACAACCAATCAGAATACAAGCTCAAATTCAAATCCCAACAGAGGACATTCTGGATTTTAAACCATAAATATTTTGTTGGATTCATTTAATTTTACACATACAACAGCTGCTAGAATTGTGTTTACACAGCAATGGGAAAAAAAAGATATGAAAATGAATTAAAATATTAGAATATACAGAAATGAATAAATTAACAATTACAAATTTACAATCGAGAAGGTTTAAAATACTTTTTAACATGGGATTTCTTTTATCAATGGCTAACTAACAGAAACAGAAGTTAGAAATGTAAAAGTATAAAAGAAAACGCCAATTATATAAGGAAAGCTCAGCAAAAAGGATAAGCAAATATTAGTATTTGATCATTGTTAATGAGTAGATAACTTTGAAAGCATATCTCCCCCCTGCAGATAAAAACTAGTTTTTTATTTAATCCTCAGTCAAAGCCACTGCAACAAAAACCCTGGATTGTTTCCCCAAGAACCCAAAACCTCACACCAGAAATCTCAGCCCTTCTGCCTTTAAGAAACCCCCAGGCAAACAAGCAAGACAACAAAAAGCACCACTAAAGTACAGCCATTATTAAAGTAAAACACCTGGAGGTCCCCTTTTCCTGAAAACTGGCAGAATTAACCATCATGATAAGAAAGACAAAAGACCCAGGCAAGAACAAAAGCAGGTCAATCATGAGCACTCGAAACCCATCAAGCAGGCTCAGCTCCAGAAAACTCAACATGTTAAAACCAGCTTTAATAATGATGAAGTGTTATACTCCAAAACAAGTTACTAATTTTCTGAGAAACCATAAAAGCAGCTGGATTTCACATAAAATGTCACCTGGCCTGCATGCTGCAAGCATCAACATCAAAAAATGCTAGGACATGTTGTTATGTGCCTATAAATTAAAGCTATGTTTTTAGATTTTTTTTCCAGCTGCATCTGCTTTGTGTGTGTGTGTGTGTGTGTGTGTGTGTAGTTTTCAGTTGTGTAGGGAGTGTGCTTTCAGTTGTGTAGTTTTGTGGGTCTGCTGCCAATCCAGTCATCTGGATTGGCAGCAGACCCACAAAACTACACAACTGAAAACACACTTCCTACACAACTGAAAACCATACACACACACTCACAAAACAGATACAGCTGGAAAAATCTAAAAATATAGCTTTAATTTATAGGCACATAACATCTCACACAATTTAAAAGAACTTCCATACACACACAATAACAACCTCACAAAGCAAGCTGCTTTCTAAAAATAGAAAAGCACATAAATTTCCCAAATTTTATATGACTATTTTTTTAGGAAAAAAATTAACACACTTACTGTTTTTTAAAATCAGGGGACTGCAAACTTGACAGCTTTAAAACTTGTGGACTTCAACTTCCAGAATTCCTCCTCCAAGTTTGAAGACCCTTCTTTTAAATCAGGGGACTTCAAACTTGATAGCTTTAAGACTTGGACTTCAGCTCCCAGAATTCTTCCTCCAGTCATGTTAGCTCAGGAATTCTAGGAATTCAACTCCAGAAGTCTTAAAACTTCCTGAGTTTGAAGACCCCTGCCCTGATTTAAATAAGAAAAAAAAAGGCCATTTACTATACCCAATTGAAAAAAGCAGGCAGGCATCAACGATGAGCCGGATGCAGCACAAACAAGACAGAAGGCATCTGAAGGAGGTAAGTGCTGCTTGTTGGAGGCTGGAGGGGGAGGGAGGTGGATTAGTTTAACAAGGCTGGCTAGGCTGGAGCCTATGGGCATCAGCCTGGCCAGCAAGGACTTCCGAGGGCTTTTAGAAGCCCATGAGGGGGGAGGGCAATCATGGCAGCTGGGAAGCTCGGGACAAGGCTCGGGTGGGGGAAGGATCTCCAGGTGACTTTGGCAACGTGGTGCAAGCTATCACAATGCCTTGGCCAGCTACATGAAGCCCTGGGCTGGAGGCCATGGCCTCTGGAGGCCCAGGGCAAGGCCAGGTGGTGGCAAGGAGGTCCACGGGCTTTGGGAACCCCGGCAGCAGGGGTGGCTAGCCGTATGGGTAGCAGCCGGCCCACCAGGTACCTTGGCAGCTTGGGAAGCTACACCAGGCTGTGGATTGAGGCCATACCTGGCAAGGAGCTGCATGGGCTTTTGGAAGCCTGGCAGTGGGGGCAGGTGGCCGCAATGGTAGCGGACAGCCCACAAGGGACCCACGGCAGCTTGGGGAATTATGCAAGGCCATGGATTGAGGCTGTGGCTGGCAGAGGCTGCTGGAAGCTTGAGGCAAGGCCAGGAGGCAGGAAGGAACCCTAGGGGTTCAGCCCAGGGCCAGGGCCAGGCACCGGGGTCCCAGTGCTTATCTGGTGCTATAGGCAGGTCCTGTAGGAGGTCCGTTGGGGTTTTTATAGGTTGGGTTTGGGATGGGCGGGCTGAGCATTGTGCGGGCAGGGCAAGTAAGAGGTGAGAGGATGGGTGGGGCAAGAAAGCAGTGAGATGGCGGGCAGAGCAAGCAAGCAAGTGGTGACTGCTTGGGCAGCCAGGAAGTAGTTCGGGGGGATGGCCAGCCAGAAGTTGCTACTGGTTCCGCAATCCATGCCAAATTCTTGCTACTGGATTGCCAGAACCGGTGCAAACTGGCTGAATACTACCTCTGCTGTATATGTGTGTGTGTGTGCGCGTGCGTGTGTGTATGGTATTCAGCTTTGTTTGGGTATTTTCTCACGTCATTGTAGTTGTGCTTTTAAAGTTGTAGTAACTTTTTGGCAGAATCTCATCTGCTGGGAAGGGGAAGGAAGGAAAAAGGGAAGAGGAAGAGTCCAACGGAAGGCTGGGAAGGATTGACTTCTTACTGCGATTAGCCAGAGATTAGTCAGCACTTCATACCATTCGCCTCCTGGAGTGCTGGGAAGAAACGCAAAACTGAAACCTAAAGCTTGAAGATTGATTATAAAATTTACTTTTATTTCTTTTTTTTTTATCTTTTCACATCACTTTATTTGTTGGAATTTCTATTTGGTATTAATATAATATTATTATTGTGGCACCATTTTTATAATTTGCAACTCCAGTTTCTTGCTTATTGACCCCCTGAAATTCAGGTAAACCTTTCTCTCTTCTTTTTTCTCTTCTCCCATTTTTTCAGCCTCTCCCCTTCCTATCTTAACTCCTTAATAACTCCTTAACTCCTTTATAAGTTTGATAAACTTACCTTCTTAAAGGGGAAAAAAGGGGTATATTGCTCTTATAGATCGCAGGGGCAATTGATTTGATTGTTTTAAATAGTAACAACAAAGAGTGAAAATAGTGCTGATTCAGACAACTTAGAATACTTTAGTTTATTCCTAAAGTAGTAATTGGGTTGGATTTGATGTATTATTGGTGATTACTATTGAAATTCGGTATATAAATTTATTATAAAGATTATTATATATTATTAGATAACCTTCTACATATATACTTTAATATAGGTGTATAGGCTGCCTATCTATATATTTGATTGAAGTATTAGGATAGAATTTTTATGTTAGGAGTTAAATACTGAATGGTAATCTGGGACAATATTTCCAATATAGTGCAATGGCAAAAACAAACATTAAGAGAGATGACCTCCACGACAACTATGGCTTTGAAATCGGAAAGGAAGACCACCCCGACTCTAACGATCACTTTAATGTCTGCCTCACCAACAATCCAAAAAACCATTGAAGAATCTCTAATTGGGGAAAAACAGCCCAATGCCTCTAACGTTAATATACAAGCTACCTTACTATCCTTGCAAGAAGCAACGTCTAAGATGCAAGAAATAATGATTAAGAACCATAACGAAACCAGAGCAGACATTAGCGAATTAAAAGATGAGATGGGAAAGCTTGAAGTGGAAATGAAAGCAGATTTACTTAAAGTGGAGGATAAGATAGGGTCCTTACAACAGGCTAAGGAGAAAAACGAAGATAAGATAAGAGAAATAGAGAGTAGCATAGAACGAATGGAGACAAATTTTGAAAGGATAGAGGAGAAATTTAGAAATGCATCTAGAGAAACCGAAGACTCTCTGATCCATCTCGAAATGGATAAAGCAGCAGCATATTTAAGGTTTCAAAATGTGGCAGAAGCGAAAAATGAAGAACTAGAACAATTAATGGCAGAATTATTGGCTGATTGGTTAGGGAAAGATAAAGATGATTTAATCAAAGAATTTGACGAGGTGTATAGGGTCAGCACAAGTTATGCTAGACGTCACAACTGCCTCAGAGAAATTCATATTCGTTTCACTAGGAGATGTGTCAGAGACCTAATTCTTAAAATGTCCAGAGAAGAAACAATAACATATAGAGATAAAGAGATTATGATCCTAAAACAAATCCCAAAGAAAATGAGGGTCATAAGACAGGATTATAAATTTTTGGCCAATTATTTAAATAAAAAAAAATCCCCTTTAAATGGTTAATCCTGGAAGGGATGTTAATAACTTGGAAAGAGAGAAAAATCAAAATAGACTCTATAGAACAGGCCCAAGACTTTTATGATCAGCTAATAGGCATGGATGACCAATACACCAAGGAGGAAACTAAAAGGAAACCACAGGATGAATGTAACCACCATAGAAATCAAAAAGAAGGGCTTCCTCAAAATTTAGGAAAGGATAAACTACCTCACATCAACAGCAAGAAGAAACAACCTCACATCAACAGCAAGAAGAAAACTGAATTATCACAAGACAAAGATCTAAACAGAACAAGATAAATGGAGACGGGGAAGAAACTCCTCTCCATTAATATAAATGGTTTAAATTCAACACCTAAAAGGAAAAGAATATTAACTAAATTAATTAGACAAAACGCCGACATAATTTGCCTACAAGAAACACACATTAGGAAAAAGGATGAAAGATATTTAATTTGCCCGAAACTTGGAAAACTTTTTACAGCACCAGCAGACAAACATAAAAATAAAGGAATAGCAATATATGTGAAAGATGATGTAAAAGCAGAACTAATCTGGTCGGACCTGGAAGGAAGAACTCTGGTTATTCAAATTTGGATTAAACAAATTACATTTTTACTAGGAGCAATTTATGCGCCAAATGAAGAACAAGGGAAATTTTTTAAGATCTTCATCAGAAAATAATAGGTTTCGAAAAAAGGAATGTTTGCATGATAGGCGACTTCAACACCATTGCGGACCATCAAAAAGACCATAGTAATGTGAATAAGAACAAGAAAGGGAAAAGAGAATTTTCTAAGCCCTGTAAGGACATGATGAAAGAATTAAATTTAATAGACTTGTGGAGAAAACTAAACCCAGAAGAGAAACAGTTTACATATTATTCCAATCCACACAAAATTTGGACCAGAATAGATATGGCCTGGATGGATGGGGAATTGGCCAATGAAATAAAAGAAATTAAAATCCTCCCAAATAAATGGGCCGACCACAACCCAATACAACTAATTTGGAGAGATAGGAGAAAAACAAAGAAAAGATGGACACTAAATACCCAGTTAATAAATGAAGAAGAGTACATCAATAACCTGAAAGAGGAATTAAATTACTTTCTAAAAGAAAATAATAATGAAGCAACCACGAAACAAAATATTTGGGATACAGTGAAGGCAATTATAAGAGGAATAACAATCTCTTATAACGCCATGAGAAACAAAGAATACATGCCCAACAAAATAAACTCCAACAACAAATTAAAGAATTAGAAATACAACTACAAAAATCCCCTAAAAATCAGAGTATACAAAATCAGTTTATAAAAATTAAACATAAATTGAACTTACTTGAACAAGATAAAATAGAGCTTAACTTGAAAAGGTCCAAACAAAATTATTTTGAGCATGCAAATAAACCAGGAAGATGGTTATCCCATAAACTTAAAAAAGTGAAAGAAAAAAGATTGATATATCAACTAATGGATGAAAAAGGTGTCTTACAACATGAGATAGAGAAGAAAAAGGATATCATTCACAACTATTTTCAAAGATTATAAAAAAGGGAGGAAGTTAAGGAAGATAAAATAAGAACTTATTTAGAGGAGACGAATGATAAGGTTGTTGTGTATGCATAAAGATTTAATAAAGTGTGAGCTTGGAGTTAAGTGCAGGGTTCTGGCCCTGCACTTCTGATTGGCTGTTAAGCGGCCGGACCAGATTGGCCCCTTCCGGGTAATCCGATTGGCCCTTAACAGAGAGTTCCTATTGGTTACAAGAACTAGCGCTCCTAACTCGTTATTGGTTAAAAGTTACAGGGTTTGCCTATATAAGGCGGGTTTAACTGCTATTGAATTGAGGAAGTCACAATGTAAATAAAGAACTGAAGTTCACCGTTCAGAGGCTTGTCTCCATTCTTTCTCGCCCATGCTCAAAACTTAACACTGGCGACGAAGGTGGGATGTGGAGATACCTGAACCAACGAAACTTTGAAGAACACTGAGCACATGACACACGACGCTAACAACGGAACCATGTCCGGCGGAATCGTATCACCCGCTCCATTCGATCCAGTACAAAAGGACTGGGAGTCCTACATGGATCGCTTTCAAATGTTCTTAGAAACCAACAACTAAAAGGACGCCACATCAGGAAAGAAACAGGCGGTATTCCTAACACATTGCGGTCCAACCGTATTTAAGATGGCTAAAGCACTAGCCAAACCCCGAGAAGTGAAGGCCATGGATTGGGATGACCTCGAACCTCTCCTACGAGATCACTACGCCCCGACTGTGCCTACACTCATGAGATGCCACGAGTTTTATCAGAGGACCCAGCGAAAGGGAGAAAGCATGGCCGACTTCATAGCAGACCTCCGAAATTTGGGGGGCCTCTGCGTATTCACCGATTTAGAAGAAGCACTAAGAGATCGCATAGTTCTGGGACTAGATGCACCAGGCGTCCAAAGCAAGCTGATGGCGAAAGGCGACATCAGCCTTGCCGACACCATCGCCGATGTTACAGCAGCAGAAGCAACCAGGAAGTCAGCTGCACAACTATGCCAAAACCGCGCTCCATTACCACCACCGGCCAGCGACGTCTCACCTAGTTCAGAAGGGCAGCTCGCAACAATGCACCACAAGGACCTCTTTTCGTCATCAGACAGCAACGAAGAAGGGGTCCATTGACTGCGGTCCGACCGGGACCATCACCTGAAGCCCTTACGCTCTTGCACTAGCTGTGGAGCCAACCATGCCAGTTCCGAATGCAAATTCCACAACACACTCTGCCATGAGTGCGGGAAACGAGGCCACATCAGACGGGTCTGCCGCAGCTTGCCAGGACCCAGCCAGGCCTCAAAAAGGGTTTACTATCGCCAATCGACAGGAAACCGTCCTGTACGGTGAGAGCCAGTAAACCACTCCTACAGAAATCGAGCTTTGCAGAGAGAAGAGGCTCACCATACTATCACTATCGGTCACGCCTCAGCCTTGGACACTAAGAAAATCCGAGTCACGGTAGCCATCGAGAACCAGCCTTGCCACATGGAGGTCGACTCGGGATCGTCCCTCTCGATGGTGTCCTGGAAGACACTCAAGCAACTCATCCCCACAATTCAACGCCAAGATCTCCGCTCCCAACGCCTCATCCTCAAGGACTACCAAAGGAATCGAATCCCCGTCGTTGGTTCCTGCCGAGTCCGAGTCTCCTTCAAGAAGTACACAGCATACTTACCTTTAACGATCATCGATAGAGATAGGCCTAGCCTACTAGGCCTCCAATGGTTTGTGCCACTTGGCATTGAAGTGGCCGGCATAAACTGAATCAGCGGTGGTGGCTGGGAGGGAGACCTTATCTCTGAGTTCAGGGACGTTTTCGCGGACAGCTTAGGCGAGTACAAGGGGACCCCAATTTCATTCAGTCTAGATCCAAAAATAGCTCCCATTTGCCTCAAGCCCCGTCGAGTTCCGTTTGCTTTAAAATCGAAAATCGACGAACAACTCGACAAACTGATAGCTCAGGGGGTGTTAGAGCCCATCGATCACTCCCCTTGGGACACCCCTATTGTAACACCATTAAGCCAGACGGGTCAATCCAAATTTGTGGGGACTACCAGGCCACTTTGAACCACGCCCTGCAGCAGAACGCGTATCCAGTTCCGGTGGTGCAGCATCTTCTCCACTCCCTGGGGGGTGGGAAAGTCTTCGCTAAATTAGATTTAGCTCAGGCATATCAGCAATTACCAGAAGATGAAAAAACGGCACAGGCCCAAACTATTGTAATGCACCGAGGTGCCTTTAAATGTACCCAGCTTCAATTCAGAGTTAGTGTTGCCCCGGGGATTTTTCAGAGCCTCATGGAAAGGTTATTGCAAGGAATTAAGGGCATGGTCCCCTATTTTGATGATGTATTAATTGCAGCCCCTACAAAAAAAATCTTACAGGACCGGTTAAAATTAGTCCTAAAAAAATTCCAAGAGGCCGGTCTTAAAGTTAAAAAAAAAACAAATGTCAATTGTGTACTGACAGTGTTGAGTTTTTAGGGTACCTGATTGATAGCCAGGGCATTCACCCAACCAAAAGTAAACTAAAAGCGATGAAAAACGCTCCCAGGCCACGAAACAAGGCCGATCTCCAGGCGTTCCTAGGCCTCATCAATTTTTATAATGTATTTTTGCCGCAATGGTCGCTGAACCATTACACCGGTTATTAGATAAAAAAGCAAATTGGCTATGGGGTTACCGTGAAGAACAGGCATTCCGAAATGTTAAAAAACTGCTCACTTCTGACTCTGTACTCATGCAGTATAACGAGACTTTGCCTTTAGTTATAACCTGTGATGCATCGCCTTTCGGGGTGGGCGCCATTTTCAGCCATGTATTGCCTAATGGGAACAAAGCCCCTGTTGCATATTTTTCAAAGACTCTTTCAAAAACTGAGCGGAACTATGGACAAATTGATAAAGAAGCCCTCGCAATTGTCTCAGCTGTGAAAAGATTCCACGAATACGTGTATGGCCGGGCTTTTACTATTGTGACTGACCACAAACCATTATTGGGGATAATAGCCGGAGATAACCCTACATATTATCCCCTAGGATGACCCAATGGTCAGAATTCTTAGCTGCTTATAACTATTGGCTGCAATACCACCCGGGGAAGGCCATTCCCCACGCCGATGCATTGAGCCGAGCATCGCTTCCAGAGACTCTCGACGATCCTGCACCATCGGTAACCACATTGCAAATTGAGGCACTCAACTCGCCGCCACTGACTGTCCGAGATATCGTGAGAGAAACCAAATGCGACCACACCCTAGCACGAGTCCTAAGCTGGGTAGAACGCGGATGGCCATTGGACCAGCTATCAGATGACTTCACGCCATTCAAGACTCGACAAACCGAGCTTTTCTCCCAAAAGGGCTGTGTTATCTGGAGCGATAGAGTTGTTATCCCAGAACAACTCCAGAAAGTGCTGCTGAGAACCTTGCATGATGGCCACCCCGGCATCGTGCGAATGAAAGCCCTTGCACGAAGCTATGCATGGTGGCCGGGCATTGACAAGCAAATCAAACAGTGGGTTAAAGCTTGTCCCAAATGCCAAGAAGTCAGCAACGCCCCACCAAAAGCCATGTCTACTGAGTGGGAGACACCACGTGGACCCTGGTCCCGAATTTACTTGGATTTCGCGGGGCCAACCAAAGGCCACACCTTCCTGCTTACCGTTGACGCCTACTCGAATTGGCTCGAAATCCATCACATGACAACTACGACCTCCGAGGCGGTTATCAAAATCTTAAACAGACTCTTTGCAACCCACGGATTTCCAGACATCCTGGTATACGATAACAGCCCTCAATTTACCACACTAGCGTTCGAACAGTACCTCGCTGACCACGGCATTCGCCATGCACTCACCTCACCTGCGCACCCTGCGACCAATGGCAAAGAAGAATGCATGGTCCAATTTGTGAAGAAAACCTTGCAGAAGGTAGACTACGACAACATTGATGACAAGGTCAATCAAATCCTCTTCTTGCAACACATCACCCCACATAGCGTCGCCAACAAAACTCCTGCCGAACTGCTAATGGGACGAAAGCTCCGCTCCCACCTCGACCGGTTGCACCCAGCTTACGAACCAGAGAAACCACTAGGATCCAGCGGCCACTGTCGTACCTTCCAGGTAGGAGACTTGGTATATGCCAAAAACCTATCGGGCGACCCGTTGTGGGTGGAAGCGACAGTAGTACTTGTAACCGGCCCCAGATCCTACCTTGTACAATGACTTGACGATAAACTTTGGAAACGTCATATCGATCAATTACGATCGCGGCTTCCAGCAGCCAGTCCGCAACTCCCCTATGACCAAACTGAGGGGGGGGAGGTACAGAAGAAGATGAATTCCAAGAGAACCCGTTCGAAGGAAATGACGGCTTGATAGAGACTCAGGAAGCGGAGCCAGAGGGAGAAACGGGTGCACCTCAGGGAATTGCAGAGAATGTGGGCAACAACGTAGAAGTGAACTCTGAACCAGGAACAGCCCCACTACCAAATGATGATCTACCTCAGCGTGATTGCAGCCAGCTGATACAATGGAAATCAAAGAGACTAATAAGACAACCATCCTACCTAAGGGACTATGTAATTGCGCCCTGCAAATAAGAAGCCAGGGGGAAGGGGTATTGTGTATGCATAAAGATTTAATAAAGTGTGAGCTTGGAGTTAAGTGCAGGGTTCTGGCCCTGCACTTCTGATTGGCTGTTAAGCAGCCAGACCAGATTGGCCCATTCTGGGTAATCTGATTGGCCCTTAACAGAGAGTTCCTATTGGTTACAAGAGCTAGCGCTCCTAGCTCACTATTCGTTAAAAGTTACAGGGTTTGCCTATATAAGGCGGATTTAACTGCTATTGAATTGCGGAAGTCACAATGTAAATAAAGAGCTGAAGTTCACCGTTCAGAGGCTTATCTCCATTCTTTCTCACCCATGCTCAAAACTTAACACAGGTAATTGGGGAGGAATGGATAGAATTATTGAATAAAGATATTACATGGTCTGAATTGAAGTCAGCAATGGAAAATTAAAGTAATAACAAATCCCTGGGACCAGATGGGATTCCAGTAGAATTATATAAAGCAACAATGGACCTAGTAGGACCACTGATGTTGGAAGTGTTTAATGAGGTACTTCTGGCAGCCAAGATGCCGGACTCGTGGAGGAGGGTGCTGATTTCGCTTATCCCGAAGGAGGATGCAGATCACAGATACATTAACAACTATAGACCGATTTCACTTTTAAATGCTGACGATAAATTATTTACTTCTATCAGCTTTAAATCCACATATTCACGAAGATCAAAATGGATTTCTTCCGTTCCGACAAATAAAGAACAATTTAAGAACTGTTATCGATGTCCTAGAATATTATGAAGCCCACCCGGAGAAACAATCCGCAATCTTGTATTTAGATGCTGAGAAAGCATTTGATAACTTAAATTGGCACTTCTTAATTCAAAAAACTTACAATATGAGCCTTGGCACCAAATTTGAAAACATTATAACAACAATTTACAATACACAACAGGCAAATATACTAATTAATGGCGAACAAACAGATCCAATAAATATAGAAAAAGGTGTCAGACAGGGTTGCCCCCTCTCACCTCTCCTTTTCATTTTTGCCCTAGAATCACTTTTAACACGGGTTAGACAAAATTCTGAAATTAGAGGAGTGAAGGTCAAACGAGAAGAATATAAACTACAAGCGTTTGCTGACAATATGGTTTTCTTTTTGGAGGAACCTATGGAAAAAGAATATAATCTAATAAAAGAATTAGAACGATTTGGCGCAGTGGCAGGATTAAAAATTAATAGGAAAAAAACGAAATTAATAACCAAAAATTTAACAGAAAACCAAAAGGAAGAATTAGAAACAAGGATGGGGATACAGATAACAAAAAGGGTCAAACATTTAGGAATATGGTTAACACCACAAAATAAATCACTAAAAGAGAACAACTATGATAAATTACTTCAACAAACAAAGAAGGATTTAGAATCCTGGAATAAACTGCAGCTCTCCCTATTGGGCAGGAGTGCCTCGATTAAAATGAGCATATTACCAAAATTTCTTTATTTATTCCAGACAATTCCAATAAAGTTGCCAAAAAGTTTTTTCAAAGAATTAAATAAGATTACACTTAAATTTATTTGGCAGGGGAAAAAAGCCAGGATCAATGTAAAGGCCTTACAGGATGCGAAAAGTAGAGGGGGTCTAGCTCTTCCAAATTGGGAATTATATTATTTGGCAGCTACCCTATTATGGTTAAAAGGCTGGGTGAACGTATCTAATAAAAGAATTTTAGCATTAGAAGGGCATGATCTCCAGAGAGGGTGGCATGCCTTCTTATGGGAAGCGGGGAAACCCAAGCAGTTTTACTTTCACAGACACCTCATTAGGGATTCATTATTAATTAATTGGAAAAAAATATGTAAACAACACTATTTAAAAATTCCAATTTGGCTATCAACAATGGAGGCAATGGTACATCCCAATAGTTTGGACATAACAAAAATGATTAAATATAAAGATTTATTAGATCCGCAGGGAAAATTAAAAACTCGACAAGAATTATAGGAACAGGGATTTAAAATTGATCAGTGGCTATATATTCAAATCCATAGCAGATACAAATAAGATATCAAAGACTTTGGAATTTATAACAAATTACAGTATTTAGACAAAATTTTACTAGGATCAAACAAAAAAAAACATATCTAAATTCTATAAATATGTATTGGAAGTAGAATTAGAATAAGAGATTAGTCAATGGGAACATGATAGCCTGGAGTAGGAATGTCAGAAGAAGTATCACACTATCAGAATGGGAAAAAATTTGGAACAGAAATATCAAGATAACAAAATTGGCAGCATATAAAGAAAATACATATAAAATGTTTTATAGATGGCATTTGCCCCCTTCGAGGTTGGTGAAAATGAACCCAAACACGAGTCCAAAATGCTGGAAATGTAAAAGCATAGAAGGAACCTTTTTTCACATGTGGTGGTCTTGCAAGGAAATCCAGAAATATTGGCAAAAAATTAGAAAATGGTTGGAGGAGATAACCAAAGAACAAACTGAATACAAACCAGAGTTCTTCCTACTAGGGATTTCTGATAAACATTTACCCAAAAAGATGAAATATGTAACAATTCATATCCTAACGGCAGCCAGATTAGCACTCGCCCAGTGTTGGAAACCACTTTATACACCTACAGAACAAATGGTTATCCAGAAAATATGTGATAGTGCAGAAATGGACAAATTAACTATAGCACTTAAAAATAAAGAGTCTTCAACATTTTATGAGAATTGGAACTCTTGGTACAATTGGATAGCCCAGAGATAAACTGCTTAAAAGACAATGGGTGATTTAAGCATAGTTATCAATAAGATGTGTGTATTCAAATTAAGGTAGGAGAATTGTATCTTGCAGACTGTCAAAAAGAATATTGTCTGTTTTTAAATGCATCCCTTTCATTTCTTTTTTCTCTCTCTATGTTTCTTTTAAATCTCTATTTCTTTCTTTCTTTTAAATCTCTATTTCTTCTCTCTGCTCAGTCCGTAAGACTGAGTGTTTTTTTTTCCCTTTATTTTTCTCTTTACTGTGTATGTAATGTTGATATGGTTTTTAATTGTAAATTTAATAAAAATTTATTTAAAAAAAAAAGAATCTCATCTGCCATCATCAGGCTTCTGTATTGTGTTTGTCTGTGAGTCAGACTATCACAGCCATTTCAGTTTAGTGATAGTGTGACTCACAGACGAACACAATACAGAAGCCTGATGATGGCGGATGAGATTCTGCCAAAGCGTTGCTACAACTTTAAAAGCACAACTACAATGACATGGGAAAATACCCGAACAAAGCTGAATATCATACATGTAAGTACTCACGAAAACTTAAGAAAACATATGTATGTATGTATAAATTCAGCTTTGTTCAGGTATTTTCCCACGTCATTGTAGTTGTGCTTTTAAAGTTGTAGCAACGTTTCGGCAGAATCTCATCTGCCATCATCAGGCTTCTGTATTGTGTTCGTCAGGCTTCTGTATTGTGTTATTCAGACGAACACAATACAGAAGCCTGATGATGGCAGATGAGATTCTGCCGAAACATTGCTACAACTTTAAAAGCACAACTACAATGACGTGGGAAAATATCCGAACAAAGCTGAATACCATACATGTAAGTACCCATGAAAACTTAAGAAAACATATGTATATGTATATGTATATGTATATGTATATGTATATGTATATGTATATGTATATGTATATGTATATGTATATGTATATGTATATGTATATGTATATGTATATGTATATGTATATGTATGTATAAAAATCTTTGATAAAGTTTACTTTTAATAAAAAAGAAAAAGCACCTTTGGCCCCAGATCTGATGGCTAAACTAGGAGAAAGCATTCATTAAAGAAGCAATGGTAGACTTTATTGTTGTTGTTGTTGTTTTTATTATTGGAAATAAACTATGCAAACATGACTATTTAGGCATCAAGGTTGAAACTCAATGGGATTCTTTAATTTTATATGGGACACAGTTAATGCACAGTTAGAATCTTCTATTTTACTGTGAGTCATTGTTTTCCTTAATTAAGTGATTTATGTTGCTCAAATATTTTCAACCCAGTATCTACTGCCATATTTCCTTTAGTGTAACACTAAATGTTAGTAACAAGTAAAATTCATTATATAGCTTTTTTTTTATAAAAAAAAAATCAGTATGGCTAAGTGGTTAAAATATTACAATTGATCTCTTTAATCCATATGCTGTTCATTTTTTCTATTGAAATTACTTTTCTAATCATGCTATGGGGTAAAATATCAATCCCAATTATTCTAATGGGGGGAAATATGCCTAGATATGCCCATAAAAAATGAACTTTCATATATTCTGTCAGGTAACAGCAGGGGTCAGTTTAATCATGCTAATCGATGGACATATTGAAAACCCTTACAAAAATCTGGAAAGTTTACCATTGAGATCAATAAAATCAGAATAATGTCCTTGGTACCTGTCAAGAGTAGTGAGATAGAGACCTGGGGTAAAAGATAAATACAGTACTTATGCTACTGATGATTATAAGCAGCAAGGGCAGTTTCCCAATGTATGTGTCAACAAAAATATAATTGTTTTATCTCAATTTCTTTTAGGAAAATGGCTGCTATTAGGTATCCAGTATCTACTTTTAAACCTGTTTTTTCCACATAGAAAATCTTTTTATTAATTCAATAAATTCAAACATAGATATATAAAAATCCAACATTTAGAAATTTGGAAACATGGGGTTTGTTGAGATTTGTGTTTCTGTGTGTGTGTCACTTGCTCATCAAAACCAAGCTGGCTAGAGCTTACCTCCAAGATGGAGATAGTTTGCAAATGTAACATTTTGAAGATCTTGTTTGAAATCTTCTTAAAAAATAAAACACGGCTGCTATTTGAAAAGTGTTCCATTTATGTTTCACATCCCTTATGTTATTCAGATCAAGATCGTTTGCACATTTACATCACTTTTAATTACAGTACTTTAAGAACATTTGCTAATTAAGCTTCAAAAACCCCTAAGCCTCACAAATGAGGAATATATAGTCATCATGTCACTCACCATTGAAATGAAAGCCTCTCTGGAGTAGAGTGCAGTACAACAGCTGTTTTGAAATGTACACCAATGCTGCACAACTGTTAGATGAATTCCATTTCCAGCAGAAACTGTTGGAGAACACTGGGTAAATAGAATGTAATTGCTTGATTTGGAATGTATCCAAGAGATCCAGATTAACATCCTGAGTCTCACAACTGTTTCTGGAAGTTGGCTTTTATGCTGAATGGATTTTGCATTTTTCTTAGAAAACAGCATGCCTATTCCAAGCTGTGCCATGCCAATATGAATCAGGATATCTTTTTCCTGAAATGGAATTCCAAGTTAAATTACATCTAGTCATCTTAAAACATTACACTTGAATTATGTATAAAACACTTTCATACAAAAAAAATAAGGTGGACATAAACAATGGCACTGGCATTAATGTTCTTGGTCTCCAACTTTCTGGTGTTTTCTATAGATCTTTTCTAGTTTTTCTCCATTTCGTGTTATGTCCTCCTCTATCTCATAGTGTCAGGAGGCAGTGGAGTTGTTATAAAAGAATATACATGACTAAGAAATACTAGGAACATATGCCAAAATATATATACTTCCAGAAGAGTCACCTGCAGTATGTTGTACACCCAAAATCAGCAGACATCACTATCAGGCAGCTGCAGTTTTATTATGGAACAAATCACAAATTGTTCATAAGTAAATTCCAAATCAAGCTAAATTGGAAGCACACAACCAGTCAAATTACCACCATATGATCTTGAGAGCACCCAACCATTAAATTTTCAATAAATTTAAGAATTAAAGTCCTTATTGATAATAAAGCAGAGAAATAGTGGAATGAAATCAAAGAAGTTGTTGAAACAATGTAAAAAGAGTCTGTCAAAGACCAAGATACAGAACAAAGGAAATTGGATATCAGAACAAATGCAACTACTGAGCAGAGAAGCCAAAGGGGAGCCAAAGGCAGATTTTATGAAGGAATTAAATAAAAAACTGTTAGTGAATAGTTAGAAAATACATATAGTAGTGCTGGAAGTTAAAACTCACCTCTCTCCTAGAAAAATGAAATATTTTAGGATATATTTAAAAAGGCAGAATATTTCCCCTAAAAGAGAAGTAGAAACTCAGAGAGGCAGAAACTCAGCCCTCCCACATTTGTTAATGGGCCATTAAGGCCTGGGTCAGTCTATTCTACATAACAAAGATCTTCCTCCTTCAAGCAAAGCCATTCAATTGCCCTTCATTGCATCACCCACCAAGTTTCAACCAAATTTATCATACAGACAAGTTACAAAGCTACCTATGACCTCGGACATCTACCAATCAGAATTCTCTTCCTGTGCCTCAGGAAGTTCAAAGCAAGAAAGGGTATAAAACCCAGGGACTCTCAGCATTTCTTCCCTTTTCTTCGCTCAGGATCTTCAAGGTATGTGATCCTGTCCACCATTAAACCATCTTTCCAAACAGCACCCATGTTTCACTGTCTCCCCACTTGGAACTGAACCCAGATGGATATTTCTTCCAAGAGCATACTACAACAACATTTGAAAAGTCATTGAAGATGAAAACAGAAAAGCAAGCAAAGTCTTCAAAAAGATCTCAAACCTCAATATAGGAAAGCCTCAATATATATATTGAAATAATATTGCATATTGTATGTAGTATCTTATGCCTCTTCTGATAATCATTTACATACATATCTTCTCTATATGCGTGAGATGGGCATAATGTCAAGCATTATGTATGCAAGGTATAATGTATAAAGTGATGCTCAACAAACCAAATCAATTAACCATATTATAATATATATATCTACTTATACCATAATATTGTTAATAATTAGCTTTATACTTCCCTGATAGACACATTTTAAAGGCATTTTGAAAATTAATTTTAAGAGAAAATACATTTCAAAGTGCACATTTTGGAGAAAACATACAGAAAAAAAAATCCAATTGGAGCATTACTTTCAGAGTGTGATCTCAAATGTCAAAATGAGAGCAAGGTTTCAAGTTTTCCATATCTTTAAATCTGACGACATTATTAAAGAATAGAATAGAACTATTTATTGTGTGTGGTTGGACACACAAGGAATTTGTCTTGGTGCAAATACTCTCAGTATAGATAAAAGAAAAGATATATTCGTCAAGAATCCTAAGGTGCAACACTTAATGATAGTCATAGGGTACAATAAGCAATCAAATCATACTAGGAAACAGTCAATATAAATCATAAGGATACAAGCAACAAAATTACAGTCTTACAATCACAAGTGAGAGGGGATGGGTGATAAGGAATGATGAGAAGATTAACAGTAATACTGCAGACTTTGTAATAGTTTAACAGTGTTGAGGGAATTATTTGTTTGGCAGAGTGATGGCTTTCAGAAAAAACTTCTTATGTCTAGTTGTTCTGGTGTGCTGCTCTACAGTGTCGTTTTGAGGGAAACAGTTGAGGAAGAAAGGAAAAAACAGAAGAAAGATATGGAGACCCTAATAAAATTAAATAGAACTAATAGAGCTAGTTTGGAGAAAGTGGTGAACCAGGAGATGGTGAGTTCTAGTCCCCTTTTAGGCATGAAAGCAAGCTAGCTGATTTTGGGCCAGTCACTCAGATCAACTCACCTGTTGTTGTTTTAGCGAAAATAGAAGGAGGAAAAAGTATTAGCTATGTTCACTGCTTAAGTTACATATAAAACAAAATATATATTATAAAAGAATAAAATAAGTAAAGGTGGGATAAAAATCTAATAAGTAAATATAGTCAAAATGCTTAAGGTCAGGAATGACATGTTGGAAAAAGCCATAAATAAATTAATTGGCTTTGTGTGGCTACAATTGATCCCCAATACTTTAAAATTATAAAATCCATCTGTTATTCAATATGTCTTCTTTCTTAGGTGAAACAAGTAGAAATAAAAACAAAATGTTAAATTTGGAATTGCTTTAATATAATCTGCAAAGGGACCTCTAAAGTTTGCATTTGGTTTAGTAATTGACACTGAATGGATTTCCCAAAAGTGCTTTTATTTTTTCCAAGAAGCAACTTTCTAGTTTTTCTTTTGCTTCTCATCCAAGAAGCTTCTTCAGCACTGACTGGATGGTTGAGAATGGAAGGATTTATACTCCTTGCAGACAGCTGGACATTTGCATTCTTTTAACGGGGCGTTAAGGTCACCCTGAGGTTTATCTGTGTCATCAGGATCACCTGAGTGATGCAAATGGGTGTGGAGCTTTCTTGGAACTATTGAAAGGACTGTGTTGTAGAATGGAAATTAGATGATGTCATATTCCTTCCCCTCTGTTGAGAGAGGGCTGTTCAGTTTTGACATAGATGACCTCTTTGATTCCTCTTTCAAACCAGCGATTCTCTCTGTCCAAATTATGGACTTTGTTCTCTTCAAAAGAGCGGCCTATGTGTGTGGAGGGAAGTTTGAAAAAAGGGTTAAAGAAGCCATTTTTGTCAAAGAAAAACCAGAAAGTCCAGTTGCCTCTTGAAAAAAAGCATCTTTGGGACAACCATGACTTGGATGACTGAGAATCTCCATCGACACTGAATGGGTTTGAAATGTAAACAATTGTGTGCGGATAAATGCATGAAACCCTCTGAAAAGTGCAAAGTAAAACTTGAATAAACAAATGATATACAGGTAGTCCTCAACCAACAATAGTTTGCTTAGTGACTGTTCAAAGTTACAATGGCACTGGAAAAAGTGACATGACCATTTATCACACTTATGACCACTGCAGCATCCGATGGTCATGTGATCAAAATTCGGAGGCTTGGCAACTGACTCATATTTGTGACAGTTGCAGTGTCCCAGGCCCAGGGTCATGTGAGCTCCTTTTACTGACATCTGACAAGCAAAGTCAATGAGGAAGCCAGTTTCACTTTAACAATAGTATTACTAACTTAACAACTGCTGTGATTCACTTAACAACTGTGGCAAAGAAATATCATAAAATGAAGCAAAATTCCCGTGACAAATGTTTCACTTAGCAACAAAAATTTTGGGCTCAATTGTGGTCGAACGCTGAGGTCTACCTGTACAAGTTACAAAAGTAATATTGTTAAGCTGAGTAAATGCGTGTACCTAATTTTTAAGAAGGTTTTAACTTAATAGGTAGTTGGTATATAGTTTTTTATGCTTTTATTTCTTTAAAAATGGCTTAAGATAAGGTACTGTATGGTAATAGTAATTTTACTATTGCTATGAGTTTAGACCTGGCTGCCACTTCTAAAGTCAATTTACTAAGTCCTGCATTCAGTCTTAACCAGATTTTATTAACAGATGCACAATCTTTCTTTCTTTCTTTCTTTCTTTCTTTCTTTCTTTCTTTCTTTCTTTCTTTCTTTCTTTCTTTCTTTCTTTCTTTTTTTCTTTCATGTCCTGCACATATATGTATCCTCCTTGGGCCATAGATAGGCATTTGAGATTGTTAAGTAAATAATCACTTGAATTCATCATTTTCACAAGCTAAGGGTGGAAAACTTTCAACCAACACACCATATGTATTGCAAAACATTTGGATATGGCCCACAAAGTTCTGGCTAGAATCTACATAAGACCATAGACAAAGATATACAGGATTCTAATATTGGCTATATTATGAATTCCATTAAAATCATGAGGGCATCAATAGTTTTATGGTATCAACAGATGATCTATTATTTTAGCAACCACTTGCATATATTTCCTTTTTCTCAGAGTTGAGAAAGCATATTGAGGTGCACAGTTCATAGCCACATGACATTTTTATCCATCCTTCATATCAGGTCAGCAACCCTGTTGTTCATATGAAGTTAGAATAACTTCCTCCACTGTAGTACATTATTGCACAATTGCTCATACTGAATTTCATTTGACATATTAATGTCTGTTCCCCACTTGGAGGCATATTTTTGGAGCTTTTGCTTATATTTTTTATTTTAATCACCTGAAAATTATCTGATTTTGTCACCAAAATAATGATATTTTTCACCCCCATCTCTGAACAAATTTCATGGTACCCTTCCTAATATAGAAGTCACCACAGCAAGAACTTTCCATTTGATCTTATCCATTCTTTTCTGTCTCATAAAATATCTGCTGTTTCTAAATCTTTTATCAAAATCAGAGTGGGCAAAAAATGAACAGAAGTAATATTTTTAGACTCAGGCATAAATTACATGCTGTGCTTGTATCATTTGTTCTGTAGATTCTAATTTAATTTATTTCTTTAAATCTAAATGGGAAATTTGAATTCACATTCCAAAAAAAGAAATCTTTCCTGAAAAAGTACATGGTATAAAATATGTTTCCTCACAAGGTTACTCAAACTATTTTCTCTTGTTTTCTAGCCCTTATTTATCACTTCCAATTGAATATCAAAGATATCCAAAATGTATCACATAGCATGTTACATATTTTCTCTTTTCAGTTATCAAGTTCCTATGTGTTACTTATCAATGTTCTTTTAATTTAAGTATGGCATTAACATTCGCAGCTGTTTCAAATGGAACATAAAAGCAAATGAGAGCATAGATTTGTGGAATTTTGCAGAGAATTTCTAACAATCAGCTGTCATCATACCATCTCTTGCACCTGATATAAATAGCTTGCCTTCAGAACATGAACCATTTCTTAAAAATAACAATGATTGCACTGAGAAAAGCATCGTGTGTTTTTCAGAATAATGTGGGATATTTTTCAGTTGAAATATGAGAGTGTATCTCATTTGAGCCAAGGCATTTGTTGCTATGGGGAAAAATGGATAGTCTCATTTGATACTGTTAGGTATCAGGAACAAGGAGTGTTATGTGCCTGGAAAGGAATGTTCACGAACAGTGGGAGAAGAAAAGGATTTTCCCTCCTTTGTTACATTAAAATCTCATATTTTCTTCTCAATTTTTGGCAACGGCCACTTCCTTAGATATCATAAACACTTCAATTGTTCTTATTTTGCATTCAGAATCCAATCTTTATAGCTTAAAAAGCTAAATAAATAATATGCGGTGACTTATATATATGATGGCATGCATAGATATAAGAACAATGAGATTAATTTTTAAAATGTAGTTCCAATTTATAAGCTTCCTCATGGAAAAGGTAAAAATGCATAATTGGAACTGTTTAAAGTTAAGATTTGTCTTTAAAATAAAGATTAGCTGTACCAGTTTAGCAATCTCTATTCAAAAATTTTTTCTCTCCTCCAAGTTGGCGATTGGAGGAATTATTTGCTCAGAATGAATACACGAGGGGATGGTGTACAGGGTAGGAATTCAACCGGTGGAATTCAACCGGTTTGGTGGCTATGTTTTGCTGTGCATGAGTATAAAAATCCTTAAGCTGTGCTGCCCAGACATCTGAAAAGCGTTGCACACAGCGCTTTTTCAACCTGAGCTGTGCCGTGAAAGCAGCTGCGGTTGAAAAAACAGGAAATAAAGGACAGGTAAGAGCCTGGACAGGCGGGTGGGCCAAACAGCAGCAAACACAGAACCCTTATGGTGTGTCAGTAGACTATTGAGTAGTAGTTGGTATACCAAAGAAAGCTTTGAGATTGAATCATGCTTTAGTAGAGAACTGGGATTAGATCTGAGGCAAGATTGTTTTTTCAAGATGGCAATAAGAGCAAGTGTTATATAGTACAGTGTTGGAAGAAATATCCATCTGGTTCAGTTCCAAACCAAGAGAAAGGAATTGGAGACAAACTGGAGGCCAGAGGCTCATTGGTCCATTTACAGATGAACAGAACCACATGTGTGTAGTTCTGTTGCAGCTAGCCACTGGACTTAAGAGTGGGGGGCATTTATACCTTATCCTGGGCTTTGTACTTGAACTTCCTATTTTACAGCATGTTAATGCTTTGCTGTTTGGAAGTACAAACAACAGCAAACTCTTGGTGTCTGGCAACATTATTTTAGGATTGATAGCAGGACTACATGTGGTTTTAGAAGTAAAAGGTTTGCTGTTCTCAGTGTTGCTAGATTAGGCCATCTATCAAAATGGAATATGGCTCATGAGTACACTCCTGATATCCAACCAAATGATGCTGTTGAGATCTAGCCTTGTTGAGATCTAGATGAGCAGGAGGAAGTTTAAACTCAACTTTGACAAGAATGAGTGCCTTTGTATTCCTGGTTCTTCCAGCTCTAGGGGTTTTTGTACCTTTAGTTCAGAACAGGGTCTCCCTACTTACTTCCCTAGCAGAACTAGTGTGCAATTTGGTAATCTTTCTGGACTCAAGAAAGCTGCGATCATCTGGTTTGCCAAATGAATTTTCCATGGATCAAAAGTGCATTTCTCAGTCACTTATGACTTGATTATCTCTTATTTGCATTATTACAATGTGGTGGTCTCATGAAGGAAGACACTGAGACAACGTCTTGAAGCAAGATCGGGATGAGAGCCCAAAGCAGACTCTGACACCCTCTTTTATTAGAAGCAATCCTTGTTAACGTAGCAATTTTTCTTAGCGTCTTATCACAAACGCATTACATCACACAGAATGCACTGATCATTCACATAAGCATACAAAGCTGCAAAGTTTAAGTTTGCTACAGTTCTGGGTAAGAAATGGCAACAGTTTGTCCTTGCTCCTTGTTCCGTGTTTCAGCCAACCACTACAAGGCTCCGTTGTCCTAGCACGTACACAAAGAACAATTCCCACATCTCCCCTGTTTTTGTTTTTTAAGAGACAGGGAGTGTTTTAGTCCCAATAGGCAAGAGTGCTTTGCATGCTGATGTTATCCGTGGTGTTCGTGACTTCTTCAACCATCACAAAATCTCATCTTCGTCTGGATCATCACAGGTTGGCTCTCCTATCTCATCTTCGGATGGCAATGGTTCATATGTGTTAGTTATTTGTTGATTCCAGAGTGCCATTACCTGCGCAGTGGCTTTTTTTCTCAGCCAAGAGGGATAAACTGTTAGAAATAGTGCGTACAAAAATGGGTAATACACAAGGCAATACAACACATCCCGCAGCAATCATACCAATAAGTGCTACAATAGCTTGCAAACCAGGCAATTTTGGGAACCAGGATCCAAACAGGTCTCTAAAAGCAAGACCATTCCATGTTTGTATAGGTCCATGCGCAATCTTGATCATTCTATCAGTAATTTGTTGGATAACTTTTCCGCTATCATCTACCTCAATACAGCAATTACTAAGGTTAAATTTTCCACACACTCCTCCTTCTTTGGCAAGAAGATAATCTAAAGCCAAGCGATTTTGCATGATATATGTTCTAGACAATGCACTTTCTTTAGCTAGTGTTTTCAAAGCAAGAGCAGTTTCATTGGTTATAATTTCTAATACAGCTTGCAACCTTATAATTCTATTGAGCATATATATGGGGGTACGGTACCCCCAAGTCCCGTCCTGTATCCAGCACATAATAGTGGATGATGCGCTCTGGTGTCCACTCATTGTCCTTCCAATTACCAATCTGAACAGATTGTTTGGAGAGATGACCGATGTCATCATAGACGGGTACTCCAAGGTGTTGTTTTGTGCGTAATGGCAAGAGAAAGAAAGAGGGAGAAATGGCGCCTAATACACAGGACCCATACCATCCAACTGGTAATATATTATATGCATACCATCCACATATCCAATATAACCCATTCGGGGAGTGCCATTGAAGGGTGTTATTTTCCGGGTCTTTCAGAAAAGTCATATTAGTCATTTGGGCTAACGAATTGTTAGGGGCAGGAGATGATGAATTTGACCACCAGGTGTTGTTATTCCATACCCCGAGGCATAACAAACTACCAACCGGTATGGTACAATTGGTGCTGTTTCTTTCAAAGCAGACATGGCCCACCAAATTAACTGACAAAAGCCATGTTTCATTAGAGGATTGCGTATAGGTGAAATTCTGTTGTTCCTGAAGAAGATCAGTGTAGTTAGCTTCTTGCACATTCCATGGCCATTGGTCGCCCATATTTGTGCCCTCACCCACAAAGCAATTTTTAACAGTCAATTCTTTGGCTATAGTCTCTGCCAAGTTAATAAACATGTTGTGAGCTTTTGGAGGAATCGAGAGTTGATTGAGCTTACCGATTTGCTCTTGGTATTTCCAGAAGACTTTAGATGGGGTTGACTTTATAGAAGTGGTGTGAATTTTTAAACAAGATAGCCATTAGGGTCACGTCCTGAGCTATCAATGCCTAAACCTAAAAAGCGGTATTGTACTCCTTCAGACTGGGGCAGGTTTGTATGTAGGCAGATCGGATTGCAGGTGTCCAAAGAACATGAAGTGGAGCTTGATTTGAGAGTGATGTTCATGTTTTGGGGACCTCTGATTTGGGCTGAGTTGATTGGTGGAGTGTACCAATAGTTGTAAACAGTGGTGGCCCCCACATTAGTTCTGGACACCTTTTGAAAGAGATATTTCTTTTCCTGTAGATAAGATCTCTGTCAGCTGTGTGAGCCGCAGGTAACTCCTACAGCATTGTTAGGACCTTGAGTTTTGCTGATGGCAAAGCAAGCATCAAAACACACAGAAGTGTTGGTACCCCCCCCCCCCTGAGTGACATTATGAGTTATGTACCCATTTTTTGCTTGACTGGTTGAGAACATTGAGGCAAGGTCAGAGCTGGGTCCTCCTTTGTAGGCATAGACATACAGCGAGGCGGTGATGGGCCCTACAGCCTTTGGTTCATAGCATTGGATACCTTGTTTGGTGTAGCATCGTGCGTATTGAGTGTTGTTATGCAGACAAGGGGAGACCATGGTGGAGTTGCACTCAGGCTTCAAAGTATGATCGATCAGGGTGGATTGGGTTGTCGTTCTGCTGCGAGTAGTTTTGATGCAGGCGTCGCAGGAGGATGGGGTGGCTGTCGTATCAGCAGGAACGACGTGGAAACCCAGGAAGCAGATGATGAATGCAGCGGGCAGTTTCATGATGCTGATGTAGGCAAGGCTGGTTTGGGTAGAAAAGGCCTCACTTGTCGTCCGGGGACCCAGATGGTGTTGTTGTAGGAAACAGCAGAGTACCCTCATCCCCAGGTTATAAGTTCAGCAGGACCTTTCCACTGAGGATCTGGAAGCTGACGAAAATATACCATTGGTCTGGGTTCAGGATGAGGTGAAGAAGCGAAATGACGTGATGCCTCCATGCATGGGGGAGATCCGGACTCATTGAGGAAATTAAGAATAAATAAACAAACATTTAATGCATTTTGGAGTCCCGGCAACCCTGTGACAGTCTTAAATTTGAATTTTTCCAAATTGTTTTTAAGGGTTTGATTAGTTCATTCAACAATGGCTTGTCCCTGAGAATTGAATGGAATGCCAAATTTGTGAGTGATTTGCCATTGGGAGCAAAATTGTGCAAAAGCAGTACTGGTATATGCAGGGCCGTTGTCTGTTTTTATCTCCTTGGATTTTCCCATGGAGGCGAATGTTCTAATGCAGTGGTTGATAACATGTTTTCTGGCCTCACCCCTTTGAGGTGTGGCCATGATAAATCATGAATGAGTGTCCATGGTAACATGAAGATATTTCCATGAATTAAAGGGTAGATATTGAGTAACATCCATTTGCCAAAGTTCTAAGGCATTTATGCCTCGAGGGTTTACCCCCATGGGTAAAGAAACGCCTTGGTGAGAGCAAGTGGGGCATTGCTGGATTATTGCTGCTGCTTCACTCTGAGATATTTTAAACTGTCTGGCCAAGGCTTTTTTGTTTTGATGAAAATAGCTATGACTGTCCCAGGGTGTTTGTTGTGAAAGAATCATGCAAGAGATGGTGCTGTCTGTGGTTGCAGCTGCAGCCGCCACATCAGCCATATCGTTGCCCTCTTGCAAAGAGCTGGGAAATGGCTGATGACTGTGGATATGAGCAACATAGTAGAGATGAGAGCGATTAACAAGCAAGGTTTGTAAGGCAAGAAATTGCTGTAATAAGTCGGGCTGTAACAGCGGGGAGAGATAAGCATAGGCAATGTTCTTGATTAAGTAAACGACATACAAGCAATCTAAAATTAAGTTAAAAGGTTGGTGCTTGAATTCAGCAAATGCAATGATAGCAGCAGCCAATTCAGAGCGTTGTGCAGACTTTTGAGGAGAGGTTATTTTTGTTTTCCAATCACTATCGATTTTTCAAACACACACCCCATATTTTTTTCCTCCGTCAGCGTAGACAGTAATCACTGAAGAGATATGACCGGGCGCTTCTTTTGTAGCCAATTCAAAAGGAACGGTTTTTAACAGAGTTAGCCTCCCATCAGGAGGGGGATGGCATGAGATTTTCACTGGCCAGTCCCCCAGCACTGACTGGAGAGATTCGGAGTTGATCAGCAGGGTATCCCAATCTGACAGGGACATGGGGACATATAGTACACTTGGCTCTATGCCAGCCAGGGATTTGCTGTGTTGGCGACTCTTGCTAATCAGCACGGTATATAAAGAAGCTTTTATACTAAGAGATTTTTTAGGGGTGTGAGGAAGATGTATCCATTCTAAGATAAGGAGGTTGCTAGTATGCTGGAACTTTTGGGTTAATACAGCAGTAGGTAAGGAGGGGGTATTAAGCAAAAGAAGGGAAAGAGGAGTTGAGGTCTCACATCTATCAACCCATCGACTTCTCATAATATCATTAACTTTATCTATGACAATCATTTGAGTGTCGGCCATGTGTACTATATCTGCTGGGGATTTCCCTTGTCACAAAGCCTCAAACAGGGGGCTAGGCAAATGAGCAGTGATGCCAAAATAGGGACATACCCAATTGATGGCTCCTAAAAGTTGTTGTAAACGCATTAGGGTCGTAGTGCGAGAGAGGGTCAGTTTTGGCACCACAGTTTTGGAGCAGATGAGGCTTGTAACAATTTGTGACCTAGATATTGATATGGAGCCTTCACCTGGATTTTCTCAGGTGCTACCAAAAGGCCTTCTGCAGTTAAGAGATCTTGTAGTTCTTGCAGTGAGGCAGCCACAGTGCCAGGAGCCCCTGGGGCTGCTACTAAGATGTCATCAATATAATGATAAATAATGAAGTGAGGATGTGATTTTCTAAAGGGATCAATAATGTAATGTACATAAGCCTGGCACGTGGTAGGGCTGTTTAACATTCCCTGTGGTAGCACCTTCCATTGATAACGTGCTGCCGGTGCTTCATTGTTAGGAGTGGGAACAGTAAAGGCAAACAAGCATCTGTCTTCCTTATGCAAAGGTATAGAGAAAAAGCAGTCCTTAAGATGACCACAAGGTCATAGTCCTTGGGAATCATATTGGGGTTGGGCATGCCACATTGCAGGGGTCCCATTGGTTGGATCACACTGTTGACAGCTCAGAGATCATGTAAAAATCTCCATTTGCCTGATTTCTTCTTTATGACAAACACAGGGGTGTTATAGGGGCTATTAGAGGGCTCAATATGTCCCTGAATAAGTTGTTCTTTTGCCAACTGTTGCAAGGCAGCCAGTTTCGGAGCCATCAAGGGCCATTGATCCACTCAAAGAGGGACTGGTGTGGTTAGTTGCAAGCAAAGAGGAAAAGAATGGGTCATTTTAGCACAAGAGAAGCTTGAAACTGTGAGAGCAAGTCTCACCCCCACAGATTGGTATGCAGGGGGAGCACAATAGGCTTGATTTTAGCAGTGCCTGTCAGATTTTCCCCCATGACTGAGAGCCAATTTGTGCTGACTCTGGCCATTTGGGTTCCCCCACTCCCCGAACTGATGGGGAGGGGGTTGTAGGCCACTCTTCAGGCCATTCTGCAGACCTAATCACAGAGACATCTGCACCAGAGTCCAGAAGTCCTTGAAAAGAGCGACCCTGCACAGAAAGCAGAAGCATGGGCTTAGTCTCGGTGAGAGTCTCTGTGATAGTCAGAATGTCAGGGGACTTTTTCGGCAACGTGATGAGTTTTGCCAAAATGTCCCCTTTTTGAATTGCAGTAAGCAAGGTAGCACAAACAGAGAGGATTGTGGTAGGTCCTAACATGTCCTCCGAAAGCACCGTCGGGGAGATATGAAGACCTTTTAACTGTGCAATAGGGTGTGGTTGGACAATAGCATCAGCAGGGAAAATAGATAAAGGAAGTGTAGACATGGTAGAAAGAGAAGCGGGGGTAGGGAGGTGCAGATCAAGATTCTGAGCAGCGAACAGTTCAAAAACATTCTGGATACACGGTGATAAAGGTGCAGCCTTGAGAATGGGGCTAGCTGCTAGCCCCATTACTTGTTTCCCTGATCCTCTTCCTGAACAACATTGCGATATTGTGAATTGTTCTGGCCAGTACTGCATTGATTAGCCCAATAATAGCCCTTTTTGCATTTTGGACAGACTGTTCTTGGGTAAACATCACGCCGGGTGGCAGAGTGGGAAGTGCCACCGCCTGGGGCTCTACACTGACTTTTAAGGTGGCCGGGCTTGCCGCAATTAAAGCAATTACCAGAGGATTTATTGCCTTGAGTAATGGCGGCAGCCATCACTTGGGCAATATATTGCTGCGTGCCAACAACCGCACAAGCCTGAAGAAACTGGGCTAAAGTAGAGCCAGGGACATTGATTAATGGAGCAAGAAGGTTTTTACAATCAGCGTTAGCATTCTCATATGCTAGTTTTATGAGTATTTCTTGGCGAGCATCTTCATTAGAAATTTGTCACCTGAGAGCTTGTTGGAGGCACTCAATAAAATCATTATATGACTCAGTGGGCTTTTGAATAATTTTTGCGAAAGACTGAGGAGCAGAGCCAGGGTCCTGCACCTTGGACAGAGCGTGAAGAGCAGCTTGAGCAGTCAAGTTAAGAGCAGCTGGAGGGGTGTCATACTGAGCCATGGCTTGGAGAAAAGCACCTTCCCCAGCTAGCTCGTCATCCTGGAGATTAGGGTTACAGGCTGCCAAAAGTTGGCAATGCCGAATAAATTCAGAAGACCACACTACAAACTGAGTGCCCAAGGTGACCATATAAATCAAGTTCTTCCAATCAGCCGCAATCATAAGGTGGGAATTTGATAAAGTAGCAAAAAGTCCTTGTGTAAAAGGGGCATTAACCCCATACATCTGGACGGCCAATTTGATATCTTTTATAAATTTGACGGGGATCGGCTCCCAAAGGGGAACATTATTACCCTGAGCATTGGGAGCGAACACTAGCAGGAAAAGGCCAGGAGAATCTTCAAAGTCGAAATCACCCTCCCAAAGTCCCTTGGCAATAGCAGCATGAACTGCGCCCATGGGAGGTGGCGCGGGACGAGAAGGTGACAAAAACTGTGAAGAGGCGGGTGGAGGAGCTGAAGGAGAGGAAGAGGAAGAAGGAGAAGAGGAAGAAGAAGGCTTCGGAGGTTCGTCGGGGAAAACAGGGGCTGCAGGGGTGACTAGTCGCACAGGAGCATTAGCGTAAGGAGGAAGACAGTTCAAGGGGGCAAGGAGAGGTTGCTCATGAGACTGCAAGGCTTCAAAAACCATCCGCCATGCCAAAAAAAATTTTGGGGGGGTGCTTGGGGAAGCGTGTAAGTGTTTCCCCAATCGTTGCCATACGGAAGCTTTAAGACTCCCTTTGTATGGATAGGAGGGGTAATGAGACCAAATATAACTAAGTAAATCCTCTAAAGAGGTTTTACTGAGGGGCTTTTCAAGAGAGCCCCCTCTTTTGAAAATGAAGAAATTTTGTTTGGTTAATTCTCTTAGTTCCTCAATGTGCAATTTCTGGTCCTGAGAGAATCCTCCACCCATACTCATGAGAGATCCACGGCGATCACCTGGGACCAAATCAGGGATGAGGTATACCCAGGCTATGCCAGCTGATGAGTGTGGATGGTCCAAAGACATACCACCATGCAGATGATCATGTCGGGGTCACCAGTTGCGGTGGTCTCTCATGAAGGAAGACACTGAGACAACGTCTTGAAGCAAGATCAGGATGAGAGCCCAGAGCAGACTCTGACACCCTCTTTTATTAGAAGTAATCCTTGTTAACGTAGCAATTTTTCTTAGCGTCTTATCACAATTCTGATCCTTCTAAGGATTTGAGTTTAGATTGTTTCTTATTATTTTGTTTCTCTTGTCATTAAAATTTATGGACAACTTTCTAAACTTAGCAAATTTTAATTTATCTCCTACTTTAATGCACTTTAAAGAAAAAGTAGGCAAATGGACTAGAATAATTTCGCATTACATCACACAGAATGCACTGTCATTCACATAAGCATACAAAGCTGCAAAGTTTAAGTTTGCTACAGTTCTGGGTAAGAAATGGCAACAGTTTGTCCTTGCTCCTTGTTCCGTGTTTCAGCCAACCACCACAAGGCTCCATTGTCCTAGCACGTACACAAAGAACAATTCCCACATTGCAATACACTATACTGTACACGGGGCAGTTCTTGAAGACCACTTGAAAGCTACAATTGGTCCAGAATGCAGACTGAACAGTTATGAAAGCACATTAGTATGCTGCTATAGATGTTTCCTGCATCAGTGGCACTGGTTACTGGTACATTTTTGCAATATCACCTTTAGGTCTTTCATAGCACAAAGTCTACATTTCTAAGGGATCACCTGTCTCTTGTTGTCTCTGCCTGTCTAATAAGTCTTGGCACATTTCAAGTCCTATCTGAAAGAAATATTATCTGATGGGACTCAGAAGGTGAAACTTTTCTGTTACAGTCCTTGCTTGCCCTTTGCAATGATATTCCCATCCTACCCCTAGGTTCAAGTTGCCTCAAAACTGCTGTCATTTAAATGTGTCCTGAAGATGACTTCTTTTTCCCAGCCACAGATTATGTGGGATATATGCTCGTGACTGGATTTGTGCTAATGTGCTGGATATTGCCCTCTATTGTTATCTTTTAATGCATTTGTTTTTGACCTGGCACTGCCCAGAATCATTGTGAGAGAATTAACACTGTCACATTGATCAACGTCTTGTAGGATAATGAATTGTGAGATGACATAAATGGGGGGGGGGGGAGGAATCACACTAGTCCATTGGAAAAAGGGGGTGATGGAATTAGATCAAATATTTGCATACAGATGTAGGAAGATTTTTTGGGAGAGGAGTTTTAATTATTAAATAGAAAAAATAGCACACCTAAAATACAGCCCAATGATAAGCTTCAAAGTCTGAAAAAACTTGCTGTTCTCTACAGGCAATTATATGTTAAACAATGGAAATCTCAAAGGATGTCACTGACAAAGACAGTTATTTAATAGTCTATAAATGAGCTTGAAATAATATGAAGGAATACAAAGATAACTTAAAATATAAATCAGCCTCGGAGTAAAATTCTTAAAACAGTAATTTTATCCCAAATGCTCAAAGAAATTATTCTAGTCCATTTGCCTACTTTTTCTTTAAAGTGCATTAAAGTAGGAGATACATTAAAATTTGCTAAGTTTAGAAAGTTGTCCATAAATTTTAATGACAAGAGAAACAAAATAATAAGAAACAATCTAAACTCAAATCCTTAGAAGGATCAGAATTATTTTTAGCTCTCAGTCCCATTTACCCTATTGTGGAGAATAACCAGAGACAGTTCCAAATCTTGCATTAGTAAAATGAAATGAAAGATTCTGGATTATTTAAATATTTATCATCCTCTGCATAGAGCTGTGATTCACATACTGAGATACCTTAAATATTTTCAGAATTTCTAATGGTACAAACAAAAAGTTTTAACTCACAATTAAAAAGAAAAGAAGACAGCATGCTTGACATATTATGTGATATAAATTTAAGGAGAAAACACTTGATTTGTCATTTACCCTGGATCTATGGGTTAAACAGGACATATATACAAAAATTTAAAACTTTAAGAAAAGACATAATGATGCCAATCCATTTCAGAAATCTTCAAGAGATCTTATTCAGTTATTAAATTTTTATGTGATGACGTTCACAAACACTAGCTATAGTACAATAAAAATACAGCAAGTTATCCAGAATATAAAATTAAACTAAGATAAAACAGCAGTAACAAACATGGTTACATTTTATTTTATACTCCAAAGATTCTTCAAAGCAACTGAGTTTTAAAAGCTTACAGAAAGCCATTGATGTAGGGAGCCAATCTGATTTCCAGTGGGAAGTTGCCCCTACTGAGAATTATATCAAAGATTTTCTCAGCAGCCAAAGAAATGGTTTTTTGGGGATATTTGTTTTACATAAAAGCTATTCCATTCAATACAAATCTAAAATAAAAAAAATTAAATGGGTCTTGCAATTCTAGCTTAAACTGTACAACCCATGGTTTGAAATACAATCTGCAATCTGCAGGCCAAGATTACTGTTAAAATTACCAATATGCACTGAAAAATTAGTTTTATAGTTGAAGTACACAGAATATTTGCCAGACTTGGAAATATAAATCTCACTGGAATTAAGGGTAAAGCTCTGTTTGAAAAACTTTCAGAATATGCCTACAATAAAATAAGAGTAAAGAAAATAATAAACATTTTATACCAGAAGTTTCTAGAAGGCTACAAATTATGTTCAATGCTGCAGTGATATTACAATGGCTGGAGCCAAATTTTTCTCACCCATCTTTCAATCTTCTTCTTCTTCCTAGCATATTCCCACAGGTGCAGAGTCCACTTTTCAGATCATTAAACACCACTTTGCACAGTCAGCTGCATCTCCAGGGCGCAGGCCCATGGCTTGCACATCTTTGTTGATGGTGTCTTGTCATCTCTGTTTTAGATGCCTGTGAGGTTGCCAGCCATTGACTTCTAATTGGAAGGCATTCTTGGGCATGGTGGAAAGTTTGCTTTCTGGACATGTCCATACCAATCGAGTTGGCCTTCTCGTATCTTCTCTATAATTGGGCCCCACAAAAATATTGTCAAATGTTGTCATTTATGATGTGGTCAAGAAAGGAGATGTCCAACATCCAACATAGCATTCACATTTCCATGGCATGGAGATAGCTTTCAGTTCCTGTTGTTGCTACCCAGCGTTCAGTGCCATATAGTGCAATAGAGTAGATGGTGTCTTCTAAATCTTAAATTTAAGACAGGTTGACAATTGTCTGTCACATAACACACTAGTGAGTTCTCACCAACGCATCCAGGCTTCATTCACCTTTGCTCACACCTCACCATTGAGGTCACCATTGCCTTGGAGATGGGATCCCAGAGACTGAAAAATGTCCACCTTCTTTTCTTCATTGATTTGAAGCATTCCAGGGGTGGTAATAGTCTCTCAGTACTCAGTTTTCTTGATGTTGAGGTGGAGTCCGAAATGGCTGAGGTGATCATTCCATGTTTGAACTTGCTGCTGTAGTTCACCTCTGATGGTGGAAACAAGCATAACATCATCTGCATAGAGCATAGTCCAGGGTACGTTCTGCTGCAGGTCATGCATGATGGTATCCATGACCAATATAAACAGAAGTGGTGACAATGCAGAGTCTTGGTGCACCCCAACCATCACTGGGAATCTGTTGGAGAGGCCGGCTCAGCCATCTTTCAATCATTCTAAGAATCTTTTAGGAAGATCCACATGCTGATTAGCTGGAACGGAGGGGAGGCAAGCCACTACAATTTTCCTCCTTTCAACCTTGCACACCCCTTATAACTGCCTGAAAATGCAGTGCAGAAATTTTGCAATTTTGTCACTGAACCTCAGCACTGTGATAACCTGAATGCTGGGAAGAGGATCAAACCAGGTTGCTGGGATTGAAAGCCTTGTTTTTATAACAATCAATTGGAAATCTATCAGGACTTTCTCCAATTTTATAGATCAGAAACAAATACTCAGTCACAATGAATGAATCACAGTGTAGTAGTATTTTAGTTCCTAGCTTAATTAGGAAAAAAGAAAATGAATTGAAAAGCAGGCCAGCCAATTTTATTTATTCTGGTGGAGCTGAATGCCCTTGAATATGTACAGCATAGACAAATGAATGAGCCCTCAAATGTAGACAGTGATTATTTTAAAAAATGCAATATAAATGTATTTTAAAGTCAATTATCCGCAGCAGAAATGGAATCAACAACATTATAAATGGGCATAAAATTCATGGTCTCCCTAGATAAATTTTAGAATGTAAAAATGCATATATCTGTGCACAGCTATAGAGAAAAACACTCAGGTTTGCAGCATTCAATGTGTTAAATATAAAAGAAATATGCTAATGAAATGGAATTTTTTTTTCATTTTTTTCTGTATATAAATATCTAATTATATATATATATATATGTCTGGCATTCAGCTTTGTTCGGGTATTTTCCCATGTCATAATAGTGGTGCTTTTAAAGTTGTAGCAACGTTTCAGCAGAATCTCATCTGCCATCATCAGGCTTCTGTACACCATACAGAAGCCTGATGATGGCAGATGAGATTCTGCTGAAACGTTGCTACAACTTTAAAAGCACCACTACTATGATGTGGGAAAATACCCGAACAAAGCTGAATTCCATACATGTAAGTACCCGCGAAAACTTAAGAAAACACACACACACACACACACACACACACACACACACACACACACATATATATATGAGTGATGATGATGATTAGAATGGAATAGAAGAGATGATTCCACCAGATTGTCAATTATTTGGAAGCCTGCACTCACAAACAAAAATATCTCCACACCACAAGCAAGGCAAACACCTGGGCACAAACAGATCCCCCTGATACTTCCAGCTCAAACACACCCCAACCAGGCACCCAGACGAAACCTAGCTTCCTAACAAATGATAGTCATCCATTTACTCGGAGCCAAGCTGCACTAAAAGCCTCCAATACAGGAACACAATGTTGCCAGCCAACCAGGACCAAAAAAAAAAAAAAAAGCCACAGAACAGACAGAAGATATTAGAAACACCAATCAAGCAGAACAGAGCAAACTCCAAGACCAATAAACACAGACCAAGACTCCCAACCAATCAGGATGAAGAAAAAACCATTCTGGCATAGCAGTAGGCTAGCCCCAAATTTAAAACTGAAACAACTGTAAAAGTCTGACTCACAGACGAGCACAATACAGAAGCCTGATGATGGCAGATGAGATTCTGCCAAAATGTTGCTACAACTTTAAAAGCACAACTATAATGATGTGGGAAAATACCCAAACAAAACTGAATACCATACATGTAAGTATCTGCGAAAACTTAATAAAACAAATATCAGACCTCTACGTGGAGGAAATAAACAGCCAGACCAAAACCTATGAGAAGCTGGAAGTTAAAAGAGCAGGAATACTATGTGACCTCAAATTCCTACGCAGCTGCAGAGACAACAATGCAACACCAACCTGCTTCAAATTAACATTTCATCACAGCACAGCAACTACTAAACGTATCCTGAAAAGAACTGAAATGGCTCTACTCAGGAATGAGCTCCACAGAAAGAGATTCCAACTGGATCAGTTAAACAAAGATCTCCTAATTCTACACTGGAATTGAGCAACAAAATCCACCCTCTACTTTGGGACAAGATAAAACAACTTACAACTTGGATAGCTGAATCTGAAACCACTTAAAAAGTGACAAACTCTTGAAGAAACTAAAGAAATTAGAACATGACAAGAAAGCCCCCAACAACTCACAACAACACCTGAAACAATTAGTATATAACGTTTCCAACAGAGAACTCAGCAAAACAGAAACAGATGTCCTAATCAAAGGATTCATTTATGCTATAGCACCCCAAAAAATTCCCACAGAATCCATCATATGTGCAGTAGAATCCAGCCTAAATTAAATGCAGATGAAGCTGATAGAATAAGATACCAAGTCACTAACATCCTATGCACAAGCAAACCACCCAAAAGCAACTTGCACAAAGAGGAACTAAAAGACCTGCAAGCCCTAAGGAACGACAGCAGCATAATCATACTTCCAGCAGATAAAGGTAATGCCACATTAGTAATGGATAGAAAAGACTACAAAACAAAATTGACAGACCTACTCCAAGACTCCACTTACAAACCCATAAACACGGACCCAACCACGTATCTGGAAAAAATAACCAAGAAGAAAATTATAACCAGCCACATGAGCTCCAACAGACGATCATCCCAAGAGAAAAATCTTCCAGATGCCCCAAACTATATGGGGTTCCCAAAAATACACAAAGAAGGCATACCTCTCAGACCCAAAGTCAGCTCCAGAGGAGCACCACTACAAAACCTAGCTAAATATTTAGAAAAGCAGCTACAGCCCCATGCTGAAGCAGCAGCTTCACATGTACAAAACTCATACCACCTCTTGGAAATGATCAAAAATCTACACATGGAACAAGAAGATCTGCTTGTAAGTTTTGATGTGGTTTCACTCAAGTCCCAATAAAAGATACCCTTGAAATCATCAAAATACCAACCACCCAAACACTTCATGGAACTAACAGAATACTGCTTAACCAACACATATTTCATATACAAAGGACAAAGATACAAGCAAATTGAAGGAGCCCCTAGGGGATCACCACTGTCACCTGTCATTGCAAACCTGTTCATGGAAGAATTTGAATCCAGAGCCCTAGCCAATGCCACCCACAAACCCAAACTATGGTTAAGATACATCGATGACCCATTTGTTATTTGGCTCCAAGGAAAAGAAAACCTAAACAATTTCCTTACACACCTAAACAGCACACACTCCAAAATCAAATTCACAATGGAAATGGAAACAAACAAACAACTACCATTCCTAGATGTAATAATCTACAAGAAAACAGATGGCACACTAGGACACACCATATACCAGAAGAAAACACACACCAACCATTACCTCAACGCCCAATCCCACCACCACCCAGCACAGATAAACTCTGTGGCCAGAACACTAATTGCAGAACCAAACACCTGACAGACAAGACACAAATAAACTGAACTATGCACCCTGACTAAAGTACTGACAGCCAACGGCTTCCACAAAAGCAAAATCACTGGCTTGATTCACAAAAACACACTGAGACATAATGGAGACCTAGAAGATGAACAGACCTATGGAACAGCTGTCCTGCCCTACATAAGAGGTACTACAGACAAAACCAGTAAGATACTACACAGGCATCACATCAAGACTGCCTTCAAAACAGACAGACAAATAGCAGCCATCCTTAGAAACCCCAAAGATAAAAATGACTTGGAAAACCAAGGCATACACGAAGTCTCCTGTGCATCATGCCCGGCCACATACATTGGACAGACTAATGGAAGAATAAGTACCCACCTGCATGAACACAAAAATGCAGTCAAAAAGCTGGAACATACTTCCTCACTAGTCCAACACATGGAAGCCACAGGTCATAGCATCAACTTCAATGGCACCAAAACACTAGCCACTATAGAAAACCCCAGCTACAGAATTATCAGAGAAGCCATAGAGATTGAAAAAAGACCTGAAAGCATGAATAGAAGAGATGACTCCACCAGACTGTCAATTATCAGGAAGCCTGCACTCTCAAAGAAAAAAATCTCCACACCACAAGCCAGGCAAACACCCAGGCACAAACAGACTCCCCCTGATACCTCCAGCTCAAACACGCCCCAACCAGGCACCCAGATGAATCCTAGCTTCCTAATAAATGATAGCTGTCTGTTTACTCGGAGCTAAGCCACACTAAAAGCTTCCAATACAGGAAACACAATGTTGCCAGCCAATCAAGACAAAAAAAAAAAAAGCTACAAAACAGACAGAAGATATTAGAAACACCAATCAAGCAGAACACAGCAAACTCCAAGACCAATAAACACAGACCAAAACTCCCAACCAATCAGGATGAAGAAAAAACCATTCTGGCACAACAGTAGGCTACCACCAAATTTAAAACAGAAATGGTTCATCACAGATGAACACAATACAGAATATATATATATATATATATATATATATATGTGGATCTTTGGTTATTCGGGTTTTCTCCCGCGTAAGATTGGAATTATCTAGGCAACGTTTCGATGAAGTCTCATTCATCATCTTCAGGCTTGGTCTTCAGCTCTGTGCTTCTCAGAGTGATGTGAGCTCGCAGCTGCTTCTTCCTTTTAACTGCTCCTGGGGGTGTGACTTGATTGGCTGGGGGCTTGGCTGTGTTCTGATTGGATGGGGGGGTGTTCTCATTGGTTGGGGGTTTGGCTGTGTTCTGATTGGTTGGGGGGTTGGCTGTGTTCTGATTGGCTGGAGGCGTGTTCTGTTCAGGTGGGGGCTTGATTGTGCTCAGGTTAGTCTTAGTTGCTGGAGGGTTTGAGCTGGTGAGCTGTGATCTTGCTGTTTGGCTTCGAGTTCGTGGTCGTGCTGCATCTTCATGGTGGGGGTCAGTTCGCTTCATGTATGGTTCAGAGGGGTTTGAGATGGGTAGTGATGCAGCTGCAGTGCGGCTTCTGGTCCGTGGTCGTGTTTCATCTTCTGTGTGGGTGTGAGTCTGCTTTCTATGTGGAAGTGTGGTGGTGGCATCTTGTGTGGCTCTCAGGGGTGTGGGTCTGGTGTCATTCTTCATGTTAGGTACGCGTCTGTTCATGAGGGCGGGTTTCCAAATGGCTGGTAGGCGGGAGGCATCATCTCGTTTATTCATGCTGTGTGGGCGTTTTTCTATCTCTATGGCTTCTCTGATGATTCTGCTGCTGAAGTGTTCGGTTTTGGCGATAGTTCTGGTATTTTTAAAGTCAATCTCATGTCCTGTGGCTTTGAGGTGTTGGACCAGGGAAGAGGTCGGTTCTTCCTTTTTGATTGAGTTCTTATGTTCTTCAATGCGTGCACCTATTCTTCTGTTAGTCTGTCCAATGTATGTGGTGGGGCAAGCAGTGCAAGGGATTTCGTATACTCCTTGATTTTCTAACTCGATACTGTCCTTAGGGTTTCTTAGGATGGTGGATATCTTTCTGTTTGTGCAGAATGCTGTCTTAATGTTGTGTTTTTGGAGGATCTTGCTGATTTTGTCCGTAGTGCCTTTTATATATGGGAGGAGGGCTTTGCCATTCTCTTGTTCTTTGTCTTGGATTTTGGCTGGGGTTTCTTTTTGGATTAGGTGGGTGATCTTCTTTCTTTGGAATCCATTGGCTGTCAGCACGCCGGTAAGAGTGTGTAGTTCGGTCTCGAGGTGTTGTTCATCGGCTAAGCATTTTGTTCTGGAGATTAGTGTCTCAGCTACGGAATTGATCTGTGCTGGGTGGTGGTGTGAGAGTGCGTGTAGATAGCGGTTTGTATGTGTTTTCTTCTGGTAGATGGTGTGTCCTAGGGAGCCATTGGATTTTTTGTATACCAAGACATCTAGGAAGGGAAGTTGGTTGTTAGCTTCTGTTTCCATGGTGAATTGTATTTTGGGGTGTTGGCTGTTGAGGTGTGTGAGGAAGTTGTTCAGTTTTTCTTTCCCGTGTGGCCAGATTATGAAGGTGTCATCTACGTATCTGAGCCAGAGTTTGGGTTTGTGATCATATTTTTCTAGAGCCTGTGTTTCAAAGTGTTCCATGTAGAGGTTAGCGATGACAGGTGAGAGGGGTGATCCCATGGGTGCTCCTTCTATTTGTTTGTATTTTTGTCCGTTGTAGGTGAAGTATGTATTGGATAGGCAGTGGTTGGTCAGATCTAGGATGTGCTTGGGGGGGTTGTATTTGTTTTGGATGGCTGTCAAGGCTTCTTTTATTGGCACTTGGGTGAAGAGGGATATGACATCGAAGCTCACTAGTAGGTCACTGGGTTGTAAGTTTTGTTTCTTTATGATCTCGATGAACTGGAATGAGTTTCTTACGTGTGAGTTGATGGATTCTGCATAGGGCTGTAGTTGTTTGGCAAGAAATTTGGCTAGGTTTTGTAGAGGTGAGCCTATGGAGCTGACTATTGGTCTAAGTGGGGTTCCTTCTTTGTGTATCTTGGGGAGACCATAAAGTTTAGGGCATCTGGATGATTTCTCTCTGGGTATGATTCTTTGCTGGATTTCTTCACTGATGGGGGAGGCTTTTATTTTGGATCTAGTGGTTTTTTCTAGGTAGGTGGTGGGGTCTGTCTTTAGGGGTTTGTATGTGGGGTCTTGGAGTAGATTGGTTAACTTGGATTGGTAGTCAGATGTGTTCATAACCACTGTCGCGTTTCCCTTGTCTGCTGGTAGGATTATTATGCTGGTGTCTTCTTTCAGGTTGAGTAGTGCAGTTTGTTCTTCTTTGGATAAGTTGCTTTTGGGTGGTTTGCTAGTGCAGAGGATGTTGGTGATTTCGAGTCTGATTCTATTAGCATCATCAGGGTTGGTTTTGGTCAGGCTGGTTTCAACTCCGCATATGATGGTTTCTGTGGGGATGTGTTTGGGAGCGACAGCAAAGTTGAATCCTTTAGAAAGGACCTTGGTTTCGGCTTCGGTGAGGATCTTGTCTGAGATGTTGTGCACTGTTTGTTTCATGTGTGGCTGTGAGGGGGGAGGAGTTGGTTTCTGGCGTTGTTGTAGTTTTCTGAGTTTGTTGGTGTGTGTGTCTGTCTTGAGGGTGGTCTGTGTTTCGGCTCTCCAGACAGTGAGCTGTTTGGATTTGTCCCAAAGTAAGGGGTGAATCTTGTTGCTGAGTCTGAGGTGAAGTGTGAGGAGATCTTTGTTGATTTGATCTAGGAGAAATCTTTTTGTGTGAAGTTCATTTCTAATTAGGGCCAATTCTGTTCTTTTTAGGATGCGTTTGGTGGCTGCTGTGTTGGTGTGGAATTTCAATTGGAAGCTTGTGGGAATTAAATTTTGATCTCGGCAGTTGCATAGGAATGCGAGGTCACATAAAATGGAAGCTCTTTGGACTTCAAGTTTTTCATAAGTCCTGGTCAGATGGTGGGTTTCCTCCCCGTAGAGGTGCAATATTTGTTTTCTGAGGTTCTCGCGGGTATTTGTATGTGGATCTTTGGTTATTCGGGTTTTCTCCCGCGTAAGATTGGAATTATCTAGGCAACGTTTCGATGAAGTCTCATTCATCATCTTCAGGCTTGGTCTTCAGCTCTGTGCTTCTCAGAGTGATGTGAGCTCGCAGCTGCTTCTTCCTTTTAACTGCTCCTGGGGGTGTGACTTGATTGGCTGGGGGCTTGGCTGTGTTCTGATTGGATGGGGGGGTGTTCTCATTGGTTGGGGGTTTGGCTGTGTTCTGATTGGTTGGGGGGTTGGCTGTGTTCTGATTGGCTGGAGGCGTGTTCTGTTCAGGTGGGGGCTTGATTGTGCTCAGGTTAGTCTTAGTTGCTGGAGGGTTTGAGCTGGTGAGCTGTGATCTTGCTGTTTGGCTTCGAGTTCGTGGTCGTGCTGCATCTTCATGGTGGGGGTCAGTTCGCTTCATGTATGGTTCAGAGGGGTTTGAGATGGGTAGTGATGCAGCTGCAGTGCGGCTTCTGGTCCGTGGTCGTGTTTCATCTTCTGTGTGGGTGTGAGTCTGCTTTCTATGTGGAAGTGTGGTGGTGGCATCTTGTGTGGCTCTCAGGGGTGTGGGTCTGGTGTCATTCTTCATGTTAGGTACGCGTCTGTTCATGAGGGCGGGTTTCCAAATGGCTGGTAGGCGGGAGGCATCATCTCGTTTATTCATGCTGTGTGGGCGTTTTTCTATCTCTATGGCTTCTCTGATGATTCTGCTGCTGAAGTGTTCGGTTTTGGCGATAGTTCTGGTATTTTTAAAGTCAATCTCATGTCCTGTGGCTTTGAGGTGTTGGACCAGGGAAGAGGTCGGTTCTTCCTTTTTGATTGAGTTCTTATGTTCTTCAATGCGTGCACCTATTCTTCTGTTAGTCTGTCCAATGTATGTGGTGGGGCAAGCAGTGCAAGGGATTTCGTATACTCCTTGATTTTCTAACTCGATACTGTCCTTAGGGTTTCTTAGGATGGTGGATATCTTTCTGTTTGTGCAGAATGCTGTCTTAATGTTGTGTTTTTGGAGGATCTTGCTGATTTTGTCCGTAGTGCCTTTTATATATGGGAGGAGGGCTTTGCCATTCTCTTGTTCTTTGTCTTGGATTTTGGCTGGGGTTTCTTTTTGGATTAGGTGGGTGATCTTCTTTCTTTGGAATCCATTGGCTGTCAGCACGCCGGTAAGAGTGTGTAGTTCGGTCTCGAGGTGTTGTTCATCGGCTAAGCATTTTGTTCTGGAGATTAGTGTCTCAGCTACGGAATTGATCTGTGCTGGGTGGTGGTGTGAGAGTGCGTGTAGATAGCGGTTTGTATGTGTTTTCTTCTGGTAGATGGTGTGTCCTAGGGAGCCATTGGATTTTTTGTATACCAAGACATCTAGGAAGGGAAGTTGGTTGTTAGCTTCTGTTTCCATGGTGAATTGTATTTTGGGGTGTTGGCTGTTGAGGTGTGTGAGGAAGTTGTTCAGTTTTTCTTTCCCGTGTGGCCAGATTATGAAGGTGTCATCTACGTATCTGAGCCAGAGTTTGGGTTTGTGATCATATTTTTCTAGAGCCTGTGTTTCAAAGTGTTCCATGTAGAGGTTAGCGATGACAGGTGAGAGGGGTGATCCCATGGGTGCTCCTTCTATTTGTTTGTATTTTTGTCCGTTGTAGGTGAAGTATGTATTGGATAGGCAGTGGTTGGTCAGATCTAGGATGTGCTTGGGGGGGTTGTATTTGTTTTGGATGGCTGTCAAGGCTTCTTTTATTGGCACTTGGGTGAAGAGGGATATGACATCGAAGCTCACTAGTAGGTCACTGGGTTGTAAGTTTTGTTTCTTTATGATCTCGATGAACTGGAATGAGTTTCTTACGTGTGAGTTGATGGATTCTGCATAGGGCTGTAGTTGTTTGGCAAGAAATTTGGCTAGGTTTTGTAGAGGTGAGCCTATGGAGCTGACTATTGGTCTAAGTGGGGTTCCTTCTTTGTGTATCTTGGGGAGACCATAAAGTTTAGGGCATCTGGATGATTTCTCTCTGGGTATGATTCTTTGCTGGATTTCTTCACTGATGGGGGAGGCTTTTATTTTGGATCTAGTGGTTTTTTCTAGGTAGGTGGTGGGGTCTGTCTTTAGGGGTTTGTATGTGGGGTCTTGGAGTAGATTGGTTAACTTGGATTGGTAGTCAGATGTGTTCATAACCACTGTCGCGTTTCCCTTGTCTGCTGGTAGGATTATTATGCTGGTGTCTTCTTTCAGGTTGAGTAGTGCAGTTTGTTCTTCTTTGGATAAGTTGCTTTTGGGTGGTTTGCTAGTGCAGAGGATGTTGGTGATTTCGAGTCTGATTCTATTAGCATCATCAGGGTTGGTTTTGGTCAGGCTGGTTTCAACTCCGCATATGATGGTTTCTGTGGGGATGTGTTTGGGAGCGACAGCAAAGTTGAATCCTTTAGAAAGGACCTTGGTTTCGGCTTCGGTGAGGATCTTGTCTGAGATGTTGTGCACTGTTTGTTTCATGTGTGGCTGTGAGGGGGGAGGAGTTGGTTTCTGGCGTTGTTGTAGTTTTCTGAGTTTGTTGGTGTGTGTGTCTGTCTTGAGGGTGGTCTGTGTTTCGGCTCTCCAGACAGTGAGCTGTTTGGATTTGTCCCAAAGTAAGGGGTGAATCTTGTTGCTGAGTCTGAGGTGAAGTGTGAGGAGATCTTTGTTGATTTGATCTAGGAGAAATCTTTTTGTGTGAAGTTCATTTCTAATTAGGGCCAATTCTGTTCTTTTTAGGATGCGTTTGGTGGCTGCTGTGTTGGTGTGGAATTTCAATTGGAAGCTTGTGGGAATTAAATTTTGATCTCGGCAGTTGCATAGGAATGCGAGGTCACATAAAATGGAAGCTCTTTGGACTTCAAGTTTTTCATAAGTCCTGGTCAGATGGTGGGTTTCCTCCCCGTAGAGGTGCAATATTTGTTTTCTGAGGTTCTCGCGGGTATTTGTATGTGGATCTTTGGTTATTCGGGTTTTCTCCCGCGTAAGATTGGAATTATCTAGGCAACGTTTCGATGAAGTCTCATTCATCATCTTCAGGCTTGGTCTTCAGCTCTGTGCTTCTCAGAGTGATGTGAGCTCGCAGCTGCTTCTTCCTTTTAACTGCTCCTGGGGGTGTGACTTGATTGGCTGGGGGCTTGGCTGTGTTCTGATTGGATGGGGGGGTGTTCTCATTGGTTGGGGGTTTGGCTGTGTTCTGATTGGTTGGGGGGTTGGCTGTGTTCTGATTGGCTGGAGGCGTGTTCTGTTCAGGTGGGGGCTTGATTGTGCTCAGGTTAGTCTTAGTTGCTGGAGGGTTTGAGCTGGTGAGCTGTGATCTTGCTGTTTGGCTTCGAGTTCGTGGTCGTGCTGCATCTTCATGGTGGGGGTCAGTTCGCTTCATGTATGGTTCAGAGGGGTTTGAGATGGGTAGTGATGCAGCTGCAGTGCGGCTTCTGGTCCGTGGTCGTGTTTCATCTTCTGTGTGGGTGTGAGTCTGCTTTCTATGTGGAAGTGTGGTGGTGGCATCTTGTGTGGCTCTCAGGGGTGTGGGTCTGGTGTCATTCTTCATGTTAGGTACGCGTCTGTTCATGAGGGCGGGTTTCCAAATGGCTGGTAGGCGGGAGGCATCATCTCGTTTATTCATGCTGTGTGGGCGTTTTTCTATCTCTATGGCTTCTCTGATGATTCTGCTGCTGAAGTGTTCGGTTTTGGCGATAGTTCTGGTATTTTTAAAGTCAATCTCATGTCCTGTGGCTTTGAGGTGTTGGACCAGGGAAGAGGTCGGTTCTTCCTTTTTGATTGAGTTCTTATGTTCTTCAATGCGTGCACCTATTCTTCTGTTAGTCTGTCCAATGTATGTGGTGGGGCAAGCAGTGCAAGGGATTTCGTATACTCCTTGATTTTCTAACTCGATACTGTCCTTAGGGTTTCTTAGGATGGTGGATATCTTTCTGTTTGTGCAGAATGCTGTCTTAATGTTGTGTTTTTGGAGGATCTTGCTGATTTTGTCCGTAGTGCCTTTTATATATGGGAGGAGGGCTTTGCCATTCTCTTGTTCTTTGTCTTGGATTTTGGCTGGGGTTTCTTTTTGGATTAGGTGGGTGATCTTCTTTCTTTGGAATCCATTGGCTGTCAGCACGCCGGTAAGAGTGTGTAGTTCGGTCTCGAGGTGTTGTTCATCGGCTAAGCATTTTGTTCTGGAGATTAGTGTCTCAGCTACGGAATTGATCTGTGCTGGGTGGTGGTGTGAGAGTGCGTGTAGATAGCGGTTTGTATGTGTTTTCTTCTGGTAGATGGTGTGTCCTAGGGAGCCATTGGATTTTTTGTATACCAAGACATCTAGGAAGGGAAGTTGGTTGTTAGCTTCTGTTTCCATGGTGAATTGTATTTTGGGGTGTTGGCTGTTGAGGTGTGTGAGGAAGTTGTTCAGTTTTTCTTTCCCGTGTGGCCAGATTATGAAGGTGTCATCTACGTATCTGAGCCAGAGTTTGGGTTTGTGATCATATTTTTCTAGAGCCTGTGTTTCAAAGTGTTCCATGTAGAGGTTAGCGATGACAGGTGAGAGGGGTGATCCCATGGGTGCTCCTTCTATTTGTTTGTATTTTTGTCCGTTGTAGGTGAAGTATGTATTGGATAGGCAGTGGTTGGTCAGATCTAGGATGTGCTTGGGGGGGTTGTATTTGTTTTGGATGGCTGTCAAGGCTTCTTTTATTGGCACTTGGGTGAAGAGGGATATGACATCGAAGCTCACTAGTAGGTCACTGGGTTGTAAGTTTTGTTTCTTTATGATCTCGATGAACTGGAATGAGTTTCTTACGTGTGAGTTGATGGATTCTGCATAGGGCTGTAGTTGTTTGGCAAGAAATTTGGCTAGGTTTTGTAGAGGTGAGCCTATGGAGCTGACTATTGGTCTAAGTGGGGTTCCTTCTTTGTGTATCTTGGGGAGACCATAAAGTTTAGGGCATCTGGATGATTTCTCTCTGGGTATGATTCTTTGCTGGATTTCTTCACTGATGGGGGAGGCTTTTATTTTGGATCTAGTGGTTTTTTCTAGGTAGGTGGTGGGGTCTGTCTTTAGGGGTTTGTATGTGGGGTCTTGGAGTAGATTGGTTAACTTGGATTGGTAGTCAGATGTGTTCATAACCACTGTCGCGTTTCCCTTGTCTGCTGGTAGGATTATTATGCTGGTGTCTTCTTTCAGGTTGAGTAGTGCAGTTTGTTCTTCTTTGGATAAGTTGCTTTTGGGTGGTTTGCTAGTGCAGAGGATGTTGGTGATTTCGAGTCTGATTCTATTAGCATCATCAGGGTTGGTTTTGGTCAGGCTGGTTTCAACTCCGCATATGATGGTTTCTGTGGGGATGTGTTTGGGAGCGACAGCAAAGTTGAATCCTTTAGAAAGGACCTTGGTTTCGGCTTCGGTGAGGATCTTGTCTGAGATGTTGTGCACTGTTTGTTTCATGTGTGGCTGTGAGGGGGGAGGAGTTGGTTTCTGGCGTTGTTGTAGTTTTCTGAGTTTGTTGGTGTGTGTGTCTGTCTTGAGGGTGGTCTGTGTTTCGGCTCTCCAGACAGTGAGCTGTTTGGATTTGTCCCAAAGTAAGGGGTGAATCTTGTTGCTGAGTCTGAGGTGAAGTGTGAGGAGATCTTTGTTGATTTGATCTAGGAGAAATCTTTTTGTGTGAAGTTCATTTCTAATTAGGGCCAATTCTGTTCTTTTTAGGATGCGTTTGGTGGCTGCTGTGTTGGTGTGGAATTTCAATTGGAAGCTTGTGGGAATTAAATTTTGATCTCGGCAGTTGCATAGGAATGCGAGGTCACATAAAATGGAAGCTCTTTGGACTTCAAGTTTTTCATAAGTCCTGGTCAGATGGTGGGTTTCCTCCCCGTAGAGGTGCAATATTTGTTTTCTGAGGTTCTCGCGGGTATTTGTATGTGGATCTTTGGTTATTCGGGTTTTCTCCCGCGTAAGATTGGAATTATCTAGGCAACGTTTCGATGAAGTCTCATTCATCATCTTCAGGCTTGGTCTTCAGCTCTGTGCTTCTCAGAGTGATGTGAGCTCGCAGCTGCTTCTTCCTTTTAACTGCTCCTGGGGGTGTGACTTGATTGGCTGGGGGCTTGGCTGTGTTCTGATTGGATGGGGGGGTGTTCTCATTGGTTGGGGGTTTGGCTGTGTTCTGATTGGTTGGGGGGTTGGCTGTGTTCTGATTGGCTGGAGGCGTGTTCTGTTCAGGTGGGGGCTTGATTGTGCTCAGGTTAGTCTTAGTTGCTGGAGGGTTTGAGCTGGTGAGCTGTGATCTTGCTGTTTGGCTTCGAGTTCGTGGTCGTGCTGCATCTTCATGGTGGGGGTCAGTTCGCTTCATGTATGGTTCAGAGGGGTTTGAGATGGGTAGTGATGCAGCTGCAGTGCGGCTTCTGGTCCGTGGTCGTGTTTCATCTTCTGTGTGGGTGTGAGTCTGCTTTCTATGTGGAAGTGTGGTGGTGGCATCTTGTGTGGCTCTCAGGGGTGTGGGTCTGGTGTCATTCTTCATGTTAGGTACGCGTCTGTTCATGAGGGCGGGTTTCCAAATGGCTGGTAGGCGGGAGGCATCATCTCGTTTATTCATGCTGTGTGGGCGTTTTTCTATCTCTATGGCTTCTCTGATGATTCTGCTGCTGAAGTGTTCGGTTTTGGCGATAGTTCTGGTATTTTTAAAGTCAATCTCATGTCCTGTGGCTTTGAGGTGTTGGACCAGGGAAGAGGTCGGTTCTTCCTTTTTGATTGAGTTCTTATGTTCTTCAATGCGTGCACCTATTCTTCTGTTAGTCTGTCCAATGTATGTGGTGGGGCAAGCAGTGCAAGGGATTTCGTATACTCCTTGATTTTCTAACTCGATACTGTCCTTAGGGTTTCTTAGGATGGTGGATATCTTTCTGTTTGTGCAGAATGCTGTCTTAATGTTGTGTTTTTGGAGGATCTTGCTGATTTTGTCCGTAGTGCCTTTTATATATGGGAGGAGGGCTTTGCCATTCTCTTGTTCTTTGTCTTGGATTTTGGCTGGGGTTTCTTTTTGGATTAGGTGGGTGATCTTCTTTCTTTGGAATCCATTGGCTGTCAGCACGCCGGTAAGAGTGTGTAGTTCGGTCTCGAGGTGTTGTTCATCGGCTAAGCATTTTGTTCTGGAGATTAGTGTCTCAGCTACGGAATTGATCTGTGCTGGGTGGTGGTGTGAGAGTGCGTGTAGATAGCGGTTTGTATGTGTTTTCTTCTGGTAGATGGTGTGTCCTAGGGAGCCATTGGATTTTTTGTATACCAAGACATCTAGGAAGGGAAGTTGGTTGTTAGCTTCTGTTTCCATGGTGAATTGTATTTTGGGGTGTTGGCTGTTGAGGTGTGTGAGGAAGTTGTTCAGTTTTTCTTTCCCGTGTGGCCAGATTATGAAGGTGTCATCTACGTATCTGAGCCAGAGTTTGGGTTTGTGATCATATTTTTTTTTTTTTTTTTCTAGAGCCTGTGTTTCAAAGTGTTCCATGTAGAGGTTAGCGATGACAGGTGAGAGGGGTGATCCCATGGGTGCTCCTTCTATTTGTTTGTATTTTTGTCCGTTGTAGGTGAAGTATGTATTGGATAGGCAGTGGTTGGTCAGATCTAGGATGTGCTTGGGGGGGTTGTATTTGTTTTGGATGGCTGTCAAGGCTTCTTTTATTGGCACTTGGGTGAAGAGGGATATGACATCGAAGCTCACTAGTAGGTCACTGGGTTGTAAGTTTTGTTTCTTTATGATCTCGATGAACTGGAATGAGTTTCTTACGTGTGAGTTGATGGATTCTGCATAGGGCTGTAGTTGTTTGGCAAGAAATTTGGCTAGGTTTTGTAGAGGTGAGCCTATGGAGCTGACTATTGGTCTAAGTGGGGTTCCTTCTTTGTGTATCTTGGGGAGACCATAAAGTTTAGGGCATCTGGATGATTTCTCTCTGGGTATGATTCTTTGCTGGATTTCTTCACTGATGGGGGAGGCTTTTATTTTGGATCTAGTGGTTTTTTCTAGGTAGGTGGTGGGGTCTGTCTTTAGGGGTTTGTATGTGGGGTCTTGGAGTAGATTGGTTAACTTGGATTGGTAGTCAGATGTGTTCATAACCACTGTCGCGTTTCCCTTGTCTGCTGGTAGGATTATTATGCTGGTGTCTTCTTTCAGGTTGAGTAGTGCAGTTTGTTCTTCTTTGGATAAGTTGCTTTTGGGTGGTTTGCTAGTGCAGAGGATGTTGGTGATTTCGAGTCTGATTCTATTAGCATCATCAGGGTTGGTTTTGGTCAGGCTGGTTTCAACTCCGCATATGATGGTTTCTGTGGGGATGTGTTTGGGAGCGACAGCAAAGTTGAATCCTTTAGAAAGGACCTTGGTTTCGGCTTCGGTGAGGATCTTGTCTGAGATGTTGTGCACTGTTTGTTTCATGTGTGGCTGTGAGGGGGGAGGAGTTGGTTTCTGGCGTTGTTGTAGTTTTCTGAGTTTGTTGGTGTGTGTGTCTGTCTTGAGGGTGGTCTGTGTTTCGGCTCTCCAGACAGTGAGCTGTTTGGATTTGTCCCAAAGTAAGGGGTGAATCTTGTTGCTGAGTCTGAGGTGAAGTGTGAGGAGATCTTTGTTGATTTGATCTAGGAGAAATCTTTTTGTGTGAAGTTCATTTCTAATTAGGGCCAATTCTGTTCTTTTTAGGATGCGTTTGGTGGCTGCTGTGTTGGTGTGGAATTTCAATTGGAAGCTTGTGGGAATTAAATTTTGATCTCGGCAGTTGCATAGGAATGCGAGGTCACATAAAATGGAAGCTCTTTGGACTTCAAGTTTTTCATAAGTCCTGGTCAGATGGTGGGTTTCCTCCCCGTAGAGGTGCAATATTTGTTTTCTGAGGTTCTCGCGGGTATTTGTATGTGGATCTTTGGTTATTCGGGTTTTCTCCCGCGTAAGATTGGAATTATCTAGGCAACGTTTCGATGAAGTCTCATTCATCATCTTCAGGCTTGGTCTTCAGCTCTGTGCTTCTCAGAGTGATGTGAGCTCGCAGCTGCTTCTTCCTTTTAACTGCTCCTGGGGGTGTGACTTGATTGGCTGGGGGCTTGGCTGTGTTCTGATTGGATGGGGGGGTGTTCTCATTGGTTGGGGGTTTGGCTGTGTTCTGATTGGTTGGGGGGTTGGCTGTGTTCTGATTGGCTGGAGGCGTGTTCTGTTCAGGTGGGGGCTTGATTGTGCTCAGGTTAGTCTTAGTTGCTGGAGGGTTTGAGCTGGTGAGCTGTGATCTTGCTGTTTGGCTTCGAGTTCGTGGTCGTGCTGCATCTTCATGGTGGGGGTCAGTTCGCTTCATGTATGGTTCAGAGGGGTTTGAGATGGGTAGTGATGCAGCTGCAGTGCGGCTTCTGGTCCGTGGTCGTGTTTCATCTTCTGTGTGGGTGTGAGTCTGCTTTCTATGTGGAAGTGTGGTGGTGGCATCTTGTGTGGCTCTCAGGGGTGTGGGTCTGGTGTCATTCTTCATGTTAGGTACGCGTCTGTTCATGAGGGCGGGTTTCCAAATGGCTGGTAGGCGGGAGGCATCATCTCGTTTATTCATGCTGTGTGGGCGTTTTTCTATCTCTATGGCTTCTCTGATGATTCTGCTGCTGAAGTGTTCGGTTTTGGCGATAGTTCTGGTATTTTTAAAGTCAATCTCATGTCCTGTGGCTTTGAGGTGTTGGACCAGGGAAGAGGTCGGTTCTTCCTTTTTGATTGAGTTCTTATGTTCTTCAATGCGTGCACCTATTCTTCTGTTAGTCTGTCCAATGTATGTGGTGGGGCAAGCAGTGCAAGGGATTTCGTATACTCCTTGATTTTCTAACTCGATACTGTCCTTAGGGTTTCTTAGGATGGTGGATATCTTTCTGTTTGTGCAGAATGCTGTCTTAATGTTGTGTTTTTGGAGGATCTTGCTGATTTTGTCCGTAGTGCCTTTTATATATGGGAGGAGGGCTTTGCCATTCTCTTGTTCTTTGTCTTGGATTTTGGCTGGGGTTTCTTTTTGGATTAGGTGGGTGATCTTCTTTCTTTGGAATCCATTGGCTGTCAGCACGCCGGTAAGAGTGTGTAGTTCGGTCTCGAGGTGTTGTTCATCGGCTAAGCATTTTGTTCTGGAGATTAGTGTCTCAGCTACGGAATTGATCTGTGCTGGGTGGTGGTGTGAGAGTGCGTGTAGATAGCGGTTTGTATGTGTTTTCTTCTGGTAGATGGTGTGTCCTAGGGAGCCATTGGATTTTTTGTATACCAAGACATCTAGGAAGGGAAGTTGGTTGTTAGCTTCTGTTTCCATGGTGAATTGTATTTTGGGGTGTTGGCTGTTGAGGTGTGTGAGGAAGTTGTTCAGTTTTTCTTTCCCGTGTGGCCAGATTATGAAGGTGTCATCTACGTATCTGAGCCAGAGTTTGGGTTTGTGATCATATTTTTCTAGAGCCTGTGTTTCAAAGTGTTCCATGTAGAGGTTAGCGATGACAGGTGAGAGGGGTGATCCCATGGGTGCTCCTTCTATTTGTTTGTATTTTTGTCCGTTGTAGGTGAAGTATGTATTGGATAGGCAGTGGTTGGTCAGATCTAGGATGTGCTTGGGGGGGTTGTATTTGTTTTGGATGGCTGTAAAGGCTTCTTTTATTGGCACTTGGGTGAAGAGGGATATGACATCGAAGCTCACTAGTAGGTCACTGGGTTGTAAGTTTTGTTTCTTTATGACCAAACACACCTCAACAGCCAACACCCCAAAATACAATTCACCATGGAAACAGAAGCTAACAACCAACTTCCCTTCCTAGATGTCTTGGTATACAAAAAATCCAATGGCTCCCTAGGACACACCATCTACCAGAAGAAAACACATACAAACCGCTATCTACACGCACTCTCACACCACCACCCAGCACAGATCAATTCCGTAGCTGAGACACTAATCTCCAGAACAAAATGCTTAGCCGATGAACAACACCTCGAGACCGAACTACACACTCTTACCGGCGTGCTGACAGCCAATGGATTCCAAAGAAAGAAGATCACCCACCTAATCCAAAAAGAAACCCCAGCCAAAATCCAAGACAAAGAACAAGAGAATGGCAAAGCCCTCCTCCCATATATAAAAGGCACTACGGACAAAATCAGCAAGATCCTCCAAAAACACAACATTAAGACAGCATTCTGCACAAACAGAAAGATATCCACCATCCTAAGAAACCCTAAGGACAGTATCGAGTTAGAAAATCAAGGAGTATACGAAATCCCTTGCACTGCTTGCCCCACCACATACATTGGACAGACTAACAGAAGAATAGGTGCACGCATTGAAGAACATAAGAACTCAATCAAAAAGGAAGAACCGACCTCTTCCCTGGTCCAACACCTCAAAGCCACAGGACATGAGATTGACTTTAAAAATACCAGAACTATCGCCAAAACCGAACACTTCAGCAGCAGAATCATCAGAGAAGCCATAGAGATAGAAAAACGCCCACACAGCATGAATAAACGAGATGATGCCTCCCGCCTACCAGCCATTTGGAAACCCGCCCTCATGAACAGACGCGTACCTAACATGAAGAATGACACCAGACCCACACCCCTGAGAGCCACACAAGATGCCACCACCACACTTCCACATAGAAAGCAGACTCACACCCACACAGAAGATGAAACACGACCACGGACCAGAAGCCGCACTGCAGCTGCATCACTACCCATCTCAAACCCCTCTGAACCATACATGAAGCGAACTGACCCCCACCATGAAGATGCAGCACGACCACGAACTCGAAGCCAAACAGCAAGATCACAGCTCACCAGCTCAAACCCTCCAGCAACTAAGACTAACCTGAGCACAATCAAGTCCCCACCTGAACAGAACACGCCTCCAGCCAATCAGAACACAGCCAACCCCCCAACCAATCAGAACACAGCCAAACCCCCAACCAATGAGAACACCCCCCCATCCAATCAGAACACAGCCAAGCCCCCAGCCAATCAAGTCACACCCCCAGGAGCAGTTAAAAGGAAGAAGCAGCTGCGAGCTCACATCACTCTGAGAAGCACAGAGCTGAAGACCAAGCCTGAAGATGATGAATGAGACTTCATCGAAACGTTGCCTAGATAATTCCAATCTTACGCGGGAGAAAACCCGAATAACCAAAGATCCACATACAAATACCCGCGAGAACCTCAGAAAACAAATATTGCACCTCTACGGGGAGGAAACCCACCATCTGACCAGGACTTATGAAAAACTTGAAGTCCAAAGAGCTTCCATTTTATGTGACCTCGCATTCCTATGCAACTGCCGAGATCAAAATTTAATTCCCACAAGCTTCCAATTGAAATTCCACACCAACACAGCAGCCACCAAACGCATCCTAAAAAGAACAGAATTGGCCCTAATTAGAAATGAACTTCACACAAAAAGATTTCTCCTAGATCAAATCAACAAAGATCTCCTCACACTTCACCTCAGACTCAGCAACAAGATTCACCCCTTACTTTGGGACAAATCCAAACAGCTCACTGTCTGGAGAGCCGAAACACAGACCACCCTCAAGACAGACACACACACCAACAAACTCAGAAAACTACAACAACGCCAGAAACCAACTCCTCCCCCCTCACAGCCACACATGAAACAAACAGTGCACAACATCTCAGACAAGATCCTCACCGAAGCCGAAACCAAGGTCCTTTCTAAAGGATTCAACTTTGCTGTCGCTCCCAAACACATCCCCACAGAAACCATCATATGCGGAGTTGAAACCAGCCTGACCAAAACCAACCCTGATGATGCTAATAGAATCAGACTCGAAATCACCAACATCCTCTGCACTAGCAAACCACCCAAAAGCAACTTATCCAAAGAAGAACAAACTGCACTACTCAACCTGAAAGAAGACACCAGCATAATAATCCTACCAGCAGACAAGGGAAACGCGACAGTGGTTATGAACACATCTGACTACCAATCCAAGTTAACCAATCTACTCCAAGACCCCACATACAAACCCCTAAAGACAGACCCCACCACCTACCTAGAAAAAACCACTAGATCCAAAATAAAAGCCTCCCCCATCAGTGAAGAAATCCAGCAAAGAATCATACCCAGAGAGAAATCATCCAGATGCCCTAAACTTTATGGTCTCCCCAAGATACACAAAGAAGGAACCCCACTTAGACCAATAGTCAGCTCCATAGGCTCACCTCTACAAAACCTAGCCAAATTTCTTGCCAAACAACTACAGCCCTATGCAGAATCCATCAACTCACACGTAAGAAACTCATTCCAGTTCATCGAGATCATAAAGAAACAAAACTTACAACCCAGTGACCTACTAGTGAGCTTCGATGTCATATCCCTCTTCACCCAAGTGCCAATAAAAGAAGCCTTGACAGCCATCCAAAACAAATACAACCCCCCCAAGCACATCCTAGATCTGACCAACCACTGCCTATCCAATACATACTTCACCTACAACGGACAAAAATACAAACAAATAGAAGGAGCACCCATGGGATCACCCCTCTCACCTGTCATCGCTAACCTCTACATGGAACACTTTGAAACACAGGCTCTAGGAAAAAAAAAAAAAAAATATGATCACAAACCCAAACTCTGGCTCAGATACGTAGATGACACCTTCATAATCTGGCCACACGGGAAAGAAAAACTGAACAACTTCCTCACACACCTCAACAGCCAACACCCCAAAATACAATTCACCATGGAAACAGAAGCTAACAACCAACTTCCCTTCCTAGATGTCTTGGTATACAAAAAATCCAATGGCTCCCTAGGACACACCATCTACCAGAAGAAAACACATACAAACCGCTATCTACACGCACTCTCACACCACCACCCAGCACAGATCAATTCCGTAGCTGAGACACTAATCTCCAGAACAAAATGCTTAGCCGATGAACAACACCTCGAGACCGAACTACACACTCTTACCGGCGTGCTGACAGCCAATGGATTCCAAAGAAAGAAGATCACCCACCTAATCCAAAAAGAAACCCCAGCCAAAATCCAAGACAAAGAACAAGAGAATGGCAAAGCCCTCCTCCCATATATAAAAGGCACTACGGACAAAATCAGCAAGATCCTCCAAAAACACAACATTAAGACAGCATTCTGCACAAACAGAAAGATATCCACCATCCTAAGAAACCCTAAGGACAGTATCGAGTTAGAAAATCAAGGAGTATACGAAATCCCTTGCACTGCTTGCCCCACCACATACATTGGACAGACTAACAGAAGAATAGGTGCACGCATTGAAGAACATAAGAACTCAATCAAAAAGGAAGAACCGACCTCTTCCCTGGTCCAACACCTCAAAGCCACAGGACATGAGATTGACTTTAAAAATACCAGAACTATCGCCAAAACCGAACACTTCAGCAGCAGAATCATCAGAGAAGCCATAGAGATAGAAAAACGCCCACACAGCATGAATAAACGAGATGATGCCTCCCGCCTACCAGCCATTTGGAAACCTGCCCTCATGAACAGACGCGTACCTAACATGAAGAATGACACCAGACCCACACCCCTGAGAGCCACACAAGATGCCACCACCACACTTCCACATAGAAAGCAGACTCACACCCACACAGAAGATGAAACACGACCACGGACCAGAAGCCGCACTGCAGCTGCATCACTACCCATCTCAAACCCCTCTGAACCATACATGAAGCGAACTGACCCCCACCATGAAGATGCAGCACGACCACGAACTCGAAGCCAAACAGCAAGATCACAGCTCACCAGCTCAAACCCTCCAGCAACTAAGACTAACCTGAGCACAATCAAGCCCCCACCTGAACAGAACACGCCTCCAGCCAATCAGAACACAGCCAACCCCCCAACCAATCAGAACACAGCCAAACCCCCAACCAATGAGAACACCCCCCCATCCAATCAGAACACAGCCAAGCCCCCAGCCAATCAAGTCACACCCCCAGGAGCAGTTAAAAGGAAGAAGCAGCTGCGAGCTCACATCACTCTGAGAAGCACAGAGCTGAAGACCAAGCCTGAAGATGATGAATGAGACTTCATCGAAACGTTGCCTAGATAATTCCAATCTTACGCGGGAGAAAACCCGAATAACCAAAGATCCACATACAAATACCCGCGAGAACCTCAGAAAACAAATATTGCACCTCTACGGGGAGGAAACCCACCATCTGACCAGGACTTATGAAAAACTTGAAGTCCAAAGAGCTTCCATTTTATGTGACCTCGCATTCCTATGCAACTGCCGAGATCAAAATTTAATTCCCACAAGCTTCCAATTGAAATTCCACACCAACACAGCAGCCACCAAACGCATCCTAAAAAGAACAGAATTGGCCCTAATTAGAAATGAACTTCACACAAAAAGATTTCTCCTAGATCAAATCAACAAAGATCTCCTCACACTTCACCTCAGACTCAGCAACAAGATTCACCCCTTACTTTGGGACAAATCCAAACAGCTCACTGTCTGGAGAGCCGAAACACAGACCACCCTCAAGACAGACACACACACCAACAAACTCAGAAAACTACAACAACGCCAGAAACCAACTCCTCCCCCCTCACAGCCACACATGAAACAAACAGTGCACAACATCTCAGACAAGATCCTCACCGAAGCCGAAACCAAGGTCCTTTCTAAAGGATTCAACTTTGCTGTCGCTCCCAAACACATCCCCACAGAAACCATCATATGCGGAGTTGAAACCAGCCTGACCAAAACCAACCCTGATGATGCTAATAGAATCAGACTCGAAATCACCAACATCCTCTGCACTAGCAAACCACCCAAAAGCAACTTATCCAAAGAAGAACAAACTGCACTACTCAACCTGAAAGAAGACACCAGCATAATAATCCTACCAGCAGACAAGGGAAACGCGACAGTGGTTATGAACACATCTGACTACCAATCCAAGTTAACCAATCTACTCCAAGACCCCACATACAAACCCCTAAAGACAGACCCCACCACCTACCTAGAAAAAACCACTAGATCCAAAATAAAAGCCTCCCCCATCAGTGAAGAAATCCAGCAAAGAATCATACCCAGAGAGAAATCATCCAGATGCCCTAAACTTTATGGTCTCCCCAAGATACACAAAGAAGGAACCCCACTTAGACCAATAGTCAGCTCCATAGGCTCACCTCTACAAAACCTAGCCAAATTTCTTGCCAAACAACTACAGCCCTATGCAGAATCCATCAACTCACACGTAAGAAACTCATTCCAGTTCATCGAGATCATAAAGAAACAAAACTTACAACCCAGTGACCTACTAGTGAGCTTCGATGTCATATCCCTCTTCACCCAAGTGCCAATAAAAGAAGCCTTGACAGCCATCCAAAACAAATACAACCCCCCCAAGCACATCCTAGATCTGACCAACCACTGCCTATCCAATACATACTTCACCTACAACGGACAAAAATACAAACAAATAGAAGGAGCACCCATGGGATCACCCCTCTCACCTGTCATCGCTAACCTCTACATGGAACACTTTGAAACACAGGCTCTAGAAAAATATGATCACAAACCCAAACTCTGGCTCAGATACGTAGATGACACCTTCATAATCTGGCCACACGGGAAAGAAAAACTGAACAACTTCCTCACACACCTCAACAGCCAACACCCCAAAATACAATTCACCATGGAAACAGAAGCTAACAACCAACTTCCCTTCCTAGATGTCTTGGTATACAAAAAATCCAATGGCTCCCTAGGACACACCATCTACCAGAAGAAAACACATACAAACCGCTATCTACACGCACTCTCACACCACCACCCAGCACAGATCAATTCCGTAGCTGAGACACTAATCTCCAGAACAAAATGCTTAGCCGATGAACAACACCTCGAGACCGAACTACACACTCTTACCGGCGTGCTGACAGCCAATGGATTCCAAAGAAAGAAGATCACCCACCTAATCCAAAAAGAAACCCCAGCCAAAATCCAAGACAAAGAACAAGAGAATGGCAAAGCCCTCCTCCCATATATAAAAGGCACTACGGACAAAATCAGCAAGATCCTCCAAAAACACAACATTAAGACAGCATTCTGCACAAACAGAAAGATATCCACCATCCTAAGAAACCCTAAGGACAGTATCGAGTTAGAAAATCAAGGAGTATACGAAATCCCTTGCACTGCTTGCCCCACCACATACATTGGACAGACTAACAGAAGAATAGGTGCACGCATTGAAGAACATAAGAACTCAATCAAAAAGGAAGAACCGACCTCTTCCCTGGTCCAACACCTCAAAGCCACAGGACATGAGATTGACTTTAAAAATACCAGAACTATCGCCAAAACTGAACACTTCAGCAGCAGAATCATCAGAGAAGCCATAGAGATAGAAAAACGCCCACACAGCATGAATAAACGAGATGATGCCTCCCGCCTACCAGCCATTTGGAAACCTGCCCTCATGAACAGACGCGTACCTAACATGAAGAATGACACCAGACCCACACCCCTGAGAGCCACACAAGATGCCACCACCACACTTCCACATAGAAAGCAGACTCACACCCACACAGAAGATGAAACACGACCACGGACCAGAAGCCGCACTGCAGCTGCATCACTACCCATCTCAAACCCCTCTGAACCATACATGAAGCGAACTGACCCCCACCATGAAGATGCAGCACGACCACGAACTCGAAGCCAAACAGCAAGATCACAGCTCACCAGCTCAAACCCTCCAGCAACTAAGACTAACCTGAGCACAATCAAGCCCCCACCTGAACAGAACACGCCTCCAGCCAATCAGAACACAGCCAACCCCCCAACCAATCAGAACACAGCCAAACCCCCAACCAATGAGAACACCCCCCCATCCAATCAGAACACAGCCAAGCCCCCAGCCAATCAAGTCACACCCCCAGGAGCAGTTAAAAGGAAGAAGCAGCTGCGAGCTCACATCACTCTGAGAAGCACAGAGCTGAAGACCAAGCCTGAAGATGATGAATGAGACTTCATCGAAACGTTGCCTAGATAATTCCAATCTTACGCGGGAGAAAACCCGAATAACCAAAGATCCACATACAAATACCCGCGAGAACCTCAGAAAACAAATATATATATATATATATATATATATATATATATATATATATATATATATATATATATATATGTGTGTGTGTGTGTGTGTGTGTGTGTGTGTGTGTGTGTGTGTGTGTGTGTGTGTGTGTATATGTATATGTATATGTATATGTATATGTATATGTATATGTATATGTATATGTATATGTATATGTATATACATGGTCTGAATTAAACACCCCTGCATAGCTTTATGAAATATCCCAGTTTATGGCCATGAAATCAGTTCATTTTTGCAAGCAAAAAGATATTGAGGGGTTATTGAATATTGGCAATTTCTATAATGGATCCACTTGAAGTTATTTAGCACAGATGTTCCTGTAATTTGGACACATGGGAAAATCCACATGCTCAACCTCTCTCAAAAACTCACACTTCCGTCTGTACAGCATGAAGGTCTGCAGTTACTACACTCGGTGGTGATATAAAACATCCAGGAATACTGGCTTAAGATCTAGGAAAAGTGATTTTTTTTCTTCCCCCACCATCTGTTCTTTTCTATTTACCTGCATTTTGGTATTTCTGCATTCAAGGAGACAATGCGTTTTGTGAATGCTGGCAAATATGTGCAGTTAAACAACTGTAACCATTTATTACACTCTTGTGAATTAAATGTAGTATATGTAGAGAGAAGGGCAGAAACTAATTTTAACAGATATGTTTAAATTGTTTTTTGGAATTTCCCACTCTGTGCAATGAAGTTTCACAGAATCATTTTATGCATGCTTTGCCTTCTACAAGGGTGCAACCAAGCAAGATTTTCTTCTAGACTGAAAAGGAAAAGTATACTCGTGTAAGGATATGAAGAATCAACACAATACATGCCCATCTGAGACACAAAGGCTAAAGTTTTATGCTAACCTTTTCGCTTCTTCAGTATTTCTTTTTTTAATTTCTTATTATTATTAAAACATTCTTTCACTTTCTTTTCTTTTTATTGTGCATTTATTAGATATAACCCATCTTCACTTTTTCTCCCAAAATATTTTTAGATAATGGTTGTGTGAACAGCGAACTACATTCATTTGAACTCCTTCCAAAGGGTAATATTTGGCTTCTTCACAGTCTTGTCTTCATTTCATTTTCCTGACTTTAGCACAAGGGTAAGGCATGATAAACTGGTGCTTCACTTGTGCTCAAAATGATAAATATGTGTAGGCAGGTGTACTGAAATTTATGATATCACAACAGCTAGGTCATATGACATTCACACTCTTGCAGAATCAGATGAAGTATCAAGGGGACTGTATTATTACCCATTCATCTACACCGATTTAAAAGGGATCTACAGCAGGTGATCAGGAATTCTAATTAAAGAGATTGCCAAACTATATCAACAACTAAACATATCTATGGAAATGTTTCAGCCCTCCATACTGACAATGTGAATATGAGGGGTTTTTTTTAAGTCACAGTTGGGTTAGGACATTGAGGAAAAAATTACATAAATGTCCACTGACCACAACGTAATTAGCTGTATATGCATGGGTGCAACTATTTCAATGGTCAATTTGTAATAGCAAATAAGATAAAGAGAAATGAGTAAAAAGTAAATGAGTCCCTGTGAATTTAATACTCTGCTAGTCATAGCCAATTTTAATGGTCAGTGCTCATGTTTTGTTCAATGCTATTGAGCTAGCAATGTCCAAAGATGTTTCCATGGTCATGTGGCCAGCATGATGTCATGAAGCACTTCCCGTTGAAATGGTATCTAATCATCTGCTTTCACTTGCATGCTTTTGAACTGCTAGGTTGGCAGGAACTGCAGTAAGAATAGGAGATTATCCCATTGGAAGATATTGATGTCTCAAACCTGGCCTGTCAACTTTCCAGCTGATAAGCCCAGCATCTTAATTGTCCCAAAATGGGTAGGTCTAGTTAAATTTGTTTTAAATCGTTCTATTTTAGACTGTCCTGTATGAAAGCTGCATGTAACCTGCATGCTTTCATTTTGCAAACATTTTATAACTTCAGTTCTAGCTCTTATAAATTGTCTGTTTCGGCTGTATTAAGATAACTTTACTAATGATCAGTCCACTTCTCCCCACTCCAGCCCTTTACTTACACATAACATTTGTTTCCCTGCTCCGAATCATCAATCAGTCAATCAATCAATCAATATAAATCAATCAATTTGATTAAATTTCTATTTCTCTTTAAATGCAAAACTATTTTGTGATTGCTTCTTCTGAAATCTTAGAATCGGGGATGAACATCTAATTGTAACTAACTTCTAAAGTAATCAAGGAAGTCATAAACAAAAAGGGTTATATTTCATTTCAATAATTAATTGAATAAATTGCCTCTAGATCTTGTCATAAGAATACTCTTTCCTGTTTCTCATACTTGAAAATAGTTGGGAAAAGGTTTTAATATCATAGAATATGATATTCTACAAAGTCTCCTACTGTAATGTTTTGTAGATTCCCTGGTTGTTCTTACAAGAAATTGTTGATTTGGAGCTCTTTGTTCAGTTACAGCAGCATTGACTTTGTTTGGAAAAAATCAACTTTGTCACATTCAATATCTGATTAATATGTAATTAAAATAACCTCTTTTTTTGGACAAAGCAGTGGTGAGAGCAGAAGAATGTAAAAATTTTTAGATACTGTAGTCTCATGGAGATTCCTAACACTAATAAGCATGAAAAAGAATTAAATTGATAACATGTCAACCAATGTTTCAAGTTAACCTAAGATTGATTTTAAAGAATCCAAAATCTGCAATCATCAGAATTCCACTCAGGCATTGTCACTGACTAAATAGTCAAAGAATAAGAAATCAGGTGAATCACAGCTATGTGTTTTGCCAGAATAAATTCATGCTGAATTCTTGTGTAGGAATATCTGACCTAGAAACTTCAATCAAAAGAGAGAAGGAAAATGGACACAAGGACACCAACCTTGACATGCCATTTAGAATAGGGAGTTTGGCTTTAAGAGCCATGAACACAAACAAAGTCTGTGCTATCCAGGAAAGAATAAAAGCTTCCAGAGATTTCCCAGAGTTCAGAAGAAGAAAAAGATAGGAGGAGAAAATATTGTTTGCAGAAAAATAAAAGCAAATTATTTTCTTACAGTGAAAATTGTTTTGAAAACTATGAATTAGGAATTACATGCTTTAAGTTAAAAGAAAACAACAACAACATGTCCTTCTCTTTCTCCTTCCAGTCCACTTCTCAGGAAAAACACACACAAATGATCCTGATTCTGTAACATTATTGTGCTAATTTACATGAAATGGGAATAAAGAATAAGTTGAACACTTTTTTTTAAAAAAAAAGTTCTCCCCAGGGATTCCAGTTGAGATTTCAAAAGAGGAAAGGCAAAGAGATTTGTCTGTTTGATTGGGAAGGTAGATGTAATATCGTATTTCATCATTGCAGTATTAAAATGGAAAAAGGCTTTTAAGTGTTTTTCTTATAGTTATTGATTTTATGTCATAATAGATGTATATTAGAGCTCCTAAGTTAGGCTGTGGAGACCCAGGGAAAAAAGAAAGAAAAAAATGTTCCCTCCATTTATCATTTTCCTGCTACTGGCCATCAGCTCTATTATCACTACTTCTAAAAAATAACTTGTCATGTCAGATGTCGGGGATAGAGTTTGACTTCCATCTCCCACTGCCTGTCAACGAGTTAGTATCATATATTCATCATTTTATTTATTTATTTTTCCAAATATAAGTGTTGCTAATCTACGCAAAATACATTCACTTATTTATAGCTCCAAAGATATCCAGTAATGAAATCTGAACAGTTGTATCAATAAATGATATGCAATCTTATATTTTAGCAATGTATCTTTGAGATCTCAATCTTACCTTAGACATACAGAGTTGAAAATAAAATAATCTCAGAGGGTTTAGATATTACATTAATCATACAAATTTATACTGTGGCCATTTGAAAGTTCTAGGAGTCATAAGTCACTTTAAAAGAGTCTGGTAATATGCAAAATCTGATAATTTTCCACTTAAGTAGTGTTGCTTTGTTATCCAGGAAGTATATTTTCTGATTTAGCTTTATTTTTGTTCACTTTTCAAAAACAGTGACTTTTTCAGCAGTACTATGAGATGATTGCAAAATATGGTGTCTTTCTATGACACGTGTTATATAACTGGCATAATAGCATCATGTTGTAAATTAAATGTTTATGAACAATTGATACTGACCTACCCCAAAAGTAAGTCCTAGCTTTATTTTTACACATGCACCTACCCCCCCCCAAATAAGTCCTAATTAAGTCCCTGCCCACTCCAAGGTACAAGGGTAAAAATTAAGCTAGGGTGGGAATGGGGGAGTGGAGCTACCCTACTACTCACCTTTGGACAGTTGCAGCCAGGCCTTGCACACCCCGACACCTGCCTTACTGGCCCATTTCTTCTGCAGCCAACAAGGCTGGCAAGGCTTTCCTGAAGTCCTCTGCAGACACGCGCAAATGAGATGAGTCATGGATGACATCCCCCCTGAAAATAAGACCTATGCCTTTTTTTGTGGCAAAAAAAAAAAGACATGATCTTATTTTTGAGAAAACAAAAAGGCAAGGTTGTTTGCTTTTTTATTTTCACACATCTTATGCATGTAATATGCATATCTTTGGATAGCATAGCTAAAGGTAATTCAACAAATGTCTCCATCCAGAACAACAATAACCAAAAGGAAATCCTTATGATTTGCACTTAAATATGAGCCAGCAGTGTGCTGCAGCTGCCAAAAAAGTCAATGCAGTCATAGGCTGCATTAACAGAGTGATAACAATAAGATCACAAGAAGTGATAGTTCTGCTTCATAGGGCATTAGTGAGATCACCCTTGGAATATTGTATCCAATTTTTGTCACCATGATATAAAAAGAAGCTGCAATCATAGAAAGAGTTCAGAGAAGATGAAGTAAGGTGATAAGGAACCTGAAGAATAAATCTTAAAAGGAACTGTTATGGAAACTAGGGATTAGAGGTAATATGTCAGTTGTCATCTGCTATATGAGGGACTCCCACAACGAGGTGAGGGTTGATTTATTCTCCAAAGCTTCTGAGGATAAGAAGCAATGGACAGAAACTTGCTAAAGAGACATTCAATCTGAAACTAAGGAGAAACTTTCCTGACAATGAGAGCAATTAACCAATGGAAAAGCTTGCCTTCTGGAATTGTGGGTTCTCCAACTGTGGAAGTTTTCAATAAATGTTTGTGCAACTATTTGTCTGGAATCATATAAGGTTTTGTTTTGTGCCAGGGGCAGCAGGTTAGACTAAAAGATCTTCAAGCCCTGAGTCTATTAAATGTTTTCTGTTTAAAATGTAATTTTTGGCCTGCCTCCATAGATGAATTAGAAATATTTGGGAAGAAATTATATGAATGATAAATTGGGGAGCTAATCGTTTAAAGAAAGAAGATAACTGAAAACAAAGCTATTGTCAAAGACCTAATTCAAAGTATTGTTTATTTAATAACTATTACTCATAACAGTGAATAATGAACACCATTTATTACAAGTGGAATTTCCATAAAAATATGTAAGTAGGAAAATTGCAAAATAATGAAACAAATGAAAATAATTACAGTGCAAATACTTTACAGATTATCAATATTATGTGAACTTTAGAAAATAATTTATCATATTTACCTGTAATGAAGACTAGTGTTTTGAGACTATGGTAAAGAAAGTAATGGTTTTCTGTGTGTAGTTTTTCCTGTGAGGGAGGAATAGGATTGAGCATAGCACAGTATCTTAAATTCAGGATTATCCTCTTTTGGATAAATACTCAATTATTCTGAGGCTGACTTATGTTTAACCTGCTTTTTACATGCTAAGATAATATTATATAAAAATTTAATAAGATGTAATGAGAAAAAGAAATGTATGAGCCTACTTGCAAAATCTTCTCACTCCATTTTTATCTGATCCTGGGATTTGTATTCCTGCCAGATGAGAATATAACTTAATAATAATTTGTTTTACAGTTTCACAGATATCCAGGAAAAGTCATTTATTTAAATCTTTTTGCTCCTGGGTACATATGGAAGAAAAACAATGCTTTCTCTTAATTAGTGTTTATGAAGCTTTGAAAACCATAGCAGTACTAATTTGGCCTATCACCATTTTGCACTTATGCTCAGAATGCATGTGGATGATCCCAAGAATATTTTCTAATAGAAGATGCCTTCTAGGTTAGTGAAAAATAGAAAAGATTATATAACATGAATACAAGAGAGCATGTGTGTGCAACAATCCCTCTCCAGCAGATTTTACATAATCAATGTGGTTGCAGAAAATCTAAAGGATGAAGAGAACAGCAAATATACCTCATTTGTTTATTCATTCCAGTATTTACAATGTTTTCTTAAAACAAATGCCTTCTAATAGAAAAGATATAGACAATATGTTATTTAGAGTTAAAATAATGATTGAAACAGTGGAAATATGGCTGACTGAAAATATGTAAAAGCAGACTGAAATGGAAAAGAACTTAAAGTCATTTGTAAGATCACAGACCTGGAATACTGCATCCAGTTTTGATCACCTCATTACACAAAAGATGTTGAGGCTTTGAAAAAAGTGCAAAGAAAAGCAATTAAGATGATTAAAGGCCTTGAGACTAAAACATATGAAGAATGGTTACAGGATTTGGGTTTGGCTAGTCTCGAGAAACAGGGATATGGCGGCTCAGTGGATGACACTGCACTTGTCAATCAGAAAGGTCGGCAGTTTGATGGTTCGAATCCCTAGCACCACATAATGGAATGAGCTCCTATTACTTGTCCCAGCTTCTGCCAACCTAGCAGTTCGAAAGCATGTAAAAATGCAACTAGGAAAATAGGGACCACATTGATGGGAAGGTAACAGCGTTCCATGCGGCTTCAGCATTTAGTCATGCTGGTCACATGACCACAGAGATGTCTTTGGACAGCACTGGCTCTTTGGCTTTGTCACGAAGATGACCCTAGAGCCAGAAACAACTAGCACATATGTGCAAGGGAAACCTTTACCTCTACCTTTTACTCTAGAGAAAAGAAGGACTAGGTGGGATATGATAGCAGTATTCTAGTGTTTGAGAGACTGCCACAAAGAGGAGGAGATCAATTTATTTTCCAAAGCACTAGAAGGCAGGATAAGAAACAATGGTTGGAAACTAATCAAGAAGAAAAGCAACCTGGAATTAAGCAGAAACTTCCTAACAGTGAGGAGAATTAACCAATCTTGCCTTTGGACATTGTGGACACTTTATCACTAGAGGTTTTTAAGAAGAGACTGGACAGAAAAACTTCCAGTTTGAAGGGCTTCGGCGACAGACAGAAATCCGTGATCATGCGCGGTTTAGGTCTGGGCTCACCACTGGAGCACCCCGAGCCGGCTGGTCTCGGGGCTAAGCCACCCCATAGAGGTGGTGAAGAGGGGGGAGACCGCCAGCAGGGTCAAGGGGAGCCACATCTCTCCTCCTCAGCTGGCCATTACTCCCTTTCCCAAAGGCGGTTGCAGCGGTGGTCAGAAATGGCCACCACAAAGAAGAACTTGACCAGAAAAGAATGTGCAGGAGGAAGATAAGAAGTGAAAGTTTTGGCTGACCAGGTTAAATTGTAAAAGCAACAACTAAGGTACCCTGGAATTTAAACTTACAAGAAATAACATTGCTCCCAAAGAAGAGTCGGAAGCAGCGAAGGAAAGTGAAAAGGGAAAGTTTTTTCTTTTTTTTTTCTTCTCTTTCCTTCCCTATACTGACAACTAAGAGACTTAAATAAGAAATCAGAAAAATCTGCTTTGACATCAATAGGCAATTAAGCTGAAAATAAAACAAAATGCCAAAGGGATAATAAAGATTTCTGGACATTAAAAACTTTCTTTTTCATAAGCAGGAAGGGAGAGAAAAGGAATAAGGGCAGGATCTGGAAGAGGGCGGAGACTGCCTGGAATTAAAAAGAATTTAAAGTAAAACTTCAACAAGACTTCTAAAAAATACATCTTAACTGAAATTTTGCAAGTAAATAGTAACCCCGAGAAGAGAAAATGAAAAAAAGAGAAAGTGTAAAAAGAAACAGCTTGTGTTATTTGAATTGCTTGGTGACTCTTGGATATTTGGTTATTATATTTGAATGACTAAAACTAATTGGATGGTTGTTTAAAATTTTACAATGGCATCACTTTTGGATGAATTGAAAATGGAACTTAAAAAATACAAAGAAGATGCACAAGAAGGGAAGGGCTCTTTTGGCTTCGTTTTTCAATTCTTAGAAATGGAGATTTGGAACTATGAGAAACAACAAGAAAAGACTGCAAAACAAGAAGACTGGGACAAAGAAGAAGCCATCTTTAATGACAAGTAATTGTATGTGGAGAAGAAAAAGGAAAGGGGGGGAAATAAAAATAATTTGAAAAATAAGTATAATACTGGAAAGCAACAGAAAAGGGGAATACAGAAGAGAGAAATAGAGGTAGAGAGACAAGGGGGTAAAAAGGGGAGAGAGAAGATGAGAGGGAAGAAGGAAAGGAAAAGAAGTTACAAAGGACCGGGGCAAGATATAGAAAAACAGGACCTATTTAGAGATAATGGGTGAAAATCTAACTGAAAAAGGGATTCTGTAAAGGTACATAAGATTGTATTGTTATATTAGTAATAGAAATAGCTTTAGAAAATTGGAAACAACGTATGATTAAAATGAGGGATAAAATAGTTAGTGTAATTTAGTGAAATGGATAAAATAAGTGAAATAAAATAAGTTTGTGAATAAAATAAGTGAAATAAAATAAATGAAAAAATTGAATTAGGAAGAAACGGGAACATTTTAATTAGTTAATGTTTTATAAAATATAAGTGAAGGGGGGGAATTAACTATGGAAAGCTTATAATTGTTCCCATAGAAGTATGATATTTAATTGAAAAGTAATGTTAAAGATGTTAAGACTTTAATGAATATTAATATTAATGATAGAATTGAATTGGAATGGAATGTTGTTTTAATTATATATATTTATAATTTTTTTCTTTTTTTAAGAATACAGTGTGTATTCTAAGAATGTACCAAGCAGAATCCGAATGGAAGTTATGTATTATATTGAATGTTACAACTTTAGGGAAAAGATATAAAGGCATCATACTCCAATCAGTAACTACAGGAGAAATTTTGTTTCATGAGAAAAGATAACAGATAATTGAAACAGGACAGACAAAAAATATAAATACAATGATTTGAATTGAGCTGAGATAATTAAAATAAAATTGAGAAAATTAAAAGAGGGGAGAAGCTATGTAGAAAATGTAAAATAGTAATAAGACATGGAATAGAATATAAAAATAAGCATGCACCTGAATTTGTGTCTGGACGAAGAAATGTAACCCGGGATTATGCTGCTTTCAAAAAAGATGTTTTATTTTTATTTTTTTTCTCTTTGTGAAAACTCAAATAAAATTTACAAAAAAAAGAAGAAGAAGAGACTGGACAGTTGCTTGTCTGAAATGGTTCAGGATCTCTTGCTTGAGCAGGGACTGGACTAGAAGATTTCCAAAGTCCCTTCCAGCTGTACTCCGATTCCATTGTAATATACTACTTTCTATATCAAGAAAGGTATCATAAAGTGAACAAGATGCATATCTTCAGGGAAATGATAGAAACAAGTATAAAGCAGCCACCAAAAAGGACATCAGAGAAGGACTTTTATGGCCATGTTTAAAGTTCAAAATGTTAAAGGATGCTGACAGTGATCAAATGACTTTGTCCCATCCTCAACTTACCACCCCCACTGAGCCCAAACTTTCTGTTGCTAAGGAAAAATTTGTTAAGTGAATTTTGTTCCATTTTACAACCTTTCTTGCCACCATTGTTAGGTAAATCACTGCAGTTAAGTTAGTAACATGATTATTCGGTGAATCTGGTTTCCCCATAGACTTTGCTTGTCATAAGTCACAACAGGTGATCACTTGACCCTGGGACACAGGAACTGTGATAAATATGAATCAAACATCCAAGTTTTGATCATATGACCATGGGGATGTTGCAATGGCTGTAAGTGTGGAAAATAGTCATAAGCCACTCTTTTTTAGTGCCATTGTAACTTTGAGCAGTAACTGAATGAACAGTTATAAATCAAAGACTACCTGTATAGTCTGCTTTAAATATCAGAATCAGATTTTAACTTGGGCCAGGAACAAATAGGCAGCCAATGCATCTAGTACTGTATATATGTTAAATGGGCTGACTAACTGCCACGACAAGCTTCTAGGAGACTATATTTTGTACCAGGTATTATTTCTGATTTAGCTTTGTAGGCAGCCTAGCATTAAAAATCCTAAATATAATTGAGATTTGTATGACAAGACAAGTCTGTATATTCTCTACATATAGATTAACAGCTGGCAATAGAAAATAAGCTGGCAAAATAATAACTGGCACAGATGGCTCATGAGCTTTTGTAAATAGCATTGAGGCCTAGCCCGTGCATTTGACCTTTCAAGAAAAGTATAGGCTATCTCAAGAAGGCTGGGGTTTTTAATCCAAATTGGCATAGTTCTCATTTAACGGCTCTTTCCTCTTACTTAAGTTTTAGTTTGTTTATCCTAAGCAACAAGAAAGTGAAAGAAGGGAAGGAGAGAGGGAAGGAAAGGAAAGGAAGAAAGGAGTTAGAAGAGGGAGGGAGAAAATGAGGAAGAAGAGAAAAATGAAGTGGAGGGAAGGAGGGAAGGGAAGAAAGAAGTTAGGAGAGGGAGGGAGAGAGGTAATGAGGGAAGAGCAAGGAGGAAGGAAGAAAGCGGGGGAAGGAAGGGAGGGAGGGAAGAAGGAAGGGGAGGGAGGAAAAGAGGGAAAAGGAAGAAAGAGAGGGAGGAAGGAAGAAAAGAAGGAAGGAAGGTCAACATGTGTGGTGGTCTCTCATGAAAGAAGACACAACGCAAGGTTGTCTTGGGATGAGAGCCCAGAGCAAACTCTGAAACCCTCTTTTATTAGAAGCAATCTTTGTTAACGTAGCAATTTTTGTTAATGTCCTATCATAAACGCATTACATCACACAACATGCACTGATCATTTGCATAAAGTATACAAGGCTGCAAAGTTTAAGTTTGCTACAGTTCTGGTTAAGAAATGGCAACAATATGTCCTTGTTCCTTGCTCCGGCTCCAATGTTTAGCACGTACACAAAGAACAAAGAATCATGGATCCCACATCTCCCCTGTTTTTGTTTTTGTTTTGGAACAAATTTTATTGATTTTAAAGACAAACAAGCCATCATTAACCATTAAATACATAAAATCTCTTTCCATTATTAATTTTACAAGTCAAGTAGAATATTATTTTATGCAACATAATTCTGTTTTACACCATTTCAAGATAAACATATAGATATCTCTTAACAAATTTCTCATTATTTCTCTTTTCGTATTCAATTTCATTGTTACTATTATTATTTTCTATATTTATCCAGTTTATAGTCATCATCTTCATTCCTCTCTGACTTGATTACCATTATTCTCATCCAACATTCCTCCGAGGTTTTATTAATTCTCAAACAAAACATAGATACACAAAACACAAAAATATAAAACTTCTTTTAAGAAAGTAGTTTGGCCCCAGATTACCTCTCTTTGTATGGACTTCAATTAAATTCGTGCTCATCTTATATACCATTACCTATCTTATTTACCATTCTATATCTTCTATATAACTTCTCCCCGCTTTTCATTCTTCTTATTTCTATTTTATTTAATTCATTTTAATTTAAATCATTGTATTTGTATTTTTTGTCCATTCTTTCCAGATTATCCATTTATCTCATTCCCTATAGTAAGAAGAATAAAAGAATTTCTCCTGAAATCACTGATCAGAGTATGATGCCTTTCTATTCTCCCCCTAAATTAATATTTAAAAAACGCCTGATACCCAATCTGATTCTGCTTAATACATTCTACCTACTAACCTTCAAAGAGAAAAAATAATAAATTCATAATAATTAATATAATTAGATAATAAATCTAAATATTAAATCTTATAACATTCCAATTGTCTATTTCAAAAAACAAGTGCTACAATTTTATTAAATTTTAAAATCTATCATTATTAAACATTTCAATATTTTAATCTTTTATTAATTCTTATAACATTCTAGTTTTCTATTTCTAATACATAGGATCATCTTATGTACCTTGCAGAATCTTCTTTTTTAAAGAAATTGTACCTTACCCTTTATCCCTAAAAAAAAAATCCTTTTTCCCATCTTGTTTCATACCTTTGTGGCTTTTCCCTCCCTTTTCCCTTCCTTTCTTATCCCCCCTGGCCTTCTTCCCCCCCCCTACTAATCTCCGCCTTTTTAGCTTTCCCTCTCTGTTGTACTCCTTTCTCCTTTTGCTCAGTAACATTAAGTTGGTTTTGCATCTTATTTTTTCCTTTCTTAAGTGTTTTTTTAAATCTTAAGTCCTTCATTTTTCTTCCTTTCTTTCTCCTTTCTCTCTTAATTAATTTTTTAGATTCATTGAAGATGGCATCTTTTTCTTCTTTTTCTTCTCCTTCTATTTCCTCCATCTGTTGTTGTGTTTGCTGATAAATAGCAAGCGCCATTTCTAAAGAAAGGAAAGCTTCTTTCACAGCATCCTTACTTTCTTGATATTCCTTTCTAAGTTCATCATCAGATAAAGCCATTCTTTGTTCTTCTTAAAGCAACCAAAATGTTTCAAAAGTTAAAACAACTCCTCAAAGTCCCAGAGACATCAATCAGTCCAAACAACACACAAAGTTCTCACTTTCTCTTCTTGGGGTGGTATCAGTAAAAGGGAAAAGAAAAAAAGCCCAATCTGTATTTTACAGCCTTGTTGCAATCAATTTCTAGTCTCAAGATCTTCAAGGCATCTCCTCCAGCAAGATCTTAATATATTTTTTTTTGTCCTCTCCCTTCCCACTTATAACAAGAAGCCAAGTTTTTACCTTTTATAAAAAAACAACAGGTTTCTCAATGGCCATTTGTTGGTTTCATAGGGAAGGAGAGTAAACTTTCCTTAATTTTGCCGCTTGAAATCCTCCTCTGGAAACAAAGTATTTTTCAAAAAGTCATAGTTCTCAGGATTAAATGCCTCTTAAAGTCCTGGATCAGCCAAAAAACTTTCTCTTGTAAACTTTCTCCCCTCTTCCTCCTGCTCAGTCTTACCCAGCTGTCGGCTTCTTTGTGGTGGCCATTGCAGACTGCCACTCGACCGCCTTGAGAAAAGGGGGTTTTGCCGGCTGGGGAGGGGGTCTGCAACACCCCCAAACCTCTCACCAGCTCCCCCTATCTTCGGCTGGCTCTGCAAGGCAGCCTTAGCCTCCAAACCCGTCCGGATCAGAGACACCAAAACAGCTAGCGCGGCAGGGATCGTGCAGGATCGCGAAACCCTGCTGCTGGTGAAGTCAACAAACCAGAAGTTCCCCCCTGTTTTTGTTTTTTCAGTCCTCGGTAGGTTTTTGCAAACAATAGGAACTGATCCCTTGAGGGTTTTGTCACGTCTCTACATGTTGTTAGCAGTCCAGGGAGACACTGAATACAGCAACAAAGGAAAATGAAACATACAGCAACACTTATTATGCCTATAATCATAGATCAAAGCCAAGCAGAGTTAGGAAGCCAGGACCATAAGAATGACCAAAAATCAGAAGGGACCCCATAATTCAGCAAAGGATTCTCTCTAATGGATTCCTCCATGTGTTGTACAGTGGCCATGATGTTAGGGGATGAATCAGTAATATACATGCAGCAGTGTGCATGTATCACAGCACAAACCCCTCCTTGCGCGGCCAAAACCACATCTACCGCATACCGGGTTTGTAACACAAATTCCCTGATATTGGCCTGTTCAGCTTCCAAAAGTTTCAAGGCTTCTATTGTATTATTAAACATTGAAATTGTCCAATTATTTAGATTATGCATGTTAAGTCTGTGTTCCCCAACCAGGGTTAAGGAGACAAGCTAAACAGAATGTGCAGCGTTAGTCAGATAGGCATACAGATAAATGTGTGAGATAAGTTTGTATGTTTATTAACATACAGTAAAAATAACAGATACGCTTGTGTTATCAAAAATATAGTTTATTCCATTTAAAGTTTATAGCATAGTCAAAATACAGTCCAATAGTCATGTATCATTTTAGTCAGTCCATTCAAGGATATTCAATTAGCAAAGTCCGTGTAGAATATCCTATGTCAGTTCACTTACAATAAATCAGTCCTTTATCTCTCTCCAGTTCCAGTAGGGAAAAACGCAGTCTTCATCCAGTAATTAGGGATCATCAAGTCAGAGAGAGCAAGCTGTGGTACCTTGCTTCTTTTATGGTGCTTTTTATAACCACTCCCTTAATTACAATCCTACAGTTAAAGTTGCAGACACTTTAACTAACAAACTATGATAACATGTTTATTACTTTACCTAAACCAGTTAGGGTAAACAATGTTATCCCTGACATTCTCCCCTTTTAGGTAATAATACTAATACTATAACTATTTACATCTTTAAATCATATTTGTTACAACTCTTTTTAAACTTAATTACTCCTTGAGCTTTTGTAAATTGGTCTGCAATAATTTCTTCCATCATGCAATTTAATTAGCCCATTCTTTACAGATTCTCTAACATTTAAGTATCTTAAATCAGTATGCTTTGATCTAGTTTTTGCAGCTATGTTAGTAGCCAACTTTATGGCTGCCTGGTTGTCCTCGTATACAATAATGGAATCTTTAAAAGTTACACCCATGTCTAATAATAACTGTTTGTACAAAATTAAGTCAGTGCATAGTAATGACAGACATGAAAATTCCGCTTCCATCGTAGACAAGCTAATATGCTGTTGTCTGATTGATCTCCACCCTATTAGTGTCTTACCAAATAATATAGCCATCCCAGATGTTGATTTTCTAGTGTTTATATCAGTTGCAAAACTTGCATCTGCATAGGCACTAAGACTCAAATCACCCTTTGGTTCTATATACAATGCATGGTTCATTGTTCCTTTAAGATATCTTAAAATTCTCTTTAATGATTGCCAATGACATTGATGTGGATCTGAATTAAAACGTGCCAGCTGATTAACACTATAAGCTATATCAGGCCTTGACCAATTGCTGATATATGATAATCTACCAATCAAAGATTGATACATGGACTTATCAAATTTGGGACTTTGATCATCAGTTTGGCAAACTTCCTGACTCACTGGAGTCTTTGCCGTTTTACAAAGTTCCATTTTGTACGTTTTAATTAATTGGCAAATTTTATCTTCTTGAGATATCTTAAATCCATTTTTTGTTTTGTTAATTGTCAATCCTAGATACTTTTTAATTTCACCTAAATGCTTTAATTTTATCTTTTTGGCTAATAATGATATAATCTCATTAGCTTCATTATTAGTCTTAGTTATCAAAGCAATATCATCTGTAAATAATAACAATAATGACACCGTTCCATTATTTTCTCTTTTAAACACACATAGATCTGCTAAACCAGATTTAAAACCTATATTGTTTAATTCTTTCACACTATATTGCTTCCATTGATAGCCAGATTGTTTCAACCCGTAAAGACTCTTTTTGAGTTTCCAACAATCATTACTATTTACTTTATTGTCTTTTATAATAAATGGCTTTTGTAAATATATAGTGTATTGCAAAGGTGCATATACAATAAGCAGTTTCTACATCTAAATGGTTAATGACATAGTTTTTCTTAGCTGCCCACACTAATGCTGCTCTCAAATATGTTGCTTTAAGACTTGGTGCGAAAACTTCATCGTAATCAGATGGAGTTTGATTAAATCCTTGAGCTACCAACCTAGCTTTATGGGTAACAGTCCCATCATTTCCAGTTTTTACTTTAAATATCCATTTGCACCCAATGGATTTTTCTCCTGGAGGTAATTTAGCATCTTCATATACTTTCATTACCTTTAATGAATTTAGTTCTTTTTCCATTGCCTTTTGCCAATTCTCCTGATCCTTAGCAGGATACATCTTAAGTTCATCTATACTAGTTGGAACTTTAGTTACTTGGCAAACTATACTTGCTTGATACCTATCAGGTGGTCTAGTTAAACGTGTAGTACGTCTTGGTATTACAGGACTTACAGGTGGACTTTCATTTATTAACTGTTCTTGATTATCTATCTCTTCCTGATCAACTGTTTCTTCTTGTTCTGGTCCTATTTGTTCTTCGTGGACTTCTTCTTTCATTGGACTCTTCTTATAACTAGTCTGTTCTTTTTGCCTTTTGTAGGGTTCAATAATTACTTCATTATTTAAATCTTGCTCTAATCTATTCCATTCTAAATGTTCTAGGAATTTAGCACTAGCACTGGTGTAAACTCTAGATGTACCTGGTTCCCAGAATCTATAAGATCTGTGATTAGATTCATATCCTACAAAAAATAATCTTTTAGTTCTATGCTGTCCTTTGTGTCTGAGTTGTGTAGGGATATGCACCCATGCTGGTGCTCCAAATGTATGCATGTAACTTAAATCAGGTTTTGTACCATGCCACAGTGTGAATGGTAATTCACCTGTTGTTGAATTAAGAACATTATTTAATATATGATTACCACACATTATTGCTTCTCCCCATAAATTGTCAGGTAATCCTGAATCAGACAACATAGTACATGCCATTGACTGTAGTGTTTGGCCTCGTCTCTCTATAAAGGCATGATGTTGTGGCCTATATGGTGCAGACTTTTTATGTTGAATACCTAACATTTTAAGTCTATTCTGGAATTTATTATTTGTAAATTCCGCACCATTATCTGTTGTAAGAGTTACTAATTTCTTTTTATTTTTCCTTTCTGCAAATTTTATCCAATTAAAGAGATTTAGATACGTTTCAGTTTTGCTCTTCATTAAATAGCAAAACCCATATCTAGAATAGTGGTCCATTATACTTAATATGTATCGAGCTCCTCCTACACTTGGTTTTTTCGGACCTATTAAATCAGCAAATACTACCTCTAAAGGCTCTTTGGTAGTAAACCCATCAACTCTATTAGCCGGTTTGACCTTGCTTTGATTACAAGCAAAACATTGCAAATACTTATTACAAGGTTTCAAACTTATTCCTTTAGATAGTTGAACAGTTTTCTTAAGCATTTTAAAATTTAAATGCCCTAGCCATAGGTGTAACAAGTGAATACATTCTGTTAAGCCTGGTTTCCCCAACCAGGGTTAAGGAGACAAGCTAAACAGAATGTGCAGCGTTAGTCAGATAGGCACACAGATAAATGAGCGAGATAAGTTTGTATGTTTGTTAACATACAGTAAAAATAACAGATACGCTTGTGCTATCAAAAATATAGTTTATTCCACTTAGAGTTTTATAGCATAGTCAGTTCACTTACAAATCAGTCCTTTGTTTATCTCTCCCGTTCGAGTAACGCAGTCTAGAGTCCATGCAGTAATTAGGGATCATCAAAGCCAGAGAGAGAGCAAGCTGTCGTCTTGCTTCTTTTAAAGTGCTTTCACAATCACTCCCTTAATTACATTCCTATATTTAAAGTTGCAGACACTTTAACTTACAAATCATAATTACATAGTTATTATTTTACCTAAACCAGTTAGGGCAAACAATGTTATCCCTAACACATTCATCATGAGGTTTCTTATTATCATAAGCCGTGTTAGCCACCTTTAAACCATTATCATTTAACCCATATAATTCACATCTAAAAGATGCAGTAATTTTCTTATCTTCTTTTTCAATTATGCAGTTATCTCCTTTAAAGGTAACTACATATCCTAGTTTAACCAAAATTCTAACTGAAATTAAATTAAACTTAAGTTGTGGTACATATAACATTTTTACATTCTCTTTTATGAAAGAACAATATGCTATACCTTGACCTTTAGCTTTCAGTTTCCAGCCATTGGCTAACGATATCTGCTGTGTACTCTTGGACATTTTAATAAAATTTTTGTTATCATTTGTTATACAGTGGGATGCTCCACTGTCAACCACCCATAAATTATTTTTTACAGCTCCGTTAGTGTACATGGCTAACTAAATTTTTATTTGTCTTTTGATAACTTTTAGTATTCTGGCCAGCATTCTGGCGCTTTGCTTTTTTACAAAATCTTGCCAAATGTCCTCTTCCTCCACAATTAAAACACTTTTTAATTGCATATGCAGTAGGAGATTCATTATCTTCTTTTTGAGGTTGCTCCCTCCTTAACTCATCTCTTTCAAGTCTTCTTCTGGCCTCTTCAATCAATCTGCCAGTTATATCAGTTAAAGTTAGACTTTCCTTAGGCAAAATTTCAAGGGAAGTGATGTAGTTGTCATAACTTTCATCTAGTGAAGATAGAATTATGTAGACTTGGTGTAGTTCAGAGAAAATAAGCTCTTTCTCGTGCAGTTCTTGAAAAATGCTTTGCATAGTTTTCAAATGACTAAGCATATCACCATTTGTCTGGAGATGCATCCTGAAAAGCTTCCGTGTTAGATTTATGTGAGTACCAATGTTATCTCGGACATAAATCCTCTTCAGCTTCTGCCAACACCCAACAGCCGTTTGCTCTCCATGGATATGAACAAGTTGATGGTCAGTTAATGTTAACCCTATTATGCAAATAGCTTGTTCATTCTTTTGCATAAAAGCTTTTATCTTTAGTCGATCTTCATCATTCTCTGGATCCCATTCTTCTACGTTTGGTGGATTTTCAATTATGTTCCACAGACCTTCTCTTCGTAGAAGTAGACTACATTTCATAGACCATGATACATAGTTTGTTCCATCCAACTTAGATATAAGGGACAAACTTTGTAGATTGACTTGTGCCATGTTTTCTTATATATGGATATAAAACTATAATTAATAAAACACAGCTGTCTGTTTACTGTAATGTATAACAACACAAACTCTCACTTTTACATAAATCTGTTTTATCCTAGTTAAACTGACTTTGCAGCCTCTGGGCCCATAACCATTGTTAAGCCTGGGTTCCCCAACCAGGGTTAAGGAGACAAGCTAAACAGAATGTGCAGCGTTAGTCAGATAGGCATACAGGTAAATGAGTGAGATAAGTTTGTATGTTTATTAACATACAGTAAAAATAACAGATACGCTTGTGCTATCAAAAATATAGTTTATTCCATTATGAGTTAATAGCATAGTCAAAATAACAGTCCATTAGTCATGTATCATTTTAGTCAATCCATTCAAGGATATTCAGTTAGCAAAGTCCGTGTAGAATATCCTATGTCAGTTCATTTACAAATCAGTCCTTTGTCTCTCTCCCGTTCGAGTAACGCTGTCTTGAATCCATGCAGTAATTAGGGATCATCAAGTCAGAGAGAGCAAGCTGTGATACCTTGCTTCTTTTATGGTGCTTTTTACAACCACTCCCTTAATTACAATCCTACAGTTAAAGTTGCAGACACTTTTACTAACAAACTACGACAACTTATTTATTATTTTACCTAAACCAGTTAGGGTAAACAATGTTATCCCTAACAATGCAAATCTCTATAATTCATCATAACTCCCAAAGGAGGAATTATTGCCCGAGAAATCATTGTCCAATTGTTATGATTTAATGGTGAAATAACCGGGTCGGCAGCTCTAGCATTCCATATGCGAGCTTTTCCGAGAGATGTAATGGTGACATAAGAAGGTATTACATATCCAAATGTACATACCCCCTTCCATCACAGTGGAAACCTATTATATGCCATCCTCCTGCACAGCAGCCACAAATCCTGACCGATGATATTTACAGTCTTGTTGTCCTAGGAGAAAATAAGCTGAGCAAGTCCCGAAATCATGTTGCAAAGAATCGGTTTGCCTCCCATGGTTACACTTGTCAGACAGTCATTCTGTATCCGAGGGCAATTTCCAGTGACTAGCATGGCACAGTCATATCCAGTAAAGTTGTGTGCAAATACATTAAGAGTGTTATTTAAAAATGTGTTATTGCGCATTGTATTCTGTATTGTCAATGTGTAATTACAATGCGGATAACGACCAAGATCTGTTAAATTTCCATGGCTGATGTTATGTGTCCAACATACCCCAGCAGTTTCTTGTATATGGCTGCCCAATGGAATCATGGTCATGTTCTCATCCGCAGCTTGTAACACCTGATAACTAGAAAAACCAATGTTCTTCCATTGCGACTCATTCAAAGGAACAGTTACTAATGCCAATTCTGCAGTTTTATGTGTAGGCATATGCATACATACCCAGCAATCAGTTTTGTTCTCCAATTGAGCAATTCAAGACACATCCTTAACATAAGACACATCCTTAACATTTTGTTCTCCAATTGAGCAATTCAAGACACATCCTTAACATAAGAGTTTTTTCCCCACATCCTATGGTTCTTCCCTTTACACCTCTGGTTTGTGATAAGGGCGAATATGATGACCAGGAACCCAAACTACTTCATTCTTGTCTTCAACTGCTGCATAGCCATGACCCCACGTTATCAAGGAAGCTGGCCCCCTCCAAGTGGGGTCAGGTAGTTTTCTGTATAGCACCAGTGGCCTCATGCCTCCTGCAGAAGGGAAAGAAGAAAAATGCCTTCTGGCCGCCGTAGTAGCTGGTGTGCCAGTCAAGTTGAGAAAATTTAAAGTATATAATGCAATATTTAAGGTATTTTGTAACCCTGGCAATCCGTGCCCCATGTCCCCTATTTTTGTTTTTTGATTGTCCAATGTGCGCTTGAGAGTCTGATTAGTGCGCTCCACAATAGCTTGACCTGTGGAATTTAAGGAATGCCAAATTTATGCACTATGTTTCAGGTGGAACAAAAGGTGGCAAAAGCCAAACTTGTGTATGCAGACCCATTATCAGTCTTCAGCTCCTGAGGGGAGCCCAAAATAGTAGAGGTACGCATTCAATGATTGATAACATGCTTTGTGGCTTCGCCCCTTTGAGGGGTAGCCATTATGAAACCTGAATAAGTGTCAATTGAGACATGTAAATATTTCCAGGGGAAAAAACCAGGATACTGGGTGACATCCATTTGCCACAACTGGCAGCATTGCGTCCCTCTAGGGTTGACACCCATTCAGAATCATTCTCATTAAGTCTTTCCAATCTTGCACAATCATCTTTTGAGCTTGCCCTAGACTGTGAAGCAAACCCTGGACATATGGACTTTGTATGCCAAACTGCCTCACAGATTTCTTTACTTCCCGTAAAAGAGATAAAGGCAGTGGATTCCAGACAGCCTGTAAATTTCCTGCATTATCAACTTGCCTCTGAACACGAAACAATTGCATGGAGTCAATCTCCTCCCCCTCCAGCTGTCCTGCTTGAAAAGCTGCTTGAACTCTCCCAGTATGGGGTGTATTTATTTTAGGAGTTCCCACCTTAACATCTCCTGATGAATTTTTAGGAGCTGTCGGGGAAGATACCACATCTTCCAATCTCGAGACAGGCGGACACAAAACTACCTTATTTTGATATGGAAGTGGATCCAATAATAGTTTTAATAATGGCTGTCGCTGGGCTTCTAAAGCAGTAATAACCATCTTCCAATAAGTTAAAACTTCCGAATCAGCCCGAGGTTCATCGTGGAGAACATTGCCAATCTGTCTCCACTTTTCCAATTTTAAGGAACCTTGTTCAGGGTACCATGGACACTGTATCCATACAGTATGCATTAACAATTTAACATTGGATCGTGACAAACAGATTTTTTCCCTACCAAAAGAACTAAAGATAAAGAAATTGGTTCTGACTAACTTCAACAACTCTGTAATATGCTTCTCCTGATGTGACAGTTTTCCTCCCATACTTACGAAGATAATCGTCGCCTGTGACAGTTATCGATTATGGTGTGCACCTTTGCCTCTTCCAAGCAATAAGTATAGGAGAGCAGAACCCATATCTGCTCACAGCAGATCATGTCGGGTTCACCACTTGTGGTGGTCTCTCATGGAAAGAAGACACAACGCAAGGTTGTCTTGGGATGAGAGCCCAGAGCAAACTCTGAAACCCTCTTTTATTAGAAGCAATCTTTGTTAACATAGCAATTTTTGTTAACGTCCTATCACAAACGCATTACATCACACAACATGCACTGATCATTCTCATAAAGCATACAAGGCTGCAAAGTTTAAGTTTGCCACAGTTCTAACACAGTTCTGGTTAAGAAATGGCAACAATATGTCCTTGTTCCTTGCTCCAGCTCCGATGTTTACCATGTACACAAAGAACAAAGAATCATGGATCCCACACACATATTAATGTCTCTTTAAATCAAATATCCACAAACATCCTTCTACTGCTTCATGTAGGTATCTAAATGAACACAATATTGTAGATCAAATTGATGATCCTCAGTATCAACTGCTTTCTGCATCCTTCCAGAAAGATTGTAAGAAACCAGAATTTATGGTGGTTCCAAATCATAATACTTGTCATCATTAAGCCCAGTCTGTGACTTCAGTCAGTAGGAAACACAAGACCTACAGAAGTGATGTAAATAAACCTCTGCTCATTTCATAGATCAGACTGCATGAGTTTGAACCTCTTAAAATATTAACAGCCTTCATAAAGTTCTGCAATTTGATCACCATAAATATTCTGTTTTATTGAAAAACAATGCATTAAGTGACCAACGAAGAAAACTGAAATTGCTTAAAGGAAAAAAAAACTAATCCTGGGTAATTTGAGGGATGGGAATCAACCCAGAAAATGTTTTTAAGGTCATAAATATTTCCTTTTCTCCTGAAAAGATTCATAACAATTCTGTGAGTTTGAAGTCCACACATCTTCATCCTGCCAAGGATGAAAAACACTAAATTAGATTCATCCAGCTCTTTTTTTTTCTTTTTTTCTTTGTGGGAAATATAGTGCATTATGTGGAGAGATGTTGCTTGTAAGTCACCAAACACACTGGATTTAAATATCCACATCTCATGCGCCACAATTATAAAAGTAGTCATGTTATAACTATGTTGATTCTCTTTCTCTGCAGATATTGATGTGTATTTATCTGATGGCACTTAAAATCCATAGTACAATACTACAAACTTTAGATCAAAACAATTAGATAAGACTGCCCGATGACCAAATTGTACAGCCAAAAAGTGCATATGCTTATGAAAAAGCAGGTGGAGGAGCTTATCTGTGGGATTTTGTGAATATTTGTAAGGAGTTATCTCTACCTGTTTAGAAAGATGATAGAATTAAATACATAATTCATCCAAGACTACAAGCTGTAATAGAACTTCTTTATTCACCTGACCTTTAAACTATGTAGATAATTCACATTATAGAATAAAACCACTGTGCTTTTTAAAAACCATAGTGGAAAAAATGAATTGAGCATTGTTGGTATGTATTCTCTACTTCTCTCTGCGTGTGTTACTCATCATAGGCAAGTAAAAGCAAGGTTAGTTCAAAATAGCTAAGTTCAAAGTATTGCTGAAGAGATCAAGCCTCTATTCTGTTGCTGGTGGCCTATGAACAAAACTTGAAAAAGATTAACAGGTTTAAACACCTTTCTAACTTACCAACCTTAGGCAACAGGTAAGGGAGAATTGCTCTGCCTCATTCACATGAGCCACTTGTAAGTCTCAATATTTATATTTTATTGAAGATTTGAATTAAGTAATACAAACTAATACAAACAAAAAACCAGAGAGAGAAAGGAAAGTAAAAAAGAAAAATTAAAAAAGAAGAAAAGACAAAAGGAAAAGAGTGAAAAAAAGAATATATATATAAACAGGTTTATAGTCCCCCAGAAAGACACAAATAGATATCTCTTCTTCCCATAACACGTGTCTTATCTATGAACAAATCTATGATTACATTTACTTAGTAAAAAGTTTATAATAATAAAAATTTATGTTTGGGTTGACACACACACACATACACACAGAAAGACAGACCAGATGGACAGACAGACAGAGAATAGAGATAATGAATGCATTCTGGTGAATAAATGCAATGAAAATGCTATGAAGAAGCATGAGGTGCCTGTGATTTGGATGAAGTGTTGAGATCCCCCAAAATAGAGATAAAAAACCAAGGTATGAAGCTATGAATGGATATGGTGGAAACAAGAATAATTTTATATAGAGATATAGCAAATGTCAGTGTAATTTAGTCTTAATTGGATTTATCTCCAGGCACCTCAGCTACTGCCTTTCTTTTATTTTTAAAGTTGGTTCCCTCCTCAATAATCCTCATGCTCTTCTTTTACTTTTTCAGAGGTTTGCACACATGGATGCCTTTCCACACTATCACCTTTGATATTAAAATAGACCTTTTTTTCCCTTTAATCTCCGTACAATACCATCCAATGCTACAATAATCAAACACTGGGGAACTGGTTGTTCTTTCATTCTTTTTATAGCCTGTGGAAACTTTGTATGAAGGAAGAACTGATACTTCAGTTTGCCATAAATATTTCTATCTTGAAACTTGAAAATGTGTTTTAAAAATAAAAGAGACAAAAAAGTTCCTATATATACTATATACTATATATACTATATACTAACAGGGTGGGCCAGCAAGGGGAACTTCCATCCTACAGCCTAGGCAGAAATCAAAACAATGCCACAGAATTGTCAAGAAGGTTAAGCACTGGATCTTTAACAATCTACTGAGATCAGGTGTAGGGGCAAAGGTAGCGGTAGTGTTCTTGAGTTGTGTGGCCTTCACTGTAAATGGCTGCAATGTTCTAGAATGTAACATTCTATATTCTAAAATATAGGCTGTGATACTGCAGAAGTGAACACATGATGTTCTTTAATTACCACTAAAAGGTCTGCTAAGCAAATGCATCCTGTCAGATTATCAACAACAGAACTGCCTAACAATGTTATTTGCTGAAACTGGACATAATTCCATTTTTATCTTTGATACAGAACAGGATAATGATGGGGAGGATGAAAAAACCCGATGATCGAAGGTCACAACAAATTGCTCCATTGAAAACATTTTGTTGGATAATGCACTCTCCAAGTCTCCATGGTTGCAGGCATTGGGTTTTGCTGTTCTCGCTTGCTGTGAGAACACTCTAAACAACATGGAATGAAAAGCTGTTTTGGCCCAAGATCAGGACAAATCTTTTGCATACAATGTATTATATTCTGAGCTTGGACATTCCAAGTACAGTAGCTGTTTTAGGCTAATAATGTTTTGAGCTTAGATAGCTTTAAACATTCCCAGTTAATAAACTGTTATTTTTCCCTGAGTTTAATCTGTAATGCTGCAGGACCAAAGCAACAGCAGCCATACATTTTGAATTGCATTTTCAGCAGAAAAAAAATAAATTACAACATCTACCTGACAGCTTTTCATAGGCTCCATTTTAACTCTGTTTACATTGCCACCCTCAATTGGTACAAGTAAATTGCATTTCATTTTTGAAGTATATGGGTGAAGTGGAGAGAACTTCATGTCTCAGAGAGCCTAAAAAAATTGGTATTTGTCTCGAGTACACAAAAAAACCCTGTCTTGTATTTTTCTTGCCAATCTTAAGCAATCTTAAATTATTCCAAGAAAAATCTTGGTTTTTTTTATTTTTTAACATTGTATTGTTCTATGTTAGTCTTGGGCCATAATCAAGTTTAAGTTTCAACTAAATTACATTATATGAGTACATATACATACAGATTTTTCTCACATTTAAGTGAAGTTATCCATTGTTTTATTTTAACCCACCTGAATTGTGGCTTCTCTAAACATTTTGACCAAAGGTCTCCTAGCCAAGAGTATCAAATGATGTGCTTTTATCCTTAAACCCAGTCCTGAGTATTAGAAAAAACAGTTCACTCAGCTCTCTGGATTAAAAAAAAAAAGGCTGTGATAAGCTTATTCAAAAGATTCCTGACTCATTGGTGACTGACCTTTGTTTGCTGTGATTGAACCTGATCTGAGTTTATTGCTCTTTTGCAGTGTTCTCATCTGGTCCAAAGTGGATGGTTTTACCATTCTGTGATCAGTAGTTGTCCTAATGCAGGTCATGCGTGACAAGTGGCACCCAGACATTGAGTCCAATTTGCATCGTCCTGCTAGGAATTCCACTGTAGCAGCACAAAGCTTAATATCTGACTCACAGCTTGGTAGCTTTGACTGAAAACTTCAAGCACTACAGTATAATCTTGCTTTAACTTAACATAAAAGAAACAGGCATTTCTTCAGGTGCAATGGAGTATAAATAAATAAAACCCTAGTAATCTTTCACTGAATATAAATCTCTAGAGATTTGCCAGGAATTAATGTTCAAATATATCAACATTGCCCATTTATTATATTCAAAATGGTATTCCACCAATATTTGCCCAGTCATCTTCATCCTCAGAAGAGCTAAGATAGTCTCTACTGTTTCTAAGAAACTGAAAAGCAATGTAATTAATTCTTTCTGATTTCCTAATAATAAATAGAGGCTTCAAGGGAGAAGACACAAGAAATTTTCACATTTTCCTTTTCTCAGTCTGTGGATGGTACATACACACACACACACACACACACATAAGGAGGGATGGGTATATAAGTATAGCCCTTTGGGACCACTTTTGGACCCAAATGATACTTGTGAGCTAATAATATTTGCATACTTTTACAATAAGGCTGATATCCTGACTGGGGAAACCCAAGTTTAGGACCTTGACTTTACGAATATTTATTTATGACTTGAATCAGATTGGCGTAGTGGCCTCCATTCAGTCACCCTGACTCCACCCCAAATAGATTTAAGGGTGGTAAAAGGGGGGGGGGAATGATGACTTGAATCAGTCACTTTCTCTAGCTCGTCTTGCTTCAAATATTTGCCTTTGTGGAAATAAAAGTAGGATGAGGATACTCTGTGAATGCAGCCTAAGTTTTAAGAGGAAAAAAATGTGGGAAAGAAGAATCTAGTCACACATAATGGCATGAATACTATAATGTTGCTCTATGTTTGAAACAACTGAAAGAATAGCCCAAGGCAGTGTTCTCAATCTCAGCAACTTTAGTATGTGCGGACTTCAACTCCCAGAATTCTCCTGCCAGCATGCTTCCTAAGGACTTCTGTGAGTTGAAGTCCACAAATCTTAATCTTAAAATGGTTGAGGTGAGGGAACACTAGGCTAAGGGTTAGTATCATTATAGTATATTCAGTGAATGCTAGCTTCCTTGCCACACCTGGTTTCATTGTATATATTTTAAAATAATAAAAGTATTAAAAGAGGAGTTTGCAAGCTACAGAAGAAAGAAACATCTGCTTTCATCATTTATAAGAAAACCCAATAGATGTCTACATCTCAGTATTGTTTGAAGATAAACAAACTGGCTTAAAAGAGAAATATTACCTTAGATGTTAGAGAGCATCAGGAGAGAGCAGAAGCTATCATAGATGATGGCAGAGAGAACATCATATCTTGTTTTATTATTGTCTCCACAAGCAGCTTTGCTGGTGATTGGCACACATTGGCAATTGTGGGCATATTCATGACATGATCATCAATCTTCAAGTCTGCTTTTTGGAGTAGGAATTGATGGCCCACCCCTTACTTAGTTAAAAAAAATCCCTTTTCACTTGACTTGTGAAATGCACAGTTCAAGGATGGGCAACAACATTAATTTAGAGGAAGAAGCCTGACTGGGTGCCTGTTTCACAGAGCAACCTGAAACATATTCAGGTAATTATTTCTGACAATAGAAAGGCCTGATTCTTAGCTCTGAGGTGAAGCTCACCATCTGCACCAGTGCTGCTTGGTGATTAGCTCAGCCAACAGACCACATAAGATTCTGTTCAAGTATTGCTATTTTACAGGCAGGAAAGGATAAGAGAAAAGAAGTTTCTCTCTGTTTCCACTTCTAATTACATAACAGTGTTATGGGCTGGGCCCACTTTAGTAATGATTAGAAGCTGTTCGAATCTTGCACAAGCACAACATTTTTCTGCATTAATTAAAACATACATTTTTCTTTCTGATTTCTACATGCCTCATTATTAAAAGATGCGTTGCTTTAAAAGTTGCATTAAGGACTTTCCATTTTAATTATCTGGTTCTTTAAAGCAGAAAGTCCGTTTTACAGGTTCATGCAGAGGTGTACTTTTCTGAAGAACTGATTTATTTATTTATATGATTTATTGGCTGCCCATCTTAACATAGGGTAACTCTGGGTGGCTTACAGTTACATCTTAATTTAAACATAAAATATTAAAATCAAATCTTACAATCAAAGACATATGGGGAGGGCAGAGGCAGAATGGGAGGGAGGGAGGATCTGTTATTACTCAATCAACGACCTCCATTAGGCTGTTCCCCCACTGGAGCCTCAAACCAACAGGCACAACCATGCCTTTAGGCCCTTTATGAAACGATAGCAGGGTTGGACCCAACCTCACTTCAGGGTGCAAGTTGTTCCAGAGGGCAGAAGCAACAGCAGAAAAGGCCCTCCTCTGGAACTTTGCCAGCTGGAATACTCAAGCTGACGAGACCCACAGCATGCTTCTTCTGCTGGGACAAGTGATAGGGTCCAATCCCATTGGAGAGAGATCCATGGTGCCTCAAATTACCTGGATCCATGCCATGAAGAGCTTTAAAGGGGATCACCCACACCCTGAAATTGCACCTGGAATCAGGCTGGTGACCAGTGATGCAATGCAGAGGTGGTATTCAGCAGGTTCTGACCAGTTCTGGAGAACTGGTAGCGAAAATTTTGAGTAGTATGGAGAACCAGCAAATACCACCTCTGACTGGAGATTTTAAAGTATCCTTCCCCTGCCATGCCATCAAGCCATGCCCACAGAACCGGTAGAAAAAAATTGAATCCACCATTAGTGCAATGGTGTCACAGGGGCCATACTTGGGGATCCTAAAATTATTCATGCTGCTGTACTCTGCACTAGTTGTAACTTCCAAATGTTCTTCAAGGCTAGCCCCATGCAGAGTGCATTACAATAGTCCAGTTTGTAAGGTGATTTAGAGAGTAAATGGCTGATCAAAATCATTGATGCTAAAAGAACTAAAATTGGAATTAAAACAACTGGAATACATAAAAATAATACATTGCCAAGATTCAATTAACTCTTGGAAATAAAATGGCATATACATTTCATTCTTCAGATGTTGTTTAGCAGTCTTCCAGAACGTGGTTTAAACTTTAAACCTTAAAGCAACGGTCTTCAAACTTGGCAACTTTAAGACTTGTAGACGTCAATTCCCAGAATTCCTGAGCTAACATGACTGGAGGAGGAATTCTGGGAGTTGAAGTCCATAAGTCTTAAAGCTCCTGGTTTAAAGGAAGAAGCAAATACCTAAGATTTTCACCTGCAACTGAATATGCATCCGTTCAGAATTATTCTAGCATTCACATAACTAGGTTTAAACCTTTCTGTTTATCTTTGTCCACTGAAATGTGAATAATCATTTCTGGGTGGAGAAGGATGTTGTTCCATACTAGCAGGCTTGTAGACCTGCATTCCTATTGGTCCGGAATAGCCGGGCCATGATTGGATGATATAAAGCAATCCTGATTGGTTCACATATGGGCTGCCGCGATTGGGTAAAACCAAGTGTGGCAGGCTCAAACGTCTGTTATAGGCTGCCTAGCCGCAGCCAGCTCTATAAAAAGAGCTGCCATGGCTAGGATTTTTGTCTCAGTATCTGGTTGCCAAATAAAGAGCTGTTGTCACTACCACGAGTCTCGTCTCTCCTTTGGGACCCACCACACAGACATAACACTGGCGATGAGGATGGGATACTGAGATAACAGAGCCGACTAGCATGTGGTAGAAAGCGCATAGATGACCAGCAAGATGGCCAGCAGTGCCGTGCCACCCGCACCATTCAATCCGGCCAGCGAGGACTGGGAGTCCTACATTGATCGTTTCCAAATGTTCTTGGAATCAAACAACCTGAAAGACGCCACTGGCAGCAAGAAGCAAGCGGTCTTCCTGACACACTGCAGACCCGCTGTTTTTAAAATGGCCAAGGCACTCACGAAGCCCGCAGAGGTCAAGACAATGGATTGAGATACCCTAGCTCCCATCCTCCGAAACCACTATGCTCCGGCGGTGCTGACCCTCATCTGTAGGCATGACTTTTACCAGAGGGATCAGCGTGAGGGTGAGAGTATCGGAGAGTTCGTAGCCGACCTGAGAGACCTAGGAGGCTTGTGCGGATTTGCCAATCTAGACGAGGCCATGCGTGACCAAGTCGTCCTCGGCCTGAAAGACCCAACACTCCAAAGCAGGTTGATGGCAAAAGGTGACATCTCCCTCGCCGACGCCATAGCCGAAGCCACTGCAGCTGAAGCCAGTGGCGCGAATGTGACATTCAAACGGAACTGACCACCAATTCACCAGTGAGACGACAACCACATCAGAAAAACATGCAGCATCCACCCACCACAGCGACATCAAATCCCCTTCTGACAGTGAAGAGGAAGAAATTCACAGACTTCAATCGGAACATGAGTGGTGAGACTGGCGCGGTCGTAAGTCAGGATACCAATGTGCCGGCTGTGGAGGAAATCACCTGCGTTCCGAATGCAAATTCTTGGACGCTGTTTGCCGTTTTTGCGAAAAACGAGAGCATATTGCCAAAGTATGCCGCAACAAACGAAACTCCAGGCCCCGATGCCGGGGAAACAGCCTGAGAAGAATAGATGGCACCCCCACCATAAACCGGGACCGCCAAAATGACAGCTGATGGAACCGGGACAGCCAACCCAGGAAATTCATCAATGCACCAAGAAGAGAAGAAACGCACCAAACAGTCATCATCGGCCATGCTTCATCGATAGATGCATGAAAGATATGTGTAGAGGTCACCATCGAAAATCAACCTTGCACCATGGAAGTGGACACTGGCTCCTCCCTCTGTATGGTCTCCTGGAAGACCATAAAACGACTAATTCCCAGCATACGCCTCTAAGAGCTAAGCGACCAGAAACCAATATTGAGAGACTATCAAGGTAACCGCATTCTGGTCGCCGGCACTGGACATTTTAAAGTTTCCTTCACAAACCACACCACCATCCTACCACTCACAATTATCGATAAAGACCAACCCAGCCTACTCGGGTTGCAATGGTTCGCACCACTGGGAATCGAAATGGCAGGCATCAACCACACAGAAGATGAAGACTGGGAGGCAGCACTCTTTCGGGACTTCCAAGAGGTCTTCGATGACACCTTAGGCAAGTACAAGGGGTCCCCAATCTCCTTTAATCTCAGCCCTGACATTGCTCCCATCCGCCTCAAACCGTACCAAGTGCCATTTGCACTCAAGCCTAAGATAGATGAGCAATTAAATAAGCTCATAGCGCAAGGTGTATTAGAACCTATTGACCATGCCCGATGGGAAACACCAATTGTCACCCCCATCAAGCCAGATGGTTCCCTGAGAATTTGGGGAGACTACAAGGCCACGCTCAACCATGCCCTGCAACAAAGTGCCTACCCTGTGCCAGTAGTCCAGCATCTCCTATACTCATTGGGAGGTGGCAAAATCTTTGCAAAGCTTGACCTGGCACAAACCTATCAACAACTACCAGTCGATGCTAAAACTGCCGAAGCCCAAACAATCGTGACACATAGAGGGGCATTCAAATGTAACCAACTCCAATTTGGGGTCAGCGTCGCCCCGGGGTTTTCCAAAGCCTAATGGAGAGATTGCTGCAGGGAATTTAAGGAGTCGTGCCCTATTTCAACGATGTTTTAATAGCAGCCCCTACTAAAAAACAATTGGAAAAATGACTGAGGGTGGTCCTACAGAAATTCAAAGACGCTGGCCTCAAGGTAAAAAAAGGAGAAGTGCCAATTATGTACTGAAAGGGTTGAATTTCTTGGATACCTCCTTGACAAACAAGGAATTCACCCTACTGACAAAAAATTAAAAGCTATCAAAGACACCCCAGACCAAAAAACAAAACGGACCTCCAAGCTTTCCTCAGACTCATTAATTTCTATAACATTTTCCTACCCCAAAAAGCGACTGTCGTGGAACTCCTGCATAGACTCCTTGATAAAAAGGCTCCCTGGATATGGGGACGGCGAGAAGAGCATGCATTTCAACAAATAAAAAACCTTTTGACTTCAGATGCAATCCTCATTCAATATAATGAAACACTACCATTGACTGTTACTTGCGACGCATCACCCTTTGGGTTTGGCGCCATCCTGAGCCACATTTTGCCGAATGGAACAGAAACTCCCATTGCATTCTTTTCCAGAACCTTGTCCAAGCCAGAGAGGAGCTACAGCCAGCTGGACAAAGAAGCCCTCGCCATCATCTCCGCAATAAAGAGATTCCACGAATACATTTATGGTAGGACGTTTTCCATTATTACAGACCATAAGCCCCTACTTGGCATATTGGCAAGTAACAAACCTGCTCCACACATCCTGTCACCTAGAATGACAAGATGGTCTGAATTTCTTGCCACTTATAATTACCAATTGATACATTGCCCGGGCAAGACTATCTCACATGCCGATGCATTACGCTGCTCCCCCTTGCCAGACTTGCAAGATGACCCAGCACCCACATTACCAATTTTGCAAATTGAAACAATACCCATGCCACCAGTAACCATGCAAGATATCGCCCACGAAACTGGAAAGAACAAACGCTTGGCGCGAGTTCTCAGCTGGGTGGACAGGGGGTGGTCAGAAAATGAGCCAAATGAACTTTTTAAATCATATAAAAACAGGCAAACCAAACTCTTTTCACAAAGGGCTTGTGTGTTGTGGGGAGACTGGGTAGTAATACCGGAGAAATTACAGAAAAAAGTTTTAGACTTGTTGCATGACAGGCACCCTAGTATTGTACCTATGAAAGCCCTGGCCAGGAGCTATGGTGGCCAGGCATGGACAAACAAATTGAAACCTGGGTCGCCGCTTGTAACAGATGCCAAGAGACTCGCTTAGTTCCCCCAAAAGCCCCACCATTAGAATGGGAGATACCCAGAGGCCTTTGGTCGCGCATCATATTGACTTTACAGGGCCGACCAAGGGGCATACCTTCTTAATCACTGTTGACGCTTATTCGAATTGGCTCGAAGTGAGCAAAATGAAGACAACCACCACGGAAGCTGTCATCAAGAAATTAATTAGACTTAATTAGACTTTTCGTGATGCATGGTCTGCCAGATGTGATAGTATCTGACAATGGCCCACAATTTACCGCTTTGAACAATACTTGGCAGACCGCGGCATCAGACATGCATTGACATCGCCAGGTCACCCAGCAGCGAATTGTAGAGCTGAACACATGGTTCAATTTACAAAAAAAAACTCTTCAAAAAATGGAACATGGCAACATCCATGAGAAAGTCACCAAAATGCTTCTCCTACAACACATCACACCGAACACTACTACCAACAAGAGCCCAGCAGAACTGCTAATGGGCAGAAGACTCAGGTCACCTCTGGACCGCCTGGACCCTGCTTACACCCCAGAAAAACCCCTGGGCTCCAACAGCAAGCACCACGCCTTCAAGGTAGGAGATACTGTTTTTGCCAAAAACTTTATGGGGAACCCACTTTGGCTCCCTGCAAAAATCACCCAAATCACAGGACCCCACTCCTATCGGCTTGAGACCACCGATGGGAGGTCTTGGAAACAGCATATTGACCAGCTAAGATCCAGGCTGGCCACTTCCCCCTTCATAGACTCTAACCAAGAAATTGGGGGGGGGGACCTCAAGTTCAGATAAAGAACGGACACCTCTATAAGCAGTACAACCCCCACATACATTAAATAAAAACCAACAATACTTACCAGCCAGAAGGGATTCATGGCAGACAGGTACTTCACCTGGAAGCAGCAGTTGGACAAGCTCTACCAGCCCAGAGATCCCAGGCAGGACCAACAGAGCAAACAACTCAACCAACTTGGAATCACCAAGTCGGAGTTGCAGCTATAGGACCAGCTCACCCTTCCAGGCAGTTCCATCGAGTAGCTTGAGAGCAACGCAGAGCCTGTCCGAACCCGATGGTGAACAGAGACTTTGTGAACAGTGCAAGTCCAGTAGGCAGGTAGGAAGACCTGCCTATTTGCATGACTACATTACCCCGCCCCTTGGACGCAACCAAGAGGGGAGGGGTGTTCCATACTAGCAGGCTTGTAGACCTGCATTCCTATTGGTCTGGAATAGCCAGGCCGTGATTGGACGATATAAAGCAATCCTGATTGGTTCACATATGGGCTGCCGTGATTGGGTAAAACCAAGCACAGCAGGCTCAAACATCTGTTATAGGCTGCCTAGCCGCAGCCAGCTCTATAAAAAGAGCTGCCGTGGCTAGGATTTTTGTCTCAGTATCTGGTTGCCAAATAAAGAGCTGTTGTCACTACCACGAGTCTCGTCTCTCCTTTGGGACCCACCACCCAGACATAACAGATGTTGTACTTGCTAGTATGTAAATATATGTCCTATTGTTAGGATAATAGGACAATTTGCATTTACACACACACACACTCAGAGAGAGAGCTTTCTGGTCCAAACCAACAGGGAATAACTGTTTCCAGGAATCATCCTAAGAGTCTTGATAGAGCCTGGAAAGTTAAGCAACCTCTGAATTCACTTGCAACTATACAAAAGTCGAATTACTTCTGGAGGCCATTTCAGTGGATTAGGGTGAACCATTTGGGGAGTGAAAACGCGCAGGTCCAACTAACTTCATACAGGACAGGGAGATATTCATGAAGGATGCCTGATCTTACCATTGATCAACCAGAAGAATGAATGGAGGTGAGCATACTGTTCAGCCCAACAAAGTCATGCTGAACAAAACGTTAAAACTGGATAATATTTCAACCAGTTCTGTTGCTATTGCATTATCATGCAATGGGATGAATAATGGAAATAAAACAGGACAGTAGAGAGGAAAGAAAAATAGGCATATGGTAAATGCCACTTTCTTGTTATTTATAAATATATACATACATTTATCCTCCTTCTTCAGACACACTGTAAATATGTTTATTTCTGAAATATATAGCTTTAGGAACTGTCCAATAAGGTTCCTCTTTAAAAAAAAAATCACTTCCTCTGTCATGCTCCAGGTAGAGACTGTCTCTGTGGGCGAGGAGGAACAGCCAACAGGGAGTGGAAGTGTGTCTCTGAAGGTTGTGGAAGAGGCTAGAGAAGGACAGAGGCCAGCTGGGCAGTCAGAGGAGGACCCAGGCCCATTCTCTCTCCATCTTGGGGCACGCACGGAGGAGAGGATAAGGGAGAGACATGGTCTACTGGGGAGGAGAGGGCCTTGATCCTCTTCATGGACTGCAATTGTGACAACTGTATAACTGGCCCGGACATTCATACGGGCCAGTGCTGGAAACAAAGCTTGGAAATATCTCTAGTTTATTGTTCCTCTCTGAGTTTGGCATCCTTCTCAGTGTGTATTCTGATATCTGTGGATGTCTTTAAGCCCTTATTTTGCCTGGTTTGTGTTGTTTTTTACTCTTTATAATTTATAGGCATTTTTAGTTTAAACGGCATTTTCCTCCTTCTTATAACTGCTCGTATGGGAGTTTTTTTGTCTCCAGTCAAGGATATTTGGAGATTGGAAGCAAAGTGAAGGAATAAAATGGGCTTTACCTGTTTTTGTGACTGTGTTTATTTTGTATCCCACCCTGGGTCATCACATCCTCCCTTATTCTCAATCCGTTCCTCCCTTATTCTCAGTCTTAATTTGAAAAATTGCAAATGCTCTATGATTTTTATTTAATTTAAACAAGTGTAAACATCTCTCACATGTAATATTCATGCCATTTCTAGATAAATGTCCCTGCGTTGTGATACCACATTAGCATCTTCATGGTTCAGCTATGTCATTTATTCCAGCTAATGTATAGCACATGAGGAATACTGGAGCACTAAGGAATGTACTAATGGGCAGATTTTCTATCACTAGGAATATTCACATCAGCCAACATATGCAGAGCTCTCCCTCTTGACTGCAGATGGGAAGCCTCCTGAGTATCATGAGATCCTATTGTCAATTTTTTCTAATTGAGCAATGGCTCACTCTATCACAAGGGACATTCAGGTGTTGAACAAACAGACATGAAATAAATTATGTGAACAGGATGGAATACTAGCGGAAGGCTCATGGTACAAGTTGTTATTGGTCAGCAAGATGAGCTAATGGACATGGGGCAATTGTTGGTGAGTTAAAAATTCTGAGTGTTTAAGAAACAAAAACAGTAGCAATGTGGAAATATTGCAAATTTATGCATAAACAGATATATATTTGTAAGCTTACTATCCACGTTATTTACAATTCTAGCCTTTAATTCAAGGTTGACTCATAAATGAAACCCATGTTTTAAAAAATTACCCTTAAAACATGTGCTGAGCCCCCCCCCCTTCCTAAACGTCTTCTCTTTGTTCAAGAAGAGAAAAAGTCCATGCCTTTTGCTTAACCTCCATGGATCTCATTTCCTTTACTGTATTTAGTTCATGGACAAGCTGTACAAATAATAATAGACAAAAAGGAAGTTTTGTCCAGTATTTCTCCTTCATCAAAGTAATCAGTTGTGATGCATTGTAAAATAGATATAGGGAGAATTGATAACACTCCTTGTAAAAAAAAAATGAGTAAAATATTTTTTTTATTCTTTTCCAAATACCTTCAAGGCAACTAGCAGTGTCTGCAGGAATGATCTTTTTTAAAAAATCAAGATGGACACTGCATCGGCATTATCAAAATCATACTCCTTTTACATGTGTGTTGATGTTGTATCCATTACCAATGAAGATGGGTTTTTATTGTAAAGCCATAACTGTTATCTTAATTGTTTTGAACACCATCTGCATTCAATTTTAAAACAATATCACATATTCAATAGTTTCAAAAGTTAACTTTTCTAAATCCAGAGGGAGATGTCGACAGAAAAATGGTCTTCCTCTAGGAAGAAAGTGTGTGTCTGTCTGTCTGTCTGTCTGTGTGTGTGTGTCTGTCTGTGTCTGTCTGTGTGTGTGCCTGTGTATGTGTGTCTGTGTCACCTACTGACAAATCTGAAACATGGTAAACTTATATTCCTGCTTTTCTGCATCATTCTATGGAAGTAGTTCCCACTTGACTTCAAAATCTTACTTCAGAGTGGACACACAAATAGAGTGCAGTGTTAATCATTAAGAGTAGCTTTGTATTGTCAAGGCTATTCAAGATGAATGTCAGTCAAGAGCAGGAAAAACTGTGAACTATTTCATCTTATTTATCAAAGTGGCAATTGTTTCTAAAGTAATCACATTTTTTAAACGCAAGCTATTAAATTCATGCATCAGTTCTATAACTTGTTTACAGTTCATTTCTTGAGAAAAGATACAAATTGGCAATGAAATTCAACTTGTTTGTGGTGCACACAAATCAGCATCAGGCTTATGTTACAAAAAAAGGAGTTTGCAAGATAACCCACCTATATAGATTAGGTTATATAAGCTCGCCTGCTGGTTGTCAAGTTGAAAGCTATTCTTCTATAGGTTTCCTAGGCTAAAAAAATGTTTTGTGTTTGGCAGCCTCTCTTGTCCCCGTCTTTGTCTTAAAGTTAATGAAGGACTAATGTTTTAAAGATGTACACAAACACCCTCCCCAATATATATCATTCTTTTCATGAAATATATGAGAATTTTCATCAGATTCTATTGAGGAGGAGAAAATTTTAATGCTTCTTCAATGCAGGGCAAAGATGAAACCGTTTGTAATACAGTAACTGATTCTCGGAATTGTTCAGATTGAACTGGTTTGTTCTTGAATGTAAACACAACTTTGAGCTGATGAAACTAATAGATTCTAAAACTTCCAGTTTGAATGACTTCTGGATTGATTCACATGCGGGCTAAGAGAGGCATCTGTTGAGCCTTCTGCAAAGGTCAATTACGTCTCATATGCAGAATACTAAAACATGCGATGTCTGGCACAGGTCCCAAGAGATTATTTTTTAAAAAAATCTTTTTTAATTCTTTTAAGATTCCCACACATTAATTTCTTTTGAAACATGATCCTTGGCTCACTGATACAACATCTTACAGTGATGATGAGCTAGCTGTTGGTTTTGTAATGTTGTGTGCATGTATATATGTATGATGGCATTAGATATATTCATATTTAAACTTGAAGAAAAGATTTTTACAGCCTTTGCCAAAGCATATCATGTAGTATGCTATAGATATTTAATTGTGAGCTGTCCAAGACAAATTGTACATTAATTACACAAATACTTCTTTGTGTGTATGACCTTGACAATAAGTATTAAAGCAGCCACAAATGTATGAGGAAGAACCATATTCCTAGTATACATCAAGCAGTTTTGGTAGGGAAATCAATACAGATATATCCATGGCTTGTCAGTTTTATGAATATATATATAAGAAAAACAAAAAATGTTTTCTATTGTCTGAAAATATGTTTTATACTGTTTAAATGCTATATGATTTTATTCCTTATAAAGGAAAATAATTACAAATTCTGGATAAATTTCAGAAGTGATGGCTGTACAACAATGAAGTTTTTTATTTTAAATGTTACTTGAATAGTCCATAGAAAAATCTATAGGTAGTTTTGATACCTGCATGAAACCAACTGCATTGTTCTTCATCAGGATCAGAAGAAAATATACCTCATGAAATTTTGTTGAACACTAAAAAAATAAGAAAACATAAAAACAACAGTATTTAAATTTATATTATATACTCTGAAAGTTGAACCAGATGAACTGCAAGGTCCTTCCAAGATCCCAATCACACAAAATCAATATGAGAATTTATAAGCAAGGCATGTTTTACAATATGATGTGGTGTATGCTAAAATATTATAATTTGTTTCATATATGTCTGCTTCTTTGTGCAAAATTGTTATACACTGCAACAAAAGAAGAAGGATTAAGAATCTGATCTTGGCTAGATTAAACTAAAATTCTATTTAAAGAGTTCATAAGCTAAAAGGTCAAATAGGTTATCTTTTTCCAATCATTGGGATGAATAGTTAACTAAAAATCAATAGTCTCTTTTCAGAAACGACTTTCTCACTTGGTCTTTAAAGATAGACTTTGGAGATTATGATGGATGGTAAAGACTCTTGAGACAAGTTTAAATCCTGGGGAATTCGTGATCACATCTATGTACTTTTCTTAGTCAGAATATAAAAGTGGATGGCCATTTCAATTTCTTTGTCTAGACTACAGCCCTGGCATTTCCTGGTTGTTTCCCAGTCAAGTACTTATTTGGTCTGATTCTGCTTAGCTTTTCAAGATCAGCCAAGATCAGCTAGTGACAACCAGCTAGCTGATTTATGACAGCTACTCTTATTCAAAGGCAATAGTGGAAAATGCATCTATAATACAATTCCATTATTATGGATTGAGGTATAAAATATCAGCAATAAGAGGACAATGAAGAATAGAGGAAATATTGGATGCTGTTTTATTGCTAGAAATATATTCATTGTTGCTTTAATTTTGTAAAGGCATCCAGAGTTCTCTGGAATAGGGTAGTTTATAAATCCAATTAACAAACAGATGTGATTAGTAACAAAGTGGCCCTGTAAGGAATACTCCATTCAGATTCAAACTATATCTTCTTGCATAGTTCTATATTTTATTGATCTTCTGTTTGTTCTTACTCAAAATTCAGCATTCGATAAGAAAGATAGATAGATAGATAGATAGATAGATAGATAGATAGATAGATAGATAGACAGACAGACAGACAGGCAGGCAGGCAGGCAGGCAGGCAGGCAGGCAGGCAGGCAGACAGACAGACAGACAGACAGACAGATAGATAGATAGATAGATAGATAGATAGAATTCTTTATTGACCAAGTGTGATTGGACACACAAGGAATTTATCTTGGTGCAAATGCTCTCAGTGTACATAAAATAAAAGATACATTCGTGAAGAGTCAAGAACCATAAGGTACATAAACATAAAGCATGCTTATATTTGTTTAAGCTCCAAAGGAAGAGCATGGAGAACAAAGACAAGTGGTATATTCTTCAATCCTTGGAAATTTCCCAATATCATAATAATGTTTCTTTATTTTGAAATATATGCTGCTTTTCCACTTCCAATTTGATAATGCTTTTTGGATTTTAGATTTAATTGGTTTTTTTTAATGTCTGCATGTATGTGTGAGTGAGAAAGAGAGGGAGAGGGAATTATACAGAGAAAGAGTCATAAACAGAGACCAAGAAAGAAAAGAGGGGATAGGTATCTAAACATATGCAGAGAACTTAGTGTAATGAGGACTAGTGACTTGTTTTTGCATCTGTAGCACTAAGGAATGGACTCACAAAGGCAGGCTTTTAAGTCTACAATATTTTTATGTTCTGAGCAATAACACATTGAACACTTTCTATAAGGATTTTTTTAAAAGCCCCACTAAAGAACACACAACATTGTCAAATAGGTCTCAAAAGGCTAGCACATAAGAAAGATAATTTGCTCTTTCTATAAAAGAAAACAACCTCTTATTCCCACCCTTTTGTAGATATTATAATTCATGAGCTTGATTCAATTAAAAATATTTCACAGCTTTACAAGTGCAATTTATGGCAACAAGATGCACTGAAGCTATGAAAATTGGCTTCACAACTGGCTGCTTCAGCATGAAATAGCAAGTCATTAGGAAAGAAATTCACAATGAGTGAGATTTGTAGTGAGCCAAAATGTGTTTGCTGCATGGATGGTAAGATGAAGAATGTTACTACAGGAATTTGTTGGCAGAAGGCTGGTTTGGAAAGAGACAAATGAATGATACATTTTATATGCCTGAATATCAAGTTCCAGTCACATCAAACTCGGCTCTGTTTCACCAACACTGTTCAAGCAACCAGTGGTCTCAATCTGCTTCTATTGGTCAGATTTTGACATCCATTGAAATGTCTCTAATCTTCTGAAGAAGCAATGGTTGATCAGGTTCTGGCCAACTGACAATCACATCATTGGTGCTTTCCCTACTTTCAGAGACAGTAGCTTGGATGAAGCCTGCCAATGTTCAGGCAAATGAAGCAAGGTATTTGTCAACAGGGGCTTCATTTTAAAAAAATGCACTGTTCATTATTAGTTTTTTTAAATCATGGATTTCAGTAAAGTGTCATGGTCCATGCCAGCATCTGAGATGGCTTCTAATAAAAGTAATTAATGCTAATTTCATTGGAAGCAGTAACACGTTTTGTTATTCATGCTTAAAAATGTTGGAAATGGTTTTTGTTTTACAAGCAGCCACATAAAGGGTGCACTCTCCCATGTGTTATGGATACCTATAAATAAAGCTGAACCAACCTGAGGGTTAGGGAGGTGCTCTGAAAAGGAAATTATTTATGAAGCATATGAAAGTAAATCGAAATGGTTGCCAAAAGACTAAACTGGGGTTAGTGTTAGGATTAGTGAGGGCAACAGAAAAAGAATTGGCAGTGGTCACTGGCACAATAACACATTTTTATCACTGTTTTACCTCAATCTGCAAATTAACAATTATTGAGTATGCTTTTTTGTTTTTGTTTTGGAAGGTTTACAAGTTTAAGGTTTTGCTGTGACTACACTAGAAATGCTTTGATTAGGTATGGCAACTGAATCAAGAGAGGAATGCTTGAACTTAGACATGCAATTAAGAGTTCTTCAAAGTCACACTAAAGAGACAAGGACAAGATGTTTAGCTAAGGAAAGAAAGCAGTTGTTAGCATTCCAAGTTTAATCTTCAGTGTATCATAGGGGAAAAGATGGTAAAGCAGACAACATGACCTTCACTGTCATCGATTTTCCTTTCTTCTTTTTAGATTTTTGTCAAATGTAGACATTTTGGGGACAAGAGATTTCTCCAGACATCTGGGTTGTGCATTCTGCTGATATGACAATCACAACTGGAGAAATGATGCCTTAATATCATGCATGATGACAACGTTTTTCTTCCCCCTCTTTTTCTTCATTTGAGAAAGAGATATTGAGGATTCATAAACAAGGAGACAAATGTGCGCAGTTCTACTCAATACCTGCATTATGCAGCATACATGACAGTCATATCATATGATTCAACAGATTTTGAAGGGAAATTGTGTGCTGAAGGCATAATACAGAAGAATTGCAAGAGAGCAGCAGACAGAGGAAGCCAAGAAAAATATTTATGATTCAAAGCAGCTTTTTCCAAGTTCACCCAAAGGTGCTAGTGGCCATTCTACGTAATATGATTGTATTGTTAAATGCTATAGATCAATGTTATTCGTACTTGGCAAACGTGGCAACAAAACATTCTGTCTGGAAAATTCTGGGAGTTAAAGTCCACATATTTTAAATTGCCAAGTTTGGAAAGCAGTGTTATAGACATGGTAGGAAAAAGTTCAGAATTGGTACAACTTGTTTTATTAAAAGAGGTTCACTTTTGTGAACTGTGCCTTCCTTCATCAATGCATACAATGGCTAGACCAATGTATGATTTAAATCAGGATGAAAGAGGAGGAAAGGGAAGAGAAGATGGATTACAAGAGCCTAAACAATTGTGACTCTTTTGAAACATCAGAAATTCCTTGCACCATTGAGCAAGGTATTGTTGAACTCACAGACATTAAACTGTTTCAGGCAATCTCAGAATGTCCCAACAAACAGCATGGAATTTTAATACATTATATAAAAACATGAAGACAAAACCCTCCAAAATGTAAGGGGCAGGGTGATACTCAGTGGCCTTAGATGTAGGATACAGAATTAGGCATCTCAGCAGTAACTCCATAACTCAGTGGCTCATATAAACTCACCTGGCACTATCTCGAGGTGATTTCAGGCATCAAGTCCCTATCAGTCTAGTGAGAATTGGGCTTAGACACTGCTGAACAAATAATTGATTTTTACTGTTATTTCCTTCTCAACTGATTCTTGTTGCTATTTTCTGTTCCATTGTTGTTTCACTGTTTACATTTATTTTACTCTTTATTTTGATTTGACTGTTCTGACTGATTGCCCTTGGGTATTACCATAGAGATGAGATTAATGTGTTTGGAGCTGTGGATCAAAATGGCTCAGCACCATGAGACTGAACAGCAAGGATTAGATTTGTGTCATTTAGTGACTCCTATTTCAGTTGTCTTCGTCTTGATACAATTCAAGGCCTTACAGTTCCTTCAGTTGTATTTACCAAAGCACCAGCCAGCTGTTTTTAATCATTCCCTTATCCATTCCCTGCAACATCTGTCCCTGAGTCTTGACTCTTATATCAGGAAATTTCTTCTTGGAAAATGCAAAAGAGCTGTCATTGCCTTATTATAGATCTGTACATAAATGTAGCAAATAATTACAGTTGGATCTGTTATGGTACCATATGTAGACACATGCAGGCATTATTTATTTGTTTTTTATCTCGTCAAGAAAATAGTGTGACATTATTATATGTAAATTCACCTTTATTTAAAGACAGGTATTGAGGATAGTAGTCATACAACACAATATCATACAAATTTACTCAGATGGAAATTCTCTTTAAGAGTCAATTTAATTAAATTGGGAAATTCTGAATTCCAATTCTGCCTTGGACAAGAAGCTGGGTGATTTTGAACTGTCATCAAGCCTCAGCCCTCAAAAAAAGGCAATGCCAGACCACTTGTGAGTTATCTTGCAAAAAAAAAAAAAAAAACTGCTGGGTCTTATCCAAGGAATCTCCAGGGCTCAGGACTTACTCAAAGGCACATAGACACATGTTCTACATGATAGAAATAAAAGGTGTACATATGGCTACTTAAATGCTGATGGAACATTCCAAGTATCAAGTTTTCCTTTAGAACAATGTATTTCATATTCCACAGGGACAGCTTTCCTTCCTACTGTAGGAAATAGCAGGAAAATGATATCTTTTCTTTTTAATCTTAAGATCATAAAGAAAGTTAAGAAACATGTTCATTGGGGCCAATCACCCAATAGAAAAATTGCTGATGTTTACATTTTTTTTATACCAATAATGTAAACTTCCCTTAGTAAAGGGTAGAATTAATTTAAAAGCATGTTTTTGTAGTACAAAAACAGCACCGAATAAACAAAAACCAGATAGCTGGATTCACCTCAGCTAAGCCTATGAAGAAAGACATAAAATACATTTCTAAATATATGCTTGACACAAGCTTCTACTTAATGCAAGAATGCACATTTTTCAGCATTAAGAACCTGGTCAGCATTAAGAACCTGGTCAACCTTTGTCTAAAACAAAGGAGTGTTCTGAACAGCATCATCGCATTCCAAACTAAAGAACAAAGCAAACATGTTGTTTTTGAATTTATTTTCCTTTAGCCATTTGTTTTCTGTGTGGCTGAAAATGAAGCCAAATGAATAAATACTTAAGGAACAGAGACCAAGCAACTCTGTATTCAGATACTGTTGAAGTTGTTATGTCCTGAGCATGGGCGCAAGGAACGGAGACGAGACATCGAACCGTGACTTCAACTCTTTATTCGTGACTTTAGAACAGAGCAAAATACTTGGGCAGCAGCAGCTCTTTTATAGAGCTGGCTGCTGCCAAAACAACCAATGATTTGAGTTTACCGCTCTAACAAGCGTCCAATCAGAGAGGCCCGCTGTCAGCCAATCAGATCGGCCAGAAATGACCAATCACGACTCGCTTTTCGCGGGCCAATGAGAAGTGCAGGATTACGAACCTGCTGTTAAAGTAAAGCTATTAGGGTTGTAACTGATGCGTTGGCTTAGTCCATAACACCCCTCCCCCCTAGGTTCCGTCTGAGGGGTGGGGTGACATATTCTCATAAGTAGGCAGGTCGCTTCACCTATCTGCTTGATCTGCACTGTTCCAACGGTTTCTGTCCTGGCTCTGGTTCCGGTGGACTGCTTGCTGAGCTGGGTGGTGAAAACGGTCCTGCTGTTTCATTGAATGGCTCTGGGCTGTCCTCTCTGCTCTCGCCAATGCTGTCATCCGGGTTCCCTAGCTCTGTTTCTATCGCGATGCTGTCATGCGGTGAGGAAACTTCCTGGCTTGGTTCTTCTGGTGGTGAGTATCCCATGGTTGGTTGTGTAGACTGCTGGGTTCCGATTGTTAAGTCATCTGTTATTTCTTTTTCGGCCCCCTCGATGTCCCTTCCCCCCCAGTAAGAGATTCAGGGGATGAGATGGGAGTAGGTGCTAGTCTGGATCGAAGCTGGTCTATGTGGTGCTTCCACATTTTGCCATCTGCAGTTTGTAGACGATAGGATTGGAGTCCCGTAGGTTGCATTATGATAGCGGGGATCCACAATGGGTCACCCAAGAAGTTTTTCGCAAAAACGGGGTCACCTTCCTGGAATGATCGACACTTGCTGCTGGATCCCAGGGGTTGTTCAGGTGTGTAAGCCAGGTGGAGGCGATCGAGATGTGAGTGAAGTTTCCAGACCATTAGGAGTTCCGTTGGGGTTCTGTTTGTGGTGCTGCTTGGGGTAATATGTTGGAGGAGAAGCATCCGGGTTATCTTGTCGTCAATGTCACCCTGGTCCATTTTGTGTAAAGTCTTCTTTACAAATTGAACCATTTGTTCAGCCCTACTGTTGGCCGCAGGGTGCGCTGGCGATGTTAAGGCATGGCGGATGCCCTGGTCTGCCAGGTACTGTTCGAATGCCAGGGCAGTGAATTGAGGGCCATTATCAGAAACCAGGACATCCGGCAATCCATGGGTAGCGAATAGCTTATTCAGTTTTTTAGTGACCGCCTCCGTGGTGGTGCTTTTCATTTTGTGGACCTCGAGCCAGTTGGAATAGGCATCCACGGTTAGAAGGAAAGTGTGTCCTCTGATGGGTCCCACAAAATCGATGTGGATATGGGACCAGGGACCTCGAGGTGTTTCCCACTGAGTTGGAGGTGTTTTTGGAGGAGCAGAATGAGTCTCCTGGCATTTGCTGCACGTCGCCATCCAGGTCTCTATCTGCTTGTCTAAACCTGGCCACCATGCGTAACTCCTTGCCAATGCCTTCATCCGCACGATGCCTGGATGTCCATCGTGCAACATTTTTAAAATTTTATGTTGCAATTTCTCTGGGATGACAACTCTGTCTCCCCACAAGATGTATCCCTTTTGAGAGAATAGTTCTGTCTGTCAATTCCTGAAAGTGTCATTGGGTGCACTGTCTGGCCAACCCCGTTCCACCCAGCTGAGGACTCATGCCAAAGAAGGGTCCTTTTTTGTTTCTGAGGTGATGTCTCGAGCGGTCAGCAGCGGTGATTTAAGAGTTTCGATTTGCAATACGGCTAGGGTTGGAGCTGGGTCATCTATTACATCTGGTAGTGGAGAGCGGCTCAAAGCGTCAGCGTGGGGAATGGCTTTCCCCGGGCGGTGTTGCAGTTGGTAATCGTATGCGGCTAAAAACTCCGACCAACGTGTCATTCTTGGTGATAAGATGTGGGGAGTTGGTTTGTTTCCCGCTAAAATGCCAAGTAGCGGCTTGTGGTCTGTAATTATGGCAAAGGATCTCCCATACACATATTCATGGAAACGTTTAATTGCGGATACAAGGGCGAGAGCCTCTTTATCAAGTTGGCTATAGTTCCTTTCAGTTTTAGACAATGTTCTCGAAAAGAATGCAATAGGTGCCTCATTACCGTTTGGCAGGCCATGGCTTAAAATGGCTCCCACACTGAATGGTGAGGCATCACAGGTAACCGTTAGGGGTAGAGTCTGTTGTATTGTATCAATACAGCATTGGAAGTTAAGAGGTCTTTTACTTGTTGAAATGCTCATTCTTCACACCGTCCCCAGACCCAGGAAGCCTTTTTGTCAAGAAATCTATGTAGGGGCTTGGCTACGGTCACCTTCTGGGGCAAGAAGATGTTATAAAAGTTAATGAGTCCCAGGAAGGCTTGGAGATCTGTCTTATTTCTAGGTCTTGGGGCATTTTTGATTGCAGTTAGTTTTTTTTCAGTGGGGTGGATTCCCTGTCTGTCGAGAAGGTATCCTAGGAACTCCACTCTCTCCATACAAAGTTGACACTTGTCCCTTTTTACCTTCAAGCCAGCGTCTTTAAATTTTTGAAGAAGCCTTCTGAGTCGTTATCCTAATAACTCTTTCGTAGGGGCAGCTATTAAGACGTCGTCAAAATAAGGCACGATGCCTTTTATGCCTTGTAAAAGTCTCTCCATCAAACTTTGGAAAATGCCCGGCACCACACTTACTCCGAATTGGAGTCTATTGCACTTGAAGGCACCTCTATGTGTAACTATTGTCTGGGCTTCTGCAGTCGTTGCATCTACGGGTGGCTGTTGGTACGCCTGAGCTAAGTCCAATTTTGCAAATATTTTTCCGCCACCCAGGGAGTGAAGGAGGTGTTGGACCACCGGTACTGGGTAAGCGCTCTGCTGAAGCGTGTGATTTAGGGTGGCCCGGTAATCCCCACAAATTCTTAATGAGCCATCTGGCTTTATGGGTGTTACTATTGGAGTTTCCCATCAGGCATGGTCAATCGGTTCCAACACACCCTCGGCTATCAGTTTGTCTAGTTGCTTGTCGATCTTTGGCTTGAGGGCAAAAGGCACCCGATGAGGCTTAAGACAAATGGGGGCTACATCGGGGCTGAGATTAAATGATATAGGGGTCCCCTTGTACTTGCCTAATGTTCCTGTGAACATGTCCTGGAATTCTTGGATGAGGGCCTTTTCCCAGTCATCGCTTCTGGTTTGGTGTATGCCAGCTAGTTCAATTCCGAATGGGGCGAACCACTGTAACCCTAACAAACTGGGCCAGTCACGATCGACGACAGTCAGGGAAAGCGTCGCAGTGCGGTCCTTGAAGGATACTTGGACGTGGCTGGAACCGACAATCGGAATTCTGTTTCCCTGGTAGTCTTTTAGGGTGATTCTTTGAGTGCTGAGGTCCTGGCGACAGATGGCAGGGATCAGCTGTTTGAGGGTTTTCCAGGAGACCATTGATAGGGATGACCCCGAATTGACTTCCATCACGCACGGTCGATTCTCAATAGTGGATCTTTCTTGCATCTAGCGATGAAGCATGGCCGATAGTAATAGTTTGGTGTGCCTCTTCTCATCTCGTTGAAGTGGCAGGTGCTCGATTTCTGTAGTAGTGGTTGTTCCATTGGTGGTTCAGGTGGTCCCGATTTCCAGGTGGTTTGCCTGTCTCCCGGCGGAGGTTATTCTCCCTCCGGCTTGGACTGGACTCTTGCTTGCTTCTGCAGATGTTTGCGATGTGGCCTCTTTTCCCACAGGAACGGCAGAGTGCATTGAGGAATTTGCAGTCCGATCGTGGGTGGTTTGCCCCACAACCAGCACATTGACGCAGAAGTCTCTGGTTCCTCTGCTCTCATTCCGAGCAGAGCCGGTTGACCTCCTCTTCCTCACTGTCTGAGGATGACTCAAGGTCTTCATGATGGGCGGCAATAGCGTGCCTCTCAGAGGAGAGCGGACTATCGCTAGCGAGTTGGCGGTGCGGTGCATTCGCTCAGCGCATTTGAGCGGCTGACTTCCTGGTTGCTTCTGCGGCAGTAGTGTCAGCGATGACATCTGCAAGGCTGATGTCTCCTTTCACCATGATTTTGCTCTGCGACGTGTGGTCATCTAATCCCAGAACTATGCGGTCTCTCAGGATTTCCTCGAGGTTTGCAAAACCACAGAGTCCTCCCAGGTTCTGGAGGTTGGCTACGAAGTCCCCAACACTCTCGTTTTTCCGTTGGTCCCTCTGGTAAAACTCATGTCTTTGTATCAGTGTAGGTACTGCGGGTGCGTAATGGGCCCGGAGGATCGGCGCGAGGTTATCCCAATCCATGGTCTTCACTTCTGCCGGTTTGGCAAGTGCCTTAGCCATTTTAAAAACGGCAGAGCCGCAGTGGGCCAGGAACACCGCTCGTTTCTTGCCAGGCATAGTATCTTTCAGATTGTTGGTCTCCAGGAACATCTGGAAACGGTCTATATACGAGTCACTGTCTTCGTTTGCCGGGTCAAATGGAGCGGGTGGTATGGTGCCGCTGGTCATTCTGCCATTTGTTGCATGTGCTCTCATCCATGTGCTCTGTCTTGTTTGATGAGTATCTAGTCAACTTTATCATCTCCGCATCCCATCGTCATCACCAGTGTTATGTCCTGAGCATGGGCGCAAGGAACGGAGACGAGACATCGAACCGTGACTTCAACTCTTTATTCGTGACTTCAGAACAGAGCAAAATACTTGGGCAGCAGCAGCTCTTTTATAGAGCTGGCTGCTGTCAAAACAACCAATGATTTGAGTTTACCGCTCTAACAAGCGTCCAATCAGAGAGCCCCGCTGTCAGCCAATCAGATTGGCCAGAAATGACCAATCACGACTCGCTTTTCGTAGGCCAATGAGAAGTGCAGGATTACGAGCCTGCTGTTAAAGTAAAGCTATTAGGGTTGTAACTGATGCGTTGGCTTAGTCCATAACACCCCTCCCCCCTAGGTTCTGTCTGAGGGGTGGGGTGACATATTCTCATAAGTAGGCAGGTTGCTTCAGCTGTCTGCTTGATCTGCACTGTTCCACCGGTTTCTGTCCTGGCTCTGGTTCCGGTGGGATATTAGGATTGTTACTGATGCGTTGGCTTAGTCCACAACAGAAGTCATAGTAGGAAATAGCATTAGAAAAATATATACCAAATAATTTCTCCTCTCTACTGTGCTAGTTGTATGCAGTATTTCTATTTTCCCATAGGAAATGTGACAAAACTTTTAGAGAGATGGGATGAGTGCCAGAGTAAATAATAGCCAGTGGGAATGAATGCATTTGCACTAGACATGAAGACATTTGCATATTCTTATGAGTAATAAGGTATTTGCTTCTTTGACATGACATCCAACTTCTAGATTGGGGTGTCAAACTTGCAGCATCATGTTGTTATCATGTGACATATCACAACTTTTTCCCCTTCACTAAACTGAGGGTGGACAGGGCCAGTGAGTGACACATGCAGCCAGGGGCCATGAGTTTGACACCCCTGATCTATATCATCATTGTACCAAGCTTGATATGCCCCCCCAAACCCTTAAAATCCATCTGTACCCCAAGGTCTTCAGTTACAGTGGGTTATGAGGTCTATTTCTTTAAATTGATTTGGAGGTTGTGTGCGGTTTTTTTTTTTTTGTTTGTTTGTTTGTTTTGTTTTGCAGGGGAGACCATTCTCTTTTTGGCAATTTATATATTTGTTTGTTTATAATATTATACTGATATATTTTATAAAACTGCCCAGAATCATGAGATTTGGAACAGTCTATACACTCTAAAATAAATAAGATGGAATTAAGGGCAGTGGGTCAACCAAAAGGCTTTGGTTCTATCAGCAAAGGTCAAAACCAGTATTTTTGATGCACAGAAACAAAAGTCAAAGAAAGCTATAGGAAAGGACTGAGGGGGATGTTATTTATTCCTGAAATGCCAAACTGGTAAGTGGAATATCCTTAAGGTGGAGCAAGGGGCAAATGTAGACACTTGTTTAGTTATAGGAATCAGGAACAAAGCATTGGAAGTGCTGAAATAGGGTCAGATTGTCATGGAGAAAATGTATCTATGTAGTTCGTAAAATTCAGCAATGACTTGATGGCACATAATCAGTTAAGGGTATTAATTGCTTGCATTTGTCTACTTACAGTGCTGCAAATGAAGAAAATATAGCAACATGGGGATTTTAATCTCAAATGTTTTCCAGTATTTGAACAAGTATCATGTTAGCTGGCTTCAAATAGATTCAATCAATAGAAGTAGAGCTTAAAGTAGTTCCTGCTGTTTTATTAGCTAATACTGGAAGACTTTCTTTGAAACAAATAAGAACACCCCAACCAACAATCAACAATCACAGGACATCACAACAAAAGTTGTGGGCGCTACAACACTGGACATTTTTAAGAAGAGATTTGACAATCATTTGTCTGAAATGGTATAGGGCAGGAGTGTCAAACTCATGGTCTGTGGGGCTGGATGCGTTACATGCTGCTCATGCCCCTGCCCAATTTAGCAAAGGAGGGGAAGTCCTGATACGTCACGTGACGCTGCCATGATGCCATGAGTTTGAAACCCCTGGTATAGGGTTTCCTATCTGAGCAGCTGGTTGGACCTCCAAGGTCCCTTCCAACTCTGTTATTCTGATATATTATGAACTTTCAGTATTCTGAACATGTTCTGTCCAATCTCAGAACAAAAGTCAACAAAACTTTCAGGACATAGATACCTGAATTTAAAACAGCTATTTCAAAATAAAATCTTCATAGCTTAAACTATTTTACATAACATTATGCTATAGCCTAGTTCAATTATCTGTGTGAATGGAAGCAGGTAAAAAAAGAGAAAAGAACACATTAAAGATGATATTGTATATTCTAACTATCCTAAAATTCATTAATCTTTTTTGGAACCACATCATATTATTTTACATTTACTTGGCTTTATTACTGGCCAAACTTATCAACTTCCCATCCTCTACTAATTTTTGTTTCTAAAGCAAATAATACTATTTACATTCATTCTGGAGAGTTTTTTCTGGACTGCTTCTTTAATCTGCCAAGATTGCTTTAAATTTTATTTCTATCTTCAAGGGAATTTTTCTGTTAGGGCTGTACACGGACCTGGATTTAAAGACCAAAATGTGATTTGGAGCAAGTGGAGGCACACATATGGTACTTGTGAAAAGGAGGTCGTTTTCTGGGATCACATTTCAATCATGAAAGATAACTATAGCTGCCCATTGAAAGGCACAGCAAGAAATAACCGGAAAATTACTTGTCTTTCAGATCTATATTTCTGCACTGTGCTATCAATGATCCCATCCAATTTTATCTCATCTTCAAATGCACCAGGAAGTCTTTCCACCTCCTCATTAATGTCATTAATTAAAATTCCCAAAGAATAAAAGATCCAGGAGTTGAAGAATTTGTTGTAGTTCCATACTGATGAATAACTACTGATCAGTACTCTTTGAACAGTTTTTCTGAACCAAAAAAAAAAAAAGGTGAGCAGATTAAGTCCATACTGAAATTACTGTCAGCCATGAATCTTACTTACGACTTATTACTTGGTCAACTCACAGCCCTTCAACTATCTCAGACCCAACCTCACAAGATAGTTTGTGTGGATAAAAGAATTAGAAGAATCTTGTATGGTACAGCAAATATATTGAAGATAGGGAAGAAGAAAATAATACATTGAGCATTTATCTTTCTATATATGATTGCGCTAAATGATATTTTAGGATGTCAGAAATATCAAAAACAGAAGAATAAGATCATGAAATATTTGATTAAATAGGCTGACTCCTAATGAACTATATTTTAATTAATGAAAATTTCAAATGATTTAATATTTCATGTTTATGTATTTTTCCCTTTTTTACCATTTTACAAAGAATTCTTACAAGGTCCTAATGAAAATGAGATAAAGGACACGGAGATAGCTGGTGAGATTAATATAGCTATCCTCAACTAATGTATTGCTTTTCACTAGCTTATTAGAAATGAAATGTCATGTACAGCAGTTGATACTTTACTGCTTTTAATTTGTATCCCATCTTTGGTGGGGACAGCAAATCAGTGTCATTCTATTAGGTCCCTACGTTTTGTTCTTGATTGTGATTTCCCACTATAGTAATTTCATATTAAATGGCTAACCAATGAATAAGTCCAATTAAATCTGTAGAGATGAAGGAAGAATATTTAAGTCTTAAACTTATGTAGAGAATATATGAGAAATGCAAAAGAAAGGACAGAATTTTAATGGAACACACACACACAAAAATACTATAGAAAAAGTCATGGTATTCTTTTAACCACTTCATAATAAAAAATGAGGAACTAACACTGATTCAAAATGTTAAAGTAGAACTGTCAATCAGAATGCTCTGTTCAGAAGACAATCTGTTATTGTCTCTATCCCCTGTTACTTTCTTCTCTCAGCTCTGTGTTAGTACACTTAGTGTACTAGGTACACCTTCTGTACTACACCTTCTTCATAGTACACCTTCTGTACTATGTTTTTGACATCCTTTGAAGATACAAATCGTTCAAGCTTTTCCTGAAGTTTGATATTGGATTTAATATTTGTTGTATTGATCTATGTTACTTCTTTTGGTATGATTTGTAATTTATATTATTCATCACTTAAAGATCTTTTTTTAAAAAAAGTAAATGTAGTTTAGACATATGTTTTAATTAAGTAAATGAAGAACAACCTACTTTTTTGCTATATGTGCTAAACTAAAATTAGTTTTTGAATTAAAATTAATTGCAATATTATTTTCCTCAGGTAAGAGCCGGTAGGACTGGAACTGTGAATGACAAATCACAAAACAACAACAATAATAGCAACCCACCAGAGGCTCAGGATGCATCCAAATGAGTGGTTTTTAATTGCCAATCAAAAGACATTATGTACCTATTCTGTCTTTTTTTATTTAATGATTTTTTTTCTTATTTTTTTCTGGTAAGGAAACAGATGAAAAATATCAGAAGGTTGTAGATATAACATTTCACTGGCCATACCCACACCAGTAAAACAATGCAATTCTCTAGGAAAACACAAGCTTATTCTAGGAGAACAATCAAGAGAAAAATCAGAAATTTTGCCTGGAATTTGGTCAACCATACTAAACATCAAAGACAGAATGCCAAAAAATGGTCTATAATAGATGTGTCAAACTCATGGCATTACAGCACCATCACATGACATATCACAACTTTCCCCTTCACTAAACCAGGCAGGGTGTGGCTAGCACATGACTCATCTGGCCTGTGGACCAGCCCTGTTTGACAGCCCTGGCCTATAAGATTCTATATTGACTGTCCTGGGTATTTCTGATATATATATATATTTCTGATATATATTAGGCACTGTGTCAAGATGAAGAATTGTTGATTCTGGTCTATTGCTAAAACAAATAGCAAGAGTGAATCATATAATGCAGCTTTCATGAAGGAACCAGAATTTATATTTAGTTTGTGAAATCTGTGTCTGAACTCCTAACAATATCAGCAGAGTGCTTCTTTGCTCTGTGGTTCTTTTTCATGGCAGATCTGCAGATGTCTCCGTTCTTCAGAATTTCCAACCAGATAGTCAGTCTGGGGATTATACTTGCAAATATCTGGAAGGTTTTTGGTTGTAGGTGTCTGCATTACTCAAAATATCACCAATTTTGGTAGTTTTCCTGAATGCAAAGCAACAGATCTAAATCATACATTTCAACAGATTTTACTGGTTACTTATTATTGGGTAATTGAGAAACATATGCAGTATATAGGCACACTTAACACACATAGACTTATAGGCATGGAAGTCAGATGCCTTTCAAAGGTGGGGGAGAATAAAATGTTTTAGAAAGAGCATTTGAATGTAGAAAGATTTTTTTTGTACTTGATTCATATCTTGTAATACCATGGTTCCAAATTGCTATCTAAAGTGCTTCCTTCTTTCTTCAGAATTTAAAATGCACAATGTTTCTTAGAAGCATACACTTCAGATTCTAAACCGGGAAAAAAAAAACACCACATAAGATGCTGCAAATCAGCAGTAAAGACCAAAAATGTTAGAGATATGGAGAAGCTATGGCTAGTAAAGGGAAGTGTAGTCCAGGCCGAAAGACAAGATTAAGGAAGAAAAATGGGGAATGAGTTAGGCTGTATCATAAAAGATTGAGGGAATACTCAAGAAAGAAGAAAGAAGTGAATAGGTGCTGATGGGAAAACAAGTTCAGGAGGATGTATACAGGTAAACATTGACTTACAAGTGTTCATTTAGCAATCATTCAAAGATACAATAGCCCCCCAAAAAGGGACACATGACTTTTGCAGCATTCCCAAGTCACATAGTCAAAATTCAATTGACAACAGGCATGTATTCATGATGGTTGCAGTGTCATGGGGTCATGGGATCACTTTTTGTGACTGATAAACAAAATCAATGGAGAAGCCAGATTAATTAAATAACCATGTTGCTAACTTAACAACTACAGCTTAACAAATGTGGCAAGACAGGTCATAAAATGGGAGGAAAATTCACTGGACAAATATCTCTCTTAGCAACACAAATTTTGACCTGTACAAGGAGTGGACCAAAGCACATTGCACCAAGCATGTGCAGAGGGAGGAAGTCAAAATAAAATTAAGAGACATGCAAAAAGGTTCATGTCTTTAATCACATGGCTGTGGTTTATTTACAGATGCAGCTATATAAGAATTTTGATTATAAAATATAGCACAAACTAAAAAAAAAAAGGAAAAAAAGAATAAAATTCAATGACTCTTCACCTTTCTAAAGTTACAAACAATTATTTCTTCATCCTACATCTCATCCCTTATCAATAGACAAATTGGTTACTTGTCCTTGCTATGCTGACAGATCTACTTTTCCACAGCTGTGTTAAATTCACCTCCAGAAATCCAGTTGCCATCTTAACTTTCTCCTTCTCTTTCTCTGTCACATACACTCACGCATACTATTTGAGGATACAGCTAGATTTCACCTGTTTGCAATGTACAGCCTACAGCCTATGCATCCATGGTCTACCAAAGATGGCTTTGGCTATGGCAGTGAAAAGGTTAAGTGTTTCCTTCCTTCATCATTCATTTATTTCATTTCCTTCCTTCACACTAGATGGTTCTTTGTATACACAGATTAGGGATGTAATAGTGTGATAGCACTAACCTGAAAAGGTAAGTAGGATGGTACCCCTTCAGAACTGGATGAGAGATTATCAGGAAACACTAGAGCTATAAAATAAGCTGTGAAGTTGGAGAAAAAAATTCCCCAAAATGACAACAATAATTTTCTTGTAGCTAAAAGCACTAAGTGGGGTGCCTTAGGAACTGAGATCAGCTCAGTGGAGGCTTCACAACTTTACGTTATAATTTAGGTATTTTTCTATATGTAGTTTAAAGACATATTTTGATATTTCTTTTCTGGCAAATGGAGACGTATCATACGACCTATTTAAGTTCCAAGCCTATTCATCAGAGGTTTAATATAAGGTATTCTCATAAAAATGTAGAACAATCCAACTTCTTTTCCTGCATTATATAAGTGTTAATCAACAATACATGTTTATCATAATTAATAAAAATCATTTTAATATCAAGGGCATGTAAGCAGAGTTATTTTTTCTTTGGGTATGTGTTAATATAGTTGAGATTTCAACTATGAGGATAATTGCAATGATTAAAATATTATTTGAATCTACAACTTCAGTGCTTCTTCCTCTTAACAAATGTGGAAGATGCAAAGATTTTTCAGAATTGCACCCACAATCTCAGGGCTCTCACCTAAGCTGTTGAAATGTTCTCTCAGTGGGAAAAAGAAGAAAAACTTGAACTCTTATAAAGGAAACAGATTAAGTTAGTGATTATAAGACTTTTTTTCCACTTTGTTAAACCAGGCATGGGCGTGGCCAGCACATGATGCATCCAGCCCTGCAGGCCAGGAGTTTGACAGCCCTGCTCTAAGAATGCAAATGACCAGCTGTCTTTAAGGAATATAAACTCTTCCATTCTCTACCATCCAGTCTCAGCTAAAGAAGCTACTTGAATGAGAAGTGAAATGTCTTCAAAGAAAAACAAGGAAGTCCAATTGCCTCTTGAAAAAAGCACCTTTGGGACAAACTGACTCATAGTTATGATGGTTGTAGTTTCCCAAGGTCATGTGATCACCTTTTGCAACCTTATGAGAAACAGAGTCAATAGGGAAGCCAGATTTATATTAACAGTCATGTAAGTAAATGACGACACTATTAAAGCCAAGCTCTTTAACATATTCTTTGGCTCAGTATTTGTAAACAGCAATGGATCATGCCCAGTATTTCCTAGTCGAACCACAGACAACTACAATGATCTAATACATATTGATTTTACAGAAGACAATGTTGAAAAAGCACTACACAATCTAAAACCATCTCTATCTATTGGAACAGAAAATATGTGCCTATTTCTTTAAAAAGCTATCCACTGCCATAGCCGAATCTCTAAGCATAATCTTTGAAAAATCTTTCAGGACCAGCTCCTTGCCTAATCTATGGTCACTAGCTAAGGTAATTCCCATCTTCAAAAAGGTAGACCCCATCCTAGTTGAAAATTACAGACCAATCTTTTTATGCTGCGTCACCTGTAAAGTCATGGAATCAATCATTAACCAATCCATCATCCTCCACTTAGAAACAAACAACCTACTATCTAATAAATAATTTAGTTTCAGGAAAAAACTATCATGTAATCTGCAACTCTTGCACTGCAAAAACATATGTACTACACAACTCAATCAGGGCAAAGCAATAGACGCAATCTACATAGACTTCTGTAAAGCCTTTGATTCAGTGGTACATGACAAACTACTCCTAAAACTAAAGTCTTACGGTATCTCTGGACACCTGCATAACTGGATAGAAACATTCCTGTCAAACAGGCAACAAAGGGTAAAAATTGGGAGCGTCCTATCAAATTCTGTACCTGTCAATAGTGGTGTCCCCAAGGCAGTGTTCTAGGACCAACTCTTTTCATACTCTACATTAATGACTTCTGTGATCATATCAAGAGCAACTGTGTTGTCTTCAACACCACAGACAATACTGCTACCCTTCAAAAAGACCTTGACTATGTATCAGAATGGTCAAACAAATGGCAACTTCAAATCTCAACAAATAAATGATCTGTCCTACATATTGGCAAAAAAAATCAGAAAATAAAATACAGGCTGAATAGTCAATACCTTGTTGATGATCCAAACTCTGTCAAGGATCTTGGAGTACTCATCTCTAATGATCTAAGTGCTAGAGCCCACTATAACTACATAGCCAAAAAGGCATTAAGAGTTGTTAACCTAATCTTATGTAGCTTTTTCTCTGGTAATATTACACTAATAACTAGAGCATACAAAACATTTGCTAGACCAATACTCGAATACAGCTCATCAGTCTGGAATCCACAGTACATATCTGATATTAACACAGTTGAGAAAGTCCAGAAATATTTCACAAGAAGAGTTCTCCATTCCTCTACTCATTGCAGAATACCTTACGCCACCAGACTAGAAATTCTAGACCTAGAAAATCTAGAACTACGCTGCCTTCAGTCTGATCTAAGTATAGTATATAAAATCATACATTGCAGTGTCCTACCTGTCAATGAATACTTCAGCTTCGACCATAACAACACTAGAACAAACAATTTTTTGTAAGACTAATTCTTCTGTTGGAACTTTGGGTCCTTTCCACATTTGCGCATAAGCTATTCTAGCTGCTGTTAGACTGTGTAATATTATATATTTTATCTTTTTTGGATATTGATTTTTGATTATCCCCATTAGAGAGAGTTCTGGCGTGTTCAAATTGATGTCCGGTAATTTCTTGTATCTAATCTATGAGTTTGGTCCAGTAAGTCCTGACCTTGGGGAATAGCCACCACATATGATAAAAGGTACTGTCAACTTGTTGACACTTCCAACATTTTGTGCTGATAATTGGGTATAACTTAGCTAGTCTTGCCAGGGCTAAGTGCCATTGGTAAAACATTTTCTATAAATATTTTTTTATATGTTGAGGCTGTTGTTGATTTGTAATTTATGTTCGTAATTTTTTTTCATTCTTCTAAATTTATATTATTATCGAAATTCCGCTCCCATGCTATCATAGTATTCATAACCATTTCCTCTTCCATTTTAAAGTCTAACAGGTATCTATATGTTTTAGATATTCTATTCTATTCTATTGCTGCTCATACTTCCCAATCTGAAAAAGCACAATGGTAGGAGGCCCTCACAATGTTTTCCTTAACATTTAATTGAAGCATGAATAATCAGAGATTGCAGATAATTGAGAAGATTTTGTATAATAAAATACAGGAAATCCACATTCACCATTGGACATTTTATAATTTACATCAGGCACCATCTCCTCTCATCTCCTGAAGGATTTGAAAATAAACTATCTTTTATTCAACTGCATAAGATAGGGTACAAAAGAATTATAGAAAAGGGTTGTTGTTTTTTTTGCATGGCACTAGTTCAAACTTCAAGTTGATTGGTATTTGAAACTACTGGCATTGCTGCATGACTGAAAATCCCAATTTTCTTGAAGATCTATAATAACAATTATACCTAAATGGTATCCACTTATAGAATCCACAGAGTCCACAGTGAAAACATCTTATGACAGCAGAAAAAATGTTTTTGCTTTCTCTGCATATATCTTGGGCTATGCAGAGGAGATATTGTAGGTAAAGAGGTTTTATTTGTTTATTCTTTTATTGTGGTTTAAGGCGGGAAATGCAATAGAAAGCATAATAAGAAAAGTTCAAGAATAAAAATAGCACAAATTAGCAACATAACCTAGGATATATCCAATTGTACCCAACTTTTTGAAATTGTATAACATACATTTTTGCTTTTTTTAATTTCAAGGCTATTTTTCTTGCCTTTTAACAGAACAATCTCCAGGATGGCTGCACACAAATGTAATTAAGAATACAAAAATATGATATATAAAAATAAAATACATATTTAAAGCAGAAGGAGAACAAACAACAAGAACAGACTTAATTTGTACATCAGATACAGCTATTTTCATTTGAAACCTAGAAACTCAAAGCATCGTGCACAAATTACCCAAGTAATTTGCTGAACATATGAAGAAGATGGACCTTAAGAGTCAAATCTGGAAACAATCAGGGGTCCTGGCTAGGACTGGACTAAAGTAGAACTAACTAAACATCTTATTTCAGGATTATTACTTTTTTTTTTTTTACTAAAAACAAAAGGCAGGGAGACCATTTTCTTTTTTCCAAAGGGAGGCAAGTCATTTCATATCCAAGTCCTAGAACTCCCAGATCTACTTTGCTTGGTCTTAATCTAGCAAATTAATTTAAATGGGTCTTTATGAGTTATAGGGAGGATCTGTTTAAACATATTATTTAGTTTGACAAGCTCCTTGCAGGTAAAATGCTTTATATTTATACAACACATAAAACTCAATGACTGTGCAGATCACTTAGCATCCAAACAATGTCAATGTTTCATTTACTTAGTAATAAATCCACTATATTCAATTTCCTTTGTTCTGCAAGAATATATGTGCACCCAAAGACACAAGACCCCTTTGTAATATATATATTATATATATAATGTGACATGGAGAATTTGACACCTATGTCCTATACATAAGAGGATTGAAAGCAGCACACATTTCTGATTGTTGTTGGATAGACTTTGAAGCAGGAAATCTAATTCTGCTATGGGAAGCACATTACCAGAAAGTATCTATATTCTGTATATATTCCAAGATGCTGCCTTAATAATTCTTAAATCCTTGGTTAAGACTGGATTACTTAAATTTCTACCTGTCTTAAATTGTGAATCTAATTGTAGATTACCACACATAATATGCACATACAAAAGGAGTGTCATTTACTTAACACTGGAATACCATAGTAGTGCTTTTGTCATTCTGCATACACGCACACATATATACACATACACACAACCTTGTGGATGCCACTGTGGTGTAATCATTAAGATATTGGACTAGAATCAAGGAACTATTTGTGTCTACATAGCTCATATAAAACTTTGCAGATTTCTAGTGAACTCAGGGTTTTCTGCTTTATTGATTAGCACCCTATAACCTTGAAAGTTGCCCTGAAGAGAAAAATGGGATGATATTAGAGATCCTACTCCCATTCAGTTCTGAGCCATTATAAATATTTTTTTTTTCAAAGACTTGTGCTGTACTTCCCACAGCAGTAGCTGCTCTCTAGAGAGTTGTGGCAAGATCAGAGTTGTTTCAAGGCAACTGCATTAACAACTTTGTCTCTTTATCCCTTAGGAAAAGGGGAAAGATTCTCTGTGTAGAAATTGTCCACTAAATTCAACATGACTTAGTCTGTAAAGATCAGACTGCAAGCCAGCTCTGACTAATTCTTTCCCCTTTTTTCTTGTACACCAACAACCAGATTCTTCCTTCCTTCCTAGAAGCACCATACATCTCATTGGTGTCTATAGCTGTTGGACATTTCTTTTCCTACTTACCAGCCTGGCAACAGTTAATGAGCTGAAAGATACTACAGTTATTAAAAGATTTTCTTATAAGAATTATTCAAAAATGAGATCTATTATAAAATGTAAGGATTAATTTATTAATCAGAGCTTTCTGAACTCTTGCATTAAATAGCTTTGTTATGCTAATTCCCTTATAAATGAATAATGGACTTATCCTCCCATTATTGCCTATCATTTAAAAAGGGCCCATTTAGAAAATGAAGATGTCCTTTTTGCTTGCAAATTATTGTACACTTCAGAGCACAAGTTTGTTTTAAAATGAAAAGTAACACATATATCCTGCCTCTCTTCCTCACCATTCATATTCATCAATCATTGTCCTGGTCAGATTTGTCTGATCTGGAGCATTTTTTCCTGAGACAAACCTTCTATGGAAATTAACCACAAAAGAACCAAGGTCTGTTTTAGCCTACTTCATTCATCTGGATCTTACTTAAGGAAAATGAAGCCAAGATTGACATGCTGGAGTTAAAAGGGGTTGGGGGGCTGGTAGCCTGCTCATTTCCAAAGAATACTAGCACTGAAATAAAAGATACTGAACACTAAGAATTCCACTCAACTACGATTTCCAAATATGATGCAAAATGTGATGTGTTTAGGGACTCTGTGCAAGCATTCCACTAAGATTGAGTAGGATCAATTATGCTCTGTATATAAAAACAACTTAGCATGGCTAAGTTTTCAGCAAACCTCTCTATGTGATGCCTCTATCGATAGTTAGTTATTGCCAGTATGAAGGCTATTGTTTATTCATAATAGGAAAATCTTCCCATAGAGAACACACTTACTCATCTTGCTGATTGTGGACTCATTGCCAGGCTTTGAATAAAGTAAATTGTAAAGCTGCTGGGATATTCCTAAAAACAGCTTCTTGGACCCACAGCAGCTTCTGTGTTATGGCAATGGGTACAGTTATTTTTGCGCTCAAGTGATGGTTTTCTCGCATGAGTCATTCATGGTTGTTTTCTTACCCAAAGTTGCTGAAAACTTTACATGTGTCATCTCAACAGTGTTAGGAACTATTGGACTGCAAATAAACACTCAAAGAAAGCTGTTCCTTCTGTTATTAAATGGCCATTTCTTTACTAGTGGTTTGTAGCATCATTCAACCATTACTATTTAAGGCTAATAGCAATAAATATGGTGAAAGGTAGATGTAAAGGGAATATGTGGCAAATTGTTGGAATCTTGCCAGAAGATACAATAAACAGAAGATGGGGGATTAAAAAAGATATATTGCTTGCCACAGATAAAAAGGAAGATAGAATAGATAACAAGGATCTCAAAGGAGAAGCAAGATAGGAACTGAAGCTTAGGAACCAGAAAGAGGAAAGAATGATGGGGCTAGTGTAGAAAAGGGATGAGGAAAAGACTAATTTAAAATAAGTGCAAGTAATTAAAGTTGAGCAGTGTAAAAAATATAGAATTAGGTGGGATGCAAAGTAGTGGTGTGGCCAGAGAGAGAGATAACTAATTTTGCAAAAAGATACATCAAAAGAAGATAGTTAAGAAAAGAGTACTGGAGGAAAGGCAAAAAAAAAAAAGACAAATACTTTGAAGAAACTCTTTGAAGAGTTGGAAAAAAGGAGAAAAGAGGGAGAGTTTGTTGTCTTCCTTAAAATAGAAAAAAAGTGGAAGCACAGTATAAATACATAGGCAGAAGGGGAATCATGGAGATATTTCTCCTTTGAGCAGGTCTGTCTGCAGCAATTCTGCTTTCTTTTGTTAGAGAGAAGAAAACCAACCTAGAAGCAATGATCTAAGATTTTCATTTTTTCATCCTTTAGAACAGTATTCCCAACCTTGGTCACTTTTCAGATGTGTGAACTCAAGGACCAGAACTGATGGCTGAGAAAATCTGAGTGTTGAAATCCAAACATCTAAAAGTGGCCAAGGTTCTGAAACACTGGTTTAAAATATGGCAATGTTGACAGGTAACTGATTGATGTTTAATGCTTACACTGGAGACAAAGCTTTTGCAACAAGGGTGACAAAGAGAAAGCCCTAAATATTTCCTCTTTTGATAATCCGATTCATGCATTGATTTTGCCATCAGTCTCAAGAAAGTTACTGATCACATATTCTATGTTTGTGCATTCATGCAAATGGCAGCAGGAAGAAAGGAACACAAAACCGAGTGCCAGTTTGAACATGATAGCTACGTGCAAGATTTGTAAAATCCCCTCAGATGCTTTATGAAACAGCACTTCTGTCTTTATAATGTGATATTTCTATAATTGCAGTGGTATACCAAGGGATGTATATGCTGGCAATCTTATACCAAGGAAGTGAGCATAGAATTATTGACCATCAGCTACTGAACATGGCAACCTTGAAGGATCTTCAAGAAACATTGTTCCTGTCACAATCGTTTGAGAACAATTCCATCTAAGGTTTATTACTATATTGATTTCTCATTGTCATCTTCAATTTTTGGATCAAGAAGCATGTGTTTTTTTAACTGTGCATTTCCTGAATGGCAGCTTTTGTTTTATTTTGCTCAGTACTAAGTTGTATTTCCACCTACAGGATACCAAGCATTGGCCCTGTTTGAATTCCTGACCTCTTTCCCGCTGAAGCAGCAAAAAACCTATTTAAGTCTGGACAGCAATAAAAACAAACAAAACAAAATTGCATTCATGGTGCATTTTGTGAGGCTTCAAGCTTAACTTGTACTTTACACTGCCTTCTTTGGGGGGAAAATAATTGTCTCCTGATAGATGAAACTACAGCAGCTGTGACCAGTTTTTATATCTTAAAAAAAAAAAAAAACAGGAAGTAAAGCTCACTGTGGTTTAATACTGCCAACATTTTCTTCTGTGTGAAAAATGACTGATGTGTGCTGCATTTTAGACTTTTCACTCCAGAATGAGACTCTTCTAGATTTCTTTTGCAGAATGGAATCACTGTACTTTTCATGAAAAAAAAAATGACAGCATAATTATTACATTGTGAAAACAGTTTAGTTGTTGGGACACACATGAAAAATGAGATGGACAAAGATAGGGAAAGAAAGATTTTGTGCACACATTAGTGGTGTCAGCTGTTAACTGCTTTGCCACCCATAAATGAATTTATGATGGTAATGGATTTTTTTTATTAAGTAATGCTGTCAAAGGTTTCTTCAGAGTGCGAAAGGTGGTTTTTACATAAATGTGTTCATTTGGGTCTATCTTGGGACTGTAAATCAGATGAACTTTTATTCAGTACCTGCAGATAAGTGTCTGGTAAAGATAGATGTTCATTCCCTTTTGTATAATACTACAGTGTATATCAAGCTTAATTGATTTTCCAGTACTTCCAGTGCCTGAGAGTCTGTCACAAAGGACAGGAGATTTGACTTATTATTGAGGGCACCAGAGGACAGGGTAAAAAGTAATATGTGGAAGCTTAAAAAGAGATCCAATCTAGAAGTAAGGAAGAATTTTCTGACAGTGAGAACAATTAATCAGTGGAATAGATTAACTCCTGGAGTAGATGCTCCATCACTTGGAGGTTTTCAAAAATAGACTGGACAACCATTTGACTGTGATGATAACAGTTTCCTGCCTTAAGCAGGGTGTTGGATTATTAGGCCTTCAAGATCCCTTACAATCCTATGGTTCTATGTTTAGTCCCAGAACTTCTGCCGTGACTCAGGAAACTGCTCTATATTTTTAGTGAGCAAATGATACCATGCAATCTGTTTTCAAAATTGTATTCTGAAAATGTATCTCAAGCACTGGACTTCCAAAATCTATCTTTCTCTTTTCTAAATGCTTTGATTAGATAAGGATTTTTCAACCTTGGCAACATTAAGATCTGCAAACTTCAATTCGCACCATTTCCCCAGCTTGTTAAGCTGTCAACATTGAGAAACACTGAATTTGATAATGGCTTTTTAAAAATCAGTTTTAATTTAATTAATTTATAATAATCTAAAAGCCACTGCAGCAGATTAGACAAGATATAGTCTGGTTTTTTTCCTAACTCCTTGTCTTCTTTATCTTTGATCAAGCACCATAAATACTATCCAACAAGACTTTGGTGCAGGAGTGGGATTCAATTTTTTAACAATAGTTTCTGTGGGCATGGCTTAGTTGGTGGACATGGCTTGGAGGTCATGTTATTGGCTGGGCGTGGCCAACTCAATATCACTCACATCGAGGCACCATCCATTTCCTCACCTGGCCTCTCATGGTTGTGGGGATGCTGCAACAGTCGTAAGTGTGAAAAATGGTCATAAATCACTTTTTTCAGTGCCGTTGTAACTTTGTATGGTCACTCCACACAAGCAAAGTACCAGCAAAGGAAGGGAAAAAACTCCAGAGAAATTCCTGATACAGGAAGTCTAGTCCTGCCCAGAATGTAATAAGGGTTAACGGAGAGGCAGTTTCTGTAAGCAACACCAGAATGTTTCATTCCTGCCTTCCTTACAGGATTAGGCCAGTAATTTCTTCTAACAACCAGTTCTCTGAATTGCTTAGAATGTTAACAACTGGTTCTAGTAAATAGCTGTGAACTGGTAGAATCCCACCCCTGCTTTGGTGCCTTCCAGTTGCATTGGTTTGGTTCCCATAACTATTTTCCCATATATCAGGCTTATCCATTTTTGAATATCGAATGGTCTAATTTCCTACCATTTCAAAAGACCTAGGACACCTAAGTGTGGACTTTCTAGTGATTTACCAGCCAGAAAGTTAAAAAAAAAATCACTTTTCAAGGCTACTTGGCTGTTAGATCACCATATCTGGGCAGTAGCTTCACATACTATTTTTAAAATAAATGGCTCTTCCCATTGTATGATTTATGTTTTATATCTGATTACTTGACAGTTTTCACTAATGCATGAGAGAAAATGAAAATATTGCTTTTCTACTGCCAGCACCATATGAGAAAGCCATAATAAAACATCTTGGTCTTCATTTTCTGATTCTTGGTTTTTTCATTCATTTTAATTTGAAACAAGACATTTTCACCCAAATTCTTTCAAACTGTCTGGGGAAGATGTAGATCCATTTTATATTTTTGCCCTTCCTAAGAGTTAGAGAGTTTGTCAGGACTGTACTTCGTGCCTTTCACTTTGTCAGTTGTGTGTTGTTGCTTGTTATGCAGGTAATTGAGTTCAAATGTGCACATTTATGTTAATGTTAAAGGACGTGCCCTCATGCAGCTACTTTGATAATGTATTTAGGTGGACATGTGGCTGCATATATACATCTATAACAGGTGTCAGGCAGACAGACAGGCAGTCAGTTATAGATGCAAATGATGTGTTACCTAATATTCCTTCCTAAGGTTCCTAGAAGAGACACTTGATGCTGGTCTAGTTCATACACTGAACAATTTTGAAATCAGCAAGGAATTTGTGAACCAAATATGGAGCAGGGATGTCAAATTCAATTTCATTAAATCCAATCCAATTCAAAGTATACCCGAGAAGCAGAGAGCCAGTTTGGAGTAGTGATTGATGTGCTAGTCTAGAAACCAGGAGACTGAGATTCTCAGCTAGCCTTAGACTGGGTGACTTTGAGCTAGTTACTCTCTCTCAGTCCAATTCACCTTGCAGGATTGTTGTTGCTGTGCAGAAAATAGAGGCAAGAGTATTATGTATGTTTGCCACCTTGATCCCCTATATATATATTATATAGTTGCCTAGCATCTGCCTGAACATATCCAATGAAGGGAAATTCATCACCTCCCAAGGTAATTGAGCTGTTCTCTGTGCTTAAAAGTTTTTTCTAAGGTTGGCTTTACTCAGCAAGAAACAATCATTCAATCACCCACAATGGGCAATCAGCAACTCTCAGGACACACCTTTTGCAATCAGCTGGTAAGACTGTAAATCACTGTGTCCTTCATGGTGGTTTCACTCCTGACATAGTGCTTTCTTATTTGGCTGTGCGAATCAATCCTGATTCAATTTGAATTGGAAATTCAAAAAGGTTATGTTTCAATGAGGGTGCAATTCAAAATGTAATGCCAATCTGATTTGAGCTGAGTCACTGCAGATTTAGATTAAAAGAGAGAGAAATTTGGTTATATCTTCAAGCTATCTCACATTCTGGAAGAATGGGATACACACAGGAAGGTAATGGAAAATTAACCCTTCCAAGATGTCTTCAACAACTTTATCACAATGTTTTTTGAAAAATTTCTTCAGCTTCTGTTTTACAGCAAAGACAATAGAAACGAGCACAGGAATCACACAGCAAGACAAAAATAAATATGTACAAAATGTTTTTAAGGGGGAGGGTCTAAACTCTGAAAATAAATAAGAGTTTAGAGAATGAAGTTAGCAAGTAAATGCCTATTTACTTTTTCCAAGTAACTCTTTTTTCCCTTTCCCTTTTTTCTATTAATATTGATAAATAACCAATAATGATAATATTATAATACAGTGAAACTTTTGTATTAAGTTTCTGGGGTCCCAGGAAGGCTAGGATTGACATGCTTGCCCCCTATTGCTAAGGGTCATTTCATCAGTGACCTGGGTGGGTTGGAAGTTGGGCATTAGGCATATTGTCAAATTTTTCACATCTTACTGAAAGATATACTGTAGCTTTGCCAAAGGATTCATATGATGTAAGGAGGCTAGCTGAATGACAAGCTTGGCCTAGCAGGAATGGATGGTACCAGGGTTATGGCTTGATGATAATACTCTATGTTAGTTAATTAGCAAAGCCTGTCTCTATGGTAGGTTATAGAGAAGGAGGCTGGAATCTGTCTACCTATTTTTAACAAAACATTGTTTAGTAGTGTTTGCAATTGTTGATCTTTACACATTCATTCTTTGTGAAGGGACTTAACCATGCTCTACTCATGCAGAAATGAAAATGTTAACCTTGAGATCATATACAGAATGTTGGCACCTGGACCAAGTTCCTATTGTATTGGCAGGCTCAATACAGAAGTATACTATTCCATTAGTACAAGTGACAATCAAATTAAAATCTGTGGCTATCTCCATTAAAGAACTTCAGAAAGCCCAGAGTAATATTAGCTTCACCAGTCCAAAAGAGCTTTGATAAGCAGAACCTGACAAAGTGATTAATTTCATTGACCGAACTGCTCAAATTTCAGAGAGCCCATCATACCATTCATTCACTCTTTCAGGAGTCTACAAAATTGTTAGTAAAGTTGAATCCTTATATATTGAGCTGTTAAAATTCCCTAAACAGCAGGAAAGCCATTGAATGATCAATAATCCTTTAGAACTACCTGATTCAATTAATTACTTCCAAGCAAAACCCTGTTTTGTTCTGTGAATCTTTTCCAAATGGGTGTTTGTTATATGTGATCACCCATTCAGAGTTTCATATGGCTTTATCCTTATTGAGCATTGACCGATGGAGACCATAAGTATGAACCATTCATCATTCACCTGGATATTAGGTGATATTCCCAAGGTTTTTTTTATCCCAAAGGAGCTAAGAACTAGTCTTGAAAGTTCAGCCAACAGCACTTCTATTTATTCTGTAGAATGCAAGCCTTTGATTTTAAACTCCAAGCTGCTACTCCTTGCTGTTAAAATGTTAGTTATTTTGTATCCACAAGCAATAATTAGGGTACACTATGCAGTATCTGATGAGAAACCATATGATATGTTTGCAAATACTTTTATAGAAATTTAACATTGCAAATAGCAATGTTGAAATAGATTCAAATAGATCATTGCTAGTTATGTTATAGTGGATGATTTTTTTAATTACCTGATTGACTACTGAGATTTACAAGTATCAGGAACATAAAGTTTGCAGTAAATAATCTCTTGGTGTATGTGGTTTTTCACACCTTTGAAATGCTGAGCAAATTAGCTGATGAATTCAGCAATCCCTTATACTCTGTGGTGTGAGAAATCATAATGAAGAAAGACTACCAGCAGGCCAAAGCCATTAGACATATGTTTTGTATGCACGTTAAATAGTTATTAGAGACTGGATGGGGAAATCCATGGTGTTTTCAAATGTTGCTATGGAATAATAAAACAGCTTTAGCAATGAATAGATCAGATTTTTAAAAAAATCTGCCATACTTACCATTTACTATAAGAAGGGATGAGGAAGGTTCACCAGCTGCATATTCTATTAATTCATATTAGAATTCCATCCAGCTTTATCCTTCTTCATGAATTATGCATACATTATGCATGAATTATGTCAGACTGAAAAAATATTATCCAGAAAACCAAGCCAAGTTAGAAAAAAACATAACCTGATGGCAGGACCTCATCAACCTTCTTAAACCTCTGAGTAGGGAGACCACCCAAAGCAGCCACCATGCTGTAATTTTTAATGTTAAGTTCCTTTTAAAGGATCATATGGGTTATAGGTTTTTAATCTATGTATTGAGTGAAAAATTAAGTGTTTCTTGAATAATGGATATAGGAAGAAGTACATTTTTATGAATTCCTACATAACTTGTTTGACAATACACAAATTGAAGCATGCCTGTCCTTCCAGCATGTCTAGGTTTCTGGTCAGATGATTACCACATGTGATAAAATGTCTTCTTTGTCTTGTGGCCTTCCTAATATTCATTAGGACATGATTTGCCTATCTTGATATGGAATGGAATGGAATGGAATGAAATAGAATGGAATGGAATGGAATGGAATGGAATAGAATAGAATAGAATAGAATAGAATAGAATAGAATAGAATAGAATAGAATAGAATAGAATAGAATAGAAATTCTTTATTGCCCAACTGTGATTGGACACCCAATGAATTTGTCTTGGTGCAAATGCTCTTAATGTACATAAAGATACATTCATCAAGAGTCAAGAATCATAAGGTACAACAGTTAATAATAGTCACAGGGTACAATAAGTAATCAAATCATACTAGGAAACAGTCAATATAAATTGTAAGGATGCAAGCAACAAAGTTACAGTCATACAGTCACAAGTGGGAGGGGATGGGTAATAAGGAGTGATGAGAAGATTAATAGTAATAGTAGTGCAGACTTTGAAAATAGTTGGACAATGTCGAGGGAAATATTTGTTTAGTAGAGTGATGGCATTCGAGAAAAAACTGTCCTTGTGTCTATTTGTTCTGGTGTGCAGTGCTCTATAGTTTTGTTTTGAGGGTAGGAGTTGAAACAGTTTATGTCTGGGATGTGAGGGATCTGTAAATATTTTCACAGCCCTCTTTTTGACTCGTGCAGTGAACAGGTCCTCTATTGAAGGCAGTTTGGCAGTAATTGTTTTTTCGCAGTCCTAATTACTCTAATTAGTCTATGTCTGTCTTGTTGGGTTGCAGAACCAAACCAGACAGTCATAGAGGTGTAGATGACAGACTCAATAATTCCTCTGTAGAACTGTATCAGCAGTTCCTTTGGATAGTAGGGAACAGAGGTGGTATTCAGCAGGTTCTGATCAGTTCTGGAGAACCAGTAGCAGAAATTTTGAGTAGTTTGGAGAACCGGCAAATGCCACCAGTGATTGGAGATTTTACAGTATCTTTACCCTGCCACACCCACCAAGCCATGCCCACAGAACCAGTAGGGAAAAAAATTGAATTCCACCACTGGTAAGGAGTAAGAAGTTGACCTTGCCAGATATACAGAAGCTATAGAGATAGAAGCATTTTTTTTAATGTTCAGAATGTCTAATAACGTTTGGAAATGGCTCAGACAGACTACTCCTTAATTCACTGGAGTATAAGAAAGAAAAGAGGGAAGGGAGGTAATCAAACTTACAAGCTTCTGTTACAGCCAATGTCAATAAAAGTAGTATTAATGGTCCTATAAATATGATTCCTTGATTGGTCTACCTAGAGAGGCTGACAATTTTAAAACAATTGCATTTGTAACAATTACATTATACCATTTGTAAAACATTTTATACAAATATTCCCTTAAATTGTAGCTTGGAGTAAACTTCATCCAGAATTCCTCCCACTATTGCACTGTTACCATGTCATATGAAGTTTTACATCCACTTTACCATACAAATCAATTTTTGATTTGTCACAGTTCAATATGCAATCCATGCATATGTCCTAACAGATGATCCTGGTCCTATTATGAGTTTTTCAAAGTATGAAATTTATCCCAAGGCAATTTCTTCTTTTCTGACTTCCCCCGTAATTGGTAAATACCTTAAAAAAAATTCTTGCTTTTGTTTCTGCTTTGTCCCCAATATGCTCTCTGAATTTGGATACATCACATCAGTACCTGTGATTAATCATCCCCCCTCATTATTTTTGAAATGAAAGGCACTTAACAGAAAAAGGTAAAGTTGATATTGTCAGATTGATTCTTATTTTTTAGAAGAGTCCATATTTTTACAGATGTTGCCTCATAATATGTCTTTTCAAAAGCTTTTCTGCCTTTTTTATTCCACAAATACCTATGAATTCCCTTGGCTAAGCCAGCTCTTTCATGTTTTATATTCTACAGTTTGGAGATTTTATCTATTCTGTTATCCATTACAGGCAGCTTGAGCAATAATATAATTTAAAGTTAAGAAATCCAAGTCTGTATTTTTTTTCAGTCTTGCAAAATTTTGAATCTTAGTCTCAGTTTCTTTTCCTGCTTCATATAACTTTGTTAATTTTTTTCTCTGCCAATCCCACGTGCTTTTGTCTAGGAATGGAACTAGATTAAGTGCCATTTGGAACAGGAAATTCATCTTGGGTAATATATTCATTTATACTGCTGCAATAGGTCCCAGCAAAGTACCTTTTAAATGTTTCTCTATCAAGATTTTTTATTATTATTTATTTCTCGCCTCAATTTATTGTAATTCTTCTGAAATATGTCCATGTTGCTCCTAAGCAGAGACATAGGAGCAACATTAGAAACTTCTCAGAGAAACTATTGAACTGAAACAACAAGTATTTTTGTTTTGTGTAATTCCTGAGGAAGTGAGTGTTCTGAACATGGGCAGTGAATGAACTTCAACTCCCAGAATTCCTGACCAGCAAGTATATGTTGAGGGTGGGGAGTGGTATGAAAATTGCAGAAGATTGTTGAATATACCACATATGCTCCCCTGGATCTTTTATGAGAATATAAGTATATTCTGATTAAAAACTATACTTTAATCTTATTCACAATCGTTAGAACAATATTTTTTTTAAAAAAATCCTAGGATCAAATATAAAGTATTATTTAATATACTGAAACCATAAGCAGTTAATGAGCGATGTTAATAGAATTCTGGATACCTTCGTGCTCTTGCTATATCATGTTTATATTTTTCCAGCATGTAGGTTGACTCGGATGGAGTCAGGGAAATGTTACTGTGGATCAGAAGGTGAAAATGAATCTGTCTGTGAATTGGCAGAGAAATGCATACTCAGAGCAATTGCCGATTTATATCACTTGCACTACATTAGCTACAGATCAAATAAAGGTCTGAAATGGCTAAACATTTTCAAAATAGCTGTCAAGTCACAGTTTTGATACCACCTTCTTCCTAAAATATACAGTGCCCAAAAGAAAAGAGACACAATGTAGTAATAGTAAAAGACTTTTTTGATCAGTGTCGGTTTTATTCAGAGATAAAATGAAACAAATGTTTAGAACTACCAAAAGATGCTACTCATAGATCAACATATTTAGTTTTCTTCAAAAGTAAATAGTTTCCATTTTATAAGGATGATTATTTCTTAGAAAGTGTGTTCTTCCAATTATATAGAGGCATTAAACTTAATTATTTTGCTGTGTCCCAGTGATTCAATCATAAGAATCAGTCAAAGGATCTCTCTGGTGTTGCTTCTCCTCCAAAAAGGACATTCAGAAGGAATATAGATTTATATATTATTAGAGTTGTAAGGGACCTTGTAGGTCATCTAGCCCAACCCTCCACCCAAACAGGAGACCCTACACCATTTCTGACAAATGACAGTCCAATCTCATCTTGAAAGTCTCAAGAGATGAAGATCTCACAACTTCCAAAGGCAAGCTCATCCATTGGTTGATTGTTTTCACTGTCAGAAAATTTCTCCTTATTTCCAGGTTAAATCTTTCCCTGTTCAGTTTCCATCCATTTTTCCTTGTCTGGCCTACAGAGAAATAGCTGTTTTTTCTAGAGTCTCAACATCTTTTTTTATAATGTGGTGATCAAAACTGGATGCAGTACTCTAGGTGTGCTCTTACTAAGGCTTTATAGAGTGGTATTAGTACTTCACTTGATCTTGATTGTATCCCTCTTTTAATGCAACTTAAGATTGCATTGGCATTTTTTGGCTACCATTGCATACTGCTGGCTTATATTTAGCTAAGACTCCAAGATTCCCACTTACAGTTACTGCTATTAAGCCTGGTTTCACCCAGTCTATATGTGTACTTTTGTTTTTTCTTGCCCAAATGTAGGATTTACTTTTTTTTACATTGAATTTCATTTTGTTAGATAATGCCCAGTGTTCAAGTCTATCAAGATCCATCTGACTCTTCAGCCTATTTTCTATGGTTAGCTAGAAGCTTATTAGCTATTCCTGCCAGCTTAGTATCATTTGCAATTTTGGTAAGTTTCCCTTCTATTCCCTCATCTAAGTTATTTATTAAGATATTGAAGACTATTGGGCTTAAAATGGAACCTTGTGGTACCCTGCTGTTTACTTCCTTCCATGTAGACTTAGACCCATTAAGGACTGCTTGTTGAGTATGGTTTGTCAGCAGGTTGCAAATCCATAAATCCAGATTTATTGTTCATTTGCATGCCATTTCTTCCCTGAAGCAAGATTCAGAACTTGCCTGGGTTTCACTAATGATTTAAATGGAAGGAACTCAATCTGAGAAAATTATAATTGGTTAGGAATTGTTGAGAATATTCATAGTTCAGGTTGTAGGTTTGGGCAGGAATCTGTTCTCTGAGCTTGCTTTCCCATGACCATTGGGGCAGAACTAACTAGCGATCAGAAAATCAACATTTCCTTACTATGGATACCTCTGAAAGTTAGACTTCTTCGTTGGTTGGTTTTGCTTGTTTATTTCAAACTCTGGACAGTGTACCTAAAAAGTGTACATAAAATCAATGTTTTACAGAGACCATTTACATATAAATAAAAACAAAATCACAAGACGGAATCAGTCAGGATTTTAGTCTGATGCAGCCAGCATACCATTTTCCTATTGCCAAAAAATCCTCAGACCTGTTGAAAAAATTAACATGTTTCTGGAAGGTCAGAGGTTGGTCCCTCAGATAACATGGCCTAATTTTATGTAGGGATTTAAAGGTAAAAAGCAGCACATTGAATCAGACCCAAAAATAAACTGGTAACCATATAGCTCAGCAAGCAGTGGGTGTAACATGTAACTTATAGGGGAACATTTAACTGCCCATCCTATTTCATTTCACCAGCTGAAGCTTCTGGATATTCTGGTCCTTGAAAATAAAGTTCTTTGTAAATAAATTTGACAGAAACTTTCAGATTATTTATTTGCTGGTTTATTTATTTACCCTTTAGGCCAGGGATGTCAAACTCGATTTCATTGAGGGCCACATCAGGGTTGTGTTTGACCTTAGGGGAGCGATGTGGATTTGGCCAGTATGGGCATGTCATTAAACTGAAGCTGTAGCTTTCTTTGAACTTTACTCACCTCCATGGCTTACTTCACCCTCTTTTTTTTGTCCTTTCAACCATTCAACACTTTTAACTTGACAGCCAGACAGATTATTCCCAACTCATCTCAATGTCATTTGTGTCAGGGGTGTCAGTAGTAGCCAGAGCGCTCTGCCAACAAAAACAGTCTCCTAAGCTCCGTTTTCAGCTGCGACGGCCTTCTGCAATTGTCTGTCAGTGAAAACAGAGCTCAGGAAGGCCATGCAACTGTGGGCCAATCCTTCACTATTTCCATTGTGGCCATGCAGGCCAGATCTAAGCACCCAATGGGCTGGAGCTGGCCCATGGGCCTTGAGTTTAACACCCTGCTCTAGGCAACCCAATTGTTTCTTTAAAAGCACAATCCAGATTTTGGGGAAGAAAAGCTTTGCACGAGCTCCATGATTTTCTTTTTCCCTGTCAACTTTGTTTAGAAGTAATCATGTTATAAATAATATATCTGAGAAGATATATTAAATAAGATAGACTATGAGATGAGTTGGAAATAATCTGTCTGGCTGTCAAGTTAAAAGTGTTGAATGGTTGAAAGGGCAAAAAAAAAAGAGGGTGAAGTAAGCCATGGAGGTGAGTAAAGTTCAAAGAAAGCTACAGCTTCAGTTTAATGGCTTCTTTAAACATAAGCAGACATTCTGCCATGTGAGTCTCATGTTTTATGAGGGTTTACAAAGGCAACACTTGCCTCATTTGCAATATTTTATCCTTAAATACACACAATGTTTATTAGTAAATGTGTACTGCAATAGTAATCACTTTACTATAGTCTCCTCAAAGCTTTCTATCTTTTATCACATCTATCTCTGCATAGCAATTCTTATATTGGGAAAAGAAAATAGCATTTAAAGTAATCTTAATGGGGGAAAAGTGTATTTGTAGCATAAAGATAAGAGTTCCATTCTGTAGTAGAAAATCCCTGTTATCAGAATCTGTTTGATCAAAGCATTCTTGGTCAATTATTAGTAGAACTGAAAATACACTATGCTGTAAGGAGTTTCAACATTTTTATTATTTCACACATTTTTTCTACTTTTTCACTTTCAAAATTGTAACAATAGTTTAAAATTTCAACACAATTTATTTATTTATAGAAATTAAATAATTGTTCATCTCAGTCACAATACAAGCATAAGAAGAAGAATTATTAAAACAATATTATAACAAAACTGAAGTCCTTAAAACTATAATCCAATCTAACCATAAATGCCAGGTTCTTTTGTGAGACAGGAAATAAATTCAAGACTTTGTGGTATCTAATAAGATTGGGACCATCTGGATCTCAGAGGAAATGCTGTTCCATAAGTCAAACATGCAAGAGAGAAAGCAAAGTCCTGCACCATGTAAGGCTTTATAGGTGACTGCTGACATCTTAAATTACATCTGAAATGCCACTGGAAGCCAGTGTAGCTCATGAAGGGGAGGTGTTATGTGGTCATATTAAAATGCACCTAAAACTCCTTGTGCCAGTGCATTCTAGATCAATTGCAGTTTCCAAATGCTCTTCAAAGGCAACCCCATGTAGACTACATTGCAGGAATCCAGCCAGGAAATGAAAAGTCATGAGTCATGGAGTGCAGAACCCCCTGTTCCGGGAAGAAGAGCAGCTGACGCACAAGATGAAATGTAAGCCCCCAGGGTCATTGAGGATCCTCAGACTGTACATCAATTCTACATGGGGAATATTTATCCCATCCATAATAAAAGAATGAAAAAGTTTCAGATCAATAATATCTAAAATCCTAGGCCATTTGATCTTGTTAGGGTTGAAATAAAGCATGTTCTTCCATATCTATACTTCTCAACATCCAGATATTTGGAACAAAAATTGATGCCATCACTAGGGCAACCTAGAGCAGAAATCTTTGCATCATCTTTGTACCACAACCTAACCCCATGCCAACGGATGACATAACCCAGAAGTTTTAGGGAAATCTTAAATATGTAATTTCTTATATATCCTTTGAAGGGTATTCCCTCCTCTTTCCTTGTCTTTGGAAAATAATTTAGATTTATTGTTTTCTTTTTAAATAAGTTTGTTTAACTGTGCGAAGATTAGATGAAAAACTGATTTTTGTTGTGTGAAGCAACACACGATGTACATGGAATAGCTTTCTCTTCTTCTCCCACTCTAAATATCTTCCTGAATTCTCACACTGTGAAATGATATTTCCAGATTTTCTGATCGACCAAACTTGATTCCAGTACATGGAATAGCTTTCTCTTCTTCTCCCACTCTAAATATCTTCCTGAATTCTCACACTGTGAAATGATATTTCCAGATTTTCTGATCGACCAAACTTGATTCCAGAATTCATCTTATAAAGCCTTCTAGATTTTCCCTTGAATTGAGGAGGAGAGATGAATATCATGGTTGAGGCACCAGACTAGAAACCAGTAGTCTGTGACTTCTAATCCCACCTCAGACACAAATGCAGCTGGGTGTCTTGGGGACAAGGCACTCTTTCTCAGCCCTAGGAAGCAGGCAATATCAAATCACTTCTGAGAAACCTTGCCAAGAAAACTTCAGGGACTTGTCCAGGTAGCTATCAGGAGTTAACATGACTTGAAGGTATGTACATGTATGTGCACATGCACACACACAAACACACACGCATACGAGAATATTCAGTTTTGGATGTCAGCATTTTAAAGCCCTGCCTCTCGTGAAAAAAAGAAAGAAATGGCAGATAAGAATTTGTCAAATAATTTATCTTCACTTTCTTTAGTGAGGGTAGTATTCTATATTGACTGTTTACTCTTTTATGATCTGAATTGTGATGCCAGATGCCATCCAAGGATGCTGCAGCCACATTTCCTCCACTTTGATACTTATGATTTATCATAACTAATGGAGACAAACTGTTATGTTCTGTGCATGGGTGCTAAGGATGGTGAACACTGTTCACGAGCCAGTGAACAGTGAACTTCAAACTCTTTATTGACAGCTCAGCTCTATGGCCGCAATGGCCCCCTTTATATAGGCAAGCTCTTGAATATGTAACCAATAAAACACAGGGAGCGCTAGCTCCGTTAACCAATGGGAGAGGCTCGTTAATAGCCAATCAGATTATCCTGAACAGACCAATCCGATGTCGCTATTATCGGCCAATCAGAAGTGCAGGGCCAGAACCCTGCACTTTACTTCAAGCTCTTAATAATCTTTATTCAAGTATTTTTATTAATTCACAACACAAACAAAATAATTTGAGGTATAATACAGCAGAAATGCACAATATGAGACTTCAGGTCTTGAAAAGATTCTCATTGTCTCATATATCCCTTTATAATGTTAACAAAATAATATTTTTAATGTGCCTGAAGAGAAAAATATTAAAAACAAAGATGGCATCATAATTTATTGTTTAGATTAAATGTAAACAAATGTGTATATTAATTTATGTTCTGGATCTGGGTCATATAACACTTTGTTACTCAAAAGAGAGAGCCCTCTGTATGAACTAAATTAGAACAGAAAAAGTGAAAAAAAGAAAGGACATAAAAAGTAAAAGTGCAGTAAGAAACAAAAATAGAAGAAACTAGAAAAGAAAATGTAAAGAAATATATAAACACAAAAAGAAATGGCTTCTGATATTCTTCATGGTTTTAAGTAATTATATTTTAATCTCTCTATTTGAAGTTACACCTGACATTCTTTCTATAATTTATCCTTGTTAATCATCAAAACCATAAATCCCAAAACCATTTTTTTCATTTTATGTAAAAAGTTTTGCATGGTTGAATATTAAACTTTTAAAATCCATTTTATTAATATTTATATATTTGTCCAAGTTTTTAGGATGATAGAATGTCCATTCATACTGTTCATATTTCTAACATACATTTGAACTGGCTTCATAAATTCTACATAACTTTTCTGGCATCTTGTATCAATCATATATCATTTTATAAAAAGTCTTCTTTAAGATTATAGCATAAAATAAATTTCAATCCTTTTAACCACATAGTTTCCATTTGCTTTCCATATGTTGTAACCCAAATGCTTAGCCCATTTTATAATACATTATTTCACCTGTCCTTCCTCTGTTTTAAATTTCATGAAAAAAGCAAGCAAAATAAGTATATAATTGTAATTCAAATTCCATCTTGCTTTTCTTCAAGCAAGTTTTATTGGTCCAATAAATCCTTTTGTCCATTTTAAATCTTTCCTATAGTCTGAAAAAAATGATATACAGTAAAATCTTATATGTTACTGCAACCATTTAAGTAATGTGATAACTACATTGAGTTGGTCAGTTCTTACGACATTACCTCATCCTGGTGATAGAAACTTGGGACAGTCATTTCAAATTCCCATGGGCTGGAAAAAATTTCAGAAATATTGCTGTTTGACAAAGCTTTGATCAGATTACTGCTTCAATGCAGATTGTTGAAACAGGACATTAAATCTGGTGGATTCAAAACATTCAATTTTTCTAAATATTTTGCAGATTTGAATAATTTCCTCTACAGTGCATGGAAGAGGCTGAAAAATGTTGGTACTGACATTAATCCTTGCCCCAATGGTGTATTAACCATTAAGCAAACTAACCGCCTGTGTAGGGCACCACAAAAAACTATTATGTAGCCTAGGCTTGGCTTTGTTTGTACAGTATGTACAAAGGAGGGGGACACCAAAATTTGTCAGTGCTTAGGACACCAGTGAGCCTTAATTCACCATTGCCTAGCCCAAGAAACCAGCCAATAAATTTTATCAAATCATTAAAGTCTGCCTACTAGAATAACTTGAGTACTCCAACACTGGAGGGTTTTAAGAAGAAATTTGACAATAATTTGTCAGAAATTGCATAGGGTCTCTTGCCTGAGCAGTCTTTGGGGGCTGGACTAGAAGATCTTCAAGATCTCTTCCAACTCAGTTATTCTACTATTCTTTAGGAATGGGAAAAGTAATATCTGACTTCATTCACCTACTCTCATCTAATTTAGTGCAATGACTATAAGCTCTAACTTTACTCCCTCTTGCATTAATGAAAGAATATATTTCTGTGTTCAATCTGTTCATATTTTCTTCTTGGAAAGGAACTTAATGTTCAAAAATTACACACCAAAAGATCAAATAAATATTTTTTAAAAATGTTCCTTGCTACACTTCACTTTGCTTCTTTATTTCTGATTCTTAAGATACTTCTGATACTTTATTTCTGATACTGTATCATTAGTACAGTTCAGGAAAAAAAATATCCTGTATTATTGTTCTATTATTTTTCAGTTTGATGAAATAGAATTTGTTTATGAAGTTTCTTTGATGGGAGAAATGAATTTCATAGAATTGTCCTAGATGGAATGTAATAATGTTGCACTTTAGATATAAGGAAGCTAAGAGGTTCTTTTCTGTCATTATATAATATCTTCATTTTCACTGAATAATTCACATCTGGTTTAAAAGCCCCAAAAGTCTTTCTTGCAAATATACAGATACTAGAGCAGAGCTTAGGTGATTGATCTGTAAGTATCTTGGACAGAATACAGTGATTACTAGAAATCGGCATGGATTTGTGAACAACTATTGTCACATTAAACTTTTTTAATGCTTTGCTTAAGGAATATCCTTAGTAGCACAAAAGTGCTTTGTCAAAAGGCAACTGGACCTTCTTTGTTTTTGCTTGAAGATATTTATTTCACTTTTCATCCAAGAAGCTTCCTCAGTTCAGCACCTTTGGGACAACCATGACCTGAATGACTGAGAATTCCATAGAAACTTCATCAGTAGATTGTGGAAATAGATATAAAATAGCTTGACTTCAGAAAACTCTTTGATAGTTTTAAATAGCATTCCATAGCATTCTTATTGGCAAGCTAGTTAAGTACATCTAGAACAGGGATGTCAAACTCAAGGCCCATGCTCTGGATGCATTGCACACTGGCCATGCCCTTACCTGGTTTAGTGAAGGAGAAAAAAAAGTCATAATACATCATGTGACACTAACATGACGATGCAAGTTTGACATCCTTGATCTAGAAGGAATATTTATTGAGATGACAGACAGCTTGAAGACCATATTCATAAAGTACTCATCAGACTGAACTGAGATATTGATTGGAGTGCTACAGGATTTAGGGCTTGTGCACCTCAACATTTTCAAATATTTAGATGACACAAAACTGGGAAAGACAGCCAATAAACCAGTAAAAGAAACAATGATCTTGATAAGTTAGAAAACTGGGCTTAAAATAACAGAATTAAATTCAATAGAACCAAATGCTAGGGTTTTTTAAAATTATTATTTAGGAAATAAAAATGAAAGGAATATATAAAGGCCTGGCAATAATGAATGGGAAAAGGATTTGTGATTAGCTGATTCCAAGCTGAGTCAGCAAGGTGATGAGGTTGCCAAAAAACATCTATAAGTTCAGGCTATATCAATAAATATATAATTTCCATATTAAAGACAATATTTTTTTCCATTTTATGCATTGGTTAGACCCCACTTTGAATATTGTATATGGTTCTGGAAACCAGAACTTTAAGACTTTAAGAAAACTATTGGGAAACTAAAATAAGTAACCAAAAAAAGGCAGTAAGAATATTGAAAGAGTTGGATCCTATAAAATTAAACTGAAACAACTTACTGATTTCAGCTTTGAGAAAACAACTGAGAATGAATATGATATTTCTCAACTACCTAACGGGTCAACAATTCCAAATGATAGGACAGGGACAACTAAAGTCATGCAAAGATAGACTGCAGTTGAAAGCTAGAAAAATGTCCTCACCCATAAAATATCAAGAAGTGGGTTTCTCATTACTGAATATATGAAATAGAGGATGGGCAGGTGGGGGGTGGATTTGATGGCCTAAAATTAACAACCTTATCTCACTCTGATTTGATTCTCCTCTTTGAAATTTCTCCAGAGGTCTGCTGTGTCCTTGCTTTACATTCTACAATTAAATGTCAAGGGCATTTATCATGTGGCTACTTTGTCTATTTGGTCTTTTCAGTTTGAAATATGCAGGAAATCAAAATGTTTTCAGGGTGAATAAAAGACATGTCAGAAGACAATTCTGGTTTCAGCCTCGGCCACTCCTTTCAACAATGAAACAAGTTCAGAAATGTAACAATTTTCCAAGAAACTTTGAAATCTCTTATAAATAATGTAGAAAAAAAATCAGAAGCTTTTTTCTTTAATTATAAAATTGTAAGACAAGATTTCAGACTCTGTTGTAGCAGGATTTTCTCTCTCTTCCAAGTTCTACAGTTGTATAATAATTGCAAGAATTAATAGGTCTCTAGTCAAATATATATCTGTCTTCCTGCCACTGGATCTATCAGGACCTGTTTATTTCTGTCGATTTAGTTTAACTTTCTCCAAGAGAAATATATGGTTTTCTTCAAATGCTGTTCTTGGGTTCAGACAGATGGCCATCTTGATTATGTGACAGTTCTGACTAAGATCCATGCCGTGCTGTCATGTCTGACTAAGCACATGGTAAATATAACTGTTTTGAAGTTCTTCGTTTTAGAAAAGTCTGTTATGATTATACCTCTTAGTTCTGTTACTCTTCATTATGTACAAATGCTTCATCTGAAGAGAACAGCCTTCAGAGGGCAGTTGCTTTTAGGTTATGGTATGCTGAACATAACACAAATGAGAGTAGGAGAGAAAAAGAAGAAAATGTACAACTAATTGTATTGCTGTAAACTCTTGTCAGATCAAAGTTAGAGGGTGTTGCCCTTAGGAAAAGGATACAGCTAGCAAATGGTGGAGTTTGCAGAAGAACTGCTTGAAAAATAGTGTGAAACAAGCAAATGTCAGATTGTGTATCTTGCAAATGTCTAACACAGAAAAGTTTTATGAAGAAAGGAAGTGGCAAAGGAAAAAAAAATAGGTGGAATGTATTTGGAAAGGAAAAGTAGTGCTTTGAAGTTCAAATTTTACCAGATTAATTTAAAGAAAAAAAACAAACCCTAATTCACAGTCAGGAAAAAAAAACTTTCAACATGAGCAAGTATCTTTCTCAGTCTGAAATCAAAAATCAGAAAATAAGTTTTTGTGTGAGCAAAACTCAACATTAACTGACCAGCAAAGATGTGGATAAAAGAAAAGATGAAATGAAGTTTTCTCAGCATGAGTCAGATCCATACAACTCCCATTTTCTATTCTTCCTGGCAGTATTTCAGAGGACTCTTTCTCACTTGTGGGAATCAAAGAGTAGCCTGCAACCTTGGTAATGTTTGATGGCTTGAGAGCACTCTTTCTACCTTTTAACATCTTTCATCCTTGCTTTTATCTGAGTGTCATACAATATTAATATTGTTTTAACTATGTCTTTATATGATTTTTTAATCCGTGAACTGTCCAAAATTACTTATATAGTGAGATGAGTAGTACCTAAATTTAATAAAGAAATATGTACAATTAAATAAGTATGTTATCACCTTCTAATGCAAAGCATTTGTCCTTCCACTAAGTTTCTTCAACTGATTCTTGTTTACCTGGTTGCTAAACTTAACACATAGGCTGCTCTTCAGGACTGTTTTAAGAAAGATTGAAGTAGAAGCTTCAACATTTGTTGACCCTTAGATAAAACCTTATCAGATTAATATTTTGAAGAGCTTTCAAGCTTTTTGTATGAAAAGTAACCTTAGACCTGAAAAGTGAATTTTAATACCTTTTTAAGTTTACTTGCTACAATCGGTACAATTTGTTCCATTGGGGAAAATCCTTGACAATGTTTTCCTTTCTTTTATAAATTTCTAGCTCTGTTTTTTCAATTATCCTCTTCCACAGTTCTGACATATTAGTTCACAAATCATCTGAGCTATAAGATAATCTGTTGCTTTTTGGCTTAGTAGGTTGTGTGAATGTATTCCTTATATTCTTGCAGACTAGGCTAGAATCTGATCTTATTTCATTACATTGAAACACATATAGTCCCAAGCGTATGAACATTGAGCTAAGTTTTTAATGTTTATTTTCTCAAGCTGAAAGCTTTTTCTCAACAGGAAATAAATTCCATATTCTTCAGAAATGAGATCTCATCATCTAAATGCATTGTCTTTTGTATATGATCCTGTGATCCTATACAGAATTACTTGGAAGCAAATGCCACTGGACACTCCAAATTTTAATTCTAAATGCACAAGCCTATGATTTAAGTTTGGATCAACCACTATATTTGCTCAAAGTATGAGGTAACACATCCTCTAAAAGGCTCCTTGTGAACATCTCAAAGGAACTTGTAACATTAACTGAGAGCATATGTGTCTATGCACAGAAGACATTGCTATAGCATTGCTGCCAAAGTTGGTTGTGAAGTGATTCCAAACTGGTTATCACAAGCTGAGGAATGTAATCTTCATGGAAAACATTAATATTATTTTGGCCTCCTTACAGATTATCTGAAAGTTACTTGCTCTGGGGACTGGGAGAAAAAAGTCCTGTAAAAAGTCAAATGTACTTGGATTATTTATGTTTGTATCTTCTAGATATGTTTGACCAAAGCACTCAACTTTCCCCAGCAGTAACTTACATTACCTGAGATTATTGGAGTTGTAGTCCATTACATCTAGGGCAGAGCTGTCAAACTCCCTACCCATGGGCCAGATGCATCATGCCCACACCCGGTTTAGTGAAGGTGGGGAAAGTCCTGATATGTTACATTATGCTGCTGTGACGATGTGAGTTTATACCCCTAATCTAGGGATACCAGTTTTGAGAAAGCTATGTTTAGCTTTCTCTACTCTCAGATATCTCATCCACACTATCTTTTTAAGGCTACAAATTTTGCTTTACTCAAGAAATCTTCTCTATTAGTTGCTATGCATACATCTCCCTTTTAGGAAGGTATCGCATTGTCTTCTTTATTTTCTGAAGTTTTTGAATAGTTAAAATTACTACAATGGCTGTATTTTGAAATGACAACAAATATTCAAGTTCTGGTTAGGTCTTATCTGATGCTAGCAAACATGTTCAAAATGGAAGGAGAGGGGGAAAATCTCTGACCCTTATGCTTAAATTAAGCCATAAATGGAAAAAACAGCATGCTGACAAATTTGTTTTTCTAACCTTTACATGCTGATAAGCATTTTGTATTTTCTAAAGAGATTAAATCAGAAAGAATATGAATGAATATTCCATTTAATATTTTCTGTTCATTGGGAAATTGGCAAATCTACCAGGAGGAATGGCTGCCTCAAATGGAAAATGTCATTTGTTAAAAAGGTCTATGCCACAAAATGCTGACAGCATTAGTCTGAATCTAAATGTACTATTTCCACAGATATAGAGTATTTTACTAACTCCTTGAGTTTTATCAATGCTGAACCTTATTTAAAATTTCAGAAAAAGATAAATTATTTGTAAACATGCCATCATTTAAATTGGAGTAGTTAAAAAGCAAGACATTTGGAACATCTTTTATTTACCTAATAAATGTAAAATCATTGATTTTCCTCCACCCCCTTATTTATAGATAATTATGTTGAGATTAATGGCAGAAATAGAAAATGTGGAATTACTTCATTCCTTTAACTGAATTTTGGCCTAATTTCACAGCCTTCTGTTTATTGGCTGTCCATCTCTTTGCCAAGTTAGTCTCACTTCCTGGCTTGATCTGGTCCAGATCATCTGCGTGTTCTTTCCAGTAAATTTTGTGTATTTCCTGTCCCAATGATTACTGGTTCTTAATTGTTTCTGTATTTATACATTCTACTAAGCTATAATAAGCTTATGTGTTCAAAGAATTCAGCCAATTGTAGCTTATTCGGTAATTAATAATTAAACAAAATATGGTGTAGCAGAATTTGTGAAACCAGTCTGTAGAACTATTTAGTTTTGCCTCTATTAGATTCAGTTTCCAGTAGAACATGAAGCTGAGCTGTTGTTTCATTCTGATTTTTCTTTTTTAGACTCAGTCTTATTTACATACTTGATTTCCACCATTAATGGTCCAGGTGATCCATTATAGAATTTGTAGGAAAGATTATTTTCCCAGCAAAAAAAAGGTAGGATACTTCAGATTAAGTGGATCTGAGCCAGCAAAAAAGGAAGTGTTGATTAATTCTTTTCTTCTAAGTTGTTTATCCACTCAAGGTTGCCTTCTTGGAAACTATTTCCTATACCAAAGAAAAAGGATATGTAATTGTCTGTTGCTCTATGGGAATAAAGTACTGAGACAAAGATTTTGAGTAGGTTGACAAAATGTACTATATGCTACAACTCCTTAATTTGGAGATTGGTTCATCTAAATATAGATTTATCTCCATTATCTGTTTATTATGATTATTAAATAGTTGCATGTGTGCATATTTTCTTTTTTTTTTCTTTTTACAGTCCCTTTTTCAAATAGAGGCGATTCCAGTCCCACTGATACTTCACAAGAGAAATGTGAAAGCAAAATACTGTTCAGTAAAATAATGTCAGTGGAATCACAAATTAGTTGAATATAATTCTTTAATTCTTTAATCCTTTTTTTTTTTTTTTATTGCCACATTTTTCTTTGATGCCATGCCAGATTTTATGGAAGTTTTGAGGAATGACCTGCTTGAACAATTTTCCAAATACTGCTTCTCTAGAAAATTGCTACTGCTAATCTGTCTAAAAAAGTGACAGAGTCTTAGATTAGCATTTGCCCTGATTAAATCTCTAGCTAGTGGATTTCAACTCATTGGACAACACAGTTTCTATGTACATTTAGTTGAGAGTAAATCTCATTGAACCTCTTGGAGTTTATTTTTTATAAAAGTTTATAGATTGCCTCTTATTTGCAAGAACAAAAATGTCTTCCAATTCAAGGCAGGGTCAAAATTATCTATCCTCCTAACCATATCCATGGACTCCAAATCCATTGGCAATCTCAATTTTTCTCTCAGAATTCATGGGAACCTAACCTTAACCTAAGTGTATTTTCAGAGAATGTAATCCAATTTGGGTACAATCCACCTAGGGTTAAAGATAAGACCTGAAGAATTTAAAGAGGAAAATGGACATTGCCAATGGATTTGGAACACTTCGATATGTTTAGGAGAGTACAATACTTTTCGTGTATGTCTTATCTAGGTTTTCTAAATCCACTAAGGCAGGGGTAGGGAAATTTGGCTCTTATGGACTTCAACTCCCAGAATTCCCAAGTGAGCCATAAAAGGTTCCCATCCTGGTTTTTCAGTTGTGGGGGAAATCACTTTTTGACTTGAATGGGACTGTTTAATATACAAAAGAATAGGGCTTACATTTGTATATTAAACACTCCCAAAGGCACTGTTTAATATACAAATGTAAGACATGTTCTTCATATGTCCTATTATTTATATGTACTACATTTGTATATTAAACAGTATTCAAGTCAAAAACTAATTTCCCCACAACTGAAAAACCAGTAGGCCAGGGATGGGGAAACTTTTATGGCTCACTCAGGAATTCTGGGAGTTGAAGTCCATAAGTGATAAAAGAGCCAAGTTTCCCTACCCCTGCACTAAGGGTTGGGGTTAGGTCTATGTGAAATAATACAGGAAAATGGACATCACCAATTGATTTCCATCCCTTGGGTATGGTTAGGAGCAGTCATATATTTTTAGTGTGCCTAATCTATGTTTCCTGAGAAAATACCCAGAAAAATCCCATTAGGCTAAAATTCACATGGGATTAGGGTTAGGTCTCCATAAATTCAGAGAGAAATGGAGATCACCAATGGAATAGGAGCCCATGGATATGTGCGTTTTTTTCGAGCCTGCCTTATCTCCCTACCCAGAGAAATTACATGGAAAAAATTATTTTGCAGAAGATCCACTTAAGGCCTATGTGGAGTTTCCATGTTTTTCATTTTCCCATGTCTTTCCTACAAAACCTAGACAAGACAGGCTCGAAAAGTAAGCATGCCCCTAAACATGCCCATGGACTCCGAATCCATTAGCAATCTCCTTTTTTTCTCAGAATTCATGGGCCACCTAACCATAACCCTGAATGGATTTTCTACTAATGCAATCCAAATTGGGTAAAAACCATCTGTTGATTGGTATGGCTAGGAGTGTGCATATTTTTCAAGTCTGCCTCATCTAAATTTCCTGGGAAAGACATCAGAAAATGAAATACGTGGAAAGTCCACATAGGCCCAAAGTGGATCTTCCGCAAAATGGATTTTCCCATTTAGTTTCTCCAGCTAGGGAGAAAAGGCAGGCTCGAAAAGAACGCACTCTCCTAATCATACCCAGGGGTCCGATTCCATTGATGATGTCCATTTTTCTCTCCCTAACCCTAACCTTAAGAGGATTTTACACAAATAGGTTTTTCCATGTATTTTGCAAGGAAACCTAGATAAAGCAGGTGCAAAAAGCATGCATGCTCCTAACCATGCTTTTTGGTGCCAAACCATTGGCAATTTCCATTTTTCTTTCTAAATTCTTGAGGACCTAAACCTAACCCTAAGTGGATTTTACACAAATTGCATGTTCCCATGTATTTTGCCAGGAAACGTAGTTTAGGCACACTGAGAAAGTATGCCTGCTCCTAATCATACCCATGGTGTCTGATTCCATTGATGGTGTCCATTTTCCTATATGAATTCATGGGGACCTAACCCTGACCCTAAGTGTATTTTATCTGAATGGGATTTTTCCATGAGTTTTACTATACATAAAGAAGGCTAAAAATGCTTGACATTGATAAGCACAATACTTATTCCATCTAAATGACATTGAAGAGGCTTAAATTGATTTCAATAGCAATTCTTAGCAGCTCTCAGCTGGGTTCAGGGAGCTGGGTTAGAAATGGAAGATGGTAGTTGTGATAGGCTATTATACATGCATATGATATTGAGGGGAATGATATGTTTCTGCTGCCATGACAGCTATCTTGGCATTTTTGACTCCTGAGGCATGGATATTGGTTGTGTACCTTAATCTTAATCTTGCTTAATTAATAGCAAGAGTAAAATTTTGAGTCAATTGATTCAATTGAATTGAATACATCAACTTTCTGAGGAAAACAGTGAATTTAAATATGCTTATCATTACGTAGATTCCTCTAAATTAACAGTATAGATGTTGATCTTTGTTGTTACACCAAAGAGAGAATGTTGTCATGAGAATGACAACAAACTTCCTAGATTGAGAATACACATAATTTTATGCCAAGTGGAATCAGTGCTGGGGAACAAATGGCTTCTGTCATGTAAAAGCAAAGACAAATATTCCAATCCTTCCCTGACCTGATAGAAAAAAACAACAAGCCTGTTCTTTTAAAATCAGAGATAGACCTATGGGGATATGTAGAAAGGAATTACTGTGCATGAACCAGGAAAAAGTAGGTGATACCATGACAAATGGTTAGAATTACTGCACATTCTGTGGGAGGTCCGGGGGGGAGGGTAATCAGAGGATTTTGCTCCATGAACCCAATTATGTCTAATAAATACATTTGCTGTATTACATCTTAATTTATTTTATTTACTGTATTTGAGTCCAATATTATTTATATCTCCATAGAGCCACAGTGCCTGTAAATACTCAAGCTTTTAAAGTATACAGTTATTGATTATTTTTATTGATTGATTTCATATCATGCTACAGTCTTGTGACTTACAGCAATGCACATGATATGCAAAAGAATTAAAATATCCATGGCATGATTAAAACAACAAGAATAAACTCAATATAAAACTAACTAACATACATTGTAACAATAAAATTAACAAATACTTTTTTATGTAAAAAATGGAACAGGAGGTATGCATCTCTAGAAAAGTTCAAAACCTGAAAGCCAAAGCAATGAAAGAGGGCTAGCCTGATCTCCATTAGATCATCCCACACATTTTAGCTCTGGCTTCCATTAACATTGGGCAGTGTGTGGGTACATTTTAAGAAGTCTTTCCCTCAAAGTTCTATACATGTTGGGGAAGATGGTTTTGCAGAGATCTGTAAAGGGCTTTATAAGTTAAAACCAGCATTTTAAATACATTGGGTTGGACATGATCTTTCTTTCAAAGATCATGCATTTTCCTTGGAAATTCATTAAACTCAGTGAAACTCTGAGACATTATTATACATCAATCAATTTTGTCATCTTTAAGTTTAGCTAATTTGCTTCTGGAGTTGTAAGGTAAATTTGAAGTTGTTTTATGGGTTTAGCCCTGATTGCTATTAAACAGTATAAATTTCTTAGTGTTGTTACCAAGTGAGTGCTAATAAACAATAATTTATATGAAAATGAGCTTGCATTTTATATTATCTGCTTCTACAGAATGCTGCCTGTACACTCTGCAGTTGAAAGATTTTTCAGTAATAGTGTATGGATATCAACACAGTCCTTTGCCTCTATTGACTGATGTTTTTATAAATGTTTTAATTATTATATCTATTGGCTTCCTCAACATTCCTTCATTAAATAAATGTGACTTTTTAACAGCAGCTAGAGTGACATTGATATTGGACTTGAACTATTTTTCCTCAGATTCCATTCTGCTCATCTTTACATAATATAATGTTTTAATTTATTTTATTTTTTGATCAATAAGAGTTTTGGAGAAGAAACTCGTTGCTTTTTCTACTATAATAAGTTCATTTTCAGTATGTAAGATATTCTTGATTAATTTGGAAAAACCCATACAATTTTATTTCTGTGTATTCCAGTATTGAAAATATTTTCATGCTTAGAAATTATAGTTTAAGAAATGGTATTTGCTTATTGTCAGCCAAGCCTGATTATGCTTATTATGTGTTGATGAAAAGAAGGTTGGAAAATATATTTACAATAATGGTGCTTCCCAAGTTTATATTTGAAAGAAAACAGTGGTTTTGGTGTGATGACTCTTCCCTGTCCTGCTGTGATACATATCTTCCTGCTATGATGGGATTTGTTGTAGCCTGCAGATGTGATGCCATTTCCAGCAGGATTGTCTTAATATAATCTAAGTGGAAAGTCTGAAAATTTTGAATTTTTGAATCCATAAGTGTTTCAAGGATCTAGAATGAGTAGCTTTGTTAGATTTACATTTTGGAATTTAACAGCAGTAAGTATCTAAATGTTAACCTTATATTATTTGCTTACCTGTCTTATGAGTCATGATGGCACGTTGTTAGACTACAGTACTGCAGGCTACTTCTGCTGATTGCTGGCTGCCTGAAGTTTGGAAGTTCAAGACTCACCAATTCAAGATTGACTCAGCCTTCCATCCTTCCAAGGTTGGTAAAATGATGATCCATATTTTCTAAACCACTTAGAGTGGGCTGTATTGCATTGTGAAGTGGTATATACTGTAAGTCTAAGTGCTATTGCTATGTACAGATAACCAAAATATTTGGTTGTGCTGCCACATACATGATTTATTTTGTTACCCTTAAAATCAGCCTTCTAACACATCCTGGTGAATTAAAGAAAAAGATGTTGGGAATTGCAATCTTGGATAGACAAAACAAACATTGTTTATAGTTAACAACAAAGTTCTCTAGAAAAACTGTATATAAGTGATAAATTAAATACAATTTTCTGTAATGGGGTTGTGATATATTTATTTAAGTATAAAAAGTACTGGAAAAAGGTACAGTGTTACTCTACTACTTCTATCTGAAATTTCCTTTATTAAATGTGATATGAATAACACATCACATTTAATAAAGTAATTTTATTTACACAGATAAAGACATGTAGCATTGATAAAGCATATTTCCATGAAAAATTACTTTCTTCGTGGGAAAGGGAAGAATTACTTTCAGTACTCCATTGCTAAATCATATTGCTAAGTATTTTAAATAAATAAATTTGATGCAGAATTTGAAAATATTGGTGCAAAACAATAAAAATGATCTGGTCTTTATTCATAACAATTCCCCTTTGGTTGGATTATTTTAAAAGAAAAGAAAATTGTTTGCAAAATATTTTTCACCAGAGTACAGAATTTTGGTAAAAATATTGAAGAAAAGTAAAGTTCTTATGCTTATTTAGAAGGTGGTCAATGGTGTATATACTATATCTTATAGATGTAGTATGTATGTATCTTATGCATATATAAGATACATATTTTTTTCTAATTTCCAAAATTAAAATAGGAGGACACTCCTATGCCTGTTAGGTTTTTTTCTTCTTTGTCTGAGAAAGGCAGATAGTTGTTATACAAAAATTTCCAATAAAGTACTAGGTAGTACTTTTTTGTCTGCAGTAACATTTAAGTGCAGTCTAACATTCTATACTCTGCATTTCTTCTGCAATAGAAATGTAGAAGAAAAAAAATATGTACCCTGAATATATGATGGTAACAGAGATCTCTTTTATACAAGAAAAAACACTTTTTTTTTTATTTCAGTCCAACGTTAATTTATCTGCCTTTTGCACCAAGTCAGAGTTGATGGATGTAGACTTTAATCATTAATCTGCTCATTCTTACTTTATGGCTAGTTGTTAAAGCTTATATTTAACTGCATTTTTTCCTCTCAGTGATGGATTTATCTGTATAGTGTATCTTGCCAAATATATATTCTTTTCTGTTTGGACTGACTGGTATTTGGCTGCATTTAGATAAGCTGTTTTCATAAACTGACTCTTTTTAATTTGCAATACATTATCACTCCCACTGATTGATTGATTGGTTGATATATATATATATATGTGTGTGTGTGTGAGAGAGAGAGACATTATTTATATCTATTCCTCAGGCCTTTCAAAAAAAATGAATTTGTCAGTGCTTACTTCAGTGACAACTGATCCCTTACTAAGATGCATAAATATGCAGTGATAATCAATGTGTGCCACAGTAGCAAATAGGCTAGATGGAAAGATGGTTGCTAATTATGGGAATTAACCTTTAGTACTAATAAAGGTTAAAGCTAAGTTGAATCATCAGAAAATGTTTTCTATTCTGCAGAGTTGAATGCTCCTTGGAGCTTTGGAAGAAACATTCACAAAATCATTCAGTTTGATTCATTATCCCATAATTCATTTTAACCATCCATTTTCACAGAGAGAACAGGTAATACACCTCCAAAATAGAATTAGATAGCAATCTTAAATGGAATGAGACTTATTTCTGAGTAGAACTGTATAATATTGTCCTGTTAGACTTAGCTTTAGCCAACATGTTGCCTGAGATATATACTAGCTTCATACATCATTATGGCTTCACAAATCATGTAGTTTGTTTTGGCTAGGTCATATAAGTTATAATTTCTCAGGTAATCAATTGTGGCTTGAACAAACAATGGTTAACTGCAAGATACTCAGTTCAATATATCTTCTATTTGTAGCATAAGAATAAGAGTGGTTTGCCTAATTTAGTAACCATAGATCCATTGAAAAATGCCATTCTCCACCATGAAACTCAGGTACAGCACAATCAGGAAATAACTTGTTATAAAGCCAAATAATTTAATCCTTAAGAGATAAGTATTATGATTTAAGTATGTCTACATTGTGGTAATTTTCAAAACTATATAATATAATCAGTAAATTTACCTAACCAACCAATGCTAAATATGTGTGAGAAAAATTGGGTTAGTTATCTTTTTTTTTTTGGCTAATATTGCATAAAATCCTGATTTCATGTTTTATCATATATCTCAAAGGCCAGATTTTGAGATGATGATGATAATAATAATAATAATAATAATAATAATAATAATAATAATAATAATAATAATAACAACAACAACAACAACAACAACAACAACAACAATAATAATGTACTGTGCCTAAAGACCTAGGCAAGCACTTAAAAAAAATTGCCGCTGACAAGATCACCATTGGTCAGCTGCAAAGAAGCGGATGAAACTATTGATCACATACTGAGCTGTTGCAAGACAATAGCTCAAACTGACTACAAACAACGTCACAATGCAGTTGCTCAGAAGGTCCACTGGAATTTATGTCACAACTACATCTGCCTGTAGCAAAGAACAGGTGGGATCATAAGCCTGAAAAAGTGGTTGAAAATGAGCATGCAAAACTACTGTGAGATTTCTGAATACAGACTGACAAAGTTTTGGAACACAATACCCCAGATATCATGATTGTAGAGAAGAAAAAAGTATGGATCATCGACATTGCTATACCTGGTGACAGCAGAATCGATGAGAAACAACTTGAAAAAGTCACCAGGTATCAGGACTTGAGAATCAAATTGCAGAGACTCTGGCATAAACCAGTGCAGGTGGTTCCAGTGGTAATTGGCACACTGGGTGCGGTGCCTAGAGACCTAGGCAAGCACTTAAAAACAATTGGCGCTGACAAAATCACCATTGGTCAGCTGCAGAAGGCCACCTTACTGGGATCTGCTCGAATAATCCGCCGATACATCACACAGTCCTAAACACTTGGGAAGTGTTTGACTAGTGATTTGTGATACAAAACCCAGCATGGTTATCTCGTTTGCTGTGTATACTGTCATATTTGTGAATAATAATAATAATAATAATAATAATAATAATAATAATAATAATAATAATAATAATAATAATAATAATATAATATTTGGTATTTTATCAACTATTCAGTCCTTCCCAAGGACCTGAGATGGACAAATGGTATGATCGCAGGATGTAAGCTGTTTCATGTAACTACATAGCCAAAAAGGCATTAAGAGTTGTTAACCTAATCCTACATAGCTTTTTCTCTGGTAATATCACACTACTAACTAGAGCATACAAAACATTTGCTACACCAAGACTTGAATACAACTCATCAGTCTGGAACCCGCATTACATATCTGATACTAACACAGTTGAGAAAGTCCAGAAATATTTCACAAGAAGAGTTCTCCACTCCTCTACTCATTGCAGAATAACTTATGCCACCAGACTTGAAATTCTAGACCTAGAAAATCTAGAACTACACTGGCTTCGGTCTGATCTAAGTATAGTATATAAAATCATACATTGCAATGTCCTACCTGTCAATGAATATTTCAGTTTCAACCATAACAAAACCACACCAAACTTGATTGTAGGAAATACGACTTCAGTAACAGAGTGGTCAACGTCTGGAATACTCTACCTGACTCTGTGGTTTCTTCCCCCAACCCCAAAAACTTTAACTTTAGACTGTCTACTGTTGATTTCACCACTTTCCTAAGAGATCTGCAGGGGGCATGCATAAGTGCACCAATGTGCCCACTGTGCCTGTCCTACTGTTTCTTTTTCTTTTTTAAAAAACAAATTTTATTCAGTTTTTCACATTAAAAACAAAAATCTCTTTTTAGTGGACAACATATTCTGGGTCATCACCTTTACATACAAATATGACAGCAATTATACATTCATATATGCATACTTAATTCTATTATTACCTTTTCCATTTCAAATTTTCAGTAAGGAGAGAAACAAACACATTAATTCTAGCATCTTTCATTAATCTCAATCAAAACATCTTTTTGTTTCATTTCAATTATTTCAAATATAATTCTTTAATATTTATTTTAAAAATAAAAATAAATAATATGTGTTTGCCTAATAATAATAATAATAATAATAATAATAATAATAATAATAATAATAAAGTTACCAATGTCTTTCCTTGCTTTTAATAGTCTATATTAACTTATTAATTTAGTTGGTTCTTTAGTCTGTCATATGGCCTTTCCATCATTAAAATATATATATATAGGTTTCCCCCCTTTTACTGCTTTGAGTGTGACACCTCAATGATTAAAATACACCTTTATTCCCTCATCTTGATTCCCAATAAACCATTATTTTTAAGAAGTTACAATAATAATCATTACATCTTTTCATTTGGATTCCGCAGCATATTTTCCTTGCTTGATTTTTAATAAGAGTTATCAGTATCTATATTACCCTATTTTCCAAATATTTTTAATTGCAGAAATATTCTTATTACCCCTTGTCACCCTGCAGAATCCCCTTTTTAATTCATCAACCATTATCTCTGAAAAAAACAATTTCTTTTCAATATTTTACTATTTCCGTATTTCTTTATTTCATGCACCTGTTTCTTACTGCTTCTCCTCCCCTCTTTTCCCCATATCTTTTCTCATTCCAATTTATATCCCTCTCTTTCTTGATATCTTCCTTTCCCCTTTTCTGTTGGGTCTTTCTGCCTTTCCTGACTTCACAGGTATTCCCCCTTTTGACTGCCTTCTTAAATTTCAATTTTTAACCTTCCTTCTTTCCCCATTTCTTTGTAGTGTTCTTTGTGTTAATTGTCTATTTAAAATGTCTTCTTCTTGAATTGACTCCTCCTCCTCTGAAGCACTTTCTTCTTGTTCTTTGATCGCCATTTCCATTTTTTCTAACACAGAGCAAAGTGATTCACCTCTTTCCTGTAGTAATTCTCTCATATTTTTAAGTTCCATTTTTAATTCCTGAAGAGATATCATTACACACTATTATGTTTTATGATACACAAAAGAACCACTTTTACTTTCCTTCTTTCTTCTTTCAGTTTTCTAAATTTCTAATTTTCTCAATCATTCCAGCCCAGGGTCTATACCAAAAACATCAATCAATCCCACAGTCAGTCTTTCCTTGCTTTTTCTTTACTCTAGTTCTGCTTTCACTTTCTAGGATTCTTACTTTGTTTCAATATTTCTGTAATGTTATATCCACATAAGTTCATTCAGAAACAGGATGCTTTCCCTTTTGTTTGAGCTCAAGTTTTTGTCAAAAGGTGGCACTATCCATTATACAAAGTCTTCACCTTTCCCCCCTTTTTTTTATTTAGGGTTTTTTGAACCTCGATATTCCAACACAGTCCAGTCTCTAATTTGTAAACTTTATTATTATTATTATTTGACAATCTTAAGTCTGGCTTTATTTTATGCCTGTTTATTGCCAAAATATTTTAGTCTAATTTAGTTAAATTTTTAGTTCCAGCTTCTTCCTTTCCCAGTTCAAAGCCCCACTTAGCTATCAAAAATATTTTCTTATTTTTTTTCCTGTCCCTTTGTAATTTCACCGCTCACTTTTCTTTTCTTAAAAATTCCATGTTACCTTAATCCCGGGGTACTTTTGTTTAGTTGTATTGCCCAGTTGTCCTGGTTCACATGTTATCCACCTCTTTCTTCCCTCCTGCACAAATCTTAATCCAGCTGAGTCCTCCTCTTTGGGGTGGCCATTTTAAACCACTGCTGCAGTCGTCTTCGGGCGGAAAAAGACCAAGCCCAGGGGGGGGAGATGCGTCTCCCCTCAACCTGGCTTGCGGCTTCCCCTTAGTGCACCACCCCTCCAAGGCAGCTTCAGCCCCTAATTGTAATGATCGGGGCTCTCCAGCAAAAGAGCACAGACCATAGCAACAGAGAGTCGCGATCTACAGTCCATCAGTGAGGAGGCTCCGCCTTCTTCCCCCCATTTTTATTTTTCTTATATGTATCCATTTCATGTATTCATAATTATGTTTATACTTATACCTATTATCTTGTAAGCAATTGACAAATCAAATCAAATAATAAATAAATAAAAAGCCATTTATTTTATACAAATTCTGGGGTTCTATAACATCAGAAATGAACAGAAAAAAAGCCTGTACTACTTCAACTTTTTATTGATTTTTCAATAAAAAGTAATATCCAACTCTTAAACAGAGATAGATCTGTTTATTAAGCAGACTGTAGTAATTGTAAATGACAGACATGGAGAAAATAATAGTGGCAATTGAAGCTCTGTTTCTCCTGAACCTAACAACTATAAGTCTCTGCTAGAGGACAGATCTTGCTGTACCACCATCCTGATTTGAATATCAAGCTGGACTCTATTAGCTTTGAAATAATTCCTTATCACTATCCATAAGTAATTTTCAAGTCCTTTGCATAAACTCAGATATATATCCACACCTGCACTGATTTGTAACTTGGGTTACCAGGTTCACTTTGTAAAATAAATATAAAACAATGAAAAATTAGCATTGGGAAAAGAAAGACAACTAAAGATATATCATTCTGCAAGATTTTCAGTAAGTACAATGGTTATGATTTGATCTTTTTCTCCTCGATTACAGATACAATTCAGGCATCACTGCTCGTGGTTACTAGAGAAATGGCTTCTTTTCATCTCTGTACAGAAATAGGTCTATCTGGAAATGGATGTGACAAATCATGTCTCTTTTTCCAGTGTATCTTGCCTGAATAGTTAAAAGTTAGCTAGACACTGATGGCCTTGCTTGTGCAAAAAAGCAACTCATATATTTGTATAGCATTTTTAGCAATTTTATTACTATTTATGTTTATGAATGTTACCTTATAAACATTTTACCTTTTTAGCATGAAGATTATAACCTGGTTCCTGCTGATTTATGTGTAGAAACATGATATGAAAGAGCTTAGTGTATCTTCCTGCCAGAACTGACTTGTCACCAAGTTTTAATGGTATGATGTCAGCAGTTCTGAAGCCTCCAAAGTTTGGGAAAGTGGAAGAGAAGTATTACATGGAATTTGCAGCCATACATTATGTATCTCTATTTTAAAACAAAACTTATGGTTGCCAGCCTTTAAGCATTAATCTTGTTACTACCTCTAAAACAAGTTGTGGTATCAAGTAACTACTGTTATTGTTTTTTAAAATGTGGCTGTGTTATGATATTGAAAAATAATACTGGTGGTCAAATAAAAGTAACTTGCCCTTAGTACCAAGCAAAAATGTTACAAATAAAAATGTAACAGACAACATCCCCTAATACTCAATTCTATTGAGGGCTGCTTCAGGGCTATGGTTGACCTTGGGAGGCCAGGGGGGAGGGATTGACTGGGAAGGTGTGGCCAACTGGCTGGGCATGGTCAGCTTGACACTGTTCTCCAAACTGCTGGCATGTTTCCTCTTCACTTTGGATATTCCAGGATGAAGTAATGTTGGTTTGATGTTTCCTCTTTGCATTGGGTAGACTGGGCTGAAGTGACATGGGCCAGTCCCTTATATTTTCCAGGACAGCCCCATGGGCCAGATCCAGCCACATTATGGGGTGGATCCGGCCCTTGTGTTTGACACCCCAGTCCTAATATCACCATATAGATTGGTGACTAGTTACATTTAAGATCTGTCTGAAATCTACTTCTCTTTTTCAGATCTTCTTTCTGAAGCACAATAATATTGATATCAATATAAAATACATCTTAATATTATGTAATTATTCTACAACTTCTCTGAACATTTTATTTCTGCCATTTTATCATTTTTATTTTTCTCCTTTTTATGTTTTATTTTTATTTTGAGAGAAAAATCTGCCTGAGGTGAAGCATGTATTGAAATAAATATCTTCAAGAAACTAATATCTTCAAGAATTTGGTCTGTGTTTTCTTAAGGATGGGCTTTCACATAGCTAGCATATTTATAACAATAACACAGTGACATCCTGGAACATACAGTATTTATTTACTTAGGTAGAAACCACCTTCATTCTAGCTGTTATTAAAAATATTACTTCTTAAAGACATTCTTTGTAAATCTGTACTTGCATTTTTCAGGCACAAGTAACAACTCTTTCTTTATAGTGCAATATTCTTGTGTAGCAGAAACAATTGCATTGCTGACAATCCTTAAAGGATGACAAGAAAATGAGCTTTTTAATGTATTAATATATGTTGCTGAATCAAAATAGATTGCCAAAACTAGATTTAAAATTTACTTATTGCACCAATACATTTTATTCTATTTTTTCATTCTATGGGTTCAAAATTAAATTTCAGAAAATCCAGAAGAAATTCCCAGGATCAGTATATTTAATCACTAATCTAAAGCACTTTTTTGAAAATGGCAAAAGCACTTTATGTCTAAAACAATAAAGCAGAAAAGCTCTGACTTCAGAATCATTCGCTATCAAGATGTTCAGTTAAGATTGGTTGATAACTCTAGTTATTCCAATTTCCTTAATCCATATTTACTTAGAAATTATAATATTTTCTTCAAACTTTATTGTCCACTGTCTCCAAATTCTTCTTCCTTGGTCCACTTTCTTGTTTAGATTCTTACCTTAGCTTCCCTCATTGTTTTCCTTCCATTCTAGGAATTATTCTTAATTTTCATTCTTCTAGTGTGAATTTTCATCCAGCTGTTTGGAAAGTTTTCCTTCTTGAAACTATATAACAAACATCTCATATGGAAAAACATGGTGTTCTAACCCAGCTTGGATAGGATTGGTCGCGTCAGGTAGCACTCATGGTGAAGAATTTGCTACCTAAGAATAATTTTTGCTTTCATTTTTTATTCATGTCTATATAACACAATTTCCATTATATTTTTTATGATAAGGTAACCATTGTCCTACCAACCAAAAGATTTGGTCATTAGCTTGGAAATACATCACAACTCTATGTGTACAATAACACATGCACACACACACATATTTCACTAAACTTAGAATATTGTGACTCCTCAAAATCATGCTATTGTGTTTTCCATCCTCTAATCACTGCTGGACAGCTGCTTTTCCCAGCATGTCTGCCACCTCTATACTTATCTGGCTTATGAATAAAGAAGAACACCACATGCTGGTTTCTGTACTCACCCCAGGTAACACCTTACATTAAAGATGAATGTTCCTGCAATCTGTTCGATTTTATACAAGACTGGTGTGGGCAAATTGCCAAAATAGCTTCCATTAGAGCTCCATTTCAGAGAGAACAACTTGCTTGATTGACTTTCTTTCCTCCAGTACATTGAAAGGAAAGCCATTGCAATGGAATAGCTTGGACTATCAGCAGTGCCTGAGTCAATTTTGCATTTCCCATATCTGTAAATCGAATGGGAAAACTACAATGATTCAACAGCACATTCAGTTTAAAAATAGCTCTCTGTCAGGCACTAGCAGTCTTTATAAGGGCTGCACATACATGTAAGTTATTCACGAGGAATTCTTAGTGTTATTTAAGAAAATGCCCTCAGATTAAGCTCCAAGTTGCGGGATTTGATGCCACAAATAATTCTTGGGTTTTTATACATGGGTAAAACATGGATGAAAAATTAATGAGATGTCACTAATGTTCTACTACTTGGACAGTTTTACTACTATATCTGTGGATGTTTACATTAGTGGAAGTTAGAAACCATGACTGCCAGAGCAACTATTGGAGAAAAGAAATCAGCCACAGCTGCACATGACAAAGAAGATTTCATGGGTCTTTCTGGATCTCCAAAACCAGTAATAGAAGATAATATACTGGTTATGATCCAAAAACCTTGTCTTAATTTAAATTTTTTACAGAAGAGCTCAAAGGAGCTTGTACCTTGCATTTCAGAATCCTTTTCATTCCAGAAGTAGCAAAGGCTTTAAGTGTAAGTTTAAAAAAAATGTGTCTTGGAAAGTTAGACTGCCAAAATGACCCTGTTTTCTATAATGTACATCAGTAACTATTTGTCCCATATAGCTGTTCCCTGTTTATTGTACATAAGACAACAGCATGTATAGCTTATCTGGAAAAAAATATTTCTATGTCTGTCTGAATATTTATATGCATAGATGCTTCAAAAGAGGGGTTATGCAGCAAGAAGATAATCCATAAATTGGTATTTTTTCTTAGTATACAATGTTTTTCACATTAGAACAAAGATCCTTTGCTGAATCTCAGAAGCATGTCTGACGCATTCTGACATGAGGAAAAAAAATTCAAGAACTATGAAATCATTGTATTTGTCTATATCAAAGTTGCTTGGATACAACCAGATATGCTAATCTGTCAAGAAACCAACAGTTAAAAAATGCAACATCTAAATAAGTTCTCAAAATATTCTTGAAATTCAAGAGTTGTCTGACACGTAGAACGTAAAGTGAAGATGTTTGTATGAGCTGCCCAATGTGAATCAATTAACTCTGAAAGAATAGCACAGATTGATGTGTTCTTGTGTGCTTAAAAACAGTAATTATAGTTAGCATCTTTTGTTTGGGAAGTCCCACTGATGGTTGAAATAACGAACAGGATCAGGAAACAGAAGAAGCAGAGGAATAAGTAAAGTATCACTATTTGTTTGGCATGTTTACATTAGATTCAGAAAATATTTCTCAGGAAAAATAACTGTCAGGTATAAACAACCAGACCCTCATGCCAAGAGTTCAATTGTTCAAGCTTGTACGCAGGAATCTTCTCAGACTGACAGTTTGAGCCTGGAGACTAGATAGGATTTAATGACATTCAAGGGAGGGAGGGCACTGGACTTCACCCTGTTGTGCCCACCTAGGGATTCTAGCCTAATTCCTCATTTGACTCTTCCTGACTCAGACAGTCTCTCTCCTACAGTAACAATGATTTATCAGTATAGTCTTAAATTCTGTGAGATCTTACACTTTAAAATAAAAAAAAAAATTCCCATAGATTGCCTTACATTCTAATGTACCATCAGATAATGAACCTTCATCTTTGAGTAGTTTCAAAAGGTACTGAATTAGAGGGTGTGAAGAAAACAAGGATTACCTTGCGTGTGCTGATAGAAAGCTGTAACACCTGGACCTCTAATTCTGGTAGCTTCCTTTTCAGGCAGTTTCTCAAACCACATGTTAAACAATTAGAAGGAGCATCTGTAAATAATTTGTTTATTAAAAAATGCAGATAAATTACAATCTTTTCCAAAATGACATAGCCATTATTTCCTAGAGCAAAGCAAATACATTTAGTCAGCTAATGCATTTATCTGTAGACATCTATTAAATATCTTAATAGAAACTGCTATATGATTGCCATATTTTTTATTATCTTAAAAATATTCGGAATGAAATTACAATACTGTAACTCTAATGCCCACCAGTTTTCTATCATACGTCCAACCTGAGGCAGAAACATTTCCAAATATATTAATACAAAGACATGTTTCCATTATGTACTTATAATAAATTCTCACAAGTCCTTAAAACCAGAGTTTGAGTGATAAAAATTTAAAACATGTGTAGGATTTTTATAAAACATGCCATTTAGTACACAATGTAAAATCTGTAAGCATATGATGATGTAGAAACCAACATGTTGAGATGAAATCATTTTTCCTCACTAAATTTTAAACAAGCATATTAAATTATGGGACAAATATTAAATGAAACCAGAAAAACTATTATTAACATGGGACAATCTAAGTTATGAAGAAATTTTTTCAAATACAACCTAAACATTTTGAAACAAGTGCTTTTGTCTTTAAACTGTTTGGAAACTTAAATGATCCACCCACCCGTATAGTTTAGACCGAACTCAAGTAGGCAAGGGATTCTTGTGAGACAATAAAATATCTTTGTGGTGACAAGAGACTTCATACACAAAGATTGTACATGTATTTCTAATACCCCAGGGTTCAATATTTAGAGCAATCAAGACCTGAAATCTATAACAACTGAAGTTTCAATTTGTTTAGCCAACCTGCAGGATATAAAAGTGCTTACAAAGAAAACATATATCCAGGCGTTTGAGTTATTCTCTTCCTCTCCCTCCCTCCCTCCCTCCCTCCCTCCCTCCCTCCTTCCCTCCCTTCTTCCCTCTCTCTCTTACACACACGCGCACACACACACACACACACATACACACACACTAATATAGTGTCAGCTATATCAAGCATCCAGAAAATATCCATAATACGTCGATATTGTGGACAACAGGGCCATCTTAACAGCATTATAGGCCCCAGGCAAAGCAATGTACTGGGGCCCCTACAACAGCCACTCACAGGAATAAAAATGTAAATGTGCGATAAAATTAAACATATATTTGCATGTTTTAAAAAAAAAATTAAATGCAGTAAAATGTAATAAATATGTTGCTATATTTATATGATACAAGGTGCATTGAAGGGTTAACAAACAGATTAGTATGGGGCCGCTATGTTTGTGGGCCCCACAGGCAAGTGCTCATCAGGCTCATGCATTAAGACAGCCCTGGTGGACACCTTTAAGCATGGCTTGAGAAATACATAGGAAACTTATAGATGTATGTGTAACTGTTACCAAATATTAACAGTTCTTTAGTATCTAAAACATTAAGGACAAAAATAAAAATTGTCAAAGTTATTAATAACATTAATAGTCTGTGGAAGTAACCATTCTGGTTATATCTGTGAAATTAAATAGAACTTTCAAATAGAAAGTGAAATATAACCAATTCATAGAAAATATTACGTTGTTGCCTTTCGTATTGAGAGGGAAATAATTTAAAGTTTCACTGGGAGGCATTTTCTTCCTTTTCTTATATATATTTTTTAAATATTACAATTAAAAAGATAAAAAATAATATAAAATTAAAAAATAAAAGTATAAAAATAAAAAATAGAAAAATAGAAATTAAAAAATAAGAGCATCATAGAGAAAAAAGAAATATATAAAGAAATGAATTCTCTCTTCATCACAAGTGTAAACAAATTAGTAACTTATAACTTCTCTTAAAAACAGCAGTACAGTAAAGCCTTAAGTACTTTCAATTAGTATCCTAGAACTTAATTTCTTCTCATTTCTTTCTTTGTTCATTCTTATAACATTCTTCAAAGCTTTAATAAATCTCTTTTTATATACGTGCCAATATAGGAAAGTTATACAGGTCACTCTTTGAATTGTTGTTTGTACCTCCCTTTTAATTATTAACATATGAGCTGGTTTTATTTGTATGTTCAGTGTAGCATCTTTTTCCATGTCATTCTTGTAGCCTGTCATTCACTCTCGCATCAGTCTCAATCTTGTTAGGTAAAACTTGTTCCTCTTCCATAACATCTTTTAAATATGGTCATTATGACCAATGTTAAAACACTTGCTCTGTTCTATATTAGTAAGTCAAATTTAATTATTCTTCTTTAATTATAATCTTTAGCTCCTTCTAGTTCCTTCTAGTATCTAACCTTCAAACTTCATCCCATCAGTCAAATTTCAAAACAAAAGCATTTTCCATGGGGAAAATTTTTCAAACCCATCTGGATCCCTAGTCCATCTATAACTTTCCAGAATTTGTTCTTTTTGGTTAAACTGCATTTAAAGCTTTCTTCACTAAAAATGGAGAGCTTCATCTAGTGCAATAAAACTTGTCAATCTAATGGTTCCTAATAGCTGAAAAGCAGTTAAAAACCAATTTCCAAAAGTTATTAGAAAAGTATGTGAACTCATTGTCCTTTTGAAGGCATTGGCTATGGTTTGAACAAAACAATGACTATTCCCTCATCTCTGAGATCTCTAAAACATATCAGAGCCTGCTGTATTGTAGTTGCCTCACAAGAAGCAGTTGTCTGGAGCATTTGTGGGCAATTTCAAATTCTCTCCTTGTCTGAGAAGAATTACTGGCTCTTCATTCTACCACTGTCAACAGCTCATCATAGCAGACACATCTTCAATTCATCATTTCTTCCCTGGAAGTCCAGCAGACCCTTTTTCCAAGAATTCCTAGTAAAAATAATTAAAAGGGGCCGTGAAGCTGAAATTTTTGATACATTGTACATAAAGACTAAGAGAGTAGTTATCGTTTTTATTTTAGATTGTTCTCTTCAATCTAGCTCTAAGAAAAACAGAAAGAAAAGTGATTTAGAATTTCCTGACATATTCAGAAACAGAAGAAATCAATGAATCCTGAAGCATGAGGAGTTAGAATAGGAAAATCATTTTAAAAAATAATAAAGGCAACTCCCTAGATATAAAAAGAAGTCAACTGAGGAAAGGAGGAAGCAGGAAAAGCACATGAAAACAAATTTCAGACAGAATTTCAAATAAAGACAATATAGTCTAATTACATTGTTTGCATAAGATTTGTATTTTAAATCCATTCACAGTTCATAAAGAGAGGATATTTCAAGACATCCTTTTGTTTAGATTTTGTTAGGACTTTCTTGATTTATTTCCTACTTCTCTTTGGTCCTCCTCACCTCTTTGGAGCACTTCCTCACAATTTTATAGGAAGAGATGATCTGTGAAAGCAACCCTCTTTGGGGAGACTGATTGTACTTCTCCAAGCGAGCAAGATGTTCTATTACTGATGTCATGGGTCTAGCCAGAAAATCACTGAATTATCTAACTCATTTTCTAATGACTTTGCAGTTGAATCTAAATGTGCTAACTAGTTTTCACCAGCTGTGCCATTATATATGAATAGGATTTTGTGAGAGACTTTGGGGTAAGAAAAAATGAAACTCTCCAGTCAGGATTTTGAGCATGGTATTACTTGTCATACTGTAAACTTGGGCAGCAGGTATCTAAAACAAAGGTGCATTTGGTGTTTGAGTATTAAGTCTCACATTTCTTATCCATGCCCTGTTTACTGGAATGTCCAAACTCCCTTTTTGTGGGAGGGATGGTTTCCTTATTATTTCTTTTTGCAGGGGATATATTTTGCTATCATGTTATTTTTCACTAGCTGTGTAAAATTTAATTCTCCACACTAAGTCACATGCTGGAAGTTATACTCTGAGATAAACATTAGTCAGAGGAAGGGCAAATACCCTCTATATTGCCCTTAGAGAAAATTAAAATTCAGGGGCAAAATTATAGGTGGAAGCAAGACACACTAGTATCAGAGGCTCAGAGTGGTACACTTCTATTCTATCATGTAAACATGAGATCACATCAAAATTGAAAAGGATGAAGTTGGGTGAGAAAAGGAACATAAGAAGGGAAAAACAGCGAAAGACGAATCAGCCTACTATGCATCTACTTTATAATAATAGTTTTCTTTTAAAGTAAGGAGTGGTGCGATAATGAGACACAATATATACTGTAGAGGAAATAAATAATGGCTAGGTAACCATGTGCTATGTAAATTAATAGCCAACTGCTTTTCCAAGCAACATTTATGACTTCAAGTAGCACAACAGGAAAACAATGTGCACTTTTTCTCTTCAGGTGTTTTCTCTGAGTGCAAGTAATATAGTATGAATGAATATCTGAGTCATGACTGCTTTCCACCACTACTCTTATGGACAATATGCTCCCATACATTTCAGTCACTGAGGAAATATCTAAATGGGTGTGGGGGTATAGGTTTGTTAGTTGTTAGTGCAAACTTCTGTTCATGGAGACAACTAATGAGCAGTCAGTAATTGTCTCCTCATTAGATGTTTCATAATTGTGTGACATGAATATGGAGCAATACTGGCAAGAAAAGTAGCCATTGATGGGGCCTTCACATCACAATATGCCATCTATGTGGAGAAATACAAAAACCCAGAAGATTATTCTGGTATGAAATATATTCCCCTGTCCCTGTCTTTTGGGTTAGTAAATGGGTCTTTTATCGGTTATTTAAATTTAGGATTCATTTAAATGTAGGTATTTATTTGCACTGGGATCTGTGTAAAGGAGGGGAAGAGAAGAATAGCGCAAATAACTATTACAAATGATGTTTTCTGTTTCTCCCTTTTTAACACTATGGCTTTATGTTAATTGCTTTTAATTTACTGATAATGTTATTGTGATTTTTATTTTTTGGTTATTTACTAAGATAATTCATGACAAACATTATAATATTCTACCTGTGTACTGTCTCTTTCTTCATACATCAGTCATATATTACGCCAGGAAAATAAATACATGAGTAACAACATTTCTTAGAAGAAAGGAAATGATCTGTTTAGAAAGAGTAGGACTGTTAAATCTTTCTTTCTCCCCATGCAGTCTCCCCCTTCCTGCAAACACCCTGTTCATTCTGGCAATAATTAGCTTTTTCTTTCTGAGCTGAAAAGATTTAAATAAATGAATTTGCCTGTTACTTTTGAAAGTAGTCTCATCAAATTAGATTTTCAATGTTTTTGGATCACATTTTGAAAGTATAATATCTGTTTTGTGGACAAAGTCAGAATTTAGATATTTGAATTTGGAACTGACAGTTCACTTAGTGTGGTGTGTGTATATGTGTGTGTGTGTGAGAGTGTGTGTAATTACATGCATGCATCTCCATTCAAGCCAAAAGAAAAGCATCATTGTCAGCAAGTATTCTATACTAAATTTAAGATCACAAATAAAATAAAGAGATGTAACTAATCCAGCTAACCCTGATTCACTGAGACAGAAATCCCACCCTAAAAAGAAGAATCAGGGGTCTTTGGTGCTCTCTCAGCTTGCTTGTTTTCTTGCAGAGGTTTTGTTACCTAAACTAGGTAATGATGATGGAAACCTCCATCATTGCTAATAAGGAATTTGATTTGCTGTCAGTTTGTATTCTGGGGTCTTGTCCTGTCAATGTTGGTGGGGGCAGTCTTAGAGATTCGTTGGCAAAGCCGTTAACCAGGCTCAATAGCAGTAACTGTGAGAGGGATCTTGGAGTCTTAGTGGACAACCAGTTAAATATGAGCCAGCAGTGTGCAGCCACCACCAAAAAAGCTAATGCAATCCTAAACTGTATTAACAGAGGGATACATTCAAGATCAAGGGAAGTACTAATACCACTCTATAAAGCCTTAGTAAGACCACACCTAGAGCACTGCATCCAGTTTTGTTCACCACATTATAAAAATGATGTTGAGACTCTAGAAAAAGTACAGAGAAGAACAACCAGGATGATTAGGAGACTAGAGACTAAAACAGGGGTAGGCAAACTTTTTGGCTCGGGGGCCGCATTGACTTTTAAAATTTGACAGATGGGCCGGGTCAGCACAAGATTTTTTGGGAATCGCCCCCCCCTTCCCCCCCCTTTTCCTCCTTCCCCTGCCCTCGGAGGCCCCCTGAGTCAGGAGTTGCTACCGCTGGTGCGGCTCCAGTACCGCGTTGCCTCGGGAAGGGAAAGGCAAAAAGGAAGAACCGCGGCGGTGCTTTGCAATGGCAGCAGAGGCACCGGAGGCTCAGGCTCAACAGCTCCTGGTTTTGCCATTTCCTTCCCAAGGCAACGTGGGACTGGAGCCACGCGGAGCTGCGCCGGCGGTAGCAACTCCTGACAGCCCCAGCCGGACACCTGAGCGGAGTCCGAGCAGAACTGCCTGTTGCTGCTGCTGGAGCACCGCTGGGTCACCTCCTCCAAGCAGCCCGCCTGCCCGCCCACCCACCTGCTGGGCTTCCCTTCCACCGCGCGGCTTGGGGCCAGGCACAAGAGCCTGCGAGTTAAAATGAAGCCGAAAGTTGCTGGGAAGTTGCTCGGGTTTCCGGGGCTTCCAGGGCTTTGCAAAGGCAAAGTTTGCAGGCGGAAGCATCTTCCCACCAAGGAGTGGGAAGGTTTCCACCCGGTGGGCAGGACGGCTGCTTGGAGTGGGCTGCCGTGCGGCTCGGGGTGAGGCGTGAGCGCCCATGAGTTAAAAGTTGCTGGGAAGTTGCTCTGGTGCTGGGAGCAGGCTTTTAAAGTGCAGGGCAGCCCGCTCCAAGCAGCCCGTCCCACCCACCAGGCGGAACCCTTCCCACTCCTCAGCGGGAAGATGCTCCCACCTGCAAACTTTGACTTTGAAAAGCCCTGGAAGCCCTGGAAAACCGAGCAACTTCCCAGCTACTTTCAGCTTTGTTTTAACTCATGGGTACTCGCGCCTCGCCCCGAGCTGCACAGCAGTCCACTCCAAGCAGCCCACCCCACTCGCTGGGCGGAACCCTTCCCGCTCCTCAGTGGGAAGATGCTCCAGCCTGCAAACTTTGTCTTTGCAAAGCCCTGGAAGCCCCGGAAAACTGAGCAACTTCCCAGCAACTTTTGGCTTCGTTTTAACTCGCGGGCACTCACACCTCACCTGAGCCGCATGGCGGAGGGGAAGCCTGGAGCACCGCTGGGTCACCTCCTCCAAGCAGCCCGCCTGCCTGCCCGCCTGCTGGGCTTCCCCTCTGCCGCACAGCTCGAGGCCAGCCACGAACGCCCACGAGTTAAAAGGAAGCCGAAAGTTGCTGGGAAGTTGCTCGGGTGCTGGGAGCAGGCTTTTAAAGTGCCGCCCGAGCAGGAGTGCCGAGCCGGGAAACAGGGCACCAAGGCAGGGCAAGGTTCCTCCAACAGCAATCTAGCTTTAGGTGCCTCCAAGCAGCCCGCCCCGCCCACCGGGCGGAACCCTTCCCGCTCCTCGGCGGGAAGACGCTCCAGCCTGCAAGCTTTGCTTTTGCAAAGTTTAAGCCTGGAAGCCCCGGAAAAAAAAGGGGGATCAGCAAGGATTCATCTTCGGAGAGGTCGCACTCGAAGGTGATTTTGAACTCCCGGCCGAGGCCTTTGCAAAGTTATTTTCTTTCCTACCCCTAGATCGCTCCACACTTTTTTGCAGCTTTGGGGGGCACGCGGCACAGGGCAATATGCCACGCCCAGGCATTTTTTTTCAGGGGCGGGCCGGATTGGACAGACCAACAGGCTGGATGTGGCCCGCGGGCCATAGTTTGCCCACCCCTGGACTAAAATATATGAAGAACAGTTACAGGAACTGGGCTTGGCTAGGCTAGTAAAGAGAAGGACCAGGGGAGACATTAGCAGTCTTCCAATATTTGAGGTGCTGCCACAGGGAGGAAGGGGTCAAGCTATTTTCTAAAGCACCTGTAGGCCAGACAAGGAATAATGGATGGAAACTGAACAAGGAAAGATTTAACCTCAAAATAAGGAGAAATTTGCTGACAGTGAGAACAATCAACCAATGAAACAGCTTGCCCTCGGAAGTTGTGGCAGTGCCATCACTTGAGACTTTCAAGAAGAGATTGGACTGCTGGTTTTTGAAGGCGGAGCCACATCTCAGAGATCGCAGCTGATATCTTCGCCCCTGGTCGGTCCTAACGGACCTAAACCGTCCCGTAGAGATGGTGACAGTAAGGGGCGCATTCTGTTGATCCCAGGGACATCACAGAAGCCCTTCTACATCGGCGGAGAGACAGCCATTAAGCTGCTGAAGCAGGGACAGCTCCGGAAGGAAGAGACAGAAAGAGAAAGTGTATCGGCTGGTGAGGATTTTTTTAAAAAAAATATTTGGGACTAAAGGACACTCTAGAATGAGAAGAAACCTGTAAGATTTCTGACAAAAATTGATAAAATTGACCTAGCGGCGATTTTTTAAAGAGAAATGTCAAAGTGAGGCTTGGCTTTTTACTTTTACTTTTTTTTTCTTCACTGAACTTCTATTGTGACTTAGTAACTGTAACCAGACTGGATTTTTCTCCTATATTTACTTACTTACTTTCTCCTTTTTGACTGCTTATATTTTTTTAGAACAGAGACTCCCTTTAGTAATATAGATAGATAGATAGATAGATAGATAGATAGATAGATAGATAGATAGATAGATAGATACACACACACACACATATATATACATGTATATTTTCTTTTTCTACTAGGCTTTTTTTGGGAAGAAGGGGGAGTGGATTAAAGAAACTTTGTAGCACTGCCAACTAGAGGCTTGAAAATACTTTATTTGAAGTTGAGAGGACTGTGAAAAATTCTTCCTCAAGGACACTGGAACTTGATAAGATAGAGGGAAGAGCACTGGAGAATGTTTTTACAGGTGTCTCTCTTGGACCTCTACTATTAATTGAACATTTGAAGCTTGGCTTTGAAATTTGTGGAGAAGCCATAAAAAGAGCCTTGGATACTTAAATAAAATGCAGTGTGCTTTTTTATTTTCTCTTAGCTGTTTTATCCCCGTCTTCAACCCCACAGTACTTTGTAATATTTGTATATTTATTCTTTATTTTTTTTAATTCTATTTTTATCTTTTTTTTTTTTTTAAGGGAAAGCCTCAGAATATCTTTTTTCTTTTTCTTTATTGGGACTTTTGTCTTCCCCATTTCCATTTTTGATTTACTCTTATGGTTATCTCTTACTTTTTGTGACCTTTCAATTGGATTAAGGTGTGAAGAACCTGAAGAATTTTCTTTCTCTTTTTTTTTCTTATTATTTTTTTAATATTATTGGGTATTATTCTTTTTCCCTTTATTTTTTATTTTTATTTTTGAACAACAACTGACTATCCCACAACAGGATTAAGGTTTAGAAGAACCTGAAGAACCTCCTTTTTATTTTTATGTTTAATCCTTTTTTCTTTTCAATTTTGGGCTTTTTATTTTTTATTGGCTTTTTCTTATGTTTTCCTTTTTCCTAATTGGATTATAATTGGCCACTCTACCAATTGGATTAAAAGAGCTTGAAGACCTGGAGCTATCCAAATGAGTAAGAAAATTTTACCTTCTGGCATTTCAACCTCTGCTCCTGCCTCCCCATCAGCTGGAGGATGACTTTTAACAATGGCAAAGCAAGATAAAGCACAAGTGGATCTAACAATGGTTATGCAAGGAATTCAAGAACTTAAAATGAGTATTGAACAAAGAACGGAGAGCATTGAACAAAGAATCACGAAGACTGATGAAAAAATTGAAAACATTCAATAATTGATGGTGAAATACGATGAAAGACTCCAAAAAAATGGAAGAGAAAGATAAACAAAGAGATGAGACAATTGGAAACATCGACAGCAGATTAACAATGGTTGAACAAGATAAAAGTGGGATGTTGAAGTGGGAGATGGACAGATCAGAATTTTACCTCAGATTCCAAAACATAGAAGAAGAAAAAGGACAAAATTTGGCTGCAGTAATGATAGAAATCTTGGCTGGATCTCTGGGAATAACAGAGGAAAAGATGATGGATGGAGTAGATGAGATATATCGAGTCTTCACAAGATATGCGATGAGGAACAGTCTACCAAGAGAGGTCCATGTTAGATTTACCAAAAAAACTATTAAAACACAAATATTACAAGTGGCAAGAGAGAAGACGTTGAAGTATAAAGACAAAGTGATTGTGGTCTTAAAACAAGTACCCAGAAAAGTGAGAGAGATGAGAAGAGAATATCAATTCCTGATTAAAATGTTGCTGGAAAAAGAGGTGAATTACAGATGGCTGATTCCAGAAGGATTAATGTTTACATGGCAAGAACAGAGACACAGAATTGATTCAATTGAGAAAGCAGAAATATTCTACAATGAATTCTTCAAAAGAAGAGAAATAGAGATAGAAAAAGAGACCATCTCAACTGAACTTCAAGATGACCAAATGGGAATGGAAAAAGAAGAAGGTGCAGTAGGTGGCCAAGTGGAGACCAAAGAACAACGTGAAGTAAGATCTACGAGAGCTGTTAGACCTAAATATAAAACATAATCATGGAGGAAAAAAAATTGATTTCTATGAATATAAATGGACTGAATTCAGCTACCAAAAGAAGAAAAACTTTTCATAAATTAGAGAAATTAAAATTTCATATAATCTGCTTACAAGAAGTACATATTAAAAAACAACATCAACAATTATTGATATGATCAAAATTAGGGAAAACTTTTACTTCCCTGACTCATTGTAAGAAAAGAGGAGTGGCCTTGTATATTAAAGAATCTATTCCAGCCAAACTGATCTATAATGATGAAGATGGAAGAGTATTAATAGTTGAAATAGTGGATAATAATGCAAAAACACTCCTGGTTGCAATTTATGCCCGAATGATAAACAAGAAGAATTTTATAAAAGGTTACATATGAAAGCAATCGAACTGGACTATATTAACATAGTTATGATGGGAGATTTCAATGGAATTGTAGATAATAAATTGGACTACACAGCAACAGCATCAAGACAAAATAGAAAGACTCTCCCTAAATCCTTCTTCAAAATGATAGATGAATTAAATTTAAAAGATATATGGAGAGAAAGAAATGCTAAAACTCAACAGTATACTTTTTATTCAAATAGACATTTATCATGGTCCAGAATTAGATATGATTTGGATCTCAACAGAATTAATATCTAATATTCAAGAAACAAATATTGAAACAAGTACATGGGCAGACCATAATCCAATGACAATTAAATGGAAAGGACAACAAAGAAGATCTAGATCGGGGTGGGCAAACTTTTTGGCTTGGGGGCCGCATTGACTTTTAAAATTTGACAGATGGGCCAGGTCAGCACAAGATTTTTTGGGAATCGCCCCCCACCCTTTCCCCCCCTCTTCTCCCCCTTCCCCTCTACTCAGAGGCCCCCTGAGTCAGGAGTTACTACCACTGGCGTGGCTCCAGTCCCGCGTTGCCTCAGGAAGGGAAAGGCAAAAAGGAAGAGCCGCGGCGGTGCTTTGCAATGGCAGCAGAGGCACCAGAGGCTCATGCTCAGCAGCTCCTGATTTTGCCTTTTCCTTCCCAAGGCAACATGGGACTGGAGCCGCACGGAGGTGCCGGCGATAGCAACTCCTGACAGCATCAGCCGGACATCTGAGCAGAGCCCGGGCGGAACTGCCTGTTGCTGCTGCCGGAGAACCACCAGGTTGCCTCCTCCAAGCAGCCTGCCTGCTCGCCTGCCGGGCTTCCCCTCCACCACGCGGCTTGGGGCCAGGTGCGAGTGCCCACAAGATAAAACGAAGCCAAAAGTTGCTGGGAAGTTGCTCGGGTTTCCGGGGCTTCCAGGGCTTTGCAAAGGTAAAGTTTGCAGGCAGGAGCGTCTTCCCGCTGATGAGTGGGAAGGGTTCCGCCCAGCGGGCAGGGCGGGCTGCTTGGAGTGGGCTGCCGTGCGGCTCGGGGCGAGGCGTGACGCCTGCGAGTTAAAAGTTGCTGGGAAGTTGCTCTGGTGCTGGGAGCAGGCTTTTAAAGTGCTACCCGAGCAAAGTTTAAACAGCCTGCCCGCCCGCCGGGTGGAACCCTTCCCGCTCCTTGGCGGGAAGACGCTCCAGCCTGCAAACTTTGCCTTTGCAAAGTTTAAGCCTGGAAGCCCTGGAAATCTGAGCAACTTCCAAGAAACTTTCAGCTTCATTTTAACTTGCGGGCACTCGTGCCTGGCGGAGGGGAAGCCTGGAGCCTCCTCCAAGCAGCCTGCCCGCCCACCCACCAGGCTTCCTTTCCTCTGCACGGCTTGGGGCCAGGTGCGAGCGCCCGTGAGTTAAAACTAAGACAAAAGTTGCTGGGAAGTTGCTCGGGTGCAGGGAGCAAGCTTTTAAAGTGCCACCCGAGCAAAGTTTAAGCAGCCCACCCTGCCCGCTGGGCGGAACCCTTCCCGCTCTTTGGCAGGAAGACGCTCCAGCCTGCAAACTTTACCTTTGCAAAGCCCTGGAAGCCCCAGAAAACCAAGCAACTTCCCAGCAACTTTCAGTTTCATTTTAACTCATGGGCACTCGCGCCTCGCCCCAAGCCACATGGCAGCCCGCTCCAAGCAGCCCATCCCACCCGCCGGGTGGAACCCTTCCTGCTGCTCGGTGGGAAGACACTCCAGCCTGCAAACTTTGCCTTTGCAAAGCCCTGGAAGCCCCGGAAAACTGAGCAACTTCTCAGCAACTTTCAGCTTCATTTTAACTCGTGGGCGCTCGTGCCTCGCCCCAAGCCGCACAGCTGCCCGCTCCAAGCAGCCTGTCCCACCCACCGGGCAGAACCCTTCCCAGTCCTCAGCGGGAAGATGCTCCCGCCTGCAAACTTTGCCTTTGCAAAGCCCTGGAAGCCCCGGAAAACTGAGCAACTTCCCAGCAACTTTCGGCTTCATTTTAACTCGTGGGCCCTCGCGCCTTGCCCCGAGCCACACAGCAGCCTGCTCCAAGCAGCCCACTCCACCCGCCGGGCGGAACCCTTCCTGCTCCTCGGCGGGAAGACGCTCCAGCCTGCTTAAGCCTGGAAGCCCCGGAAAAAAAAGGGGGATTGGCGGGGACTCACCTTCGGAGAGGTCGCACTCGAAGGTGATTTTGAACTCCCAGCCGAGGCCTTTGCAAAGTTCTTTTCTTTCCTACTCCTAGATTGCTCTGCACTGTTTTGTAGCTTTGGGGGCCACGCGGCACAGGGCAATATGCCACACCCAGCGATTTTTTTTCAGGGGCGGGCTGGATTGGACAGACCAACAGGCCGGATGTGGCCCATGGGCCGTAGTTTGCCCACCCCTGATCTAGATGGACATTAAATAATACTATTTTAAAGGAAAAAGACTTCACACAATGGATGGAAAAAGAATTGACTTTCTTCTTTAGTGAAAATAAAAAAGAAGATACTTCAATACAGAATGTTTGGTATACAATGAAGGCATATGCGAGAGGATTAATAATAGACTATACAAAGAAAAAAAATACTAGGAAGAGGCAAGCTACTAAAGCTCTAGAAGATGACTACAAAAAACTGGAAAAAGAATCACAGAAAATGCCACAGAAAAAAGATATTAAACTTAAAATGGACATAATCAAACATAAAATGGGCCAGGTAGAGAAGGAAGAACTGGCACAAAAAATCAGAAGTGCTGAATAGAACTATTTTGAAGATGCAAACAGGCCAGGTAGATGGTTAGCATATAAACTGAGAAAGGAGAAAGAATCAAGGAAAATATTACAGGTAATAGATGATCAAATGTGTTATGGCAATAAGGAGAAAAAGGAAATTATTCGAGACTTTTATGGACAACTATATAAACAGGAGGATCTTGATGAGGGAAAAATTAAACAGTATTTACAAAATGCTAATTTACCCAAGATACCTGAAGAGACTGAAGAAATGTTAGAAAGCAATATAACAATGATGGAATTAACTGAAGCACTTAAGAAACAAAATAATGGGAAAGCACCAGGTCCAGACGGGCTTCCAGCAGAATTTTATAAAACATTACAAGAATCGTTGAGCATACTGCTGCTAGAAGTCATGAATGAAATTATGTTAAATAAGAAAATACCTAAAACATGGTCAGAAGCTTATATTGCATTTATTCCAAAAGAAGGGGCCGATCCATTACAAATTAAGAACTACAGACCTATTTCCTTATTGAATGCAGATTATAAAATATTTGCCTCAATTGTGGCAGAAAAACTTAAAAAATACTTAAATAATTTTATTCATCCTGATCAGAATGGATTTTTACCAAAGAGACAAATTAAAGAAAATATGAGGGTAACTCTGGACACTTTGGAATATTATGAGGTGCATCCTGAAACGTGAATTGGAGATTTATGTTATTATTACTGGAACAGATGGGCTTTGCCAGAAAATTTATTCAAGCAATAGAAGCCATATACTATATACAATCGGCAAAAGTAATGATAGAGGGAGAATTTACAGACTCTATTAATATAAGAAAAGGCACAAGATAAAGATGCCCATTATCACCCTTGCTATTTGTACTGACTTTGGAAGTGTTGAATAGAAATATTAGAGAGGACCAAAATATAAAAGGCATTAAAATTAAAAAGGAGGAATTTAAATTGCAAGCCTTTGTGGATGATTTGGTTTTCATTCTGGAAAATCCTCTAGAGACAGCTTTAAAACTATTGGAAAAGATAGAGACGTATGGTGAGATGGCTGGTCTGAAAATAAATAAAGATAAAACAAAAATTCTGACAAAGAACATGTTATTAAGGCAAAGAGAAGAACTGGCAGACTTATTGAAAATCCAAGTTACGAACAAGGTTAAATATTTGGGGATACATTTGACATCAAGATGTACTACATTGAAAGAGAATAACTATATTAAGCTTAAACAGCAGATAGCATCTGATTTGAAGAAATGGGAAAATCTACAATTGTCATTGATAGGTAGAATTTCAACAATCAAGATGAATATTTTACCTAGAATTTTATATTTGTTCCAAACAATACCAGTTAGGCTTGGCAAAGATTATTTTGAAGAATTAAATAAAATTGTGTTGAGTATATATGGCAAGGTAAGAAAGCGAGAATAAAATTAAAACTTTTACAAGACGCTACAACTAGAGGAGGATTTGGCCTTCCTAAGTTATATTACCAAGCTGCAAATTTAATGTGGGTCAAAGAATGAATAACATTAAGAAAGTCTAGATTGTTGACATTAGAAGGACAGGATTTATTATTGGGCTGGCATGCTTTTCTATGGTACAAGGGAAGTAAATTGCAGGGCTATTTTAGAAGACATTATATCCGGGAGTCTTTATGGTTGAACTGGGAGAAAATTAAGAGACAATGCTATTTGAAAATCCCAGTTTGGTTATCAACTATTGAAGCTTTTTCTTATCCTATAACATATAAGAAGGAACAAACAGTTAGATATGGGGAAATATTGGATGAAAAGGGTGAACTTAAAACGATGCAAAATCTAGAAGAACAAGATATAAAGATGAATTGGTTTTCATATGCACAAATACAATCAAGGTATCTTAAAGATTCTAAAACAGAAGGATTTTATGATAAATTGACTGACTTAGATAGGATTTTGACAGGTACTGATGAAAAAGTGATTAAAAAATTATATAGTTATTTGCTGGAAATTAAATTAGAGGAAGAGCAAGTTAAAGAAACAATGATTGCTTGGGGGAAAATTTTGGATATGGGATTGATTTAGAGAAATGGCAAAATTTGTGGTCTCAAAATTATAAAATGACAATGTCAACAGCATATAAAGAAAATTTATATAAGATGTTTTACAGGTGGCACTTTCCCCCAACAAGAATAGCAAGAATGTTCAAGAATAAATCTGAAAAGTGCTGGAAATGTCATCAGATACCTGGCTCATATTATCATATGTGGTGGACTTGTGAGGACGCTAGAAAATATTGGACTATAATTCGCATATGGTTTGAAAAAATGACAAAGAAACATATAGATTTGAAGCCAGAGATTTTTTTATTGGAAATCTTACCTGATACATATAATAAAAATTTGAAGCATTTGATTGTAAATGTATTAACAGCGGCTAGGATTGTATTTGCTAAAAATTGGAAGAGTGAGAAAATACCATCAGAGGAAGAAATTATTAAGAAAATATTGGAATGTGCTGAAATGAGTAGATTGACATTTGAAATTAGAGAACAAGAAGATAAACAATTCTATGAAGTTTGGGACCTTTTTATCAATGCTAGATAATAAAACTTAATAATAGAATATTTAGAAACTAAGGAAATAATCAATTTAAACCTTTTTTTATTTTTCTTTGATAGTATCGTTATAAAATTTTATTAATATAGACTTGGTATGACTTTATGATTGGTTATAAAATAAATTAAGTAAACTATAGTTATCTCGTTAAAGCATGAATTAATAAAATTGTAGTCAAATGATTGTTTAATTATGATATCAGGTTATATAATTGTTGTTTGATAATATGAGCTATTATGTAATACAATTACAATGGAGACTATGAAATGGATGCACAAAAAGGAGTGGCAAACCAACTGATACACTGTAAATTTATGAAGGAGGATGATGTTTTTATGTTTTATGTCTTATGTTTTATGTGTTTTTGTTCGTTGTTAAAATCAATAAAACTTTTTTCAAAAAAAGAGAAGAGATTGGACTGCCATCTGTCAGAAATGGTGTAGGGTCTCCCACATGGGAAGGGGGTTGAACTAGACAACCTACAAGGTTCCTTCCAACTCTGATTATCTGATATCTGTTGGCTGTTTGGCAGTTTCTTGATTGAGGTATTGTTTACTTGATTGTTGACCTGATGTTAACCTTGGAATTAATCTATGCTGATCTGGGTCCTGATTGCTGGTGGAGAGTTGCTTGGGACTTTTTGTTCCCTTTTGGGCTACTTGTCTCTTTTGCATAGTCTAGAGTTGTTGTTAACATTTATTGAAGGCTAATTTGTCAGAGTCCCAGGCTGATAGAAATTTTTTGGGCTTCGCCTGTCTAGGATTGTCACATTTTCCCAATGAAACTCTGGTTAAATCTGTCTGTATACTGTGAAATTAAAGAATTTTCACCACGTCTTTGGATTGCTAGTTGGTGTTCATAGATGCGTTCTTCCAGTCTTCTGCCTGTATGTCCTACATAGTGATTGTTGCAATTCTTACACTGTACAATATATTGTAGATGACTTCTGTTTTTTCTTCAGGAGTTGCTGGGTCTTTTGGTTTGCTCAGATGTTTTGAAGAGCTTTAGTTGGCTTGTGTGCTATGCCAATTCCATGTGAGTGTGTTGGTGATTTCTGCAATATTCTTGATGTATAGCACTCTTTTTGGGGTTTGTGTTGGTTGTGCTGTATTGGGTTGAGTGGTCAGGGGCTTTTTGATAAAGTTGTGTGATATCATAGAAGAATCAACAGGAACAAATGACAAATATTGATTATTTGTAATCATAATTATGTTTCTTACCAAGCCTTTCATCTAACATCCAAAATTATCCAGAATTTTCTCTGGCCCCTGTCAGCTTGCTAAACAGGTAAGAGTCAGCTGAACAGGTTATACATTAGATGAAATATATATTTACTTATAAATATACAGTATCCCATTGACTAGAACAACATTGGGCAAGCTTGCGCCTGATCTGTCTTAATAACAGAAAAGAAAGGCAGTCAATCATGAGAGTGATGGAAATCATATAGGAGATTAATTTAGCAGAAATAAATTTATTTATTTTAGTACACTAAAAGCATATTAAATTGATTATGCAATTTCACTTTCAGGGACAAAAGACTTAAGAGTGGCTCAATATATGCTGTGTTTACTGGGGACAAAGGTGCAGATTCCACATGGCTATGAATTCATCATGGTCCAGACAGTTGTTTTTAATATTAAAAAAAAATACCATATGTAAGATCCAAAATAGGGAATAAATAGATTCCAAGGCAGAAATCAAAGAGCAGGATCTTAAAAGAGTTCATTATAATATAAAACAAATTGCTTAGATAGTAATAAGACCTAAGACCAAGGTTTTGTGGTAGATCCTGGAGTTTTCAATCAATTCCATAGATTTTATTGGACTACATTTGAAGAGATTTTGCTTCAATGACTGTTCAGGCTTGGTAGGGTTACCATAAGTTTGGCAAAAAGAGGGCATGTCCTCCTGTTCATTCTCATGTTGTCCATTTGGCAGGCATAACATTAAAATCAAATATTGTCTGGCTTTTGGGTACCTTAATTAAATAAAAATAATAATTAGACAGTTTAACAAGAGTTATCATTTGATCTTCCATATATTGTGATCTTGTAAACTGTCTGCTTCAATCTTCCTGTTTCCATGGACAGCTTTGATAGCCTAAATTTATGTTATTTTTCTGATCTCAGCAATCAGCTTCAATCCAGCCCTTTCAAATCTATAGTATGTGGATCACATGACTCCTGATATATTTTTAGAGTGAAATTAGAAATATTGAGCATTGATTCTACATTATCATTAAGCAAATGTTCTTGACAAAAGATTTCTTAAAAAGTATTGCAAATTGAAAACCCAATCTTTCTGATCATGGAAAAAGTAAGTTTACTTCCAGTAGGATTATAGTACAAGATTTCCTTTTTTGGCTTAGTTTTGGTGTAATTATTCTTGCAGATGCCAAGAAAATTAAAGAGTTAATGAGTCTTTTTTTTTTTTGTCAGATATCTGGTTGATGAACCAAAGTAGATTGATGTAATCTGTTTGTTGCCTTTTTATATATTATAATCCTCATCCCTCACCACCACCATCCCAAACACTTTTTTTCAGTACAGAAGGAAAGACTGAGATCCTAGACTTAACAGTCTACAATCTTTTGAAAACTATCAGGATATTCCACTTGCAGGTTCCATGAAAGGTCTTTCATTAGCCAAAGATAACAAGGTATTTACAGAAAAAGTGAATGTTGCAGAATGTATTTCCTTCACAATCTTATTCAGTTCATAGCAGAAGTGGTATTCAGCAGGTTCTGACCAGTTTTGGAGAATTGGTAGTGGAAATTTTGAGTAGTTCGGAGAACCAGCAAATACCACCTCTCACTGGAGATTTTACAGTATCCTTCCCCTGCCATACCCACCAAGCCACGCCCACAGAACCAGTAGTTAAAAATATTGAATCCCACCACTGGTTCATAGCTTACGCTTAGAGATAAAGACATTTGGATTCCAAATGCTGGGGCCATATTCCACTCTGATGGTGTGGAAGGACATAGTACTTCCTAGACTCAGTGTTCCATCTGATTTTTATTTACCTACTTTAGATTATTTTAATTACAAAAACATCTAGTCTTTGGTATGCACTTTTGTTCTCATAGACATCCTGCAAGCCTTCTTTGACCATGAAAATAATAAGCTACTGCTTATAGAATACTGCTTATAAGTGCTATGTGCTTAGAGCTCAAAGCATTGTTAGAGACTCCACACACCCATTTTACGATCTGTTTCTGTTGCTCCCCTCTGGGAAGAGGTTTTGAAGTATTTCTAGAAGGATTACCCGATTCTGTATCAGCTTTGTTCCTTTGTTCCCTGTCCACCTGGTAACCTTGCAAGATTTGTTTCTCTCGCCATGTAGACATATGCATCTGAACTAGACTGTGTTGTTTCTCCATGTCATATAATATAGGTGGGTATATGCATAATTTTATATTATTTATTTATTTTGTCATGTTTATATAGTGTATATTAGAGGTGGAGAGACCTTGAGAACTGTATGCAACAAAATTTCATTTTAATGTATGTCAATTAGTGTACATTCAAAGTGACAATAAAGTTATTCTAAGTCTAAGTCAGTGCAGTGTTTTGGAAGTATTACCCATCTGCACAGGAAAATGACAAATGTAAAATGAGATAGCAGGAAGAATTGTCTATGTCTGAGGAAGAAACTTTACAGTATGGTCAGTTTTTCATTACTGGTCATTCCTCGTATGGCGAACATTTGATGAAACTGTCCATATATGTTTTCAAAATTCAAAATGTATTCAAAATCACCCAAGGCTGCTGATAAGTTTTGCTTCTGAAAGATGTTTCTTCAGTGCAGCTGAAGAACTTAATATATTGATGTGGAGAGAGACTTTCATAGATCATAGTGCTAAGAAAAACCAGGGAGAGTACATTTTTATTCAATCTAGTTGAATTGCAAAATTCTCCAAGCTGAAAATATAGATTGTGATATATATATTCAGGCTTCCTGAATTCACTAAACTTAGTTATAACTGAGCAGTTTAACCCTGCTTAGGTTGTTGGTATCACTGTTCTGCCATTCATATACAAAGTAGTTCACTTAAAGTCTGAACTGCAATGTTTGTTCTGTTTAAATAATAGACAAATACTACAGCGAACTACCTGTCAAAATCAACAGACCTTGCAGTTTCCTTGGCAAAGTTTTCCAATGTTTTGCCTCCGTCCTGGGGCTGAGATAAAATGACTAGCTCAAGGTCACTCAGCTGGCTTTGGGCCAAAGCAGGACTAGAATTTAGTCTCCCATTTCTAGCCTAAAGTCTTAACCACTATATCAAACTGGCTGTCTTTATTCATTACATTCATTCATTTAGGCATCCTCAAACATTTGAGAGTGTCTTCTGGGATTTCTTTTCTATGTCAGATAAAGAATACTTTTTAATATCTCCCAACCATTCAGAATGAGTGTATCTGCAGCAAAGCAAAGGTACTCATAAGTTCCTTATGTTCTAATGCATACGACAGATTCCCAATCTAATCCAAGGCACTCATTCGTGATCCAAATAGCTTGAACTTTTGAGAGGTGAATCAGTGTATCTATGTTTTCAATATCATAAACATTACAAATCACACGATCATTCACCATTAACTAAAATAACATTTCTATCTCAGCTTTGGTAAAAGCAAAAATGTAATCTATTATCCCAATTAAACATTTGCCTTATTTATTAACAGTTAAGTGAGATTTACACACGCTTTCTTCCAGCATTAAATTTATTCTCAGGCAGCTATTCCATTAAAAAGAAATTCAGAGTCTCTATTTGGCTTTTGTCTGCATCTCAATTTCTCATCTTTTTTATATGAGAGTGCTTTAATTCACAATCCCTTTCAAAAGTAATGAATTAGTTTATGTCATCAAATCTATAAAACTAAAATCTAAACCTTGCAATGTGACTCTAGTACAAAATTGTCTTTATAGGATAGAAAATCACTTTTGAAAAGGAAAAAAACGCAAGAGAAAAAAAACCCTTTATCAAAAAATATCTTACTCTTTTTAAGAAAAGTGTGAGACAATTGAGGGTATATACAGTGTGCAATGGCAAAAAAAAATGCTCTAAGTGTTTCATCTCCAAATAAATCCTAGTTCAGTCTAAATGTCAGTGTTCATGAATGTGTATGTCAGGATTCTTGTTAATTATATATAACAGGGTCAGTATTTGGCACCCAGATGAGAAAATGTGGCCAAAGACGTTTTGTGCAGCTGTCAAATGTTCTTTAGCTGATTGGTAGAATAATTAGATACAAAAGGTGAATAGGAAACTCAAAGATCTCTGGAATGTGTAATTACACCATTTGACTTAACTTAATCTTAATCTTCAGACTACTAACATAGCAGATACCTCTGATCCCAATACATCCATATAGGTCTTTAGACAGATACAGTAGGGAATATTTGTACAAATGGGACTTTTTGGAAATTGAATTCTGTAGGTGAAGTGGAACACATAGGCACATCAAAATCTGCCCTTTTCATAATGTTACAATGTTTGCAACATGAACACATTAAAATATTGAGGCTGCATCTCAAATGATCCATCTGTTAAATTACTGAAGTTTGCAGATGATACAATAGTAATTGGTCTCATTCGAGACAACAATGAATCCGCATACAAATGGGAGGTTGAACAACTTGTCTCATGGTGTGAGCACACTCAAAACCATAGAAATGGTGGTAGACTTTAGGAGAAACCCTCCCATACCCTCCTTTTACAATACTGGACAGTATCAACAGTAGAGACCTTCAAATTTCTAGATTTTACCATATCTCAAGGCCTAAAATGGACACTTAACATCAAAAACATCATCAAAAAAGCCCAACAAAGAATGTTCTTTTCTGCACCAACTCAGAAAGCTCAAACTGCCCAAAGAGCTGCTGATACAGTTCTACAGAGGAATTATTGAGTCTATCATCGGCACCTCTATAACAGCCTGGTTTGGTTCTGCAACCCAGCAAGACAGACACAGACTTCATAGAGTAATTAGAACTGCAGAAAAATCAATTACTACCAACCTGCCTTCCATTGAGGACTTGTATACTGCATGAGTCAAAAAGAGGGCTGTTAAAATATTTACAGACCCCTCACATACTGGACACAAACTGTTCCAACTCCTACCCTCAAAACGATGCTATAGAGCATTGCACACCGGAACAACTAGACACAAGATCAGTTTATTCCCAAATGCTATCATTCCGTTAAACAAATAATTCCCTCAACACTTTCCAACTATTTACTAAGTCTGCATTACTATTACTATTAATCTTCTCATCATTCCTATCACCTATCTCCTTCCACTTGTGATTGTATGACTGTAACTTTGTTGCTTGTATCCTTACAATTTTATTGGCTGTTTCCTAGTATGATTTGATTGCCTATTTGTACCCTATGACTATATTAAGTGTTGTACCTTATCATTCTTGACAAATGTATCTTTTCTTTTTATGCACACTGAGAGCATATGCACCAAGACAAATTCCTGTTTGTCTAATCACACTTGTCTAATAAAGAATTCATTCATTCAAATAGGAGGAAATTTCTTTCAAACAGCATGAGTAATAGCAAAGCTATTAGAAAATATGGAAATATTAGAATTCTATTTTTTTCTTTTGCTTTCTGTTTTGTCCAAAAATCAACCAGGATATAATTTCTATGCACTTATGCTACAACTTTTTACTTTCTAAACAGCCACCTCTATCAGGCACATTTTTCAGGAATTAGTATTATTTAATCATAGTTGTGAAGTTTTATTGTTTTTTCAAGTGGTAAGTCTATTAGTAATGCTTTATTTTGTACTCCTGCTGAATTTTTACCATAGGCACTTGAGTCTTTGGAATGTATTCCTAGAATCACACAGTATAGTGATTTGATATCATCTAGTCCAGGGGTCCCCAACATCCGGGCCATGGACTGAGACCAGTCCGTGGTCTGATATGAATTGGCCCACACAATCGACAGGTAAGTGAGCAAAACTTCATCTGCACAGGATGTTAAGTTGACTTCAAAACCATACCCCTTCTGTTCTGTTTCCTCTGTGAAACTGGTCACTGGTGCCAGAAAGGTGGGGGACCCCTGATCTAGCCCAACTCTCTGCTTATTGCATGAATTCACTACTATTGCATCACTGACAGATGGTCATGCAAAAGAAAGACCTGAAACAGTCTTTCCACTATAGAATATTTCTGTTAGAAAATCACATCTCATGTCCACCCAAAATCTGTTTCTCTGTTATCTTATAACATTTCTATCTTATTTTCATAATACAGTGTACAGGAGACTAAGAGTTACATATCCAGATAAGGAATGTTTAGATAGCATTAAAAAGCCCTAACAAAACTAGGAGGAACATACCAGGAAGAGACTCTGGTAAAAATCTGCACTATAGGAGTGACATGCTATCCTGCCATTCCCATCAATGATATCTGAATATGCTTTGGAAGTATTTGATTAGACAGCTGTTCATTTGCCCGGTAATTTAGATCATTGCCTTATGCTCTGCCAATTCTCTGTGTTATGAAAATTATAATCTTGGCTACTTAAATTATACTTAGCCTGTGTGTTGCTCTAGCCCTATCCCAGTTGGGATGGGTAACAAGATTATTTTTATTCAAAACCATACAATACAATTATTTATCAAACCAAATCTTTACTATTTTTTATTTAAAGCTTTATTTCAAAGCAGTATAATATAATAACATTGTAACTTGAGATAGTAATCAAATAATATTTAGGAATATAATATAATTTATGAAAACTAACAATGAATATTCAAGAATAAAATAAAGCAAAAAAAAAAAAAATCTTAGATCCCTTCTGCCAGGAAAAGAATCCCAAAGAGATGAGGGTGAACAGATGGTTAGGAGCTGCATCAAAATTATGTCCTGTGGAGGTTTCTGATTAGCTAATATAGGGTCTGAAGCATAATTAAGCTCACCTGCTTTTCAATGTTTTTCATCTAAATGATTTTACTAAGGACCAGGAGACAAGTTTGTCTTATCTTGGAATGAGTTACTGTCCTGAGAACCTCAAAGTTCATGGTTGAGTATCCTGCCAAGAATGAAACCATCAAGGTCAAGGAGTCTTTTTATATATCACGTGCTAATATGGTTGTCTCAAAGTTAAGGAGTATTTGTTTTCTATGTTAAATGGGTTAAATATGAGATCTTTCTACTCTGTACTGGAATCTCACCAAAGACATGGCAAAACACAGTATGACTCAGGTATGGACCTTTAGTGATTAAAACAAATGCTTACTTAATTTTGCACTGTAATACTGAAGCATTATATGAAAATATAAAATCATGTACATATCATGCACTTAAAGAAAAGTGGTACATACCACTTTTCAATTGCTTCTCACCAATTTTTAGGTGGAACACCAGCACTACAATGTGTTTTGCCATAGTCCAGCCTACATATCCTAGAGCTGCTAATTTATCAGTGTCAGAGTTTGCTGAATTGTTTTTTCCACATTCAGACTGCTTTAGGAAGAATTTATTTATGATGTCCTGTAGATAGATTGTCATATCTACACTTGAGTAGGTCCCTTTTCTTCTTTCTTTCTTATCAACCAAAACTTCTATTCCAAATTTACTGCATTACTCTTCATTGTTCATTTTTTTACAAGGTAATTTTTTATTGTGATCTACTCTTGCAGTTCTGAATCTGATACTTATTAATTTTCAAATTGTTCTTCCAGATTTGACTCCAGCATTGACTTATACCTTATTATGTTTTGATATTATTTTTTTTCAGTTTGAAGAGCTAAGTATGAGTTCTGCTGAATAAAATTGAAACTTCTATGTGTAGACTATTCATATCTGACCTGAAAACAGAATAAGATCGCTGCATCCACAATGTCAACAGAGTCCTATAAAGATTAATGTAGTACCTTCCAAGCAACAAGGACTCTGAGTGATTTCAAGGATTCCAAAGATTCAAAAAATCAATTTTGCTGAAACTGCCCTTGCTTAATTTAATCTATTATAGTATTTGATATCCCTCTGGCCCAGTGTTAGTAGAAAATAACATTCTTATATGTGTAAATGTCATATTTACAAAGGAAAATACATATGTAGAATATTCTTCACATTAAAATTAAAAGCTTCTATTAATTACGGTTTAAATGCTAAACTAAAATTAGTTTTTTTTAATTTCATAGCATTCAAGAACTAATTGAAGCAGATGAGTCTTTGGATCTAAAATTTAGCTGCTTGCAAACATGTCTCAGTCACTGTTTCATCAATGTTTTACAAACTAGCAGTTTCTCCTTGAGGCTCAATATATCAGCTTTGGGTGGAGTGGAAAGTTGCTGGAACGCTGACACAAAATATGATAAAAGAAATCATAAAATATAATTTTTACTTACATATAGATATGAGGTATAAATTATTGTTTACAGTGAATAATTTTTATATCCAAATTGCAGATTCCAAATAGTATCACTTTTATGAAAGGATTGTAATAAGAATACATTCATATAAATATGAGGTATAAATTATTGTTTATAGTGAATAATTTTATGTCCAAATTGCAGATTCCAAATAGTATCACTTTTATGAAAGGATTGTAATAAGAATACATTCATTTGAACTGGATTTTGAAGCAGAACAAATACAGAAAGAGGTATGGTTAACAATGGCTTTTATTGAAGTGATTTAAAGATCTTGAAAATGTATTGCAACCTGATAAAAATTTAAATGTAACCCACAAAAAATGACTCCATTCCACACAAATGGAAACCAGACTATTTTGGCTTCCACTGCACCAGAAGATTTACTAAGCAATCATTATAATTGCATGGAAGCTACAATGCCAAACTGTCTTGTACTGTTTCCATTTTGTTAACATTAGTGGTGTTCAGACATGTACACAGCATAAGAAAATGGTGTAATGTTTCAGAACAGAGAGTCATCGTATCAGTAGTCAATGTTCTTGAATGATAAAGATAGCCTATAGCCTACAAGAGGTGAAAAAAATAGCCTAGATTCTAGATTGATAGCTATTCTGATATATCTGAATATGGTAGGAGAGAAAGCAATTGTGGTGAGTAGTGAGATTAGATGACAAGGAATTAGATTTTCAGAGGGCACACAGATCCCAGAGAAGAGCCATTTGGGAAAGCTAAAATGAAGACAAGGTAAAAGATTAGAGATATAGGCTGGAGCCTCTTGAGCTGGCTAGCTATAATCAAGTTAGGATCTTTGTCTAGCTATGTGTAGTGGACAGCAGAATGCTGAATGAAAGTCTGATAGATTTGCCTCTTTAATTGTGTGTTGGATCCTGACCAGCAGCTTTCTGTTGGTCCAATCATTTTTACAGTTTTAATTTTGGTGGGGTTGAGAAGTGATGACAGATATTGGAACAATGTGTTTTCTTCTGATCTCTGGAATGCCCTATTTTGATAACAATGAACTATAATATCTTCATTTACTCATCAGAATGTGTTTTTGTTTGTGAACACTATTTTGATAACAATGAACTATAATATCTTCATTTACTCATCAGAATGTGTTTTTGTTTGTGAACACTATTTTGATAACAATGAACTATAATATCTTCATTTACTCATCAGAATGTGTTTTTGTTTGTGAACACTGAGACACATTTCTTAAGCACTCCCTCCCTCCATAATCCTTACCTTTGATGTGCCACTATTGGTCTGGAATAGAATGTGTTTCTATTCACTTTGACATGGCTTTTTTGCATTAGTCATGTTCTCAAATGACCAGATCAGTTGGGCATGACTTTTTTTTATTATTATTAAGCTAGACATTAGTCATGTAGCAAACAATCATTCAACAAGCAAAGAAAGCGTGTTTTTTACTCAAATATGGACATTCTCTTAGGTTTGATCATGCTCTTTATTTCCTTCTTTTTATTTTGTCTTACAATAATCCAGGTAGCAACCTATCAAATCCTATTTAATTCATTAAGTGCTTCAAAAGTTTTTATATCCAGAAATTGAGTCCTTGAAACCTACAGGATAAAGATGGAATGGGGTTAGCCCTCTTTTTAAACATGATATTCTGCTTAAAAAAAGTTCTGAGTGCCTTATAAATAAAATGAACTTTCAGTTATTTGTGCAACAATGATAAAGGAGGGTTACTGAGGTTATGAAATGATATATTTTTTAATTCTGCTACTTTGCATAGTTTTGTGATTAAACATCTCATTGATTTTATGATGGATTTATATGAATCAAGTTTATTTTATCATTATTCATTCATTTAAATTTAGTTCATTAAATTTCACTGCAAAACTCATTTCAGCAGCATTATGAGTAGTTCAGGAACTACTATAATATATTGCTTTATAATTATGGATGTTCCATTTTTAAAGCAAAATGATAAAACTAAAACAACACAAAAATAAATAAGTAAAATGGCTCATGGTAGAATAATAATTTAAAATAATAGAAACAGTAAAATAATAGAAATGAATATATATAGCTCAGGATTGTCCTGTGAAGTCCTTGATACTTCTGAGTTTGGTTGTTTGCTTGAGATATTTCATAACCTAAGTATGTAATGTCATCAGTACAAGAAAATGTGGGGTTTGCTCCCTGTTTACATATATACAGTAATTTGCCTTGGCAGATTTTTGTTGTTGTTGTTGTTGGAGAAGGCATGTTTCTCCTTGGTAATTCCTTGACTAGGGTACAGGTTTATGTTTGATAGTTTTCTGGTGCCAATATCTGCTTATCTGGGTTTGGCTACTGCTCAGGTCTTTTTATTTCCTTCTTTGAATGGTATGCAAATATGTTTATTTCTATATCTATTGATGACTGATTTGTCTGAATACAAGTTTCTAGGAATTCCCTAGCACTTTTGGATTTAGCTTGATTTAGGATGCTCACAGGTGAAATTATGGTTGAGTCCATTCATGTGTTCAAGATGAAAGTGTTTTCATCATATCTTCTGACTACTAGTTGGTGTTATGGGCAGTGGCATGATTCAATTGGTGTAACAACTGGTTCAGTGAGTACGCACAGAGCATTTGAGCTCCACGTTTTAAAAAGCCCATTTTTACCTCTAATACTTACCTTCTACTGTAGCCCCTGTGAAGAAAACAGCTGAGGCACAGCAAATTGCTCTGCCACGTGAATCAACTGTTCTCTAATACAATGAAATAAATCAAATGAAAGAGCAGCGGCTGGTAGGCAGGGCCAAATGCTCACCAGAACTACCGGTTCGCTTGAACTGGTCCAAACCAGTAGAATCCCACTTCTATTTATGGGTAATATGCAAGTCTGGTCTTTATAGTCGTTGGCACAACCTTTACACTGTATGTTGTTGATGACTCTTTTTTTCTTAATTTAATTATGATGTTTTGTAGGATTTACATTTAAAATAAGTTTGGTTGCTGAACCTAAACACAGAGACAGCCTCCCTGCACTCCCACATGGTTGAAAAAATGAGAAAGAATGTGACAATGAAAACTGAATGCAGTTATGCCATTCATTACTTAGTGCATTCATTCCAGAACTCACCTTAAAACTAAAAGGGCCCAGTTCATTCAGTTCTTTTTTCATTCTAAATGAAATGAATAACCATCATCATTATCCTTCATACTAAGACATAAAACAGAAATTATAATAACTAACACTCTCAATACTGCGGGGTTTCTCAAATTTAATTAGCTACCTTTATATGTTTTGATCCCTCTTTAGGTACAGAAAAGGATGGGGGTAAGTAGAATTAGCCTCTGCAATTAGCAGGTAACTTGAAGTACTGCTGTGCTGAAAATTTATTTTCATTTTTTAAAAAACATGTCTTCTTTAATTAGATAAAAAAATTATTTATAATAAAGAAAGGATTTTTGACAAAATCTTGATAGACAAGATCTGACATTCTTATACTTGTGTTATTTAAAAAATAGCCAAGTGAGATGTCTGAGTGTTTAAATTTTATCATTTCTCTAGCAGTCTTCAACTCTTCTGGCTCCTTACACCTCAATTAAATATAAAGGGAAGATATGATCAAGAAATCCCTCCCAGGAAATCCTTTTTTTTCTCTCAAGAAGAAAAAAGCAGTCAGAAAAGCTGAAGAGCTTTAGAAGGAACTGTAACAAGGAAAAAAACAATAGTACTTTCTGTTAGGGATAACATTGGTTACATAACGGTTTGGGTAAAAAATAATATATAAACTATGTTAGTGAGTTTAAGTGTAAGTATCACTTTAACTGCAAAACATGTATTTTGGGTGCGGTTGTAAAATCACCATAAGAGGGAGCAAGAGAGCTCACTGTTAGCTGGCTTTTACTGTAGTAGCTGACAATGTTGGATTGATGGTGATTACTGTGTGTTTCCCTGCTGTTGCTGAGAGAAGAAAAGGGGTTTGATTTTCTTCATATCTCTGACTGCAAAGGAGATATATTGCTGGACTGATTATTTGTAAGTTTACTGACCTCTATTTTCAACACTGGACTTTGCAATTGATTAACCCCTGGATGGACTGAACTAGTGTATAACATATGGACTGTTTTGACTATGCTATAACTCTTGCTGGAATAAAAAACTATTTAACTGGCACAGTGTATCAGTCTTACTGAGTGTAAACTACAACAACGTTTATCTCACATCATTTGCCTGCCTGCTAGACTGCTGTTGCACGTTCTGCTAGGGTGTGTATCCCTAACACTTTCTACTCAGAAACACAATGAAAATAAATGGTAAAGAAATTCTGAAAGAAAACCCTTCTTAGAATGGATGAAAACCATTTTCATAGGGGGGCAGGAAGCTACCCAAAATGGATGAACTGATTGTGGCACAACTTCATCATAAAATCCAAAGATGTGTCAAGGCTGTTATAAATAGACTTTATATTGACCACACTAGTATAAAGTCAGACAATCTGAACTTCACTTCTAAATGAAATGCTTTTCTGTATATTTTGGTGGTATCCTGAGCTGAAAGGATACAATTTATTTTCAACTCTGCAGTTCAAAATCTACTCCAGTATTTAGGAAAATATCCAAAAAGGTTTAATAGGAGAAACAGAGCCAAAAGATATTTTCACACAAGAATTCTATATGCATCAGATTTCACTCATAATTATAATACAGAATGGATAAAATGTATAAATTACATCTGCATATATATGCATACATATACACATATGCATGTGGCAAATTTGTGCTAAAAATTTCAGTGGTGTTTGAAGGTTTTCTTACTTTTACTCTTCTACTTTACAAAATTTAAATTAAAAATTTGCTGACTTCACAATTCTTTGCCTGTGGCAGTACTTACCACACTCTTGAAATGGATTAGAATGTATAAACACAGTCTTGAAGCTTTAGTCTCAATTTCTGCAGCTGAATAAAGTTGCTTAATTTCTAGCAATTTGCTGCTGATAATTCAGCTCTAAAAGTCATCGTAACATGTCTGAGCCTACCTATATTGTACCTGTGCGTGCTTTCACAAACTGATTAGAGTTGTGCAGTGACTAGCTGTTCATTAGGCTAGATCCTAGAACTGTAGGACTGGAAGGGACCTTAGAAGTCTTATAGTCCAATCTTCTGCTCAGGGCAGGAGATCTTACACCATCCTGGGCAAATTATTGTCCAGTCTCATCTTGAAAACCTCGAGCTTCTACACTCCAGAAATAGTCCAGCCTCTTCTAGGTAGTCTAGGGATAATCTGACACCATCTTATTCCTACTTCTACAGCACAGTTCAACAAATAAAGAGTCCTATTCATGCAGAATGAATAGGTGTCTCCCTCTTCCTGTCAGCTTTGGGATCCCTATTAAAGGTTGCCACACATCTATGAAGAATAGAAGGGGGGGGTGTTGTTGTTTGAGTAATTTTCAGTAGACATAATAGATACGTAAGACTGTCAAGGTCATTTTCTATGGCGCAGCAAGAATTATAGTTGAAGGGTGATTGGTTCACATGATTTATGATGTGGGAGAAAAGGGGTGGGTGTTGATTGAGTATTGTAGGAAGTCTGGAAGGAACCTTAGTTCCAGAATTCCACAGACGTGCTAAGTTTCTGTTTTAAATTAAGCACTTTAAGAATATGCTTGTCTCGGAGTTACTGATTGATACGAACAATTTCTGGAACCCTGACATTATTCTGGAACTCAGAAAACTCAGCAAAAAGGGCTGCTGAAAACCCCAGGAATTTTTTCCAGCAATGGAGGAAGCCCAAATTTCAGCCAACCCCTTGCTTGGACAATGCGCTGTCAGAAAGCTTTTGAAACTCTAAAATGCCTTTTTGCAACTGAACCCATTCTTCAACCGACCAAACCCAGACTTGACCAAACCTTTTATAGTCCAAGCTGACGCTAGTGATGTGGCAGCCAGTGGCCGTTCTGCTACAAAAGGACTCTCAGAACCAACTGATCCCTTGGACACATGTGTCCAAAAAAACTAATGGACACAGAGTGAAGATGGGCGGTCTGAGAGAAAGAAGCATTTGCAGTAAGATGGGCTTTGTTGACTTGGAGACAATTCCTAGAAGGGGTGAAGGAGCCATTTGCGGTATGGACTGATCACAAAAACCTTGAAGCGTTAAAGACACCTCAGAAACTATCCCCTAAACAAGTCCGCTGGGCTCAATATTTCAAATGATTCAACTTCAACTTGAAATATATCCCGGAAGGAAATACATATTGGCAGAAGCCCTGTCCAGGAAACCCCAGTTTGACAGTCACTGAGAGGAAATAATACAGTCTTTAATATCAGAACCTCAATCGGTAGGCCAAATAACCACTTGAGGCCAAACCAACCGCAATTCCAAACACCTGGAAGACAAACTGACCACAGAATTGAAAGCAGCCCTATTGACTGATCCCTGGTTTGTGGAACATCAACCCAAATTAACATAATTATTGGGGGAAGTTGTGTAATTCAGTTTTATCTGTTGCTAGTAGTTGATGACCAGCCCATGATGCAACTAGGAACTTCAAACTGAAGTCCATGTTCATCATTATAGTATCAGAGGTGGTATTCAGCAGGTTCTGACTAGTTCTTGAAAACCAGTAGTGGAAATTTTCAGTAGTTCAGAAAACCAGCAAATACCACCTCTGACTGGAGATTTTACAGTATCCTTCCCCTGCCACGCCTGTGTTCCCATGCCCACAGAACCAGTAGTAAAATATTTTGAATCCCACCACTGTATGGCTCCAAAGCTCTAGAAGGGGTAATGTGGATGGTAGCAAACAAGCCTACAATCTACACCTGAACTGGTATTTAACCAAGATACACTGGATTTGATGCTAATTGCAGCAACATCCCTCCTTTCATCTTTTCATTGCATTTTCCTGGCCTATCTAAGCACTTTATTTATTTTTATTTATTTATTTGATTTGTCAATTGCTTACAAGATAATAAGTATAACTATAAACATAGTTATGAATACATGAAATAGATACGTATAAGAAAAATTAAAAAAAACAATAGGACAGAAACACTTCTGTTTCTCTGCTGCTGAACTTATTATACACAATTCATTACACTTTATGTGACAACATGTACAACATGAGAGAACATTTGGGTATTTATGAACTGGCCACATGATTGTTACCAATCACAATCTAATTCTTATTGATCTTAGAATAGTTTTAGACTCCAAAAATGTAAATACTTATGAGTTTAATAAGTGATTCACACTTATGGGGGGGGGGGGAGAGAGGGAGAGAGGGAGAGAGATTCTTCTCATTTTGTACAGCAGATAAGTTCTAAGATTCACAATGTAAATAATACACACAGGTTCAGTCATTCAGTGCAGGATTTAGTCTTTTTAGGTATACCTACTGTGAAAATCCATATGTCCAATTCATATTATCCTATAAGCCTAGTTGGCAGATAAATTGTGGGACTAGCTCATTTTTTATGGATAGAAACAAACAGATTGTAAAAACGTATTATGACAAATATCCTCTATTTAGATATGTCCTATAAAACAGTGGTTCTTACCAATCATTATGACTCATATAAGCTTAACTGCTATCATCTTAAGTTAATTGAATATGCAGAATATTATTTCTTGACATATATTTGACATACATGTGCATTTTGCTTCTGGATTTCAAAATGCTGATTTTGATATGAAAATCAACATATCAAGTATTCTGTAATTAGAATCTATTTGTAATGTATGATAGATACTTTACAAATAAACTGCTTCACCCTAAGCCTACATAAAAAGAGATCTCACCAGGGAGTAGTTGTTGCTTGAACATGAGCCAAGTTCCAAATACTCCCATATCTTCTCACTTAGTCTAGTGCTGTGCTTATTATATCACAGAGTCAATCTTTTCCTTATGTAGGTCTAAACCTCTAATGAGGTAGCTCATTAAAATCTTTTTCATTCCTTGTACCTTACACCCTGGTATTATGAAGGAAAACTATATCTAGGAAGGAGGGATAACATAAATTCATGAAAAAAATAACTTAGGATCATTACAATCTATAGCTGTTGGGCTGCTGAAAAGAATAATAGCCATTTTCTATTGAAACTAAAAAAAATCATGTGAGAAGTTAAGTTCCAGTTGTAAATTGGATGGCTACCATATAGTTATATCATTTTTGTTCTTTTTCAATCCATGTCTGGCTAATTCAAAGTACAGCTTAAACTTTTGAAAGTCTAATTGGCTTGGGACCATCTTATCTAAAATAATGACCTCCTCATTACTCCTGCCAGTATTTTAGATATATCCCATGCAATTTCTCTTCTACTGTTAAGCCAAGCTTTATTTCACTATAATATCACCACACTGATGAAAAAGCAGTATCAAAGTGAAGGAGAGGAAACAGAACTTGACATATAAATAAGAGGAAGAAAAAGGAACCTATCTGAAGATTTCTCCTTGTGCAAATTCCCTTCCCAATATGGCTACCCATTTTATTTAAGATCATTTGTATAGTGCTATAATAGAGAACAATTTCTTCTTCCATCCTCAGATAATAATTTTATAACTAAAGGAAGATCTGGAGTGAGTGAAACAAGCTCACATGTAGTGAATACTTGTAGTGTACACAGATTTATTTTGTTTTTGAGAAAAAAAGCAAAAGCTTTAAATAATCTCCTCTTTCTCCATAAACTAACCAAACAACAACATTCATATGTATATGAACCAAATAACAACCAAGTTACCCAGCATAATAACAAAATGTTAAACAATATAAAACATTGAAATAGAATTTAAAAAGGAAATAGACAAAATAGAAAATTAGCTACTGATCTTATCCTCAGTATGGGACAAATACATTATAGAATACTGTAGTTAAACAATCTAAACCATTAGCCTCCTAATTGTATAAAAATTGCACAAAGTTTGGCTCCCTTGGATGTTTCTGGAGATGCAGCAGTCTCCATAAGCACATTCAATATTATTTTTGTAAAATTATTTGTGATTCTTGTAAATGTCCTACTCATATTTCTTTCAAAGAAGATAAAATAAAGTGCTGCAGCATTAGTGGGCCTTTTCAGGATGGCACCCCACTGACCTGCAGACGCTATATGGATCTCCTTACATTGTGATTTCTTTGTATGCAAGTATAGAGCATTTTCTTGAGCTAAGGCTTTGAATGCAACATATAGGTTTTCTGAGCTATATCTTCTACTTTCACAAAATCGAAGTGACCTACATCAAGAGTTAAGCTTTTGAGAAGTCCTCCCCTGTCTCAAAGTTCGATCCAGCACAATTGTTCAGCTGTGATTATCTCATGCAAACAAAAGCTAGAAACAACATTCCCCATTTTCTATTGAACCAGGGGAAAGGATTACTCTTACCGAAAAGAGATTGTTCCCCTTCTCCTATACCCAAAGAAATAGAAAGAGTGGATCTTTAAAGAGGCGAGAAGTGGGATAGGAAGGCTTGGTAGATTGGATTTTGCAGCTGCATTTTTTGTATTTGACGTTTTACAACATGATGACAAACATTCTCATTCATTAATGCACTCAGCTTAAAATATTGTGCAAGAGACAGGAACAGAGGTTAATAAATATTGGCACTGTATGCCAGACAAAGGTTTAATGTGAATGCACTGAAGCAAGAAAAAGTTTCTTATTGCTATGTCAGGCTACCCACATTTCTTTGCCTGTGTGACATTAGGTCCAAACCACAAAATGGCTATTCTAGGCTTAACAAATGAAAAGGGATCCCAAAAATGCTCCTTTCTGTATTTTGTTTTGTTTTGTGAAAAACTGAAGATGTTTCTTGGATAAGATGCAAAATGTCTTCAAGAGAAAAACCATCAAAAGTTCAATTGCCTTTTGGGAAAGCACCTTTGAGACTACTGTATGACTGAAAATCTCCATAGACAAATGGATGGCAACCATTGGCTTATCCAGATTGTAATAGTATGATAATGGTCAGAGATTAGGGAACTGATAGTTCTCAAAATTGAATTCCATATGTGGCAACAACCACATTATTGGGAAATTGATTGGTGAGTTTTTCTCTCCTTCTTCCCTTCTCTGATCAGCAAATTTGCCATTAAAACTGGAGCTATACCTGGTTAACCTCGCAACAGCCTCAATTTGGCAAAAGTTGACATCTCAGCCATCCCTTTGATATTTGGATGCTCTGGACCTTTTATTAGGAATGATACTCACCTAACATATATAAACCAGGATAGTAATTTAATACTGTATCTTTAAGAGAATGCTGTAATTGTGATTGGCTGAGGTTCCTCCAATGGCCATAAAATGGAGCCAGAAACCTGGTTTCTTCTCCTTGCATTTCCTGTATTGCCGTATTGCCTGATCGTCGTTTACTTGGATTGCTGTGAGTCTTGCAACTGTTAGCAATATCTGTTTACTGAACTTTGTTTATGATACTTGACTTTGTTTTTGGATTATCTCTGGACTGGTACTTACTGCTTTAACTGTGTATGATTTGGACTGTTTGTTGGACTTAGTTTACCTGTTTACTGGAAGTAAAACCTACATTTTACTATTCAGTGTATCTGTGTGTTGGTCGTGTGCTATTCTACATCACTCTCACTACATTTCCCTGAGTGCACTCATTCTCCTAATGGGGAATACTTCAACATCTTTCACCTTTCATCAATAAGCAATGTGTTTGTCTTGCCAATGAAGGTATTACTTTGAGCTGCTAGATGCAAATTAGCAGCCTTTAAATTATTGTTCCTAATTTTAGATTTTTATGTCACACATGGATGAGCAAATACGCACAAGAAAGTAAATAAATTGGAGATGAAAGAAAGGAAAAACACAGCTGCTCTAAAAAGGTGGGGGAAAGCAGTGCAAAATAGAATATAAAATGCCTGAAATAGAGCCAATAGGAGTGGGGAGGGTGAACATTAAACATTATATTTGAATTTGCTTTGCAGAAGGATTAAATGCTCACTATGGACTAGGGGAGAATCCATTTCTCATGGTGAATTTATATCAGCCCACAGGGAGCCTTATCAAGGCGCAGCTGACTAATGAAGATCATTTTCAGTTGATTTCATTAGTATTTAAGTTATAGCATAAAACATTTCCCTCGGGTGCCCTGAAAGTTAGTGATTTACATATATTTGCCAGGAAAATTTTGGTCTGGCTAATGTAAAAGTGATTTCCCTTGGGTGCCCTGAAAGTTAGTGATTTACATATATTTGCCAGGAAAATTTTGGTCTGGCTAATGTAAAAGTGATTTGTTAGCCGAGTGCAGATTTTTTTTCATCTACCTCACCTAATTTTACCTATTCAGAAAAACGAGTATTAACTATTCATGTAATATTTTGTTTTCCCTTATAGCTGAAAATTAAAGTAAAATCAAGATGTTGCTGCCAGGTGCCTGTGCCCTTGTATATCATTCTCTATTTCTCTGCAAGCAGATCTGGGCTGGGTTGTAATAGTGTATTTATAGTAGAAAGACTCAAATATCTTTTTCAGAAACAGTGTCCTTTAAGCACTGCTTTATGAAACAGTACTGTATGCAGAAGGATTTGTCAGTGAATAAAATAACTGAAAGAACTTGAGGGTTAGAAGCTGGAGGGTTGGAAGCATTTGCATTTGTGTAACAAAAATAGAGCTTTGTATTCTGTTTGCATAGCTCTATTTTAAATATATCCAAGCAATCTTTTTTTTTTCTATGTGAGCCTTACATCAAATACAAATGTGTTGTTTGCTTTGCTTCCTCACTTGTATCAAATTAAAACTGTTGTCACTTTACCTGCAAATCTTCCCACATCTATATATTTTCAAGATGCAAGAATAGACTAGAAATTTAGTTGTGGAAAGGGTTTTATATTTTTCTCCATTCCAATATATATGTTCCAAGGTCAAATGGAATGTGAATGTATACACTATTCAGATACATCTATATGAGTATGAGTGTTCATTGTATGGGGAAATCTTCTCAATATTAGAAACATAGCTTCAATGAATGGGTTTCCTCTTTGCTTCAATAATTCTATGCATGAGTATTAACTTGTCAATTTGTTCAGGGGAAAAGGGTCAGCTACCCTCAAGTATTAGGTATCCAAATTCATTAAGTGTCTTAATCATACCAGATATGTTCTGTTGAATTGGTATTCTCTAGATAAATGTTTTGTCTACAATAGGGGATTAATTTCCCACAAGACTTGCTTATGTCCTTTAGAAGAGTCATATGATTAGATTTGGCCTGATGCAATTTAACTCTATGAAATAAGAAGAATGATCTTTCTGATAATGTCTAAGATCTATATGAGCATGAGTGTTCATAAAACCTGGTAATCTTCATAATATTATAGGTATAGCTTCAATGCATAAGTTTCCTCTTTGTTTCAGTAATTCTATGCAGGAGCATTAACTTGACAATTACAGGAATACTTGTGGCTATTTTTCTTAGGTTTATCCATTTTGGTAGTCAATGTCATGAGCAGGTTCCTTTTTCTTTGTTCAGAAGACCAACTACATACAGAAGAATTTTACATTCTTCCCCTTAGTTATATGTAACATTATGTAGATGTGAAACAGTGTGATGTAGATAGCTCTTTTTTTTTCAAGTCCCATATATAACCATTTGAAGATGCCAGGATTTCCTCATAAGACTCTGTAATCAATTCAGAGGCTAACAACAGTAAATGCTCCATCAAGCCACTAGCAAGAGCACTTTTGGGAGGAATGATAAAGTGGCAGAGGATTTATTTCAAAATAGCAAATAAAAATGTTGGTCTCTTGTCAAAAAACAGAAAGCAAGACAAGCATTCCTTAATAAATATGTAACTTGTACCATGCTATTTGCAGCCACATACACAATTACTATATAGCATTGGAAACTACTGTCTCAGTCTCTCTAAGTAATGTATGTAAAGCATTGTGAGCCATCATCTCAAGCATTTCATTCATTACACCACTTATAAGTTGTTCAGTTTAAACATTATGTCAGCTGTAGTACATTATGTCAGCTGTAGCACATTATCAGAATATAATAGCCACAGCTGTCCCTGATTGACTTTTGTTTTTGAGATGGTCCTGAATAGCAACACCCTGACAAACCAGACACCAAAGTGCTGATAAGGTCAGTAGTACTGTTTTTTCAGAAGGTGCTTAGATCTGGCCCACAAGGCCACGTTGGACATAGTAAAGAACCAGCCTGTGGTGCCTCTGCCATGTGCAGCCTTCCCAATCTCTGTTGTCAGCCTAGACAGACTCCTGTGCCCCCCTCTGCTCCATTTTCACTCTGCTCCATTTTCACTGGCAGGAGGCTGCCATGGCCAAAAATGGGGCCTTGAGGAGTGACGTTGATGTGGCCATGCTTCCCCCAGTGACACCAATCCCAGATATGTCCCCCATCCCCATCCCAAGGTCAAACACAATCCTAATGTGCCCCTCAATGAAATTGAGTTTGACACCCCTGTTCTAAACCAATGATGTGAGGTACAGAAAGGAGCTGCAGATGTAGGTGAATCAAAAAGTCAGTTGAAGGGTTTGTTTAATTAAAACGGAATTAAAATCAATACATCAAGTAGCAGGTGATATTTAGCTTGAATATTTACAAAAGTATCCAAGTCACTCGTACATCTAAAAAAATGGTCCTGTTTCAGTGAAATAGACCTATTTTATACCCAAAACTATTTTTAAGAATATTCATGACTTGGGACAATTGGCTGAATGGCCATCTAAATAAGTTTTTAGTTATGTTTCATTGTGATTCCTGAATAAATCTAAACTTTTTTTAAAAAAAAAGCATAAAATATTTAATCTCTCCCTGTCTCCCCCTCTTGTTGTTTAACTAAAATTTGGCTATATAATTTTGATATTGGGGAAGGGTGAATTATCTGTTATAAAACTGGCCAACTGAGTTTCCAAGATGTAAATTACAATATCTAGCATTGTTATTATTATTTTTTTTGGAACAAATTTTATTGATTTTAAAGACAAACAAACCATCATTAACCATTAAATACATAAAACCTCTTTCCATTATTAATTTTACAAGTCAAGTAGAATATTATTTTATGCAACATAATTCTGTTTTACACCATTTCAATATAAACATATAGATATCTCTTAACAAATTTCTCATTATTTCTCTCTTCGTATTCAATTTCATTGTTACTATTATTATTTTCTATATTTATCCAGTTTATAGTCATCATCTTCATTCCTCTCTGACTTGATTACCATTATTCTCATCCAACATTCTTCCAAGGTTTTATTAATTCTCAAACAAAACATAGATACACAAAACACAAAAATATAAAACTTCTTTTAAGAAAGCAGTTTGGCCCCAGATTACCTCTCTTTGTATGGACTTCAATTAAATTCGTGCTCATCTTATATACATTACCTATGTTATTTACCATTCTATATCTTCTATATAACTTCTCCCCGCTTTTCATTCTTCTTATTTCTATTTTATTTACTTCATTTTAATTTAAATCATTGTATTTGTATTTTTTGTCCATTCTTTCCAAATTATCCATTTATCTCATTCCCTATAGTAAGAAAAATAAAAAAATTTCTCCTGAAATCACTGATCAGAGTATGATGCCTTTCTATCCTCCCCCTAAATTAATATTTAAAATAACGCCTGATACCCAATCTGATTCTGCTTAGTACATTCTACCTACTAACCTTCAAAGAGAAAAAAATAATAAATTCATAATAATTAATATAATTAGATATTAAATCTAAATATCAGATCTTATAACATTCTGATTGTCTATTTCAAAAAACAAGTGCTACAATTTTATTAAATTTTTAAATCTGTCATTACTAAACATTTCAATATTTTAATCTTTTATTAATTCTTATAACATTCTAGTTTTCTATTTCTAATACATAATACCATCTTATGTACCTTGCAGACTCTTCTTTTTTAAAGAAATTGTACCTTACACTTTATCCCTAAAAAAAAATCCTTTTTTCCCATCTTGTTTCATACCTTTGTGGCTTTTCCCTCCCTTTTCCCTTCCTTTCTTATCCCCCCTGGCCTTTTTACACCCCCCCCACTAACCTCCGCCTTTTTAGCTTTCCCTCTCTGTTGTAATCCTTTCTCCTTTTGCTCAGTAACATTAAGTTGGTTTTGCATCTTATTTTTTCCTTTCTTAAGTATTTTTTTAAGTCATAAGTTCTTCATCTTCCTTCCTTCCTTTCTCCTTTCTCTCTTAATTAATTTTTTAGATTCACTGAAGATGGCGTCTTCTTCTTCTTTTTCTTCTTCTCCTTCTATTTCCTCCATCTGTTGTTGTGTTTGCTGATAAATAGCAAGCGCCATTTCTAAAGAAAGGAAAGCTTCTTTCACAGCGTCCTTACTTTCTTGATATTCCTTTCTAAGTTCATCATCAGATAAAGCCATTCTTTGTTCTTCTTAGAGCAACCAAAATGTTTCAAAAGTTAAAACAATTCCTCAAAGTCCCAGAGACATCAATCAGTCCAAACAACGCACAAAGTTCTCGCTTCTCTTCCTGGGGTGGTATCAGTAAAAGGGAAAAGAAAAAAAGCCCAATCTGTATTTTACAGCCTTGTTGCAATCAATTTCTAGTCTCAAGATCTTCAAGGCATCTCCTCCAGCAAAATCTTAATATATTTTTTTTTGTCCTCTCCCTTCCCACTTATAACAAGAAGCCAAGTTTTTACCTTTTATAAAAAACAACAGGTTTCTCAATGGCCATTTGTTGATTCCATAGGGAAGGAGAGTAAACTTTCCTTTCAGCATGTCAATTTTGCCGCTTGAAGTCCTCCTCTGGAAACAAAGTATTTTTCAAAAAGTCATAGTTTTCAGGATTAAACGCCTCTTAAAGTCCTGGATCAGCCAAAAAACTTTCTCTTGTAAACTTTCTCCCCTCTTCCTCCTGCTCAGTCTTACCCAGCTGCCGGCTTCTTTGTGGCGGCCATTGCAGACTGCCGCTCGACCACCTTGAGAAAAGGGGGTTTTGCTGGCTGGGGAGGGAGTCTGCAACACCCCCAAACCCCTCACCAGCTCCCCCCTATCTTCGGCTGCCTCTGCAAGGCAGCCTTAGGCTCCAAATCCGTCCGGATCAGAGGCACCAAAACGGCTAGCACGGCAGAGGTCCCGCAGGATTGCGAAACCCTGCCGCTGGTGAAGCCGACAAACCGGAAGTTCCTAGCATTGTTATTTATAGATCAAAGAAGCAAAGAATGTGAATAATCACCATTTAGTCCCTCGACCACTTTAAATGTAGTTTCTTTTACAAGAAAAAATGACATACAAAATTCTCATATGTCTCCTTTTCTCTTATAAAATACACACTCACCTCTCTGTATTATCTATTGTATGTTTCTGCTGTGACCTATGCCAGGAAAATCTGCAAGGGGTCAAATGTTGGGACAGCTTCCAGGACCACACATTTGAAGCCCTACCCCATTTATCTATATTGTGGGGCTACTGACCTGATGATGTAGCCACTGCCTTGAATTCCTTGACCACCTCTCCTCCTTAGGCTCCCACTCTTGCCAGATTTTTTTGAGGGGGGGGGGGCTTTTTGGAAAATCCAAAGAAACAAATTTGCTTCTCAGTCATTAAAAACTGAGTTCCTTTGACCCATATGATGTCTGACACTTGCCAGCACAATATCCAAGTCTTCAGGCTGCTAGCAATCCCCTACTAACTTAATCAATTATTTTGTATCACTATGAGACCTGATAGACAAGTTAGGGCAAAATCCGTCTGTCAGTGCTAAGCTAGTGCAACATAGTCTTATTCTGTTTTTTTTTTTCTGTACTCTTCACTTCCTGCTGCTCCAAATGGATGCATTATATCGGCACAGGCCCAAGCTATGTACAGGGAAATATTTTATATATTAGTAAATAAGTACCAGTGAATTTACACTATAATTTATCATAAACCTTCAGACACACACATCCACCCATCTTTGTAGTGAACAAAAGCTTCATTACTGCAATATGCACCTCTTGGATCTTTCATTCTTCATTTTACTTCACACTTCAGACCTTACAACGCAATTTGCCTCACTGCTAAAGGAGTTCATATTGTGACACATTTTACAATTAAGTACTTTTTATAAATACCTTTATTATTATTTTTTCAGTAAATGAACATAATTAGATAGATAGATAGATAGATAGATAGATAGATAGATAGATAGATAGATAGATAGATAGATAGATAGATAGATAGATGGATGGATGGATGGATGGATGGATGGATGGATGGATGGATGGATGGATAGATAGATAGATAGATAGATAGATAGATAGATAGATAGATAGATAGATAGATAGATAGATGGATGGATGGATGGATGGATGGATGGATGGATGGATGGATGGATGGATGGATGGACGGATGAATAGATAGAAGACAGATAGATGACAGAGTTCCTTTATTGAAAGGAAAAACAAAAACAAAATCATAAAGGCCTAATATCAGTCTCTTCATCTTACAATGCAATAACCCAATTGTCCTTGCAGGAAATTGTAAAAAAAAAAAAAAAAGAAGCTTGCTGGAAAACATTTTCATCTGCCCATGTAACAGGATTATTATTACCCCCATATCATATTGGAAAGCCTACCCTGATCTGGTATCTTTCAATTTACAAGAATATAATTCACATAATCTCAACCATATTAGTCTATTGCACTTCTTGAAAGGCTGGAAAGTGTAATAGGTTAAGATGGTGGCAATTAGTTTTATATTTTGTGTTGTGGAGACCAGATATATGTGCAAAATTATACTGTCCCTCAGGGGTGGGATTCAAATTTCTTAACAACTGGTTCTGTGGGCTTGGCCTAATTTGTGGATGTGGCTTGGTGGTCACATGACTGGCTGGGCATGGCTTGTATGTAAATATTGTAAATATTTATGTAAATGTTGAATGTTTTATTTAAAAAAGAGCAACTTTAACCCAAAATCAGGCAAAGCATGCAGGCAGATTGAGTTGCTCACAGAATCACAGATTCACTCAGAGATCTACCATTCCACAATCTATTGCTGAGTCTGCACTGAAAAATAGATGAAAAAAGCTTCAGTCCTAAGAAAGGTTCAGCTCTGTTTTTAGATTATCTAGAAAGCAAGAAATCCAACAATTTCCTGCCTTCTAGCTAATCTAAATCTTCAAGCACAAATCTTCTGATGGTCTGGAGAAAAAAGAAAGGAAAAATAACAATTTACCAAAGGCAGGCAAGTTGGATGGCACGCATGCCAGGTAAGGAGTGAGTGGGCAGGGTGGGGCCTGGCGGGGCCAGCCAGTGGAGCAATTTGCAGGTTCTCCAAACTGCGCAGAATCATAACAATTGGTTCTGTAAAACTGGTAGATTCAACCAGGTAGAATCCCACCACTGCTGTCCCTGTTTAAAGCCAAGTGCTTCATAATTCAGAATAAGAGAAAATTTTGCTACTAATTTTGAGCAGTCGTGGTCAAAGAAAGTCCTTAGGCCCCAGGGACAGGATTTTGTGCAACCGTCCCTTCCAGCAACTGTTTTTCATTTGTGGAAACATTCATCTAAATAGATATTTGAAAAGTCTTCAAGGCAGCTTTTGTGTTGCCAGAATTGTACAAACAGCATAGTAGCACTGTTAATGTTTATAGAGGTAAAACCACAAAACCTCTTTATTAGGAGAGGTAGTATCATCTGTTACAGTTCACAATGTAAGACGTAGCTGCAACTATCACAATAGCTAGACAGCAGTATATTTTTGAAATCTGCTTCTATGGATAATAGAAATATTTTGATGTAATTTGAGCTTAAATGGGTAATTAAGATCCATTAGATTTATAAAATACCTGTTGCAGCTGTTGAAAATAAAATTCTGCTATTTTTATTAAGTCCTTTTCTTCCTTTCTCAGGCAATATTCAGAGAATTCAAGTTTATTATGGCCATCAATCAATGTCAAGCAACATTTTCTCCCAATTATATCTCTGTGTTTATATATGCTTATGTGTGTGCATGCCATGGATGATTCTGCATATTTAATAAACTGTTTGTAACAGCTGCTGGTCACCTCTTTAACTGAGGAGACTTGATGTTTTGAGCCCTCATTCAAAAATTAAACATTTGCACTGCAGATAGTGGGAAATACAAAGTAATGAAGAATTTTGTTTTTGCTTTACATATCTATTACCTCCGTATGGATGACATTGAGATATTAGGCAAAAAGAAAAAAAAACAAATATGTAAATGGAAGTGAACTTTAGACTTTTTGCTGACACCTGGATTGGTAAAGGTATTATGTGTTGGACTTGCCTATAGTTAAATTGTTACAGAATGAGAATAAGAGGAGATGAAGAGATAGTGAAACTGCAGTATTTATACTTGTCATGATGAAAGTGGGAAATTGCTATTGGGGGGGGGGGGTGTTTGTCTTCTTTCTAATCTTTCTTTTTTGCTTTCTTGTACCTTTTATTCTTTTTTTCTCTTTAGTTTGTATTTTTTATTATTGTAGGTAAAACTTTAATAAAAATATTTTAAAATGCAGTCAGTTTATTATATAAAGCATGTTTCTGGAACTGAAAATGATATGCATTTGTACTTAGTATTAAAAATTAAATAATGTTACAAATAACTTTCAAATATACTGGGTTTTTTTAAAAAAAATATGAAGTGCTAATATTTTAAAATTATACTTTCTGATTATTGTTCAATCACTTTGGAATCATTTCACCATGTCTAATTCAGTAATTGCTTCTCTGAATTCTTGTAACTTCCTGCTTGTGTCATCAATGACAGAATTAACCACCTTGTCTTCTCTTTAACTATTTTTTGGTTGCTTTTGATTTCTCCAGTGACTCTTACCTTCACATTATGTGTCCAAAATGTTTAAACTTTAACTTCATTATTATTGTTCCCAGTGAGCAATTCATGTAGTACTGAATTATTTGTTCTTCTTGCAGTCCAGGTTATTGTCAACAAATTTCTCCAACACTACAGTTCAAAGGCATCCATTTTTCTTAATTCAACCTTTCTAATAGTAAAGTTTGTTACTACTGGGAACAGCTAGTACTGCTTTGTTACTACAAAATTCCTCCATTCAAGTTTTCAAAAGATTGCTTAAGCTTTCTTAAGATTACTTTGCATTCTATTTAGCTGCTTTTGTTGTTCTGCCTTTTAACATTTTAAATGGTTTAACATTAATTCATTATTTATCTACTCTAGCAGTGTAAATGTAGAACAGTGGAGTATAAACATTCAATACCACAAAACTTATTTCCAAACAATGAACATTATAAAACAATATTGATGATGTGCTACTGTTATCATAATCTCTGATTGGCTTCTATAATATGATTTACCACTTCTACATTAAAATAGTATTTTTTTTAAATTTGCTTTGGCATTTTATGCCTTCCTTTTTTGATCATTATTACTTTCTGTTAATGCCTCTGGTAATTTCCAAAACACAACATGAATTCTTTAAAAAATAAGAAATAAATAGCCATTTTCTGAAATATATCTTGTTATCTCTCCTTTTTTTAAATAATGTTGAAAAATGCTAATAAGATTTAAGTGACTTTATCAGAGAAAAACACAAGCAAAATATCACCACAAATTAACAATGCCTCAATATTGGATTATTAGTTTCTAGGATAATAAATCATCCCCCTACCTAGACTAATTCTTCTGGATGGAGTCCCATTGATTCAATGGTGGCTGATGCAATAATCAAAGATTACAATATAAACAAACAAGTCAGTAAAAGAGAAGGATTAGAATCAAAAACCTTGCAATTTTATGATGCTGAACTAATCTAGCAAACATATTTCCTAAGTTTAGATTTAGATGATTTTTTAATGACCAAAATAGTTATCTTTGATTTCTACAGTACCGTGTTGGTTATCTTTTTAAAACATCTTTGGTGCATTTATGTCCATAGCAGGACTGAAAAGCAGCTATAGGTAATTGTTACTTGTTTGATACCTTGTACTTCATTGAAGAACTCCAGGAGCACAAGGGATGTTTTATCCTCTTATTGTTGCCTACAATAATCCTGCAAAATAAATGAGGTAAAGAAAGAAAGATTGGCCAGATATCACACAGAAGGCTACCATTGGTACGGGTGGATTAGAATCTGAATTTACCTTTTCCTAACCTTACCTTAATCTTAACTACAGAGCACAGTAACTCTTGAAAATAGTAGTATTAATGAAAGGAGTTATTCTGAAGGATTCTCATCCTACAAACTACACCAACATTATATATTGAAAATGAAATATTTGACAGAAAATTTCACAGATGCCACAATTATTTTTCTTTACTGTCAACCAAGAAGTTATTGAGAATGCTTTATTGTATGCTAAAATCAAGAGAAAAATATTCCTATTCCATCTTCATAAAAAGTTTTTTACAAAGAGTTGTCATATGTCCACTTTCATATTTAATTCCAATCTTTATGCAGACATTAAAATGTGATGGCTCTGTGAGAAGTAATCAAGAATATATATCAGCCTTAGCAGGTAGACAGAGTTTATTTTTTATTATTACTAAGACAAAAATAGGTCAAATATGTGAGCTGGGAGTCTCATAATCATCTGGATAAAAGGTAGCTTTAATAAAACAAACAAATACTTGAATTACTTTTTGATTTATTTAATCAGGAAAATTCAACAGACCACTTGAAAGATATATAAAAAGAAAATAATGGTAAATAAAGATATTAAAAAGGCTTCAGGAAAGGGTTTTGTTTTTGGTTTCAATGCTTGGAAGAAGGTTTGTTATCTTTATAAGCTATTTCTTTCACAGCTCCTCGTCTATAACTATATTAAATATTGAACTTGAGCCAAATTTTGAAATGAGAAAGAGGGAAGAGAGGATTTCTTTTTTCATTATTTCCCAATCAAACCATTATTGGAAATGCCAACATATGTAGTATATATGTTATGTTTGGAAACAAAAAAATATTTTTTCCCATTTGAATATCAGACAGTGGCTCTTTCATCAATGTTTTCTTGCTCTCCCTCACCCTACCACACACACATTAATGCAAAGTCAACTAACATAGTTTTAATTAGTATTAAGAAACTGATGAAAATAACAGTTTGTTCTTAGTCTAGGAAAAGATTACCTATTTATTTAAAGATGATACATAACTTCATAGGCAACAATTCCTAATCATGCTGATTTTAAAATTGCAAACTGTACTTTAGGATATTATAACACAGGGGCTTTCTTTTCGCCACCACATCCCAAACAGGATGTATAATGTCTGAAAATCAGGTAGCAGCATATTTGTTTATTTTCTCATATCAAACAGCATCTTTCTCTGTCACTTCCTGAAATGCTCTGCTTGATTCAAAGTCCAATCCAATTAATTATCTTCAATCAAAGGCAGAATGCCAGAACATGTTCAGAGATAAAATAACAAATGTACTATCATTCTTTTCCAAAATAACATGATCAATAGGTCAAAATTAACCTCTAGTCATTGGACTGTAATGTTAGATGAGTTTTCTGATGAGGCAATCTTGTGTCAACTTATCTGACAATAAGATCTCCTCAACATAATAAGATAATTATACTGTAAGCCTTAATCACTTGATAATATCTGAAGAATTTTGTGAAATTGGCTTTCACATATACATTTTTGGCATTTTAGACAATCACTGCAACTATATGTTCTTGGAGTTATCAGACTTATTCTGAGGTAAAAGATGCAAAACATAACTATATCTATAGCAGAGGTGGTATTCATCAGGTTCTGATCAGTTCTGGAGAACTGGTTGCAGAAATTTTGAGTAGTTCAGAGAACCGGCAAATACCACCTCTGACTGGCCCCACCCCCATCTATTCTATGCCTCCCAAGACCCCCCTGTTTGGTTGGGTCTTCTTTTGCTGTCTTGCACAGGAGAGCAGAGCTGGAAAGCAGGTTATTTGGGTGGGGAGGGAATGGGATTTTGCAGTAACCTTCTCCTAGGAGTGGAGAGGAAATGGAGATTTTACAGTATCCTTCCCCTGGAGTGGAGTGGGAATGGAGATTTTATAGCATCCTTCCCCTGCCACACCCACCAAGCCATGCCCACCAAGCCATGCCCACAGTACCAGTAATAAAAAAAAATGCTTTGCATAATCCTACTCTATGCGTATGCTGTAGGTTCTGCTCAAAGTTACAAGAGTTATCTTACTGCATGACTATGTGGGACCTATTTCAAATCTGTAGAAAGACTGATGAACAGATGTCTATGGAAATTCTCAATCATCCAGGTCAAAGTTGTCTTGAAGGTACTTTTTCAAGAGGCAACTGGACTTTAGGGTTTTTCTTTGAAAACATTTTGCTTCTCTTCCAAGAAGCTTCTTGGATGAGAAGTGAAACATCTTCAGAGAAAAAACCAGAAAGTCTAAATGTAAACTTTGGTAATCTGAAGAGATTGTTGAGGTGAAAATAACTCCAGTTTCTCAGCAACCAGAACCCTATCTTTGGAGTCTGGCATCATTCAATAACAGATATTTTGCATTCAATTTTTTTTCACAAAAACTTTTGTCTGTAACTGATTTCCTTTATAGCAGTTCCAAAACTCCAAGTCAACGCCTCAGAAACTTCTTACCACCTGTCACTCCTCCACTACAAAAGGACCAGAGCGTCCTGTTGCCATAATCTCATCATCTATTGAAAAAAACAACAACAGTTGAGGTGGCCAGTCATATATAATCCTTTTATAGGTCATTGCAGGTTTAGGAAAGCTCTTTAAATCTACAGTAATGGGCTTCCTTCTGCTTTCTTCCATATCTGGTCCTGTAACTGTTTACAGAATAATGCACTTTGAAACAACTAACTAGAGGCAGATATTTATAGATATTTTTGAATTATGATAGAAATTGAACCATCATGAGTGAATAAAATCTTTTACCTCAGGTTACCATCATAGCCCTTCATTACTCAAGAGCTTTAATTCCATCCTTCCCTCCCTTCCAAATGTGTTTCCTTAGTGTAGAAGTAGCATACAAGAAAAGCTTATTCTTCTTTTATGCAGAAGATACCAGTAGTAATCTACCATTCAGGAAAGGAAAGCAATTTTAGGAATTCATAACTGGAAACTAATAAAAGATACTCTTCCTGGCAGCCATTAGAAAAAGAATGTAGTATGTTTCACAGTAAATGTAAGTGTTGTTTGAAGTCAATAAAGGCATGCAGGGGTGGTGGTGGTGGTATTTAAGATAAAGGTTTGATACTCTTCATGTTGCAGAGTGAAGAATAAGAATTTTTGCTAGACTCATATCTTTTGTTCCTTATAGAATGCTAGCCAACATTGCAAATAAAGGAATTTATAAAATTAGACTTCTCAACTTATTTTGCTACACATTGATTATCCCTTCATGTCCTAGTGACATAGGGGTTTTTCTGGATTTTATCTGGACAAGATTGCTTAGCTATGACAGCTCATCTGCTAGTCATAACTCTTCGTCATACAACTGTCTGCATATCTGTTGGTTTCTCTTTTTAATCTAGTCAAGGAAACTGTGTTCTCAACCTGCCAATGCTCTAGATTGCCTCCAGCTCAGCAGCACAGCAAAAGAATTCAGATGCCCCAACTTATACATTATATTTATGACTTACATCTTTGTCAAATCTACCTGTTTACCCATGCATCTGGCCCAGTTTTACTAAAATAGCATCATTTTGTTAGTAAATAAGCTGTTTGTTTAATGAGTATCACCATGTTGTGTCCCAAGTGCCAACAGATATTTAGTGTCTGCCGAGAACAGATCTGTGAATGCTAGCAAATTTACAGCCATTGTTAAAGAGAGAGCAAGGCAGACAGACAGACACAGAGTCAACAAAAATAATATACTTGGAGTTCTCTCAGCACTGACAATATCTCATAGTGTTCAAATTTTGTACAACACTTTATATTGCCAGACACCAATAAGTGTGTCATTATATTATAATTGGCAGTTAATCCCACACTGGCATCTAGTGAAGACATTTTTCATTTTAATGGTAATTCAAAAGATGACTACCATGTAATTTGCTTGGAATAAACAACTGCACAATTACTCTGTTATTAACACAATAATTACTAAATCTGTACAGAGTTTTTTGTGGTCATATTACAAAATATGATGACCATCCCTACAAAGCTTCATGACAGTGAGGTAGCCACTCACACAATGGCATGCAATGGCAAGTGCTAGAGCAAAATAGAGCCATATGGGTTGCCATATACAGTATTTAGAACAGCCACAAACAAAAAGCATGCCTGAAACAAATATTTTATTTTAGAAAAAGAAAAGAAAAATTAGAAAATGTTTTTATCTTAGAAAATTTATATTGCCACCTACTCTCACAAGGTGACTTAAGGTGGCTTATACAAATATAGAACATTGTATAAAAATAAAAATAATAAAATAAAATAATAAAAATAATAAAATAATAGCCCCTTACCCATCCTCATCCTGGCGACAACACATATTCATACAAGCCATTTAATAGGTTCCATCCTGCTCTGGGATCCTCAGGTCCACTGGCAGAACCATAAGTTCAGCATCTTCCAAAAGAGTGTTAGAGAGGGGACCATTCTAATCTCTGGGGGAATGATCTTCCAGAGAGAGGGAGCCACCATGGAGAAGGCCCTTCTTCTGGATCCCACCAGGTTTATCTCCCTCAGGGATGGGACCCGCAGCATTCCTGCCTTCCTGCTCTAATGGGTTGGGTAGATGTGACTGGCAAGAGACATTCCCGCAGATAATCTGGTCCAAAGCCATAAAGGGCTTTAAAGATGACAGCTAGCACCTTGAATTGCACCTGAAAGCAAATTGGCGACCAATGCAGTTCCTGCAGGAGGGGTGAAATACGTGCACATTGAGCTCTGCACAAAACCATGTGGGCCACTATATTCTGCACCAACTGAAGCTGTAGTGGTCTAATGAATCAATCCAAACATCCTAATTGATGGGTCTTATGCCACTAGAGTTCTGAAATGGTGAGCTTAATATATTGTTACAAATGCTTCTAAATACAAATGCTTCTAAATGAGGTTGTTTTAAAATAGGAAGTTTAAACAATCGAGTTCCCCCCTTCATGGCATGGTGTGGCATGAAGCAAAGTATAAGCTGTTTTATTGTATATGCTCCATAGAAATTTCACTACTACAGGGCTAAAATAGAAAATACATGTTGGAGAAAATAATAATTAAAAAAAAACCCCAATCTGACTCAACTCACAACAGAGTAATCTCAATTTCTTGCCATCTCCATTCAAAGAAATATTTTTTAAAAAATACACTGGATCAAAATAAAGGCTTCAGGGTAAGTTATCTATGGAAGAAATAAATTGTTAGGAGAAGGGGGCTGAGCTTTTTCAGACATATTTCAAAGCTTCTAGCTCAGTCCCAGAGTTAGTTTTTTTTTTTTTTTACAATATTGTAGCTGATGCAAAGAATAATTGCCATATAATGGGGGCAATCAAATTTAGATAAGGAGTCACTCTCACTATTATAATTTTAGAAAGGATATTATTAAGTGCATGTTCAGGGCACAAATCTGACAAATTAGAATTATACTAGCAAGATCACCCACACATATATGCGTACTATACAAGTCAGTTGAAACCATTCAGACAAGAACACATGCCACCTGTATTACCTGCAGACACCACTTATGTTTGCTTGAGGTTCTTATTTGTGAATTCTCTCTAACCAAACCAAACACTACTGAAAGAAAACAACAACCAAAAAAACTCACAGCCTTGAATTCCATAGTTGACAATATTTTTCTTAATTCCAAACATTCAAATTCTAAGCTCAAGGAAAATTCAACTATTAATGCCAACACATGCTATTAAGACTTGTGGATTTCAACTCCCAGGCTGGTTGAGAAATTCTAGGAGTTGAATTCCAAATGTCATGCCTCGGTTCTATGGGTGTGGCTTGGGGGACGTGGCTTAGTTGGCATGGCTATGTGGTCATGTGACTGGGTGAGTCAAAAGAGAGAAACTCATTTTAACAATGCTCTTGGAGCAGGAGGTTAGACTGGACCTCTGAGATCCTTTCCAGCCCTGGATTGCTGTGCTGTTTCAAAGCATCCTCTGAAGCTGCATCTCGTGCCAGGATTTGTGGTCTTTCCTTCTTCTCCTTTTTCTCTCCCTCCCTCCCGCTATCCATCTATCCATCCATATCTCATTCACTTTCCCTTCCCTTTATCCCTTTCTTTCTTTCTCCCTTTTCTCCCTCTTTCTTTCTCTTTCTTTCTCCCCTCACTGCCTCTTTCTTTCTTTCTCCCTTCCTTCCTTCTCTTTCTTTCTTTCTCCCCTTCTTCTTTCTTCTTTCTTTTTTTTCTTTCTCTTTCTTTCTCCCATCCCTTCTTCTTTCCAACCTGCCTTCAACCAAGGACCTGTATACTGCACAAGTCAAAAGGAAGGCTGTGAAAATATGCACAGACCCCTCACATCCCAGACATAAACTGTTTCAGCTCCTTCCCTCAAAACGACGTTATAGAGCACTGCGCACCAGAACAACTAGACCAATAACAGTTTTTTCCCGAACGCCATCACTCTGCTAAACAAATAATTCCCTCAACACTGTCCAACTATTTACAAAGTATGCACTATTATTACTATTAAACTTTTCATCACTCCTTATCACCCATCCCCTTCCACTTGTGACTGTATGACTGTAACTTGTTGCTTGTATCCTTACTCTTGATGAATGTATGTTTTCTTTTATGTATACAGAGAACATTTGCACCAAGACAAATTTATTGTGTGTTCAATCACACTTGCCCAATAAAAGAATTCTATTCTATTCTATTCTTTTCTATTCCATTCCATTCTAACAGATAACAGAAAATCAGATAAGGGACCCTGTAGTCCAACCCCCGCCCAAGCAGGAGACCCTACACCATTTCTGACAAATCACAGTCCAATCTCTTCTTGAAAGTCTCAAGTGATAATGCTCCCACAACTTCCGAGGGCAAATTGTTCTATTGGTTGATTGTTCTCACTGTCAGAAAGTTTCGCCTTGTTTCCAGGTTAAATCTCTCCTTGTTCAGTTTCCATCCATTATCCCTTGTCTGGCCTACAGATGCTTTAGAAAATAGTTTGACCCTTTCCTTCCTGTGGCAGCCCCTCAAATATTGGAAGACCTCTATCATGTCTCCCTTGGTCCTATTCTATTCTATTTCTTTCTTTCTTTCGCCGCACCCCTTCCATGCCCTGTTTTGGGTAGTAAGCTTCCCTGAAGCCTCCTGGAAGCAAAAATGGGGCATGTGGAAATTTCTGGGAAGGGTGGGGTGGGGTGGAGCAGGGCCAGCTGGTCTTTGGAACTACCGGTTCACCAAGCAGGATTTAAAACTAACATCCGGTTTGCCCAAACTAGCCAGAACTGGCTAAATCCCACCACTGGACTGCTGGCCCTGGTTAATATTTGGGATAACCTGGCTTATTGGACTGCTGACCCTGGTTGCTGTGTGGCTAACCTTGCTTACTGGACTAATCACAGCCAGAAGCTTCTGAAGATGCATACAAAAGCTTTGCTTCAGGACTTGTAGAGAATGTGGAAATGTTTGGGTGCACAGTTGGAGTAATAAAGGGAAGTTAGACCATTCTCTGGTTGTGTTGCTTTTATGCCATGCCCCAAGTCATAACACTAGATGTTTTAAAGTTACCATGGTTGGTATACACCTCTAGTATATACATATGGTATGCTCAAAATCTTGGGACCTTGTTGCAGTACATCGATCTTTGTAAACCCATTGCAGTAACTAAAACGAGAGACACTGGGCATGAATGACTGCAACCAGCCCAGCCCAGGAGTTAAAGTCCAAAAGTCTTAAAATTGCCAAGGTAGGACACTTCTGGGTATAGTTAGGAGAGTGCTTTTCATCAGAGAAAATGGCTCATATAAGAGAAACCATCTTTTCTCTCATATACATTTTGGTATGTTCTTCCTCTATTGGGTAGGTTGGAAATTATAATTATTATTTTTCCATAGCAATAACTTGCCTTGTCCTCTTGTCTCCTGTACAGTTCTGTGTCTGTTATTGTAGTTATGTGAAGTTTCATTTTTATTTAGGTATAGAAATGTGATAAATTAACAAATAAGTACATATTTCAAGCTTTATTCTATGGTTTTAAGGATTGCAATTTCACCAGAGATCTTAGTATCAGTGCTGGCTTAAGAATATATAGCATCCTTAGGCCAGACCGATTGAAGGTACCACCACCTGATAGTATAACAAACAGTAGTTTGAGAATGATTCAGCAGAAAGGATGGTTTGGCATCTCTATCCTTTGGCAATCTAGGCCAATGCTATTAGAGTGCCCTGAGAAAGCCATGCCTGAGTGAAAGCTGGCACAGACATACTGTTTTTTTAGTTATAATGCCTTGGTGGAGATTGTAGTTAATAATTATAGTTGCTGTCCTCCAGGACTTTGTCTTCTTTTACTTTCCAAGTTCACTCATCCAAATATTAACGAGGCCAAGCCATTTACATTCTGAGTCCAAGTCCAAGTCAGTTAGGGGCTGTCATTACTGGGCTACTATTAATTAATGAAGAGATGGCCATTAACTATATATACATTTGGGGGCTTGGCATTTTTAATGGTGAAATGAAGACCCATAAATATTTTATTCAAGATAACAGAACCTCAAAAGTTTCTACATGTCTGACCTAATCAAGATATGACAAATATGCTGAAACAGTAACTCCTCGAAGATAGATCTAACAGGCAGGAGAAAAGAAAAGAAGATTAATATATAATTAGAAGGCATGCGTCATAATTGATATAGGAATAATCATGCTCCTAGCTGAAAGAAAGAGACAAATACACCTGTGTCCTTCTAGAAGACCTGCTACTATATGGTATGGTGATGTGTGAAATGTGTAATGCAGTCCTTTATAGATTTTCATGCTTCTGCAGTTCAGAACATGAATTTCCAGCATTCTGTAAAAAAAAGATATGAAACATTTTAAATGGAGATGCACAGCAAGTGCTTTTTAAAGTTAAAGGCCTTGGCATTTTGGCCAAAAAAATTGCTTTAAAAATATCAGAGATGTCTGCCTTGCATAAAGAGCAAGTGATACAGTCTAGATAAAATGAAAAAGGTCATTCATAAAAGAGAAAACTTTTGTAGCTCAAAAAATAGACAGAGGGGGGATACAGAAAGAAATCACAAACAAAAAGACTGCTACCTTGATAGCGAAGAGTTCACTTTAATTATTTTGCAGTTAGACTTCCATTCCTGCCACCCTATCTGGACCAAAGCACAGAAAGGTCAATCTAATCCCCAAATACATCACCTGGTTTTATGCTTCAATTAACTTGCTACATTGCAATGCAACACATGTTTACATAGAAGTAAATCATCCTGAGTTGTTTTCATTGGATTGCAGCCTCTATTTTGCATTATCTGAAGATGGACTTCTTTTGCCCATCATCAATCTACTATCAATTATTTTTCTCAGTCAGCCTGACTCCTAGTTCTATAAAAAAAGAGAAACATCTGCAGAATGAATAATTTTCTATCATAGCCTAGCATTAAGTTCTGAAGTTGTTCTAAAGGCATCCTTAGTTTTTTTTTTTTTTTTGGTGGGGGGGCGCATTATTTTATTAGAACCTTATGAAGTTTATTTATGGAAGATGCACAGTTGATGGAAATTAATGTCAATTAATATTCAGGTAGAATTAAAAGCATGGTAAATTCCTGGTAGATTCTTTTCATTAACTGTAATAATAGCTGCATGTATCTTTTATCCCCTGTCTATTTTTTACATATTCCACAGATTCACATGGGAGAAAATAATGTTCAGTCATTGCTAGTAACCTGAATAATAAGACCATGACACACACAAAAAACCCCCATACATTGAACATGTGAATTCTGAAAAGGAACATCCAAGGATTATTTAAGCAAGACTGTCAAACTCGCAGATGTATCACGTGCTGGTCACCTCATGTCCAGTTTAGTAAAGGAGAAAAAAGTCCCGATACATCATGTGACAACGCCGTGACACTGCGAGTTTGACACTCCTGATCTAAAGGGAAATTTCAGTAGAAAAATCATGAGTAACCGGTCTAACTGATTCCTTAAGGATTAAATTTCAGCTGACTAAGCTGAATCTCTCTCTCTCTCTCTCTCTTTCTCTATCTATCTATCTATCTATCTATCTATCTATCTATCTATAATATGTGTGTGTGTGTGTGTGTGTGTGTGTATCTTTGGTTATTCAGGTTTTCTCCCACCTAAAATTGGAAGTATCTAGGCAACGTTTCGATGAAGTCTCATTCATCATCTTCAGGCTTGTGTCTTCGGCTCTGTGCTTCTCAGAGTAATGTGAGGTTGCAGATGCTTCTTCCTTTTAACTGCTAGTGGGGGTGTGATTGATTGGGTGGGGACTTGGCTGTGTTCTGTGTTCTGATTGGGTGGGGGGGTGTTCTCATTGGTTCTCATTGGAAGTGTTCTCACACTTTCACGTAAAAAGCAGACTCACACCCATACAGAAGATGAGACATGACCACAGACCGGAAGCCGCACCACACAGAGCCAAAGCTGCATCACTACCCGCTTCAAACCCCTCCGACCCATACATGAAGTGAACTGATGCCCAAAATGAAGATGCGGCACGACCAAGAACTCGAAGCCAAACAGCAAGATCACAGCTCACCAGCTCAAATCCCCCAGCAACTAAGACTAACCTGAGCACAACCAAGCCTCCTCCTGAACAGAACACACCTCCAGCCAATCAGAACACGGCCAACCCCCCCAACCAATCAGAGCACAGCCAAACCCCCAACCAATGAGAACACACCTCCACCCAATCCCTCCACCCAATCAAGTCACACCCCCACTAGCAGTTAGAAGGAAGAAGCAGCTGCAAGCTCACATCATTCTGAGAAGCACAGAGCTGAAGACACAAGCCTGAAGATGATGAATGAGACTTCATCAAAACATTGCCTAGATACTTCCAATCTTACACAGGAGAAAACCTGAATAACCAAAGATCCACATACAAATACCCGCGAGAACCTCAGAATATACATATACATATACATATACATATACATATACATATACATATACATATACATATACATATACATATACATATACATATACATATACATATACATATACAAATACATATACATATACATATACATACATACATACATACATACATACATACATACATACATACATGTTATGGCTCCCCCTTCAAAGTTCCAACAAAACCAAACCAAAGGCAGCCGCCCCAAAACTCAAATCCAACAGAAAGGAGTCTTACAAGATTATATTCCATACGCTCTGTTTATCACAACAGTTCTGGCACAAATTCTCAAAGCTCCGAGCCTCTGCCGAAAACCTCTGCACGTAATCAATCACTTTGTTCCTGACAAACTTCCCCCACACAGCTGTGTCCTTTTATAATCCTTGAGGCAACGTGCTAATTTCTAATTATTGGCTCGCCCTCCCTTCTAACTGAGTTTGTCTCCGTCAACCACCTAGATGGGCGTGTCAATCTCCCTAAATCATCGTCTGGCTGATGCCTCCACAAAGCTTGACGTTTCAGCCTCCTTCTTGTTCTGGCATCTAGCCACGATCTGTCAGCTTCCTCACTCGACTCCTCTGACTCATCTTGTGGCTCAACTGCAGGCATGAATGAGGTTGAGGGTTCAGGCGAAGAATGTCTGTGTGACAACCTCTCATCCCCCTGACTCACATCTGTGTCTTCTAACAATTCAGACTTCAAATTCTCAGCAGGTTCCAGCCTTTCATCCTCAGAGTCATCAGAAGCAATACTCACAGCAGGATCGATCCTTTCAGTCACAACACACACACACACACACACACACACACACACACACACACACACACACACACATATATATATATATATATATATATATATATATATATATATATATATATATATATATATATATTTGGTTATTCGGGTTTTCTCCCGCGTAAGATTGGAAGTATCTAGGCAATGTTTCGATGAAGTCTCATTCATCATCTTCAGGCTTGGTCTTCAGCTCTGTGCTTCTCAGAGTGATGTGAGCTTGCAGCTGCTTCTTCCTTTTAACTGCTAGTGGGGGTGTGACTTGATTGGGTGGGGGGTTGGCTGTGTTCTGATTGGCTGGAGGCGTGTTCTGTTCAGGTGGGGGCTTGATTGTGCTCAGGTTAGTCTTAGTTGCTGGAGGGTTTGAGCTGGTGAGCTGTGATCTTGCTGTTTGGCTTCAAGTTCGTGGTCGTGCTGCATCTTCATGGTGGAGGTCAGTTCGCTTCAAGTATGGCTCAGAGGGGTTTGAGGTGGGTAGTGATGCAGCTGCAGTGCGGCTTCTGGTCCGTGGTCATGTTTCATCTTCTGTGTGGGTGTGAGTCTCCTTTCTATGTGGAAGTGTGGTGGTGGCATCTTGTGTGGCTCTCAGGGGTGTGGGTCTGGTGTCATTCTTCATGTTAGGTACGCGTCTGTTCATGAGGGCGGGTTTCCAAATGGCTGGTAGGCGGGAGGTATCATCTCGTTTATTCATGCTGTGTGGGCGTTTTTCTATCTCTATGGCTTCTCTGATGATTCTGCTGCTGAAGTGTTCGGTTTTGGCAATAGTTCTGGTATTTTTAAAGTCAATCTCATGTCCTGTGGCTTTGAGGTGTTGGACCAGGGAAGAGGTCGGTTCTTCCTTTTTGATTGAGTTCTTATGTTCTTCAATGCGTGCACCTATTCTTCTGTTAGTCTGTCCAATGTATGTGGTGGGGCACTGCAGCTGCATCACTACCCACCTCAAACCCCTCTGAGCCATACTTGAAGCGAACTGACCTGCACCATGAAGATGCAGGACAACCATGAACTCAAAGCCAAACAGCAAGATCACAGCTCACCAGCTCAAACCCTCCAGCAACTAAGACTAACCTGAGCACAATCAAGCCCCCACCTGAACAGAACACGCCTCCAGCCAATCAGAACACAGCCAACCCCCCACCCAATCAGAACACAGCCAAGCCCCCACCCAATCAATATATAATATATATAATGTGATAAAACATTCTCTTGTCTTGTTCCCTTTTCCTTAAAATATTTCAGCCTTAATGCTTATCTTCTAGATACTATCAGGAAAGTGGCAGGCTCTGACTGTGCAGAACATAAAGCAGAGTTTTTCCTGGAACACTGCTAGTCCTGGTATATTAAGTCCACTTACATTTTTACCTTTCTCTTCAGTGACAGAGAACTTTACAGAACAGCTTATGTATCTCTAAAAAAAAGTTAACTGTTTCTATAAAGATATGATACCATTCATGAGAAAGAAAACGTTCTTCCCATAGATTGCTTAAATTTAGATGCTTCTTTTCTTGAACTGGGCATCCACATAGATGTGAGAAAGGAACTAATTATCTCATGTTCATGAATTAAATGTAGCCATTCCCTTAATACCCAAATCTATATACTACAGCTCTCATTGTCATTACCTATAACTAACTAACTTCCTTTAACTAACTAAAATGGTGCAAATTTAGGCAGTAGTTTTGAACCAAGATACTTCAAATAAACTAATTTATAGAATGTGTGCAAAACCCAGGATCTATGAGTCTCAAGGGAGTGAAATTGGGGGGGGGGGGTATGGCTATGTCAGTATTACTGGCTGCTGCTGGGCGGCTGCTGCAGTCATTTATTCCTCATTTTTAATGTTCTGTGACAGTTTCCCAGCCAGTCTTGCAATCCTTTGTTCCCTCCCACACCCAGTAGCAACCACTTACCTGCCTGCTGGAAAGGGAAGGAAAAGGAAGGGAAAAGGAAGATGTCCTTATATATTCCTTATACAGATTAACAGAGTTGGAAGGAACTTCATAGGTTGCCCAAGCAGGAGACCCTACACCATTTCTGTCAAATGGTAGTCCAATCTCTTCTTGAAAGCTATGCTCCCTGCCAGATTCCCCAAGGAAACTCAAAAGGGAAGCCAGCAGAAAATCAGAAGTCACTCCTACTTTTTTGCCTGTTTTTGTGTTTCTCTGTTTTAGAGTAAATATCTCTAAAATGAGAAGCCAATGGAACATAGGTTGTTTAGTATGCTTTTAAAGACCTACATAACATCCAGGATAGCTATCTTGCTTCCTTCTTTCCATGCCACAACTGTTTATTTGTTTCTTAAAAGGAGGAAGATGATATATACTCAGTGACATGTATGGTTCCTCAACATGCTGACTTTTAGATGTGCTGGACTGCAATTCCTATAATTTCCAACATTTCTTTAAGAATTAGGAATTAACTTGAAATAGTTTGCTCTGGAGTGACCTCTCATATAACAGTCTTTCTCAAAAATCTCAAGTTTGGCTCTTAGTGGGAAATCTTCACAGCTACAACTTAAGAGCTACAATCACTTAGGAGCTCAGTTACACCTGCTATTTCAAAAGCATTTTAAAAAGAAGCACCTCAAAATGAGGCAAAAAACAGATGTTTGAATGTGGGTGTGTGTTGTTTTATTTTACAAGGCAAAAGAAAGTGGTCAGGAAAGGTTTGAGCAATTGTACAGGAGGATCGACATACAACAGTAATAGCCTGTACAAATCCAGGTGAATTCAGGACCAGGGTTCGCGAGGTGTCTCCCATTCAGTAGGCATGGCTTTTGGTGGGGCATTGCTGACTTCTTGGCACCGAGGGCAAGCTTTAACCCACTGTTCGATTTGCTTGTCAATGCCCGGCCACCATGCGTAGCTTCGTGCAAGTACTTTCATTCGCACGATGCCGGGGTGCAACGTTCTCAGCAACGTTTTACGCCTCTATCGCCTCAGATGATACAGCCCTTCTGGGAGAAGAGTTCAGTCTGTCTAGACTTAAACAGTGTGAAGTCATCTGATACTTGGTCCAATGGCCATCCGCGTTCTACCCAACTCAGGACTCGTGCTAAGGTGTGGTTGCGCTTGGTTTCTCTCGCGATGTCTCGTGCAGTCAGTGGCGGCGAGTTAAGTGCCTCGATTTGCAACGTGGTTACCGTTGGTGCTGGATCGTCAAGAGTCTCTGGAAGCGGTGCTCGGCTCAATGCGTCGGCGTGGGGAATGGCCTTCCCTGCCGATATTGCAAACAATAATTATAAGTAGCTAAGAATTCTGACCATTGGGTCATCCTAGGGGATAATATGTAGGGAGTCGGCTTATCCCCGGCTATTATCCCTAGCAACGGTTTGTGGTCAGTCACAATGGTAAAAACCCTCCCATACACATATTCATGAAATCTTTTCACAGCTGAGACGATTGCGAGGGCTTCTTTATCAATTTGTCCATAGTTCTGCTCTGTTTTCGAAAGAGTCTTTGAAAAATATGCAACAGGGGCTTCGTTCCCATTAGGCAGCACGTGGCTCACAATGGCGCCCACCCCAAAAGGAGATGCATCACAGGTTATAACTAACGGCAAGGTCTCATTATACTGCATGAGTACAGAGTCAGATGTGAGCAGTTTTTTAACATTTCGGAACGCCTGTTCTTCTTGGTGACCCCATAACCACATTGCTTTTTTTTCTAACAATCGGTGTAACGGTTCAGCGACGGTTGCTTTGTGTGATAAAAATACATTATAGAAATTGATGAGGCCTAGGAACGCCTGGAGATCGGCCTTGTTTCGTGGCCTGGGAGCATTTTTGATCACCTTTAGCTTACTCTCGGTAGGGTGAATGCCCTGGCTATCAATCAGGTACCCCAGAAACTCAACACTGTCAGTACATAATTTACATTTGTTTTTTTTAACCCTAAGACCGGCTTCTTGGAATTTTTTTAGGACTAATTTTAACCGGTCTTGTAAAACCTTTTTTGTAGGGGCTGCTATTAAAACATTGTCAAAATAAGGGACCACACCCTTAATTCCTTGCAATAACCTTTCCATAAGACTCTGGAAGATCCCTGGGGCTACACTAACTCTGAATTGCAGCCGGGTACATTTAAAGGCACCGCGGTGCGTCACAATAGTTTGGGCCTGTGCCATTTTTTCATCCACTGGTAATTGTTGATATGCTTGAGCTAAATCCAATTTAGCAAAAACTTTCCCGCCCCCCAGGGAATGGAGGAGGTGCTGCACCACCGGGACTGGATATGCGTTCTGCTGCAGGGCGTGGTTCAAGGTGGCCCGGTAGTCCCCACAAATTCGGATTCCCCGTCTGGCTTGATGGGTGTTACAATAGGGGTTTCCCAAGGGGAGTGATCGATAGGCTTCAACACCCCCTGAGCTATCAGTTTGTCGAGTTGTTCGTCGATTTTCGGTTTTAAAGCGAACGGAACTTGACGGGGTTTCAAACGAATGGGAGCTATTTTTGGATCTAAGCTGAATGAGATCGGGGTCCTTTTGTACTCGCCTAAGCTGTCTGCGAAGACGTCCCCGAACTCAGATATAAGGTCTTCCTCCCAGTCACAGCCACCAACTCGGTTTACGCCGGCCACTTCAATGCCAAGTGGCGCGAACCATTGGAGGCCCAATAGGCTAGGCCTATCTCGATTGATGATCGTTAAAGGTAAGTACGCTGTGTGCTTCTTGAAGGAGACTCGGACTCGCAGGACCCGACGATGGGGATTCAATTCCCCTGGTAGTCCTTGAGGATGAGGCGTTGGAACCGTAGATCTTGGTGTTGAATTGTGGGGATGAGTTGCTTGAGTGTTTTCCACAACACCATCGAGAGGGACGATCCCGAGTCAACTTCCATGAGGCAAGGCTGGTTTTCGATGGCTACTGTGACTTGAATTTTCTTAGTGTCCAAGGTTGAGGCGTGACCGATAGTGATAGTATGGTGAGCCTCTTCTCTCTGCAAAGCTCGATTTCTGTAGGAGTGGTTTACTGGTTCTCACCTTACAGGACGGTTTCCTGTCGATTGGCGATAGTTAGTTCCTTTTGAGGCCTGGCTGGGTCCTGGCAAGCTGCAGCAGACCCATCCGATGTGACCTCGTTTCCCGCACTCGTGGCAGAGTGCGTTGCGGAATTTGCATTCGGATCTGGCATGGTTGGCTCCACAACCAGCACAAGGGCATAAGGGCTTTGGGTGAGGGTCCCGGTCGGACCGCAGTTGATGGACCCCTTCTTCGTTGCTGTCTGATGACGAAGAGAGGTCCTCATGGTGCGTTGTTGCCAGCTGCCCTTCTGAACTAGGTGAGATTTCGCTGGCTGGTGGTGGTACCGGAGTGCGGTTCCGCCATAGTTGTGCAGCCGACTTCTTGGTCGCCTCTGCTGCCATGGCTTCAGTGATGGCGTCGGCAAGGCTGATGTCTCCTTTTGCCATCAGCTTGCTTTGCACGCCTGGTGCATCTAATCCCAGGACTAAGTGATCTCATAATACCTCTTCTAAATCGGCGAATTCGCAGAGGCCCCCCAAATTTCGGAGGTCTGCTATGAAGTCGGCCACGCTTTCTCCCTTTCGCTGGTTCCTCTGGAAAAACTCGTGCTGTCTCACCAGCATTGGCACAGTTGGGGCGTAGTGACCTCGCAGGAGAGGTTCGAGGTCGTTCCAATCCATCGCCTTTGCTTCTCGGGGTTTGGCTAATGCTTTAGCCATCTTAAATACAGTTGGACCGCAATGCGTTAGGAACACCGCCCGTTTCTTTCCTGGTGTGGCGTCCTTTAAATTGTTCATTTCTAGGAACATTTGGAAGCGATCCATGTAGGACTCCCAGTCCTCTTGGGTTGGATCGAATGGAGCGGGTGCTACGATGCCGCCGGACATGGTTCCGTTGTTGGCGTCGTCTGTCACGTGCTCAGTGTTCTTCGAAGTTTCGTTGGTTCAGATGTCTCCAAATCCCAGCCTCGTCACCAGTGTTAAGTTTGGGAATGGGTGAAGAGGAATGGAGACAAGCCTCTGAACGGTGAACTTCAGCTCTTTATTTACATGGTGACTTCTCAATCAAACAACAGTAACCCTCACCTTATGTAGGCAACCCTTGTAACGTTTAAACCAATAACAGGCTAGGAACACTAGCTTTTATGACCAATAGGATCTCTCTGTTAAGGGCCAATCGGATTCCCCGGAATGGGCCAATCCGGTCCGGCCTCTTAACAGCCAATCAGAAGTGCAGGGCCAGAACCCTGCACTTACTCCAAGCTCACACTTTATTACTTATATACATACACAACAGTTGTAATGATCACATTTTCAATTTCCTCATGATTTTCACCCTTGGACCTTGGTAACACATGTTGTGCTTGGGATTATGCAGCTAAATCAAATGAATGGAAAGCAGCAGCATTCTATCTAGTCTCCTAAATTAGAATAATTTTAGAATTGTCCTCAAGTGCAAGGTGGAATAAATTCAAAGAACATCCTTCCCAGCCATGTTCCCTTAAAATTGGAGTTCAAAGTCTGTAATCTTTGGATGATTAAGAGTTGGAGCCTAACACATGCAGAAGCCTGTAAGAAAGAAACAGAAAAGGGAGAAATGGCTCATTATATCTGTATGATCATAGCATCTGACAATAGTAACTCACTTAAACAAATAATTGTTGTCTGACTGCATAAATAGCTTTGCATGCCCTTCTAATCTGCATGAAAAAAAAATTGGACAAGTTAAAATAGGCCGGCAAATGCAAGGCAGTCTTCAGCTCCTTCATGTCTCTGTTTAGAAATAAAGAATTGGCCACTGGGCATTAATTCAGCAAAGTACTTCACTTGATCTGATTAGTCCATTGGATTGTTGCTGAGCTAAGCCTCTGGTGAAGCATTCACTCCACCTTTTCTCTTTACCTAACTCTCATGTTTAATAAAAGTTGCCAGGAGTTAGCATTTAAGTATGTGCCTCAGGAAAACCTTCTGCATAAGCTATAAAAGATGAACACCACTATTGGTACAGTATTGTAAGCACAAGTTGAAATGAATGGATACTTTCCAAATGTCTGTATATTTGCAGCAGCATATGCTTCAGGGAATATTGACATTTGCCCACTAACAATTAATCACCCTGAAATATTTTATTCTGGACACAGAGAAAGGCAATCTGCTAGCTGAAAACCACCAAATGAACCTGTTGTTTTTAATGCCACTCTGAGTTATAGAAGATAGGGAAGCAGGGTTCATCTGATACTGCTTAGATGCTTTAGCTGCAAGAACTGGACATCATTTTATATTTGCCAACTCATTTCTATTTAATCAATAATCTTGTGTCACATTAAGCAGGATAGAGTTTTCTGTTGGAGTTAGGTTGCTGTGTATCTTCAAGTCAGTGCCTGGATAGTCCCTGCAGGTTTTTGTTTTTGTTTCACAAAATTTTGGAATTATGTCTCATTATACTCAGTAATTCAGGTCATGGTTGTCCCAAAGATGCTTTTCTCCAAAAGGCAACTGAACTTTTTTTAATTTTTTCTTGAAGATGTTTCACTGCTCATCTGAGAAATGTCTTCAGTTCTAACTAACTGGTGGATTTATATTCCTTTCAGTCAGCCAGTTCCTAAGACTCTGAGAATTCTTGAAACCACCTCAGGGTTCATTTGCGTCCTCAGGGTCACCTGAATCAGAGTGCAAACCAATATGGAACCATCTTAGGACTGCTGATAAGACTCATTGTAAACAGAAGATAGGTGCTGTCATATCCTTCTGTTGAGAGAGGCCTGTTCAGTTTTAACAAAGATAGCTTCTTTGACTCCTCTTTCAAACTAGTAGTCCTCTTTGTCCAGAATGTGAACCTTGTTGTCTTCAAAGGAGTGGTCCTTGTCTTTCAGGTACAGATGAACTGCTAAATCATATCCTGATGAGTTTGATCTCTTGTGTTATGCCATGCACTTTGGAGTGGTTGTTCTAGTTTTGTTTTGATTTTGGAAGTAGTTTTCTATTAACTCCTTCTTAGGACTAATAATGAAAGTGATTGATCCAAGGTCACCCAGGTGGCTTTTAACTAAGGAATAGTACTCATAGTTTCTTCATTTCTAGCCTGATGCTTTTACCTCTGTACCAAATTGGGTCTTTGGAGTTATTAGGATCAAATTTGCTGCTGTGTGCAACATTTTACTTATTCCATATTCAAAATGGTTGAAATTCTTGAAAAAAAAAAGCCATCTGAATCATCGACCATATGCTATATGAGGTATGAGTGTGCATGTGAATGTGTGAGTGAATGAATGAGTGAGAAATAAGGAGCAGGGGAAAGAGAAAGTGGAATTTTAGAGGAAGAGAAGGATAATCAATAGAATATAGTCTGAATTTTATTAATATTGATTCTGAGTTTACAGTACTGTTTTGTTCTCTAAACTTGAAGTTCAGAGAAACATTAGGGCAGTGATTTTTTTCTAATTCATTTTAATTGGAAAGATGAAATAGAAGTGAAACAAGCATTTATTAAAAGTCTATTTTTGTTTTCTAAAATTAAAAAAGAAATAAAACCAAATTCTAGGACAGAGAGGGTTTATCAATAAATATACAAGTACAATATTTTTGAAAGACAACCAGTTTGTGTACTGGTTAAAAGTCTACAAAACATGAATTATGGTCCTATCTTAGGCATGAAGCCAGCCTGGTGACTTTGGTCAGTTACTGTCTCTCAGTCCTAAGAAGAAGGCAACAAGACACTTCTGAAATCTTACTAAGAAAACTCCAAATAGTAATCAGTCCACAAAGTCAATCCATCAGGAGTCAAAATTACCATGAAGGCACCAAAACAAAACAAAGAAAAGCAAAACACCTTAGATTTCTATGGATATTGCATGATTATTAATTTATGGGATTTGGTAGCACAAATTGTTAATAATTATATTTATATTTGTGGTATATAATGCTATCTATTATAATGAAGTAGGATTTAGGTAGGATTGTATGCTTAATCACCATGATTGTTGAAGAGTTTAATCACATGATTAAATTGAAGAGATTCTGAGATACCCATTTGAGAACTATCCAAAAGAACATTGGCAGAAGATGATTTTAGTATTTAGTATTTATTTGATTTGTCAATCACTTACAAGATACAGGTATAAGAATAAATATAGTTTTGAATATATGAGATAGATACTTATAAGAAAAATAAAAAGAAACAATAGGACAGGAACGGTAGGCATGATTGGTGCACTTATGCACGCCCCCTACAGGCCTCTTAGGAGGGGGTGAGGTCAATAGTAGACAGTTTAAGGTTAAAGTTTTTGGGTTTTTGGAGAAGAAACCACAGAGTCAGGTAGAGTATTCCAAACATTGACCACTCTATTGCTGAAGTTGTATTTTCTGCAGTCATGTTTGGTGCGGTTAACCTTGAGTTTGTATCTATATGTATTGTTATGATTGAAGCTGAAGTATTCATTTGCAGGTAGGACATTGCAATGTATGATTTTATATAATATATTTAGATCAGACTGGAGGCGGCATAGTTCTAGGTTTTCTAGGTCTAGAGTTTCAAGTCTGGTGGTATTCTGCAATGAGTAGAGGAGCAGAGAACTCTTCTTGTGAAATATTTTTGGACTTTTTCAGTTGTGTTAATATCAGATACATGATATGGGTTCCAGACTGATGAGCTGTATTCAAGTATAGGTCTAGCAAATGTTTTGTATGCTCTAGTTAGTAGTGTGATATTACCAGAGAAGAAGCTATGTAGGATTAGATTAACAACTCTTAATGCCTTTTTGGCTATGTGGTTATAGTGGGCTCTAGCACTTAGATCATTAGTGATGAGTACTCCAAGATCCTTGACAGAGTTTGGATCATCAACAAGGTCTTGACTATTCAGCCTGTATTTTATTTTCTGATTTATTTATTTTTTGCCAATATGTAGGATAGAGCATTTATTTGTTGAGATTTGAAGTTGCCATTTGATTGACCATTCTGATACGTAGTCAAGGTCTTTTTGGAGGGTAGTAATATTGTCTGTGGTGTTGAATAACCAAAAATTGATAAATAAGATTTGTCCAGAAGATTGGTTGTAGCAGAAAACCAAATGTGTTTCTATGGATTATCTGACCCATATTTTATTTTCTCACACACAAAAATTTATTCTCCTAAGTACAAGTAGAACTGGCATCAGAATTAGATCTTAAACTGGAAGGAGAACTAGAATATGGTCAAAAAATTAAAGTACACTTAATTACATTTTTGAAGAGTTGCTGTCAATTTAATAAAGAACAATGCTGACTGGTAAAATAAATTGGCCTAGACATTGTTATACTGCTTAAGGCTTTCTTGTTTGAAGGGAATTTTACTGAAGAGAGATGTTGTTCTTAAGAAGAAAAAATTGCTAAGATCTGCTGGAAGATTTGCTGAAAACCTGAAAAAATGATGTACCATGAGATCTAAAGATCCAAGATGTTGGAAAATGGCAGGTTTTACCTATCTGAAAAAGACCAACTCTGTTTTATTAACAGAGGGAAATTGATACCAACATCTTTAAGCCTTTTCTCAATTCAAAATTGTAGAAATAGTAGTAGTTGCAATATTTAGAAAGACAGAGTAATAAACACATTGTTAAAAGTTTGGGTTTTTTTGCAATAATGTCTTGTAAATAACCTGCAGCTTAGGGCCAACAGCTGAGGATATGATCTTTCCTTTTTGGAGATATTTAAGTTGCCACTTTGGTAAGTGCTGCTAGACATAGAAAAATACAGGGGAAGAAATGCCGAAATATGTTATAAGATAGCAAGGATACACAGCTGTCAGCTTGAAGGGAGAACTGGTGGTAGAAATAAAAGGGAACAATCTGACAACAGGATCTTAGATAAAAAGCTGATATTGATGTGCCATCACAGTAGGCAGATGAGGATTGGGGGTTGAAGGACAGAACTGCTGAGGTTTTTCATATAATGTTTTCATAGAAGACTAAAACTGACAGAGGCAAAACAAAAACTGCCTTCATGTTTTACCTCTCCCATTGCTAATAATTAATCTGGTTGAACATATGATCAAAGTGCTTGGAAATCACCAGCACTGTCTCCATTACTTAGGTAGTGCTGTCTGTATGAACTTGGGGGAAGTGAAAAGAACAGTGACTGATAGGCAGGTCCATGAGTTTATGCTCTGAAATAGGACAGTGAATATTTTTGGACCATATTCCCAAAAACAAAACACATGAATCCTAATGGTTAATTCTTGCAAAGTTATGTTCAGCCTCTGAGCAAAAATCATTGTAAACAGTTTAAGAGTAATTTGAAAAAAAAAAAAAACTTGTATTCAAGATGAAAATAACATTTTTTCTCTTTTCAATTTAGTTTTCTCTTTTATTTCTTCCTGTTTCTTTTTTTCCCTTCTTACTCTGTTTTAGTTTATATTAATTTTTACTTATGTGTGTGTGTGTGTGAGAGAGAGAGAGAGAGAGAGAAAGAGAGAGAGAGAGAGAGAGAGATTTAAGTTTAAGAGACTCCCACCCAAGTACTAACATGGCCACCATCTTAGTTTTTCAATATCATCCAAGGGTCTGCTACATCATAGACTCATCCTTAATGTAATATGTTTAAACAAACAACAATTTTAATAATTAAAAATGAATAAAGCAAAATAGACTTTTGTACATACAGTGGTACCTCGGTATTCATCATTAATTAGTTCTGAAAAGTGTGATGAATACCAAAAATAATGAGGACCAAACAATTCTTTTTCGTACAAGGAATAATGTAGTAAGTCACAAGGTAGCTGACACTAACAAATTCTAACTTCTGCGATGAGTACAAATGATAAAAAATTTGCATCAAAATCCTTTGAGTACCAAATTCAATGAGTTTCAAAGAAGTTGACTACCAAGGTACTGCTTTATTAATTTTATCTACAATACATACATTTAATGCCATCTATGCATTTGATAGAATATGTCTGCAAAGAATTGCCAGATTCCATCCAACTCTGATTTGGTGCTGACTTATCCAATCATGTTTTTTTTTTTTTTGCTTGGTTTTTTCACTATCTTATATGATGTAAAATTACTAGAAATGTAAAACCTTCAACTATTTTATATAACTTTAATTGAGTTTTTAAATCATGCAGTCTGGTACTATTTATATTTACTCAGAGGCTGATTGTCCAGGAGAGTGGACATAGATCTCAGTTATTTCCACTTTGATAGAGACATTCAGAAGGCATGGCAAAGCATTTTTGAATATTGTTACAATAAATTCTGCAGCTGATATAATAGATGTATAAGCTTTCCACATTGATGAATAAACACACCAACAGCATCTTTGCTGCAATCAGGGAGGGAAAAAATATTACTTGTCTACTAACTTGCTTTACTATCTTTTCCAATCATTCAGAACTAATAAAACTGTATCCTATTAAACTCCCTGACTTTGGCCTTTAAGTTTTATCAGTGACTGCTAGATGAATTATATAATTGTTCTATAAAATACCTCAAAATCGCCAGTCATGCTATAAAAGAAAAATCCATTTATTTTATGACAAATCTCATAGCCATTGAATTATTTGTGTGCATTAAATTGACTAAGCACAAAAACTTTTAATGATGGTAAGGGCTCAGTTTGGAAATGTATAATCGTTGAAGCAGATGGCATGTGCACATCCAACTTATCCTATAAATTTTCAGCCCATGATTGTAATATTTGCCAGTTGGGAAGCCTAAAACAAAATATCATTTTTCTAGTTTTCCTTTTATCAAGGATGCAACATGAACTGTACTCAACCCATATAAACATTTTTTAAATGACAAATGTAGTGGCTGATATAAAATGAAAATATCTGGATGAACACTAGATGGCAGAAAACTCTACTCTGTTGTTGCCATCTAGTGATTATTTTCATCTTTGCAGCCCAGAGTAGAAACTCTAACCAATACACATTGAATAACAAGAGCCTCTGATCCACCTTTATGTGACAAATGATTGCCACACTGGGCATGCCCAGTCACAAAATACCCATTTAACTGAAAGAACTGTATAAATATCTTAATTTCAAAATATGCCAAAGTTTGTGTTTTCCTGTGACCACCTGTCTTAAGCTCTGCCTTGGATTGACATCTTCAATTCTGTCTATATTTCTATGTATAAAGCTATTTATTTAAATCTGTAAACTCACATATTGTGTGTGTTATTTGTATAACAGATTTAAATATGTGTGATATGTAGCTATAGCACTAAATTTATGAATGCGGATTACAAATAAATTCAAGAAAGGTAGTGATCACTTTCTCAGGTCTTCTCTAGTAGGTAAACATTCTGGCTGCCTTGAAACATTCAAGATATCAAAGGAATAAAAATAAAGTATGATCAGCTTTATTTAATATATCACTTCCTGTTTCCTGTGCTATTGTCCTCCTCTCACAAATGGCAGCTCCTTGTTTGAATTATTACCTAATTAAATTCATCAAATTAATCTCATCTAAGCTACCTCACTGGAAACAACATCCAAATGTAAATAAATATATGTTGTTTGCTGACTTCTCATAGCAAACCTTATAATTTATACCAGTTTCATTCATTTGAATGTATTATTTATTTTATTAAGTTATTTCATTACCTTAATACCTTACCTTGTGGTTTATAATCCACCAAGAGAAATTGAATTTTTTTCACATGTACGGCTGCAGAACATGATCTCTCATCTTATAGTCATACTTGTGATAGTTTTTCCTACCAAATTCAAGGCATATTAGCCCTTCATTCATAATTAAAACTACATCTTCCTTTCCTTGGCATATTTTTAACTCAAGCGGGTTCACATTATTCCATACTAGCTAGAATTTCTAATTTAAAGATTGCCTTACAAGATAATCTGCATCCCAATATTTGTACTGATATATACTCAAAATGTGTTTATTTAATGCTAACTATTTTGAAAGTAAGTTAGTATTTTCATCTACTCTTTATTTTGACTGGAGATAAGGAGCTTTGAATTTTCTTAATTTATTTGTACTTGATGTCTTCCTGAACTGACACAGCATTGTATTATCCAGTTCAGAACAACCACCATACCTTTATAGCATTAATGAGCCAAATAATTTTAATATACAGCTTGGGAAAAATGTACATTGCCTTGCTGTCATGCTATCAGCAAGGGTTTTTTTAAGCATTGATGTTTTTGCTCTAACTGTAATGCCAGTTATAAATTAAGTATAAAAAGATGGTTTTGCTTCTCAAGGATGATAGCTCCTGTTTGGATCAAGATAGATGGCTAATTTAACTGAAAGGCTGCCAGGTTGTGGAGTTGGGGAATACAAAGCAAATACTCATTTGCATAGAAAGGGTTGTGTTTTTGCTATTTACACAGATTCACAAAAATGAGGAAATGATTGTTTCACAGCAGGAGCTAAATAAAATCTCTTAAATGTATGGAACAGATGAAGCCTAATTATGTGTACCCTGCTATTGCTAGATGCAGCTTCAAAATGTATGTGTGTACATGCATGTGCATGTGTGTGTTCAGAATATCTATACTAGTAATTAAATACTATTATTGTTGTAACCTCAGGTCATAACACAGGGAAATCATAAAATATAACAAAATAACATGAAGTAGAGTAATAGGACTATTAGATGTGAAAAGGTTACAACAAAATAAAGCCATGAAAACAATTAAATATTCCTTTCTTAGTTCAAATGACAGTAGAGCAAAACTAGCAAATTGGTCACTGACAGTTCGAAACACATTTGTAAGGAGATAATTCAGTGTTTCAAAGTTGGAGCTCTTGAAATTATCTGCCATTAATAATTTGTCCCTCATCTTCTTGTAAATGAAGGACATAATGGATAACATCCTCCACTTCACCAACACCATAAGCAGAGGTAGTAATAATGAGAGAGGCTTCAATTTTTTTTTTATAATGATGATACAAGATGAACATTTGATGATTGTCCTATAATGGCATCTTTACTGGCATCCCGTTAAAAAAAAAATCCAGTATATTATCTGTACCAAGAGCTAAGTTCTCCCAAAGGTGGCAGAGGACATTTGTAGGAAATGTCCACTGATTTCTAGCTATGTAATAGAGAAAGCAGAATATGACAAGATAACATTTTTGAATTCTTTCTAGTTTCTTATGGTGCCCCAATTATGAAAGATGTATTCTAACAGAGGGAGGTAGCCCTATCTCCTTCCTATGATAAATTTATTTATTTTTATTTTATTTTATTTGGTTTGTCAATTGCTTACAAGATAATAGGTATAAGTAAAAATATAGTTATGAATACATGGATACATATGAGAAAAATAAAAGAAACAATAGGACAGGGATGGTAGGCATGTTGGTACGCTTATGCATGCCCCTTACAGACCTCTTAGGAAAGGGGTGAGGTCAATAATAGAAAGTCTAAGGTTAAAGTTTTTGGGGTTTGGGGAAGAAACCACAGAGTCAGGTGGAGTATTCCAGACATTGATCACTCTGTTGCTGAAGTTGTATTTCCTGCAATCAAGCTTGGTGTGATTAACCTTGAGTTTGTATCTATTGTTTGCTCTTGTAAATACTGGGGAGGCATGGGGGGAGGCCCAAGAACTTCCTTATGAAGTTGTTTTGTAATAACCTTCTCATCCAACTGCTATATTTTATCCCCGTATAATATCTGCTATCACCTTAAATGCAGGGGTTATCAAGTCCCTCCTTCAAAATAAAATAAATGTGAAAATAGCACCCATTGGACAGTTCCCAAGGCAGTAGATATCTGTTTTCCATAAAGGGACTTATGAAAGGTGACATCCAGGTATTTAAAATCAGATATATACGTTGGCACCTGTGTTTAATATTACTTTTGCCAGAAACTTTTGTTATATTACAATTTATCCTCGGTTTTTCATCACAGAGAAAATAGCCAGTCTGGTCAGTAATCTTCAAAGATCTATTTCAGTATATGAAAAAGAGGTATGTCATCAGCATACATTAATGCTTAAATTTTCTGTCCATTGCATGAGGGGGACAAAAAAAACTCTATAATTTCAAGGCCACTAAAATACTATTAATATCAAAATTAAATAAGAAGAAATCAAATAACTTTTGTCTCCAATATGGTAGGGTCTGACAAGGACCATTATCGGTCCATGCTTACTCTAGCTGCAATGTCAGTATATTGTCAAGGTGCCAATTTATATCTTTTTACATACTCAAGGCTGTCAATGGAATCAAAGGCAGAGGTGAAGTCAGTAAAAAGTGACATCAACCTGTTTTGTGTGCACATTGGTATATTTTTGAATGAGTGTCTTCAGAATAGCACAGTTATCCTTAACCTAACCTTAACTTTGCTGCTGTAGAAACCCTGCCATCTATCAATGTTAAAATCTGAGGCAATCATGAATGTACTGTTTTTCCTGGACCACCTTCTGTCATTGGAAGCCTGTAAACTAGAACAACCATTAATAGATGTAACTCCTTGAATTGTTCAGTTTATCTGTACCTCTACAATATGCAAAACCTGCATATATAATAATAATGAGTACTTATTATCCTGAATAAAATAAATCAAATTAATAGTATGCATGGCTAAATTGTAACAATACATTGAATCCATTTCTAGATTCATAATATCGTTTAATTTACACTGTTATTGTCGGCTTTTACTTAAAGCTGCAAATCATACATTGCTAGTTGCTATTATTTTGTTGTCTAGAGCTGAGTTACTTTCACTCTGCAAAACTAAAGGAATATAATGAACCATAAAGTTGGAAAAAAGCTTTGAATTGTTAAGTGTGGAGCATGGGTGCAAATAATGGAGACAAGCCGGTGAAAACAGTGAACTTCAAACTCTTTATTTACATGGTGTGACAGCTCAAACTGGATGGCTGCTATAGCCTTCCTTATATAGGCAACTTATTAATTATTCAACCAATAGCAACCTGGGAGCGCTAGCTCCGTTAACCAATGAAAACGGCCTGTTAATGCCAATCAGATTCTCCTGAATGGACCAATCTGATCTTGCCATTTAACAGCCAATCAGAAGTGCAGGGCCAGAACCCTGCACTTGACTTCAAGCTCAAAATAACTTTATTTAACATTTATTTATTCACAACATGAATAAAGAAGGACTTTTGGTTTGAAAATTAATGTGGACCATGTTTGTTCAATCTGAAATTGAAAACCTTGGCTGCAAAGATTCAGCTGATCAGTAATTGGCAGCACAGAAACTCTTCGCAAGAAACTGAAAGAGTATAAATTCTACTTAGGTATGATGACAGATGGTTGACTTGGAGCCAGTCACTTTCCCTCAGCCCTAGGAAGGAGGTAAACAATATCTGAAAAACCTGGATTAGTCCAGGTAATCATTAGATCTCAATGATGATTCCAAAGGCAAACAATATCTGAAAAACCTGGATTAGTCCAGTTAATCATTAGATCTCAATGATGATTCCAAAGTACAGACATTAAAAAAAAACAAATTGGAGAGTAGCAAAATAATCAGCAAAAAGTAGAAAAGCCAAGCAAAGCTGGTCCACTTTTTTTGACAGTCTTACAAAATTTTGTCCTCCTTTTAGAGGATGAACAGATTATTGTATAATAGTTGAAAATCTAGCAGAACTCTTCAAAATGACAGTTGGTCCTGTTTAGATATCAACATAGTCTACCAATTCAAACATAGCATTTGAATTTCAGAGCTCCTAGGTTTGCAAGCTCTGCATGACAGAATGTAAGCCCTCATGTATGTCTGATACATTTTTGAAACAACTGTTGTCCTTACTCTGCAGTTGAGAGATTCCATTGGAACACTGATTTTAACAAATGTGCGAATATTACATTTGAGGGTGATTCAATGAACTCTCCAAATCAATCTCTTTTCCAAACTGATATGTTATTTGGAATGGTGTCACCAAACTGATTTAGAGCATCCTTCCAAATCAACCAAACCAAACACAAAAACACACATGAACACATACACACACGGCTTTTAATTACAAGATATTTGGGAATCCCAACCTTGTAAATGAATGGATAGAATTAGTCAATTGGTTGTGAGAAATGTATGGTGTAGCACAGTGGTTGCCAACCAGTGGGCCAGGGACCACTGATGGTCCACAAGAACATTTTGATGATCCACAGAGAAATGTCACCTCCAAAGCACCCCCAAACAATTAATGTGGAGTGTGAAGGATGTGTGTTTGTGTTTATTTTCATGGTCATGATATGCACTGAAGATGGTGTTTGATTTTGTTGTACAAGGTACAATGACAATAAAGTAAACTAACTTTAAACAATAACAATAAAGTAAAGTAATCTAGGCTGCTTGGGAAGACAAGGCTGCATTGCCTACAAGGCCCATGGGAACACAAGGCTTGTGTTGCTTGCATTGCAAACAACACAAGATAGTGAGGGGAGGGGGGAAAGGGCAGAATGGGGGAACTTGCCTCACTCGCCCCATGTGCCTCGCCTGGCTACCGGGCTGCTTCTTTCCACTTCTTTCTTCTTCTGCTTTTGGCTGCATGCAAGAAAAGCAGCAAAAGTATTTCTTTCTCTCCTCCAAACTCTGCCAGAAATGAGTCTGCAAGGCATCCTTCTTCAAGAGGCTGCGCTGGCAGATTCATTTCTGATGGAGTTTGGGGGAGAGAAAGAAATACTTTTGCTGCTTCTGCTGCTTTTCTTGCATGAAGCCAAATATTTATATTTATATTTATATTTATATTTATATTTATATTTATATTTATATTTATATTTATATTTATATTTATATTTATATTTATATTTATATTTATATTTATATTTATATTTATATTTATATTTATATTTATATTTATATTTATATTTATATTTATATTTATATTTATATTTATATTTATATTTATATTTATATTTATATTTGTATATTCTTAAGTTTTCGCGGGTACTTACATGTATGGCATTCAGCTTTGTTCGGGTATTTTCCCATGTCATTGTAGTTCACAATGTAGTTTACATTGCAGTTTACAATGACATGGGAAAATACCCGAACAAAGCTGAAACACACACACACACACACACACACACACACACACATATATATATATATATATATATATATATATATATATATATATATATATATATATGTTTTCTTAAATTTTCACGGGTACTTACATATAGAAGCCTGATGATGGCAGATGAGATTCTGCTGAAACGTTGCTACAACTTTAAAAGCACCACGTGGGAAAATACCCGAACAAAGCTGAATGCCAGACATATATATATATATATATATATATATATATCTCCCCTCTGAGAACGAAGCTGGAGACGGTATCCTGCGATCCCATATAAAGAATGATCAATCAGTAGGAAAACAGGGTGAGGAATTTTCCTGCAGTCTTTTTGGGGGATTTTCCTAGGGTCTCTGGTCCTCAGGATTTAAAATTATGAGTTTGATGGTCCCCGTGGTCCAAAAGTTTGGCGACCCCTGATATAGCACATCACTTTTGTTCTTCTTGACTTCCTTTACTGAAGAAATGCAAAGATTCTGTTTAATAACAGTTTTTAGTGTTTTAGTCTGTTTTAATTTTGAACAAAGTAAATGTTTGTCCCAAAGGAGCTTTTTCAAAAGGCAACTGAACTTTTAGAACAAAAGAAGTTTCTTAGATATGAAGTGAAATGTCTCCAAGGAAAAACAAAGAAAGTCCAGTTGCCTCTTGAAAAGGTATCTCTGGGACAACCATGACCTGGATGACTGAGCGGCTTTGCCAATAGCCCCAAATCTGCATAAAAGTTTTGCAACAATTATTCACACTCTGGTAGCCATCAGAATATGAACTGAGTTTTGTTACATCCCTGTTACATCAGCTGGCCCACTGCTATCAACTAGCTAACTACTATTTTGAGAGAAAAGAAAAAAAAACATTTTATTGCCAGAAGTAAGGCTGGGAGACACCATATTCAAACACATTTTATCTCCAAAAGAGTCTATCACATCATATTGGACTGGAACAACTAGTAACCAACAATACTAGACTTAACAACTGCCTCAATCTCATCTTCTGCAATAGTTTAAATTTAATTTACAGAATACAAAATAAAGAACCCTTTTCCAACAGTGGCCACAATATGATTGACTTTTGTCTCAAAAGTCCCACACAAAAATCATCACAATGACATAATCCCCAATTATAACTTCAAAAAAGGCAACTATGATCTTATAGACAACGATGCCTCATCCCTTGATTGGCAATCTCTAATCACTGGATGCAATACTGTTGAAGACCATTACAACAAATTTTTACTTGAAGTCAAAAGAGTCATCAAACTATATGTACCAACAACAACTCCGAAAACAAAGAAAAAAAAACAGATTACTCATAACAATAAGGAAACTTCAATCCAAAAAGAGATCACTCTGGTGGAAAAACAAATCTGGTCACATTGCCAACTTCAAAAGCCAATACAAAAATTTATGCCACCAGATAAAGACTGAATGCACCAATTATCACATTAAACAAGAGGAAAACCTTCTATGCATCAATTCCACCCGTGCTTTTTACAATTTTGTAAACAACAAACTAAAAGACTCAAGGTCCACCCCACCCCTGATAAGATCTAGTGATAAAGACTGCAACGATGACACCATTAAAGCCAACATCTTCAACATATTCTTTGGCTCGGTATTTGTAAACAGCAATGAATCATGCCCAATATTTTCTAGCCGAACCACAGAAAATTACAATGATCTAATACATATTGATTTTACAGAAGACAATATTGAAAAAGCACTACACAATCTAAAACCATCGCTATCTATTGGACCAGACGGAATATGTGCCTACTTCTTAAAAAAGCTATCCACTGCCATAGCAGAACCTCTAAGCATAATCTTTGAAAAATCTTTCAGGAACAACTCCTTGCCAAAACTATGGTCACAAGCCATGGTCATCCCCATCCTCAAAAAGGTTTAGTTGAAAATTACAGACCAATCTCCTTATACTGCATCACCTATAAAGTCATGGAATCAATTATTAACCAATCCATTATCTTCCACTTAGAGACAAACAACCTACTCTCTAATAAACAATTTGGATTCAGAAAAAAACTACCCTGTAAACTGCAACTCTTACACTACAAAACCATATGGACTACATAACTCGATCAGGGCAAAACAATAGATGCAATCTACATAGACTTCTGTAAAGCCTTTGATTCAGTGGTATACAACAAAATACTCCTAAAACTAAAATCTTATGGTATCTCTGGACACCTGCATAACTGGATAGAAGCATTCCTGTCAAACAGATAACAAATGGTCAAAATTGGGAGTATCCTATCAAATTCTGTACCTGTCAACAGTGGTGTCCCCCAAGGCAGTGTTCTAGGACCAACTCTCTTCATACTCTACATAAATGAACTCAGTGATCATATTAAGAGCAACTGCATTCTCTTCGCTGATGATGTAAAGTTGTTCAATACCACAGACAATACTGCTACCCTTCAAAAAGACCTTGACTATGTATCAGGATGGTCAAACAAATGGCAACTTCAAATCTCAACAAATAAATGCTCTGTCTTAGATATTGGCAAAAAAACAAAATCAGAAAATAAAATACAAGCTGAATAGTCAAGACCCTGTTGATGATCCAAGCTCTATAAAGGACCTTGGAATACTCATCTCTAATGATCTAAGTGCTAGAGCCCACTGAAACTACATAGCCAAAAAGGCATTAAGAGTTGTTAACCTAATCCTACGCAGCTTTTTCTCTGGTAATATCACACTACTAACTAGAGCATACAAAACATTTGCTGGACCAATACTCAAATACAGCTCATCAGTCTGGAACCCACAATATGCATCTGATATTAGCACATCTGAGAAAGTCCAGAAATATTTCACAAGAAGAGTTCTTCACTCTCTACTCACTGTAGAATAACTTATGCCACCAGACTTGAAATTCTAGACCTAGAAAACCTTGAATTACGCCGTCTTCGGTCTGATCTAAGTATGGCATATAAAATCATACATTGCAATGACTTACCTGTCAATGAATACTTCAGATTCAACCATAACAACACAAGAGCACACAATAGATACAGACTCAAGGTTAACAGCACCAAACTTGATTGCAGGAAATTTGACTTCAGCAACAGAGTGGTCAATGTTTGGAATACTCTACCTGACTCTGTGGTTTCTTCCCCAAACCACAAAAACTTTAACCTTAGACTTTCTACTATTGACCTCACCCCTTTCTAAGAGGTGAGTAGAGGGCATGTATAAGCGCACCAACATGCCTATCGTCCCTGTCCTATTGTTTCTTTTATTTTTCTTATATGTACCCATTTCATGTATTCATAACTATGTACCCATTTCATGTATTCATAACTATGTATATACTTATACCTATTATTTTGTAAGCGATTGACAAATCAAATAAACAAAAATAAAAAATAAAATAAATATCCTGAAGTGATATCATACATCATGTACCAAAGAAATTTGCAAGCCAAATTTAATAATTGATTTAATTTAATAATAATTTAATAATTGATTATCAATTGCCTATCATTCTGAGGTATACTATATAGCTCATGCAAATCCCCATTCACCTTTAATTTGGAATTTGATATGGATTAAGTTCTCATTTCTTCTTACACCAAACTATTGTTTTGAAAAATACTGTGAGGAAATCTGAGAAGCTTTTAAAATTTTTCTCCTTCTGTGAGATAAACTTCTAGTTTTTATTTTAAAATAAAAACATTCTCAGAGCTCTTTTAAAATTATTTCTTCTTTTTTCAATTTGTAACTGTATGGCCCAGGTCATTAATCAGGATTTTTGTATTCTGCTTTTTGGTAAGTACATTTCATTATTACTAGCAAAGCAGCTACATTTTATATTTTAAACCACAAAGAAATTGATGCTATGATGTAATCCAGATATGAAAACAACTGGGAAAATATTCTTTCAAAATACATGAGGTAACCAAGAGATTAATCCTTGAAATCAATTGATTTTTAATGGTTGTTTTAAATATTTTGAGTAACCACATTTTAAGTAACTTGCATTTTAATTCCAATACCCTTGGCAATTTGTAAAGTTGAAAAATATATTAAATAAATGTGGCCTAGATATTTTAAAAGCCCTGAAGGCATAAGGAAATCTTGCTTTTTTAAGAGACACAGTGCTTGAACAGAAATTTTATAAGATGGTAAAATGAAAACATCGGTTATATATTTGAACTAAGGAAGAATTGGAATGTTTCATTTTGGAAAATCAGGTATCAAAATTTCACACAGTATAGAAAATATACCTTCTATAATTTAAAAATGAAATTAATTTATTAGAAAACATTATTTCATACACAACATATTGGAACCTCAAAGAACATTGAAAAAAGAATAGATATTAGAGTTTTATGCTTTCTGGTTAAAAGTTTCTGTTATGCTTTTTTGATTGGTTTCCAACCTATACATATGATAATGTTGTGACTGAAAGGATCGATCCTGCTGTAAGTTTTGACTCTGATGACTCTGAAGATGAAAGGATGGAGCCTGCTGTGAATGTGGAGTCTGAATTATCAGAGGACACAGATGTGAGCCAGGAGGATGAGAGGATGAGAGATTGTCAGACAGGCAGTCCTCGCCAGAACCTTCTACCTCATTCATGCCAGCAACTGATCCACAAAATGAGTAAGAGGCTTCTAATGGGGAAACTGACAGATCGTGGATTGACGCTAGAACCAGGAGAAGGATGAAACGTCAAGTTGAAGGGAGGCGTTAAGCCAGACATTGATTAGAGAGACTGACACGCCCATCCAGGTGATTTAAGGAGGATTGCTGATTCTCAAACTTTGCTTGGAAGCAAAGTGTTTGATGTATTGAAAGGATACGTGTGGAGCGGCTTTTGTAATTTATGGACATTCTGAATTACCAGACAGATTCCAGATGCCAAGGACTGGAATATAATACTGTAAACCCTTTTTTAGTCTGGCTCTGTTTTGTTTGAATATTTTAAACTGTGGAACTCCTTGTTCTCACTTGTGAATATAGGTGAGACATAACATGATCATATAATTTTGGAAATAAATATTATATTTAAGGATCTCTGTGTGATATTAAATTATATTCCTAACACCTATGATTTATTATTTCATGAAGAATATTAACTCTCTTGAACTGGGGATATACCAAAGTAATAATTTTACATAATTGTATTATGCAGCTAAATTATGTTGTTGATGTATTTAAATTCATGCTATTTTATACTGTTTTTATTTTGTTTTTAATCATTTGCTACCCATAAATTTATTACATAAATAAATAGCAAAATATTGTCATCTAATTTTTACAAATGGATCAAACAATAGCATAGTATATTGTTATGTTTTATATTTAATAGGTTTAATAATATGATTAATTTTATGTAATAAATATTCTTATATAGATTTTTTTCTGTTTACTGGGTATTTTTGTTATTTTTGTTTCTTTTAATATATCATATAATGTTGCATAACCATTGTTTTCTTTCATATTTATTATTTTAACAATTAAACTAAGAAAACAATTATTTTCAATAAAACTTATTTCATTATTGTGGGGTGACATCAAGAATAACCATGGGGAGACATCAGCAAAATAAAGATCATGGGTGTGACTATCAATCCAAATTCTGCCCCTTTTTATATGCTTGATGCACATTTTGGGACTTTCATGAGTTCACAATCATCATCCTGACTTTTTAACTTCCCTGCTCCTTGACCTCCACAAATGTCTTTAGATGACTAAGAGAATTGGTGCTTATTATTTCATATATACATCTATTTCTCTCTTTATTATGTCTCTTGTAGTTTTCCTTCCTGATTCAAGAAAATTTCATGAGACGGTGTCCCTCTAGTACAAACCAAAATTTTGGATTTTATGGAAAGTGATGTCTATTGGAACATTGTGCAATTAAGGATACTATTAGACACTTTCACTGACATCAGATATTCTTCAAGTAAGAGAAGTGTTTGAAGTTGATATTGTGTGTATGTATTCCTTTAGGATCAAAAATCCAAAACAATTAAAGAAGAAATTTTCTTCACAATATTAGCTTTAACATGGGAAATGAAGAAAGTCAGTTAGTGCCCAAATCATAGTAAAAAAAAAAAAGTATTCAATGTTTAGTGAGTCCATTGCTCATTTCATAACAAGCATATGTTTTTTTCTCTAATGGCTAGCAAATGAATTTTAAAAAAAAATTCACAACAATCAGCAGAACTTTTTTCCAAATATTTATTTGAAGGAAACTGCCAGTTCTTCCTTTTATTGGATCTGTTTAACAAATCTAGAAATAAATCTAGAAATAGATTCAGAATGCATAAATTACAGTCTGCAAAAGAAACTGATTTTAATTTGTAAAACATTTAGCAACAGCTGCAGCAATATCACCGTTTCAGAATAGAGATTTATGTTCAGGAACATTCCAAAGATCTTTGGGTATCTTCCATGTGTGACAAAGCAGATATTGTCCCTTGGTTAATGACTGATTACAGTAGACACTTTTTAATCATATTTTTACAGTGGGAGTTTTTAAAGGGCACATGGGAGTCAGGTATGCAGTTTTCATTAAAGCTGAATTGTGAACTTTTGTTTCTGTTTAATCATTTTCCAAGCTCACAGTTGCAGTGAATATATATGGAGCATCTCAAATATTAATGTATGCCTGGATTAAATGAATCTTCATTTAGAAAGGTGGAAGTAAGTGTAAGAGGAAAACATGAATAAAATCCATTGTGCATTGTGTAACTGTGACTCAAACTTCAAAACTGCAAGTTTGATACTTTTCTACTGCAAAAGGGACATTGAAACATTGAACATTGTGCTCTGGGAAAATCTGGGAAAATATGTACATGTTAGGAAGCATCTAACTTCCTGATGTCCCATATTTGGTGATGAATTGTATTCTGAAATTCAATAGGTAGATTGTAAACCAAGCTATCCTAGGATGGGGCAGTAGGTCAGGGTATAAAATAGAATGCAAACTTTGCTCTGGGTTCCTCCCACCTGCCAGGGCAGGAACCCGTTTCTGCAGAAATGCTACAATAAAGCTGTTTTCCTTGGATTAATATCGAATCTTTGGTGGTTTTTCAAGCCCTCACCCCACAATTTGGCAAGCCAAGCCAGGAGCCTCAACGGTAGTCTTCTGGAAGCTGGGGACTTGGTGAGTAGTGGCCACGACCTCCCATTGAGAGGCACCTCCTCCCCGAATTCTGGTCGGCTCCAGAGGCGACTGGAAATCCAGACGATCCTTGGAAACAGGGTTTTGCTGGCTGATAGTCTGGGACTATCAAAAAGAGAATAGAGGAAAGCCTGAGTTGGGGACGCCCACACATCCACTACTTCGGAGGTCTGGAGTGATCAGGTAAAACTTTGTTCCTTTCATTTGCAGTCAGAAAAAGAAAAGGGGGGGAAGAGGTCCTTAAACTCCCTGGGGGAATTCAGCGTCTGCTGGAAGACTAGGACTAGGAATCTGAAAGAGAGGGGTCCTTAAACTCTCTGGGAGAATCCAGCATCTGCTGGAGGACTGGACTGGTGAGTCAAGGCTCTGGGAGTCTGGAAGAGTAGAGGTGGGAAAGGGACAAAGCAAGGGTCTTGGAGACCAGGAAGAAGCCTGTCTGGGACAGGGAAAAACTGACAATGGCAGGAAATCAATTCTGGTAGATTCGCCCCGTGACAGCTACTCCAACAGTAGGTTCTCCCCGAATCTAAAGGAATTCACCAGACATCTCAAAAAGAAAAACATGATTTATCTTTGTCGAGACCAATGGCCAAAATATCCTCTGATTGATCCTAAATTTCCATATCACTGGAGTCCTGAGGGGGAAACCAGTACCTATTGGATAACCAAATTGAGAAACTATATTCTCCAACACAAAATGACCACTCAAATTGCATACATAGATGTATGGTTTCATGTGAAATTTGAAGGTCCCGTCCCTCCAATTGAGGGTCAATACATGTCTCAACAAAAAGACAATGAGAGTGAGATGGACGATTGGCTGCAGAGTCCGCCGCCTGCAAATCCTAATTTGAATAACACGCCCGCCAATGTTCCTGTGGCACCACCGCCATTGCCGGTGGCACAACCCCCTCCTCAGCCACCTCTCTATCCATGACTGAGAAAAGAAGTGGAACAGTTGAGAAGAGAAGTGTTCAAAATTTTTCCTTCAGAGAAAAACCTGAAGTGGATGCATTTCCTCTTAGGGAAGTTCCTAATGGGATCAATGCTGCAGGAAACCTGGTGACAGGCTGTGGCTGCACCCATAAAACCAGCCGAGTTGCGAGAATTGAAAAAGACTCTTCCAAAACTTCATGAGAATGCTCATGAGGTGGTCGAACAGTTAGAACTACAGAGACACTGTAAAAACCAAACAGAAGTCACAGATGATGGTTGCAGCTGTGCAGGCTGCAGCTAAGAATGGGGTGAAGAAAAGTGTGGATTGTGTAAGGGGGGCAATGGGAGGCCAGGGTGAGAGAAGGCGAGGTGGAATGCAAGGAAGTTTCAGAGGAAGAGGTTTCAGAGGGATGGGAATGAGACAGCCTGGAATGGATAGAAGCTGCTTCAGGTATGGGAAGGAAGGACACTTTGTGCGCAAGTGTCCTACCAACTGGGAGGAAAGGAGTTATGCATTGTATGATGATTAGGGATGTTCTGGCTCCTTTAAGAGGACCTGCAGGGAGCCATTGGTAAACATTTCAGTGGGTCCTGACCATCAGGAGCGGCTGTTTCTGATAGATACCGGCACAAGCCGGACTTCTGTGTGTGACCCGATAAAGGGTGCAAAGATCAAGGAAAATGATAAAAGTAGTGGGGGTGAGTGGAAAATCACAGGATGTGAGGGTGTTTGAACAAATCAGACTGGAAATGAATGAAGTGGTGACTGAGCCTGCTGGAGTGAATTTGCTAGGGAGAGATCTGTTGCCTGTGTTTGGTATCCAGCTATGGGATACCGGGAAGGGAGTAAGGATGTGGAAGATGACTGTGGAAGATGAGAGAGCAATTTCAGATGAGGTCTGGACAGGAGGAGAGAAGGCAGGGCGAATGAACATTCAGCCAATCAAGATTCAAGTGCAGCCTGGGGTGACAAAACTTTGGACCCCACAATATTCAATGAGTAGAAGGGGGAGAGAGGGGTTGATCTGAAGGATGCCTTCTGGGCATGCCCCCTTGAGGAGGGAAGTAGAGACCTGTTTGCATTTGAATGGAATGATCCTGAGAGTGGAAGATTTGGACAGGCTTTGGAAAGTTAGTGTCTTTTGAGAAAGAAAGGGATTATGTTGATTCAATATGTGGATGATTTGTTGCTGACTGGGGACAAAGAGAATGAGGTCAGAGCAACATCTGTAGCTTTGCTAAATTGGCTGAAGGAGCAGGGATTGACAGTTTCAAGGGAAAAGATCCAGTTTGTGGAAAAGAAGGTGAAATAAAGCTCTTGGATTGCAGCGTTTGGGTGGACCAATGCACTGTGTTAGCCCAATTCTTGCACAGGAAGCTAGTAGGAAAAGGAGAGAGTATAGAATGGTTAGAGGGAGATGATGAGAGATGGGAAGTTTTAAAGAAGGCATTGTCATCCGTACAGGTTTTGGCTTTGCCCAATTTGAAGCTCCCATTTCATTTGTATGTGTCAGCAGCACAGGGAGTGGCACTAGGAGTGTTGGTGCAGAAGAAAGGGGGGGCAATACGAGCCCATCGCTTTTTTGAGCAAAACTTTGGAGCCGGTGGTGAGAGGATGGCTGGTGTGTGTGCAGGCTGTGGCTGCTACAGCTATGTTGGTGATAGAGAGCAGGAAGTTAACCTTTGGGGGGGGGGCTTGTAGGACATTCACCCCACCAGGTTACTTCTGTGCTAAGTCAGTTGGCAACAACTTGGATGACAGAGGGGCGGATTCTCAAATATGAGACATTTTGAGAACCAGCTCTGATGTAGTGATTGGGACAGATAGGAATTTGAATCCAGCAGAATTCTTAGAAGGAAGAAGGCAGGAATGGGAGGCTGAAGACCATGATTGTTTGTTGCAAGTAGATTTGATGACAAAGGTGAGGGAGGATCTGGAAGAGACTCCTTTGAAAGATGGGGAGAGATGGTTTGTGGATGGATCAAGTAGGGTTAAAGAAGGAAAAAGGAAGTCAGGATTTGCAGTCGTGACAGGAGAAGGGGAGGTCATAGAAAAAGGCTCCCTTCTTTCATGGTCTGCACAAAAGTGCTAGTTGTTTGCTTTGAAGAGAGCCTTGAAATTGGCTGAAGGAATTGATGTGACAATTTGGACTGATTCCAAATACGCCTGGGGTGTGGTCCATACCTTTGGTAAGATCTGGCAGGAGAGGGGTTTTATCAGGGCTGATGGGAAACAAGTTGAACAATTACAGCTTGTGGAACAGATTCTGGAGGCCCTGCAACTGCCAAATCAAGTGTCAATAGTACATGTGAATGCTCATCAGAAAGGGAATAACCCAGAGGTAATTGGAAACAGGTGGGCAGACAAATGGGCAAAAAAGCTGCAGGGGAAATAAAGCTGGTAATGGCATTAATTCCCTTGCTAGAAATGGAAGAGGATGAGGATTGGAAACCTGAGGGAAAAGAGAAAGATGATTTGGAAAAAGAAGGGTGTACATTAACTGAGAATGGGTGGAGAACTTCAGAGGGGGTGAAGGTGGTTCCCGTGAATGTAATGAGAGGAATTCTGGAGAAGGTACATGAGGAAAGACACTGGGGAACAGAAGCACTGGTAACAGCTGTGAAACCACATCTTTGGAGCCCAAAGATGTGGACATGAGCCCAGAGTATCTGTTGGAAATACTTATTGGTGATTAAAGATCAATTGACAGGATGGGTAGAGGCCTATCCGACTAGAAGAGCCATAACATCCACAGTAACCAAGATCCTATTAGAACAAATCATTCCACGATATGGGATGATGGAAGCTATTGATTCTGACAGGGGGACACATTTTACACAAAAAGTGTTGCAATCTGTGATGGGAGCTGTTGGGGTGAAATGGGATTTGCACACCCTTTGGCAGTGTGAAAGTGGAAAGGGCGAATGGGGAATTGAAGAGACATTTGACCAAATTACAATTAGAAAATGGGTTACCATGGACAAAGAACTTATCCTTGGCACTCCTTAGAATTAGAACATGCCCAAGGAAAGACACAGGGGTCTCCCCTTTTGAAATGTTAATGGGGCAACTCTACTTGGCCAGACTGGGAAATCCTATACCTGAATTTAAAGATCTGTTTCTGAGAAAATATTTGCAGACACTGTCCAGGTCTTTGTTTTCTCTTCATAAACAGGGATTGTTGGCACAACGACCACCACTTGCGGGAAGCCAGCACCCCTATGAAGTTGGAGATTGGATCCTAGTAAAGACTTGGAGAAGTGAGAAGCTTCAGCCTAGCTGGGAAGGCCCATATCAGGTGCTACTGATGACTGAATCCGCCGTCCAGACCAAAGAGGGAGGATGGTCGCACTATAGTCGAGTGAAGAGAGCACCTGAGCCAGAAAAGCCTTGGAGAGCTGAACCAGTGGACGGGCAACCTTTGAAGCTGAGATTAAAGAGATGAAGTTCCTGCCGATCCTGATCAGACTTGTAGGACTGAACTTGGTTTACCCACAACAGGTCAGGAAGACAGGGGATTTTGAGGACAGATTTATGGGAAGACAATACATACATGAAGGATTTGAAGAAGGTATCACAAGCATTGAACATAACTAACTGTGTTAGTTATGCCAGGAAAGACAGGGGTGGGTTTAACATTACATGCAATCCCACTAAGTCAACAGGATTTGAGACCAAAGGGAAATAAATTTGAACAGGCTCCTATGAAAAGAAACCTATCCAGGAAGGTATTTGTCCATTTGAGAGAAAAAGCATATGTGTGTTTCAAGAGAAATGTATCCAAAGGAGTGGATTTGGGTGATTGGGAAAAATGCAACAAAACTTTTGATATGCCTTTATCTTGTAGTAACCACAGTTATTCTAACACTCATCATCAATTGAGTTATTTTAATCACGACCAATACCAGATGTGTATGTATTTTTAAGATATAATCAATTGGACTCGGACTTCGAATCAAACGTATGCCATGGAAAATTTTAGGTGGGTGTTGTGTGGGAAACATGTGTATAGAGAAATGCCACCACGTTGGAGTGGGATATGTACCATGGGATATGTGATACCAGTAATATATAAATTGAATACCTTACCCCAGGGACGGATTCGGAATAAAGAGAAATCAGTTCAGGACTAACGCTGGGGGGTAAGGTTAAAAACACAGATAGCACGGGGAGTGCTGGCACCGTTGGGAGTAGCCATGAATTATAGAGATTTACATATCCTGAATTTACAGTAGCCATGTTTTATGATACTATCAAGACAATCAAAATGCTCAACATGGAACTTTCTGAAGTTAGAAAAGTGGCTTTGGAAAATAGATATGCATTAGACATTGTATTAGCTGCAAAAGGGTGTGTGTGTGCTTTGATTCATTCACATTGCTGTGTATATATCCATGATTTCCAACCCAATATTACAAAAACAGTGCAAACGATGGAGGAACGCATTCGTTCTAATCCATTATTACAAAAAGGTGATTCCTCATTTCCAGATTTGTGGGGGGGCATTATGATCTTGGCTTCCCAGCACTGCTTGGTTGAGATCTACAATCATGGGAATTATATTAATTGTTATATGCTGTGTGATGTTGTGTTGTTGTGTTCAGTGTTTCCCTGGTGTAACAGCAATGTGTGGAAGATTAGGGCAAACTTTAGGTTCAAGATCCGGGAAGCAGGAGGAAGAACCTCTGATGATGTTTCAGAAGGAGATGACTCTGAAAGAGGCTGGGGATCTGTTGCATGAGTTTGAGTAAAGAATGTAAGCAGAAAAGGGGGGAGTTGTAAGAGGAAAACATGAATAAAATCCATTGTGTAACTCTGACTCAAACTTCAAAACTGCGAGTTTGATACTTTTCTACTGCAAAAGGGACATTGAAAGATTGAACAATCACACGTTGTGCTCTGGGAAAATCTGGGAAAATCTGTACATGTTAGGAAGCATCTAACTTCCTGATGTCCCATATTTGGTGATGAATTGTATACTGAAATTCAATAGGTAGATTGTAAACCAAGCTATCCTAGGATGGGGCAGTTGGTCAGGGTATAAAATAGAATGCAAACTTTGCTCTGGGTTCCTCCCACCTGCCAGGGCAGGAACCCGTTTCTGCAGAAATGCTACAATAAAGCTGTTTTGCTTGGATTAATATCGAATCTTTGGTGGTTTTTCAAGCCCTCACCCCACATAAGGAAGACTATAATTTACATATGTGTTATATTTTGCATTTTTCTCTTGGAGGTTTTTGGGCAATGACTTTTAAAACTATGTTGTATTTATTTTAGAATATTTAGTATTTATATTTTGTAGTAGATATGTTCATGAATTCCATCTTAAAAGAGGGAAAGTTACTTTTTAATAAACCCATACCATAGGAATTCTAGAAACTTATTCTAGAAACTAGAAGAAAAGAATTTGAGGCTATCTCAGTCCTGCAGCTACAGGTTATCCACACTTGCCATGAACATTAATACATTATGAAGAACAGCATTCATCAGAAATGAATGAAGTCATCTCCTCTCATCTAGACAGCTGTCAAATAATCTATTAGTTGCTCTTTTTGTGTTTCTGGGAACAGAAGAATGAAATACATTTCGATTATATTAGCTGTATGTTGAACAGAGCTCATCCAACATTTCCCTCTGATCTTGGCATCCCTATTCTTTAGACAGCACAACCCAAGTTGGAAAGACAGCTAGAAACATGTAGGCCGGTTTCAACCCAATCTGTGCTAGTATCACAATATGTTATACTGTATAATATACAAATATATTTTGGAAATATATTTAATTTTTTAAGAATATTAAGGTTATTTTATTTACATAAGAAACAGAGATACGTGTTGTGAAAGATCTATTTTTCCTTCATAGCATTCTAAGACATGCAAATCTGCAAAAGAAAGAAACAAACAGACTCCATCTTTCTCCACAAATCCATTGAAATCCTTACTTTCAAACATGCACTTGTGGAGAAATATTATTGCATTATCATAAGTTATAAAAATGTGAATAGATATGTATATTTTAAAAGAATTGCATAATTTGGTAAAATAAATCAAATGCTATTGGACAAATAAGTTTCATTTAACCATCATGTTTTAAAGTTTTCAACAGATCTACCACATCTTATGAATCATTTAAAGTTTATTTCCTCTACATACCACTGATTAAATCAGGAATTTGTTGTCCTTGTGAGAGAAAGTATACTTTCAATCATATTTATAAAGGAAAACCAATTTCAAAATATCCCATCTAGAACCTAGCAAGTCTGCCTCTTAGGATGTATTTACTGATGAAAATATGTTTTCCAAAAAAAGTAAGCAATATTTTGCATTTAAAACCATTCTTGTTCAAAGCCTTGGTATTAATTGAACCAAGAATTGGGGGGATACACACACATACACACACACACACACACACAATTTTAAAACAATGATTGTACCTCATAAGTCTGAAAGTAGATTAATTTAAATTAAATTTTGAATAAAATTTGTTAAATTAAAATTAAAATAATTACAAACCGATGCTCACTTTACATGATTCTGAGTAGTACCGTGTTTCTCATATAATAAGGCCGGGTCATTTTTTTTTTTAGCCCTGAAAAAATGGCTAGGACATCTTTTGGGGGGTGAATTAATTTTTTTCTCCCCCTGCCGCGCACCCTTGTCTAGGGTGCCACGCCAGCAGCTATGCCTCACCACAAGCCACTCCTAATGGCCAATCATGGTGAAGCACAGAGGGCTCCCTTACCCCCACCAAACACCGAAGACCTGGGTCAGCAGGTGGGCGGGGATGTCTGCCAGCAGTGTTTCAGCCGCTTCTCAGGCCTCCGTAGCTTCCATGGTTCCCACCAGTGCTGGCGCCTCTCTTGCCAGCACCATCTCCAACAACAGCATCTGAGTCACTCCTCTTTTCCCCCGTCCCTGTAACAACAGGAAAAAAAAAACATTTTGAGGTACCTGGGAGCACCGTGCGCTGCATTTTGGTTTAATCCCAAGTGGCTGGGTGGGTGTGAAAAGAGCCGAGTGAGCATCTCGGCTGCTGCTACCCTTGGTGCTCCAGCCTCGGGCTCTGCAAGTTTGCAAAAGTCCCGGTGCGCAGCCCGTTCCTACATTCCAAGCGCCCAGGGCAAGTTGCAGCTGTCCCTCTCTTGCCAGCGCTGCCTCCAACAACAGTGACAGCAGCAGCGGGAACCATGGAAGCATTTCAGCCACTTCTCAGGTGCGGGAGCTGCCTCCATAATTTCCACGGTAACTCAGACACTGTTGTTGGAGACAGCGCTGGTGAGAGAGGCCCCAACACCGGTGGGAACCGTGGAAGCTACGGAGGCCTGAGAAGTGGCTGAAATGCTGCTGGACATCCATGCCGATGCCGCCCACCTGCTGACCTGGGTCTGCAGCAAAGGCGCTTGGTGGGGGTAAGGGAGCCCTCCGTGCTCCACCATGATTGGCTGTTAGGAGCAGCTGATGGTGAGGCGTAGCTGCCCGTGGGACACTCCTAATGGCAAGTTCCCCCCGCCTCCCCCCCCCAATTTTGCATGTTTTAAACTAGGCCTAAATTTGGGGGCAGGGACTTAATTTCATTTTATGCCTAGAAAACATACTGGGTCTTCTTGGGGGGGGGGGCGTATTGTTGGAGAAACACGGTACTTACTTTACAAATGAAGGCAAATATATGTGTCCAATGATAATCTGTAAGATTCAATGGTTTAGTGTTCTGAATTTTCAAACTCATGCTGGAGCCCCCCTCCGGGAACTTCTGTGCTTTGGGCTATTCTATGCTTCATGTTTATGTGGTGCCTTCCTATTTTAACTCATAGAAACTTATTTCCAAGTACTTTTAATGCCTAGAAATATGAAGAAACAGTTTTTATATATAATTATTTTGAACAAATAAGCAAGTATTTATTTATTATATTTTTAAATCAGCCATCTCCCTCACAGAGGCACTCTGGGTAGCCTGCAATAAATATTAAAATGGGAAAACAACATATAAAAGTTAAAAACTTAAATAGGCAAGGATGATTAAAACATTGTTTGAATATTAATTAAAAGGGGAAGGGAGGGCTTTTAAAATGCAAACCAGCCCCAATGTGGTCTTCTGGGTTCCACATGAAGATCGCAGAACCATGTTTTTACCCATTTCCAGAAAGCCAGGAGAACAAGTAAGTGCCTGTCTCATCTCCTGTTACAGAATATTCCATAGTATAGGGAAACGGCAGAGAAGGTTCTCTTTCTGGCCCCCACCATTTGGAATTTGTTTACTTCAGAAGTTCCACTAGAATCAGTAGTGGGATTCAAAAATGTTTACTACTAGTTATGTGGGTGTGGCTTGGTAGGCATGGTGGCTTAGTGGGCCCTGGCAGGGGAAGGGGACTGTAAAATCCCCATTCCCTCCCCACTCTACTAACCTGCTTTCCAGCTCCATTCTCCTGTGCAGGGCAACAAAAGAAGACCTAGCCAATCAGCTGGAACTCAGAAGGCAGAAAATAGATTGGGGCAGGGGCATTCAGAGATAGTATTTGCCAGTTCTCCAACCTACTCAAAATTGCCGCTACTGGTTCTCCAAACTACTCCAAATTTTCACTACCAGTCCTGGTCAGTACTTGCTGAATACCACCTCTGGTTAGAGTCCATTGGATGCCATTGTGCTGGTATATGATGGCTCTGCAGAACTTTAGATTAATTTTCCAATTGGTATTTCAGAACCATGGTGGCGGGGTGGCATAAGTTTAGCCCATTAAACTCAATCTTTTTCTTGGATCATGTTATAATGCAGAAAGCAGTGCCTACTCCCAGAAATAAACATTGGTTTAAAGAGATGCATACATTGCTATTTTCACACCTCCACACACATTAAAACACACTTCTGAACTCAAATGTGGCCACACACAGCAGGTGTATATCATCCTTTTTTATTTAAAATAGTACATTTCATAAAAATTAAAAAGTGGCAAAGAACATATTTTACAACTGCTTTTAAGTAAACTACATGGGGATTTTTTTCTGTATTATTTAATTTTGTGAGGCTTTTTGTTATTAAAAAAAAAAAACCAGGTAAAATTACAATTTTATTTTTTTGGTTTCAATAGCTTTATAATTTTAGCAAGCCATTCCTTGGTTATTTACTATTGTGTTTCTGAAAGGACAAAGCCACTGTTGAAACAATCTATCTATTTTGTAATGCAGGGGTCTTCAAACTTTAAGAATTGTGGACTTCAGCTCCCAGAATTCCTCCTCCAGTCATGTTAGCTCAGGAATTCTGAGAGTTGAAATCCACAAGTCTTAAACTTGCCAAGTTTAAAATCTTTGTTGCAATGTGTTCATTCTTCTATATTCAAGTTCTATCCCACTATACTATAATACGGGTGTGCAAGTTGGACACTAGCCATGGCCTATAAAAGAAAGAAACAATTTAATGGAACTCAGCATCCTTTCAGCTGAATTCAGTGCTTATTAAATGTACTATAAGGTAGAGGAAAAAATAAAACCAGAACATTGGTCCAGTGGAATTAGTTAATTCCCTCCCTTTGAAATAAGAGCCAAAATTTTGATCTTGGAAAGCATAATCAAACATCCAACTGACTCTCCTCTCCAATCATTATGATTTAAAAATTGCATATTGAGCTGTTTTCAATCCAAGCTAGTAGATTATGTACAGTTCAATGCTCATTGTATTTATATTGGTAATCAAATTCTGTATGGCTTGGAAGATCTGGAGATATATCCAAGGAAATTGGAAGTGGGGAATTTATGTTCATAAGAAGAAGTCTATTGAATTAAGCCATATATTTTACCCAGGAAATCCTTCCAAGCTATGAACTATCCATAAAAATTATGAATGTTAAATAAGCCTGCAGTTGCATTCAGCAAGGAACACTACATGGGTGAAAGAACTTGCAGTGACATTATTTGCTATAGTTCTGAGAAAAATCAAAATAAAGCACAAAATAATTCAAATAACACGCTTCATCACTTAATACTTGAATATTATCCTTTATCCACAGGTTTAGTTATAATTGCCTTCCATTTGGAAAATATCAGTATGATACAATTTTTCTCTAAGGTTGTCATTAAATATTCGGCTATTAAATCTCATTTTTTAAAGAACATTGTACCAAATGAATGCTACCAAACAATTATATACTGTACATCTGCACTATTTTATAAAATAGCTTTGTTTAGATGGAATAGTTCGAAATAGCATAGAAAGGCTGTATTACAGAAGTATTACAAAAATGTTATTTACCATAGGAGACTCCTTTTTTTGTCATAATTTTAACTCATACTGGGTTTGAAAAAGCTGAAACAACTCATACAGAATTATGCCTATCAGTACAGTTTATGCTTACAAGTGTGTAGATTTTTGCTATATTTGTCATAAGTTACTTTCCCAGTAAAGAAGCTTTGTCTATCTCAGTAAATGGCAAAAACACATATGTAAATATCTAGCAAAATCTCCTCTTGTTCTGACCACCACCCTTCTTTTCTCCAGATAATAGGAAAAAGGGAGATCTATAACTTCACTTGTTTATTCAGGACAATGACCAGATAAGTTGCTTTTTTGCACTTCAATATTAAGGTGCTTGATTCCCATGCATAAACCATGTGGACATGAAGCTAACTTTAAAAAAAGACCCTTTCCAGATTGTTAAGCCTGGTTTCCCCAACCAGGGTTAGGGAGACAAGCTAAACAGAATGTGCAGCGTTAGTCAGATAGGCACACAGATAAATGAGTGAGCTAAGATTGTATGTTTATTAACATACAGTAAAAATAACAGATACGCTTGTGCTATCAAAAATATAGTTTATTCCATTATGAGTTCATAGCATAGTCAAAATAACAGTCCAATAGTCATGTATCATTTAGTCAGTCCATTCAGGGATATTCAGTTAGCAAAGTCCGTTTAGAATATCCTATGTCAGTTCACTTACAAATCAGTCCTTTGTTTTCTCTCCCGTTCGAGCAATGCAGTCTTGAGTCCTTGCAGTAATCAGGGATCATCAAAGCCAGAGAGAGAGCAAGCTGCAGTCTTGCTTCTTTTTAAAGTGCTTTCACAACCACTCCCTTAATTACTTTCCCATAGTTAAAGTTGCAGACACTTTAACATATAAACTATGATTACATATTATTATTTACCTAAACCAGTTAGGGTAAACAATGTTATCCCTAACATAGATTTCAACTCCTTCACTATTTAGCCATGGTAGTATCCTGGTGTTCTACCTGGATTGCATTTATCACTACTCTAATTCATTAGTTACTCTGTTGTTCCTTTATTGGTCCTGCCTTGCTGAAAAAAAAGCAGCATCTGTTTTAGCTTTCCTGAGTGGTCTTTCAAGAGACACAAGCCATCCTCCTCCTCATACTTGGCACTTTCCTCCTGATTCATCCATCTCAGGTCCATCAACATTCTCAACCAGTCGTTCACTGATATTCCTGTCATATGGCTAGAAAGTTTCACTGTTCAACATTCCATTTTTCCATCAGCAAACATAACTCTTGACAAAAAGCTCCATTGTTTCTCAAGCCCTGTAACCCAAAATCAAATGACCATCAATGGCAATGACCAGGAGGCCTTTCTGCTATACAATTCAAGTGGATTGAAGGAGTTTGCCAACTCTGGAATAAACTCCAGGAGACCTCAATTAGAAAACACTACTTTTGACATCTAGCAGTGAGCTGAGGGTGAGCAAAGGAATGACACTGCATTTCTGCCTTGAGAAATTGTTAGTGGCTGTACTTGTGCTGCACAACCTGATTGTGCAAATCAGTTTCAGAAGGAAACACTGTAAAAATCTCTTGTCCAAGTTTTCCTCATTATTTTCATTCCTGAAAATAATAACATTAATTTAAAAAAAAAAAAAAACACTTTCCATTCATTGAACCCTGGTAAGGAATGTGAATACTTTTCAGCTTTTACTGAATATGTGTTATTCATCTATAAGTAATGTTTCTTTTTGGGACAAAATGCTTTTTGTTATGAATATATTATAGTTGATCTGATCCATCAGCAAAGAGACATGTAACAATAGTGTCATATACTAAAGAACAATTTAAGATTTTTCTTTTCTCCTTTCAGAAGTTGTATCACACTGAGCTCAATATTGTTTTCTTCACAGGCTTAAGCTATTTTCTGACTTTTTTTTTCTTAATTCATAATAACAGCTACAATCCTAAATATACAACAGAGAGAAATTTTAACTAATCACAATAGACTTACTTCTTAATAAACATCACATGATTTTATTTTAATAGCTGCACTTTTAAAGAAAAACATATACTGTACATTCACAATTTTTTTTCTGTCCTTTTGGGAACATAACATGCCAATTCATCAGTGCCATATTACTAGTTGCCAGACTAAACTGTAAGAAATCATGACTATATGATCCTTTTTTGATGCTTGATTCCCTGAACTGAGGGCAGTTTTTATGGAAGAAAAGCTTGGCAACTCCTTATCTACATTTATTTGAATTATTTGTAAAAATAGACAAAGTAAGCATACAAATTTAATCACAGATGAACACATGTTTTTATTCTATCAATATTACTACTCAGAACACTGATCTATATAGATCAACACAGTTACCACTTCTGAAATTATCATTTGTAAAATTGTTACCAAAATGCGTTAAATGTAGTATTTTAAAGGTGAGATTAATTGTGTTTATGTGTGCTTTTATGTGTGCTATTATAGAATTACACAACATAAAGTTTTGTATGTTTTAATGCTGCAAATTCCATTATGATTAATTAGATAGGTAGTGTACAATTAGATAGCATTCAAATATCATCAGCTGTTGAGAGAAAAGCTATCACTGACCTAACAAGGAGTACATTCCAAAAATCTACCACTCTAAAACGTATTTTTCCTGATAAGTTTAGACTCCACAGTCTACACAAAACAATGGAGTTTGAAACACTGTTATTTCATTCCAGGGCCAAGATTTAACCATACAAAGATTCAGTCATTGTGATATTATTATTTTTAGATATTATGTTTCACTCTTTAAATATATTAGCATTGCCAATTCAGTTTAGGATTGTTCTTTCCACATTCTAGATAACTTTAGAAAAAAGATTTTTTTTTCTCTTCTAAACTCTGTTTTTGCAAGAAAAGTAATCATATTATCAGTGACATCAATTATTCTACTTCTATTTCTGTCAGGAGTTAAATACTGCTGGAATAAGTGTGACTCATATCAAGCACATAGAGTAAGCAAACCATCTGTTTTTAATGGCTAGATACAATGGCATCTCTAAAATGTGAGCAGCCTATTATTGAACTCACATGGGTAAGTTAATAAAGTGTAAAATTTACTAATTGTGAAAATATATCTTTCTTATAAAAGCTTAGAAAATTGATATACTTAGTTCATCCACTTGACTGTGTTTCAGTCTTTTGTGACAGGCTTTTTACTTTCACTATTCTATGTTCAATCATTTGTTCACTGCAGAAATTATAATTATATCTTTATATGCATTCGTGTCTAAAACTATTGGTATTCACGCAATACTGATACCGGTATGTGCCTTTATATGTGTGCTAATATCACATAGTATGATAGGCTTCCTTAACCTGACAGATGGATGAACTACCAGGATTCTCCATTCCTAAGGATTTTGCCAACTGAAATATACCCATTAGGAGAGCACAAACTTTGGGTAAAGCCACTTGATATATATAAAGTTAAAGCCCATTATGGGGTGTAATTCCTTACATTAGCAAAAGCATTTATCAGTACTAAGTAATTCATTGGTTGAATTACAAGACAAATGCACTTCCAATGCTTCCTGGAGTTTGAATTAAATGAATGGTGCTGGGAATGTTGCATCATTGAAGGAGAATTGGAAATATAATATTTTATTTTGTTTAATTTAATGTTGCTGTTATTTGAGTAATTCTGAAAAAGCTAAGAGATGGTAAATAGTTATATTCAGAGAGTTGAAAACTTTTACCACAACTCACTCTGGATGTGAAGTTATTATGTTTCAAAAAATCTCAGGTGGCCTCAAAATAGTGCTTTCTATTTGCTTCCCATAAAATAGCTAAACTGGACAGTCTTTACAAAAGTAACATTACATAAAAGGCACAGAGGAAATAAAGCTTTATGTTGTGGCTGTTTTAAAAGTTTTGCCCTGGGGTAAGAAAGTGCATAGCAAAGCCATTTTCCTGCCACCTTCCATCTGGCTACAGTTTAACTTTAAAAAAAGTGTCCAGGTTTCACACAGACCTGGCATGAATTACAATACAATTGTACAGCCTGTTATTCATTCTTCAGAGCTCTGCCATAAAGTTACTTTTTGTATAAAGAAAAAAAAATCACAGATCTGAGTAGCATTAAAAAGTGTAACTGTGTTGCCTCATTCTGAATGACCATTTGATTTTGTTTTCTATAAACAGTGACTTCAGTAGTTAAATCCATGTATTTTCTTGATTTTGCTCTAAACTATAAATCTTGGCATATTATAGTTGCTACTAGAGGAAAAACTCGGAGCTAATATAAAATGTATGATCTGTTTAAAGATCTGTTCATAGCTAGAAAATACAACAGCACATTGTATGGCAGTGGACTTAAAATAGATTTCAGAATCCTACTAGTTTGGTAACATTATTGTCTCAATGAAACAGATGCACAATCATTTATCAACTGCATTGTCTTCTCACTATTTGCTTTAGAAAATCATGCCTTTGCTTTCTAGAGTTCCCAAAAACTAGCAAGTTAAAGTGTCACTATGAAGTGATTTTGTCACTACCCAAGGACAAAAAGGCATGGACATGTTACATTATATTTCCTATTATTAATTCAGGGGGTCGCCTTGTCTTCCTGAATGATGAAAGCTGGGAGAGACAACTATGACAGCTTCCATAGTTGTTGTGGAAACAACAACAAAATGAAGTAACCCCGCTCCAAGGCTAGTGTTCTTTCTCTCCTTGCCAGGAATATGTTGCAGAAATAATCTGTGTATCGACATCAGGGGCAACTACAGAGTGGAAGGAGGGGAGAAGGATACTGCAACCATATGATCAAAGCCCTACTCCTTTTTTACAAGTACTCATTACACATAAAAAGGGGACATACAGTTGCAGTTGCCTTATTCACTTTTTAAAACTATATCACTTGTTTGTTGTTACTGCTATTGAACCACCAAAATGGGAATGACAAGGGAAACAAATAACCTCTAACAATAGTCTCTGTAACAGAAAATCTTATGAGGAAAAATCTTTTTACGGAAGAACTTTTATATTAACAACATTATGATAACCCAAATAGGATTTCAGCCTTATGAAACTATTTCAACTATTATTTTGTCATCATTTTATTTATTTACATACTGTATCATATTTAGAACTGCCCATCTCCCTCATAGACTGACTCTAGGTGATGATATGATGTTAATACATAGCAATGTTATAAGAGAGTTGCGTCTATGCAGTCAGAAAGCCAAAGGAAGTAAGGGTAAATAAAATGAAATTAATCCAAACAAACAGTTAAATATGTTTATAAAATTACTATAATTTCTCAAAATGGGAGGCACCTTTTAACATTCAAGAAAATATGAAAACATACTAGAGATTTTCTAATGAATATTAACAGGATAGCTTATGATAGTCTAAATTATAAATTTCTCATAAACTGAAGGATTTGTGGATTCCAAATGATCTGATAGTGATAGAAATTTAATGTCAGTTTACTAGTATTTGTTAACAAGTCCACTAATTCTTTCTTGACAAATCTCTATTTTTTTAAAAAAAGGTCTACATAGACTCTGAATTTTAAAAAAGCATATTTGATTTTTTTTATACAGTTTTTATTATTTATAATAATATTATTATATCTTAAAGTAATATCTAAATTTATTTGATTATGTTCTACTCTTTCAGGAATTCAGAAGATAATTGTGTACCTAACTAGCATAAATCAATTTGCATCAGAGCTTTTTTTTGCATGTATCAAATTTCTTAAAATCTTTTTTACATCTCATTATGTTTATAAATAACTCAAAGTGGCAAAGTCCTTCCTCCTCTTTTCCCCACAACAACCACCCACAACAACCACCCTATGAGATGGATTGGGGAGAGAGAGAGAGAGAGAGAGGGGTCCAAGTGACCCAGCTGGATTTCAGGCCTAAGGCCAATAATAGAAACATCTTTACTTCAAGTTACTTCATCCATGGAAATGTAGGAGGTGATCCTCATTTTCCCACATTGAGTCATATATTTGACAGTATGTTGATTATATAGGTATTCAATTTATATAGCTGCCCCTCCAGAGGTGGTATTCAGCAGGTTCTGACCAGTTCTAGAGAACCAGACATTTTGAGTAGTTTGGAGAACCAGCAAATACCCGCTCCGACTGGCACCATCCCCATCTATTCTCTGCCTCCCAAGTCCTAGCTGATCGGCTAGGTCTTCTTTGGTTGCCCTGTGCAGTAGAACAGAGCTGGAAAGCAGATTAGTGCGATGAGGAGGGAATGGGGATTTTACAGTCTCCTTCCCCTGCCACACCCACCAAGCCATGCCCACAGAACCGGTAGTAAAAAAATTTGAATCCCACCATTGTGCCCCCCTCTCCATGTGATTCTAGGAGATTTACAATTAAAACAAAAGCAATAAAAATAAAGCAACCATATAAACAATACAAAACATTAGATCAATTACAAAATATACAATACGTTGATTGATAGAGCACAGTACTTCAAGAGCAGTACAGCCATTTTATGAGCTCTGTACCACTTTCTGGTCCCCAAGCCAAAAAGCAAGGCCAGATCTTCAGGCCCTTCTGGAAGGCCATCAAGATCAGGGACAGCCTACCCGCAGGGGTAATGATTTTCTTAGAATGATGTCATTATACAAATATACAGAAACACCACTTTTGTAAATATTTATTATCAAATATTTCTCCTTAACATTCAACATGTCAAGAGATTTTTTTTAACAAGAACTGGTTAAAATTCACTCTTTTTTCCCAGCCAGCTCTCCTTGGTATCTTTGGGGACTTAAAACAATAAGTAGCAATCCAATGATTACTCTCTGGAGTTGCACATATATGTATATTTGGTATTTATATATAACCATACTCCTGAGTTTTTAAAAAGGCAAATGTCTTTTGAATAGAAGTTCAAGGAAGAAATCTGTCCAGTACAAGGATATAAAAAACGAATTTCCAGGGCAAATACTTAACAGTGAGACCTGTCTCCTTACATACATATGCACCTGCTCCTTTAAAAAAAAAAAAAAGAACTGTTATTTCTTTTGTTGTAGTAGTAATAAAGAACTCAAGAACTGTACACTTTGGGGCTGGATCTCTCATTGCTTCACTTGAACTCAGATTTCAGACTTGGTATATGAAGTTAATTACTCTGGGCACTGGAACTCGGAGCAGAAGAATGACCCTATTTGCAATTCCATGTAATATGTGCCATGCTAGAGTGAATGTTTTCTCTGCCTACACATTGCAGATACAATGCTTCTGAATGGAGTAATGATTCTGGCAGACTGGATAAAAGCCCAATTGTCATCTAATTTCAGAGGGACACTTGTCTTTCTAGTTATCAATTCAAGGAATGATGCTGACAACCATTCTTCATTCGATCAGTCACCACTCCATTCCAAATAGCATCAGCATTCAGTACACAAGAAATTAATACATTTTCAAGCATCTAGCAAGCATCTTGGCTTGGTAGTACAGGGCCTAGGCAACAAACTGGAGATTATTTGAAACAAACAGTCAATAACCAAACAAACCATATTTAATAACATATAGGATATTAACAACAAAAACAACAATCAAAATTGGCAGGGATTTGAGCTATGTAAATCATGTCAAAGAAGTAAGCTTTTCTCAAAGAAAAAGTGCTATGGAAGGAAAAGATAGATCAAGGGTGATCCACTATGAAGGGATGCTAGACACACATTGTCTTGATAAAGATTTTTGTTGGGGCCAGTTGTTTCCTCAGGAAGATCTGCTTCACCAATGATGCTTCTGTATATGCATGGAAAATGCCATTGCTGACACAAGCAAAAATTGTGCAATCACTTCACTTGGGCACAATTACTTTCAAAGGGTGCTAAAAGGTATACATGTTGAGCTAAATCATAGAATGGTTTGTGTGCTTTTAACACAGAACTTTCTTTGAACTCAGACATTATAGTTTGCAAACTTTATTTTATGACCTAGCAGAATGTCACTAAAAGTTTATTAAACAAATCATAATTAAATAAATCATGGGTCATTACAATATATGAACCTAGTTATAGTTACAATCAGTATAGATCTAAGATACAAAGAATATTTTTCTTGTCATGACATATTACTTGCTCCCATATAGCAAGAAAGACTTCTGGTAAAACCTTGAACTCTAACTCATGCAGAAGCAATCAGCATCACAACTCCATTCTCTCTTTTTTTTCCCCTTCCTTATTTAGGAAAGCTTAATGTTTATTTGAGTAGCTACTTTATGCTTAAAATTTATACTATAAAGGTAGAGTCAAGTTCAACCCCAGTGGAGAGATAGAAGTCTCCTGAATAAGTGATAGGCTTTTGAGTCTAGACAAGGTCAGCCATCAACTCAATAGTTTTGCTTTGTCATCCAAAAGGAGTTTGCATTTATTTGTTTATGAGACCGACCATCCCACCCAATAGAGAAGGATATTGCTATCATTCTCTATTGGTATATGCAAAATTCACCAATTCAAAGACAGAATATTACAGAAAACTCTGTAATGTGCTTTTTCTCCCTCAGGCCCTGCAAATTGGAGCTTGAAAAATTCTAGACAGGTATCCCATTCTATTTATGAACTGGCATATTTTGCATATCCCTCTTATCTGTTGTTATATCCTCTGTGGGAGGCAACTATAGAATATATAGCTTAATATGACTTTTGGAAACAGTAACCCTAAATGTCAGGTTATAGCTATGTCATGATTTAGGTCATGAATCTGAAAGTTAAGGTGACATTAATTCAGCTTGAGCTAAAATTGTTGAGTAAGGTAAAGGTTTAAAAACAATATTCTTCCAGTCAATGCATCTATGACTTGAATGAACTAATTTAGTCAGAAAAGTAAACATTTTCCTTGTAACCTTGAGTATTGTCCCCACTTATCCCTTTTAATTATTTATAATCTGGGCAGTGTCTCTCTCTCTCTGTGTGTGTGTGTGTGTGTGTGCGTGTGTGTCTAACATTTCTCCAAAGCCTTTACAGGGTGAAAAATGAATAATAGCTTTCAAATTTCTTAAAAAAACACTACAGCAGAAAGTCCTACATTTTTTGAAAGCTCTCAGAATTACTTGTTTCTGTCTGTTGTTCTAGTAAAAAAGCATTAAAGTTCAACATAAGAAACCATAAATGTAATGTGATATCTGCTATCCCGCATCTGATGGGCGGCTCATGATAGGGAGCGAAGGGGAAAGAAATGACAGGAAGCGAGGTTTCCTCTGGATGAGCGCGCCCCGAATGTCTTGGCACACGCTCTTTTATTGTGCTTTTTTACAAGAAAATGATTTAATCAAAGCTCAAGTCAAACATGATAATCTCATCAGGATGTGCATGTTTACAAAGCTGCATACCAGACAGATCATTTACAATGTGGATAAGCTTATTAACAACCGTCTAGCTCCTTGTCCCTTGTACGTGCCTTGCAAAGGTCACTGAAGAGACAGAAGTTAATGATTACATGTGAATGATACAATGTTGCAAACACATGAATGATACATAGTTGCAATGATACATAGTTACAACATCTCCTCTGTTTTTATTATTTACGATGAGTCTTCTTCCTCATCCGAGAAGACAGGAACCATTTTTATGAAATGTTCGCCGTCCCCATCATCTAGGCAAGAGTGCGACCCGTCAGCGTCAGGGTTGTCCAAGGAGCGGTAACTCAGCAATGACATTTTTTTCGTCCGGTGTTGAGGATATAACATGAGCTTGCAATAGCACATTAACATCAGCAGAGGATAATTGATTTTTAAAAAATTGCAATATTCTATTAAAACAACAAGGTCCTATAATACATATCAATATAGTGATTATTAATGATCCTGCCAATGCAGTTAAAAAGGTTGTAAGCCATGGCGAAATAGAAAACAACCCTCCCCCCCCGCTATCAGCATAAAGACAACATTTTTCTTTCAGCATAGCACACAATCCCCCTTGTTTGTTTGTTTTTGTTTTTTTGTTTTTGTTTTTAAATAACAGATCTAAATCTTTACGATTTTGCAAGAGGGGGCATTCCATGGGTACCTGTAGGGATATAAAATCATCAGAGTTATACACACAAGCCATACTTGAATGCAAAATGATTTGGATTTTACAATTTCATCCCCGTGGACACATGCCATGAAACCGGTGGAACAAGTCCAAACAAAATTATTGCCAGGGATAAAATACATTCCTTTCAGGCGTGATGTTAAAGTTCCTCCTGAAGTGGTGTAGATTGCAGAATATCCCCTGGTTGTGTGGGTGCGTCTGCCAAATCGAATTGAAGTGGTGGGTAGAAGTCTTCTATGCGAGAAAAATTGGTTGTAGAACTTAAACGAACTCCTTGAAAGTCAGTTATAGTCCAAGTAATATTATATCTTCTTTGAGGCTTCTGCAGATCGTCATGGACAGTTCTTTTGAAGCGTCGTTTGTTGAAAGGATCAGAGTTCGGGTATATAAAAGCATCACAAGTAGGAGAGTGGGCTATGGACAAGTTAGTTGTAGAACATTTACGAGATGAGGAGGGAATGCAATTAGTAGAAAAAGGATAATAATTACAATAATGACAATAAAGATTAATTTGGTAATTCATCAAGGATGTTAGTTGGGGTGGGGGAACCCATAATACAATAGAAGGACATCTAGGTCCCCCTATATTTAGATTGAATAGAGGAAAAGATTTTAAGGTTCCTTTCCATAGGAAGAGTAAAGAAGGAACAAAAGAGCGAGTGGTAGAGTGTTCTTTAAACAAAACAGAAGTGACAGAGTGAAAACTATGGGTAGCATTTTCATGACGTACCCACATGGAACAAGTATAATAGCCTTCTGTTAATGAAATGGTTTTAACACGAATAGTCTTTTGACAGGAAGCATAGGTTTTGTTGAAGTAAGGTAGAAATTGCGAAGAAGATATAGGCAAGAATATCAGGAAGAGTTTTAAGATACAGATGTAGCGGAGGAATTCCCATGATAGGGTCTAACCGCCCTACCAGGGATCCAGCAAGTGGTTTTGTCTGTAGTAAAATCGCAGCATAGCCTCGTCCCCAAGTGAGAAGCTCAGCGGGACCCTGCCAGGCGGGATCTGGCAATCTGCGATAATACACCAGAGGTCTGTTAAGCGGGGGTGAGGGGGAGGAAAAATGATGCGAAGCAGCAGAAGTGGAAGGAATGCCAGTCAGATTAAGAAAGTTTGAAGTGTAAAGACAAATATTAAGAGAATTTTGCAATGCTGGGAGGTTCGGGGGTTTTTCCCGCAATGAATATCGATCAAGAGCACGTTTCAGAGATAAGTTTGCTCGTTCCACAATAGCCTGCCCCTGGCTGTTGTAGGGAATCCCAAACTTGTGGGTTACATCCCATCTGTTACAGAAGTCCTGGAACGCAGAAGTTGTATAGGCAGGTCCATTGTCAGTTTTGATTTCTTTTGGATGTCCCAGCGAGGCAAAGGTACGAATTGAATGATTGATGACATGTTTTACAGTTTTTCCCCTTTGAGGAGTAGCCAGAATAAACCCTGAATATGTATCTATGGAAACGTGTAAATATTTCCAAGGGGCAAAAGGTGGATACTGAGTTACATCCATTTGCCAAATTTCACAAGCTTTTAATCCTCTAGGATTTACTCCTATGGGAATGGAATGTCCTTGCTTACTACATGTGGGGCATTGTTGAATAATGGCAGCAGCTTCTGCCTGAGTTAGAGCAAATTGAAAAGTTATCATAACTTGGCGGGAGAGATTCAAACACACTCCCTGCTTTTATTTTATAATGGACCATTAAAGCCTCCATAATTTTCCTCCAAGTGACCAAAATGCCAATAGGTGCATGAGGAGGACTATGGAGATGTTCACCAATTTTTTGCCAAGTGGAAATTTTTAAGGACCCTTCCTCTGAATAATTGGGACAATGTTGCCACACATAAGCCAATAATGTAGCAATAGGTTTCATTTTTACAGGCGAGCCCTTTAAATTAGCAGAGTATTTAGAAGAAGAAGCAACTAACTCCCTCAATTCCTTCAGATGCTGCGTCTGTTGTTGAGAAAAGTTTCCACCCATACTTACGAAAGTCGAGACCGTGTTTCAGATCCGATGATGTGCAATTTGCTTCAGGCCTGGCGATGCACAGCTCCCATCGAGATGATAAGATATGGGTGCGTCGCAACGTATCCCCCTTAGGGAATCACATCAGGGTCACCAGAATGCGGTATCTGCTATCCCGTATCTGATGGGCGGCTCATGATAGGGAGCGAAGGGGAGAGAAACGACAGGAAGCGAGGTTTCCTCTGGATGAGCGCGCCCCGAATGTCTTGGCACACGCTCTTTTATTGTGCTTTTTTACAAGAAAGTGATTTAATCAAAGCTCAAGTCAAATAAGATAATTCCATCAGGATGTGCATGTTTACAAAGCTGCATACCGGACAGATCATTTACAATGTGGATAAGCTTATTAACAACCATCTAGCTCCTTGTCCCTTGTACGTGCCTTGCAAAGGTCACTGAAGAGACAGAAGTTAATGATTACACATGAATGATACAATGTTGCAAACACATGAATGATACATAGTTGCAATGATACATAGTTACAACAATGTAACACTTGACAAATACTGTAGAAGGTGAGAAACAAGTAATATTTACCTGACCCAAGATAAGTACCAATTTTATTTGATAAGAGCAGTTATGTTTTTTCCATGTTATATTTCTAACCAAATAACATAAAATTCCTTATAAACATTATAAAACTTTTATTAAAAATCAAGGTATTATTTGCAATTTTATTACATCTTCATGTCTCCAGCTTCCATTCACCACAAGGAGCATCTACAGGGAGGCCTAATCACTTGTAATATTATGGGCATAGTGATCATGATCATCTAATCCTTGCTTATTTGGTATGTGCAGATTTTGACCCCGCTATAGATGCTACCGTTTCCTGCTAAAAATGCAATGCTGCATCATTTTGTTTTGCAATATTTCAGGGTTGCTGTTGTTTTGTCTCTTTTCTTGAATTAATTGCTCCCTCCACATTTCTTCTTCATTTAAAATCAGAAAAGCAAAAGGAAAGTTTGATTGAAAAATAAGTCAAACTGTTTAGTGAATGGTCATTTAATTGGTCTTATGGATGAAAGTCCTGATCTAAGTAAGAAGCAAATACTCAGTTATAAAACAGTAGCAGTATTCAATAATTTGGATAGGTATGAAGTATAAAAGCATGCTTGAGAAATATCTTGAAGAGCAGAGATTATAGTTGAAGACAGTAAAATTCCTATCTAAGAAAGAAATAAGAAAAAAAAGTCTGACGAAACATACTAAAAGAAAATCTGAAGAATGCAGCTGGTGAAGGGGATAACAAGAATTAAAAGTGTGTTGAAGCTTCAAATCTAGCCTGAGAAAGGCTTTAAACAGAGCCTAATATAAGCCAGAAAGAAAAGAAGAATCTTATTCCAGATGAAAACTCCTTAGATAATATCTTTTTCTAATAATAAATGATCCATTGGCTTTTTGGTGCTCCAGAAACTAGAAGAGCTGCCGCCCGGTGCACATGTATGCATTGGGAAGATGATATTTTGGTTTTTGGCATGCACATGTGCACCGACAAGCTGATCTTCACATGCACATGCATGCCAGAAACTACATGACCAGATGGCCGGTGCGCATGTGCAGACGGAAACCAAAAGTTCATCTTCCTGGCATGTTCATGCACATTCACATTCATGTACATGTTCTTCTAGTTTCCGGCACTCCAGCACATATGAAGACCAGCTGGCTGGCATGCCGGAACCTGGAAGAGCAATGGCTCAGGTGCCTGGAGAGATGGCTTTGTGTGCCACTTCCAGCATGCGCGGCATAGGTATCCCATCAGGGGCTTAGAGGAAACAAGTGTTAAGAGGAAAAATTGTGGGCAGCTTATTTAACTGGGCCAAAAATGTAACTATCTGAAGATGCATCAGGACAATGAACCCTAGATAGCTATGGACTTACATTTAAGTAAACTTCTCCTACCATTTAGAAAGCAAGAGTTGCATTAAAATATTGCTGTGAAGCACTTTTAAATGAAAGCATGGCACCTTTCTGCAACATTTTAAATGCAACCGGCTGAATGAATGAATGAATGAATGAATGAATGAGAGGGAGAACCCACTACGTATGACAGTTGCCTTGAAAACTGCTAATATTACTTTTATTATATGGTAACAGAATCATATAAGTCTGAATTCACTTCTCCCCTCCCATGACTTTGCTTTCCAAAGAACTAGGAAGTGTCTCTTCTGATATGTTTTCTCCATCCCTACTCCTTCTGTATTGATTGAGAGATGATCAAGATTCATCTCTCTTATCTGATCAAGGAAACATCTTATCCTCATTCTTTCTCCTGTCTACCAAGATTGTTCTCACAGCCCATTACATTTGTTTAGATTTTGAACCCAGTGTAATGCCCAGTTCCTGCTGCAAGTTTCTGTTATCTTGCTCCTTGCCTGATCATTGGAAAGCAACAAAAAAGGAAATAAAAAAGATTCTGAAATTATGTCAAACCTCTCCCCATTCATTAATCAGCGGATTAATTATTTCTAAATGGGAAATAGTATTGGCTGGATTTTTTGTAACACCTCTCATTCTCTTCAGAAACTCTTGCTAAAGAAAAGTCCATGAAACTGATGCTTGGGACAAATCACTTTCAGTTTTAGGCAATGGCCAAAAAGTCTGATGTACAACACATATGGAAAAGTGCAGGGAGCCATTTATCTATTCTTGCCCATAGCGATGCTTCCTTTCTGGATATTTGAAACAATGTGATAGTCCTGAGCAATGTAGAGTGGAAAAGTGTTAACTCCTATTCCTAGAGGACACATAATTCTAATATTGATTTTCCTTCCAGTATCCTGCTATAAAAACAAATCTGGAAAAGAATAACCTATTTCATATATCATCTAACTGGACCTTGATCACTATGTAGCTAAATGGAGAGTATGAATGATCTGTATATAGCAGTGCCTTATTTAAAATTTATAAGCAATGAGTCCCTCAAGTGAAGTTTGATTTCTAACATCATCAATATGGATATGGTGCTATTGTATTCTTGCAACAGTATGGAAATCATTTGCCATTGCCTTTTTCCATATTTATATTTTGTTTGGATTTTTTTTTTCCTCAGATTATCCTATAGTCTTACCATTTCCTGATCACTTCTCACTCAACAAACAGCTAGATCCTATACAGTTTTTTCGGTGTTACTGTTGCATGGATAAAATCTAGAGTTTGAACAACTAGAAACAAAAGGCCTGGAATCAGATTAGTCTATTACAATTACTCTGAACAACTGCTTCTTATCCTGGAAACAACTAGCTCTTGACCTGTTACCTTGTTGAGAATGAGAAAGCTGTGGGATTTCAGTCCAAGTAAAACTAGATAAAGGACTTGAATCCTATAGGAACAATACACTAAAATAAGCTAATTCTAACCCATCAAACAATACCACGACAAAATTCCAAGAGAGAAAGATATTTTAAATAGGCAGGTCTACAGACTTCTCAGAGTTTCAATTGAACTCTAACTGAGTTGGGGTCATGGCAGATAAGAACCTTTCAAGAAAAGTGGTATTTAGAATTATTTTCAAGTATAAATATTATACTTCTTGAGAGCACCCAAAAAGTGGTATTCTTATACTTTTTAGAAATACTTACTGTCAATATATACATACGTATAATATTAACACCCATTCAAACTTGAATATGAAAATATATCATGATTATTTCCAAACAATCATTGTTAAGTTTCAGTTGAAGTTCAATGCAGGTTTTAAATAAGTTCTTTTCTAGGCCAAGATGGGAATCACTTTGGTCCAATTTTGTGAACTGGCCCTCATTTGAGATTAACATAGACCACTGCTGCGTGAAATTGCTCACACTTGTCTATTCTTGATGGCTGTTACATTTCAGTCACTCCAAGACTGATGATGGCCATAACTTCATCTCATCCATAACTTTAGAAAGCTAGTAAAATGCATAGAATACAAAAGGTTAATAGCATGGATCTTCAGAAGCAAGTTTTTCAAACCATAACTGATCTGCAATTATGAGCTGTTCATTATTTTGAGATTCTACTGCAGCTCAATTTATGTCAATGGAACCAAATCAGCCCCAATTGTGGAAGCCTATCTAAAGCATGCAGGCACATATTTAAATTAACTTTGGCATCCCACATTGGAGTTTAGATGATAGATCTAAATTTTTCCTCATTACAATAGAATCTAATAAAATGTGTTTTCTCTATTACAATAAATCAAATAATTTGTTTCAGCCATTTCATGCTTTTAAATAATCTTATTACTAATATGTCACTATTTGGAAAACACAAACATGTTCAGGACATTTATAGCAATTATTTTACTTACTTACTGATCAGCAAAATCTTGAGTGAATGTCATCCCATGGGATATAATTATACAGCAAATCTTTCCCAGCAAATTTATCTAAAGTATTTGAAAACTGTTCAATAATCTGTGAAATTTAATTCAACCTATTTCATGGTTTATATGATAAGCTCATTGCATCTTTAAATCAGAAAAGTTTGAGACAATCCATGAAGGTCATTTAGAGAAAACAAAAGTTCTCACTGCAAGCTTCATAACCAATTACTGGGGTGGGGGAGTCAAACCTCTCCCCATTCATTATTATTACTGCAAATATCAAAATAGTAGAACAATTGCAGAAATGATTCCTGATATACTCTTCAGGTCTGAAAAAGGGGCCTCCTCACTGAATGCCAACAAGTATCCAGCTACCCATTCATATCACAGAATAGGATTTCTATTTTAGTCAGTCTAGCAAATACTCATTACAGCCAACACATTTCTGAAACCTACATCTGAGAAATAAAAGATGGATGGATTTTTTTCAGAAAAAGAATTAATCTATCCCTTCATTATAAATTTCTTCATTATAAATTTCTGGGGGAGATAGTTATAGAGGCTGGGTCCATAGAATAAGCCAATATGTCTCGTGTGTTGGCTTACAATCACCTTGCAACAATTTGACAGGTAGGACATTCAAAAAAACAAAATCTTTATACTGAGTTAAAATTTATTGCTCTACCAAACCAGTGGTGGGATTCAATTTTTTTTTACTACCGGTTCTGTGGGTGTGGCTTGGTGGGTGTGGCAAGGTAAGGATACTGTAAAATCTCTATCAGACGTGGTATTTGCCGGTTCTCTGAACTACTCAAAATTTCCACTACCAGTTCTCCAGAACTGGTCAGAACCTGCTGAATACCACCTCTGCACCTAACCCAAAGAAATCAACTTCATTCAATCTAACTTGTAGGTGCTGGGCATTTAATCTGAGAATATCTGCATGTAGATTCCTACATCTGGTCTAAAGTAGACTGCAACTAAAGAGTCGCAGTCCAATAGCCAAACCTACTCAGAAAACAGCATTGCAACTTTCTAATTCTGGCTGATATCTTCCTAAAATGCTTTGAAATTTTAAGTATGTAGGATCTAGATCCCATTTGGAATAATGTGTACAGTTCTGACACTTCATTTAAAAATATTGATAAGATTGAATGAGTTCAGAAATGGACAGCAAAAATGGTGAGGGATTGACTTCTGGTTTGAGCTTCTTTGGCGACAGACCAAAATCGCGATTGTCCGTGGTTTTGATTGGAGCACCCCAAGCTGCCCAGATTTGGGGCTGAAGCCACCCCGTAGAGGTGGTGAAGAAGGGGAAGCCATCAGCAAGGTTGAGGAGAGCCACATGTCCCCTCCTCGGTTGGCCATTACTCCTTTCCCAAAGGTGGTTGCAGCGGTGGTCAGAAATGGCCACCTCAAAGAAGAACCCAACCGGACAAGATTGTGCAGGAGGAAGTTTAAAGGAGAAAGTTTGACTGACCCGGGTTGAATGGAGAACATCTATTTAAGGTACCTGGAACCTAAATTTTAAAGACTGATACTATTCCTAAAAAAAGATTTTAAGCTGTGAAAGAGAAAGGGAAAGGAAACAGAATTGGCTTTTTTTCCTCTAACATCAACAGTTTAAACTGACTTGGAACATTAAGAAAAAGAGATTCGAATAAGAAATTGATACTAATCCACTTTGACATTAATAGGCTATTTCTAGCTGAAAATAAAGCGTCAAAGGGATAAAGATTCTTGGATAATTTAAAAACTTTCTTTAAAAAAAAAGCAGTGGAGGGAAAAAGGAAAAAAGAGGGTGGAATTTGGAAAATAGAGGAGACTACCTGGAACTTTAAAAAAAAATAATAGTGGAATTTTAACAAGGCTTGCAAAAGATAGATTGTAGCTGAAACTTTGTTACAAGAGAACAAAGCCCATGGAAAGGGAAAGTGAGAAAAGAAGCAAGAAACAGTTTTGGATTATTGGATGATTCCTGGAACTTTGGATGGAGGATCCTAATGAAATAAAATAAAATCAATTGGGGGTTGTTTAAAAATTTTTAAAATGGCATCACTCATTGAAGAGTTAAAAATTAGACTTAAAGAACAAAAAGAAGAAGCACAAGATGAAAGAGGATCTTTTGGCTTTGTATTTCAATTTTTAGAAATGGAGATTTTGAACTATGAAAAACAACAAGAAACGCTGGCAGAACAAGAAGGGCGGGACAACGAAGAAGCCATTTTTAATGACCAAGCAATTTTAAGTGGGGTAGAAAAGTGAAAGGGGGGAAAGGGAGTTAAAAACTTAAGCACTGAAGCAACAACCAAAAAAAAGAGTAATTTGAAAAGTAATCATAATATCAGGAAGAAACAGAAGGGAGGATCACAGAAGGGAAAATCAGATAGAAAAGGGAATAAAAAGGTGAGGGAGAAGAAGAGAGGGAAGAAGGAAAGGAAAAGAAGCTACAAAAGACAGAAACAAGATATATAGAGGTACAAGAAAAATGTACAAGAATTAAAAGTATAAACCTATTTAAAAGACACAGAGATAATGGTTAAAATTTAACTTAAGGAGAGGATTCTGCAAGGGTGCATAGGATAACATTGTTATATTAGAAGTAGAAAAGGTTTAGAAAATATGTTAGAAGATTAAAGTGATAGAAAAAATTTCTATTGATGTGTAGTGGAATATTTGTTTGTAAAGAAAATAAGGCTCTCAATGATTTTAAAAGAACATTTTAAAAAACTGAAAAGAAACATGGAATATTTTTATCAGTTGATAAGGTGAACTTGAATAAGAATAATAACTTTATTGACTACTGTTAATAACTATTGTTTGGTTTTTTATTCAAAGAGTAATAAGTAAAATATGAAATATAGATGATTAAAGTGAAAGACAACTGATATTGCTAGGTAATGTTTGTTAAAAGAAATAGAAATGTAAAAGGTTGTTATTAATATTAATGGCAGAGCTGTACTTGAATAGAATAATTATTCCATTTACTACTGTTATACACACACACACACATATACACACATATATACTTTTTTCTTTTAAGAATTTAGTGTGTATTTTAAGGAAATGTACCAAGCAGAATTTGACTGAATGTGTTACAAAATAGAGGTTAGAAAATGAATGTTATAATTGTAAAGATGTAACTTAAATTTTTAAATAAGATTTGAAAAAAGATACAAAGGTGTTACACTCCAGTCTAGTAATTATAGAGGGAAAAAAAATTTTATGAGAAAAGATAACATGAAATTGTAAACAGGACAGATGAAAGTATAAAAACATTGATTAGAAAGATTTTAAAAATTAGAAAAAGATATGTAATTGAATTAAGAAAGGATGAAATAATTTAAAATAAGGCTATAGGAAGTAAAGAAAGGGAAAAGCTATTGAAAAAATTGTGAAAATAAAATATGGATTAGAATGTATGAGATAAATATGTATTGAGTTTATGTCTGTATGGAGAAGTGATTACCCGGGGCCACACTGTTATCAAAAAAAGATATTTTATTTGTATTTGTATGTTTTGTGAAAACTTAAATAAAACTTTTATTTTTAAAAAAATGGTGAGGGATAAAACATAAAGTATTAGGGGGATTGGAGGAACTGAATATGTACAGCCTGGAGGACAGAAAAGGGGACATGATTGAAACCTTTAAATACATTAAGAGGGTGAATAAGCTTCTCGAAGGTAGTATTTTCAAAATTAAGTAAAAATCAAGAATACCTTGACAGGGATCTCAGACTGACAGGAATGAAGTTTAAAAATCATTTTAGAAAGTATTATTTCACAGAAAGAGTAGTGGAAACTTGGAAACAACTTTCAGCAGAAGTAGTTAGTAATGGAGTAATTTCAGTAACTGGATTTAAATATGCTTTAGATAAACACATTTCATAATTTGACAAAAATTTTAAAAATAAAATAAAACCCTGTCAAAGGGCAGACTCGATGAACTGGTACATTTTTTCCGCCATCAGTTTTCTGTGTTTCTATTAATACAAATCAAAATACAATCTTTCCATAATTAGTATAAACAATTGTTTTTAAAAGGACTATTTCAAACTCTATATTTAAGTTAGATGCATCTATTCCTTGACACAATGTAAACAAAAATATCTTAGCCTGTTTGTACAATATTTATTTATTTTGGATATTTTAGGCTGCTTTTCTATGTGATAAAACATATAAAATAAACTGTTCTCATATTTTTTTACAAGTAGAATAATGTGATTTGCCAAAGCAGAATTTACATGGCATTAACATGGAAGATTTGTGAAGTCTCTTAGCTTCCACTTTCCTCAGCTCAAAAATTAATTAGAAAAATAAGTATATTGAGAACACTAAACACAATATTACCACATTTGCATATACACATTAAAGACATGTATCTTTGAGAAAATGTTAATATCCCATGCAAAAAAGGTAAATGTTTGGAATCAAACCTCCCATTGTGTAATTTGTGCCAACAAAACTATTAATTTTGTTGGCACAAATTCTACTAATATATTCTGCCAATATATATTTGAAAGTCAGCATTATATGCTTCTTGCAAGTAAGACACAATCGATCTGGCTTTGGATATGGTTTATATAGAACACTTCAAGGGAACCTTCTTATCCAGTAGATTGTTATCATCAAATAGGAATTAACAGGACATGAATTAAAGTGGACAAATTCATCTTTTTTCAGCATGGTTGGATATAAGCCAAAACTGATAATATGACTTTCTTTTTGTCCATTTCTCAGTCTGTTGATCCAGGAAAAACTTTCTAATCTAGAGGTTTGTTTTTTCTTATTGGTGATATTCTTAAATTCATTTTCATGCTTCAGAAATATGCTCCTTTCCACACCATCTTTCCACTAATTGTCTACATCAGGCTTGTCCAACCCGCAGCCCACGGGCCGCATGCGGTCCAGGTCACCTCGCAATGAGGCCCAATGCCCACCCCAACCTTTGTGAACGATCCAGCGAGGAGGAGGAGGAGAGGCAGCGAGGTGGGGCGAGGCGGGGTGAGGGGAGCAACAGAAAAGGCAGGAAGCCACAGCCCACAAGTCCCGCCCCGCCACCTCCTTCTGTTGCCATCACCGCCACCACTGCTGCTTCTGCCCCCGCTGCCGCTGCTGCTTCTGCCCCCACCGCCGCTGCCGCATTTGCAGGAGGAGAGGTAGGCATGAGGCGGGGGAGCTTTCTCCCCCCCCCACAAAATTTGGCCGGAAAATTAATAAAAAATAAATAATTTGCAGGAGGAGAGGCAGGTGCGAGGCGGGGCAAGGCAAGCAACAGAAGCTGCAGCCCAAAAGTCCCACCCCACCACCTCCTTCTGTTGCCACCACCGCTGCCGCCGCTGCTGCTTCTGCCACTACCGCTTCTTCCACTGCCACCGCCGCTGCTGCCACCGCCGCCGCTGCCACCGCCGCCGCTGCTGCTTCTGCCACCGCCACTGCTGCCGCTGCTACATCTGCCCCCGCCACCGCTGCCGCATTTGCAGGAGGAGAGGTAGGCACGAGGCGGGTGAGCTTTCTCCCCCCCTGTAAAATTTGCCTGGAAAATTAGTAAAAAATAAATAATTTGCAGGAGGAGAGGTAGGCATGAGGCGGGCGAGTTTTCTTTCCCCCACCTCCCCCCACCCCGCAAAATTTGGCCGGAAAATTAATAAAAAATAAATAATTTGCAGGAGAAGAGGCAGGCACGAGGCGGGATGAGGCGAGCAACAGAAAAGGCGGGAAGCCGCAGCCCAAAAGTCCCGCTCCGCCACCTCCTTCTGTTGCTGCCACCGCCGTCGCCACTGCTACTTTTGCCGCTGCCGCGGCCACCGCTTCTGCCACCGCCATGCCGCTTCTGCCCCCGCCGCCGCTGCCACTTTTGCCCCCACCACCGCTGCCGTTTCTGCCCCCACTGCCGCTGCCACTTCTGCCCCTGCCACCACTGCCGCTTCTGCCCCCGCTGCCGCATGCCGCCGCTGCCACTTCTGCCCCCGCCGTTGCCGCTTCTGCCCCCACTGCCGCTGTCGCTTCTGCCCCCACCGCCGCTTCTGCCCCCGCCGCCGCTTTTGCCCCTGCTGCCGCTGCCGCTTCTGCCCCCGCAGCTGCCGTTTCTGCTGCCGCTGCCATTTCTGCCCCCACTGCTGCTTGAATCTAAGAAGTGTTGCTGCCTAGGAGCTATATTATGGTTCTGTCTTAATATATTTTCCAAATTCTGTACTGTGAAATGCACTAATTTTTGATATCTTTTGATAAAAATGTATTCAACTAAATTTAAGAGCACTAAGGTTTAGCAATATGAATAAGTAGCTCTACAGATCTTTGTTAATTTGCTGTTTCAAGTTAATGAATCTTTTTGATTAGTAATTGAAGGAATGCAGTGAATTAAGAAAAGATATTGCACCATAAAATGATATTCATTTTGACAATTTTAGCTTACATCTAATTATTTATTGGAGTATTTTATGTCTACTGGAAAATGCACTGTATTTTTGTAAAAATAATTAATTCTTAGTAATACAGAGCCCCTCAAAGTACTTTAAAAAATATGTGAGATGAAATGGGAAAAGAAAGGCTAGTTATGCTAATGATCAGGTGAACACATTATGCTTCATTTATAAAAACACATATATAGATAATTGAGGATGTCCAATATAGCATTTTGTGTCAGTCATTATCTGCTTTGTTTCAGTTCCAAAGTACTCTTCTGTAGTCTCTTCTCATTTCCCCTTGGGTTTTAGAAAAGGACAAACCTTTCTCCATTATGTCCCAAAGGTGCTTTTTCAAAAGGCAACTGGATTTCCTTTCTCCATTATGTTCCTCCATATCTGCTTTTCCACTGTTATTCCAATGCACACTCAGCATTATTGGATCTGTTTCTGACAGCTGAAGAGATCAAGCTTGTCAGCTAAAACTGATGTTTACATAATAAATTTACAAGAATACATAGTTTAAAATTTTTCCTGTTTACAATCATTCAGACTTTTAACACCTTTCTACATCTCAATTAAGACATTAATTGTATCTAGCCCAATCTCTGACCAATATTAATAGTTCAGTTTTTTAGCCATGAAAGCTCATCCCACCATCACTGTCTCTATGATTTCCTATGTTTGCATTGCCCTGTTTATTTAAGGAATGTATAAAAAATATGTATCTCATAATTCTGAAAGGAGGATGTAACAAGATAGAGAGATGCCTATATATTCTGTTTTCTATTACTAGAACTTAAAATAAAGCATTAGTGGCTTTTGCCCTATCTAAAAGTGCTGAAAATTTCTTGAATACCAGATTGCTTTCAGATACCAGACTGATCATAACCTCCTTAATAACCTTTCTATGTGGCTATTTGTGTCATGTTTCCAAATTTGAAATGTACCCATCTGCTCAGAAAGATTACTGTGTCTAAACTATCTACTGCAAATATTACAGAAATAATGCCATAAACTTTCAACCATTCGTTCCATGGAAACCTAACTCATGTAAGACCAGGTCTGAATTTTTAAATTATTTTGTACTTTATAAAGTAATTATATATACATTGGCCTTTTTACATATTTCTAAATTATAATTCACAAAAAAGTGAGTATGATTCACTTCAGCAATCTTTTGAGAGAAGATGAATAGCTCAAGGTACACAAATCTGCCAGACAAACTTGGATAATGGCTTCAGTGCAGTTTTTAAAATTTATTTACCAAATTTATATAACCAATCATCTTATCAAGGTAACTTTGGACAATGCACAATAGATTAAAAATAGATTAAAAAAGACAATTATAAAAGATTCTAATAATAATATCATTTAAAAACCAAAATACCATCAAAGTGGAAGAAGAATAAGAAATTGTACCCTCAACAATAAAGCCTTCCAAGGCAGCCTTAGGCTTGCTCACATAATCAAATTTTGAGAGTCTTACAAAATATATGAGGCCAGTCTAATTTTGGGAGAAAGGATGTTCCATAAGGCAGGTACCATAGCAGAGAAGTCATATCTCCTGGAATCCACATGTAGATCCCTTGCCAACGGTATCTACAACATGCCTTCTTTGCAAGACCTAATGAAGTGAGCTAATGTAAATAGAGAAAGACAGTCCTTTAGACAGCCCAGTACCAGGCCAAGAAGTATTAAAACCAGAACCTTAAACCAGAAGCAAACTGGCAACCAGTGCAGTTGCATAGAACAAATGTAGGCAGTATGCGCTTCTCTAGGAGTGCACAATTGATGCATTCTGTATCAATTAAAACTTCTGGATATTCTTTGAGGAGAGCCCTAACATAGAGCACAGTTCAATAGTCCAATCTGGGGGTGACTAAGGGTGACTGTAGGCAGGACAACTGGTATACAAGACGAAGCAGTGCAAAGATCCTCCTAGATGTGACTGCCACCTGCTCATTGAGCAGGAGTCTTGAGTCTGAGAAAACCCTGAGGTTATGCACTGGGTTTGTCTGGCATAGTGCAACCCCATCCAGTATAAAAGATGGGTAGTATAGTCCTTGAATCAGAAAGTCTGAAAAACTAGACATGCTCATCTGAGCAGAGTTCAGCTGAAGCCTGTTGTTTCCTATTTAGACTCTCACAGAGTCCAGACAAGGATAAGACATGAGGGTAACAATTAATTTGCCCAGGCTAGAGGTATACAGTTGAGTATCATCAGCATTCTAATGATACCTCACTCCATGGAGACAGATGAGCTCACTCAGCAACCTCATATAGATGTTAAAAAGGAGAGAAGAAAGCACTGATTCATCCAGATAATCTGCTTTCTCTAAACCTCTGAAGCATCTGCATGACTACCTTCTCCATTGTTTTCCCCAAAAAAGGGGAGGTTAGATATCTGGGAGCACATTAGTATTTACAGACACTTCTTAGTTAACTCCTATTACAACCTCAGATATTTTCTTCTGAGGATGCACAATTGATTATAAGGTTATGAGCAGGATCAGCACATAGGCTTCATAAGCCAGGAAACTATACCAGAAGCAGATAAGCAGAAAGATATTAGTCACATCATTGCATGTGAGCAAAACAAACACAAACAAGTAAACTAGATACTCCTTGGATAAAAACAGAGAAAAAAGTTAGATGGAGGAAAATCAGATGTTCTTAGAGTTTAACAAGAGTAGCTGATGAGTTGATTAGATGATTCTGTTGTCACTAAAGATGAGAAAAGCAAGCTATCAAGAATTAAACAAATGAGGAAGAAAAGATTGATTTCTCAAAAAGAATTTTCTTTGGGATGTGTTGAGAATATGACAATCAATTTTTAAAAAATCCTATTGCTCTTCTATAATAACTCGATTTCTCACAAAGTGGCATATGCATGTCTCTTCTTAGTAAGTGGTTAGTAATGAAGGTTATCTTCCTTTATTCACCAGCTCTAATCAATCAAAACAAGGTGAAGCAGCAACATCACTGACATTGAGTAGGCTCCTTTCAGTAAGGTCAAAAAAAAGTCAGTCTTCCCTTATTCAAAGAAATACAAGTAACTTTCCTCTTCAGAGTCTAATGCCATAGATCTCCAGCATGGTATAGAAGAGCATTCAACTAAAGGCAGCTGTAGGAAGTGATTGCTCTATCGTTGATTTAACAGTCCAGGTGGATATAATTAGATACATATCAAATCAATGTTGCGGAAGTTAAGTCATTTACATCTTAAAGGCAGGAAGACATAACAAATAAATTAAAAGACTGGTGCTTTAATGTTTTTAAGGCTTAAAAAAACATTAATAATAAAGAAGGCGGAGCTTCGTGCCGGCGTTACAGCTGCGATCTTGGGGCTCTGAGATCGCAGCTGATATTTTCGCCCCTGGTCGGTCCTAACGGACCTAAATCGTCCCGGAGAGACGGTGATCGCGAAGGGCACTGTTCCAGGATCCCAGAGACATCGCAAAGTCTCTGGTTAGATTCGGAAGAAGCCCTTTTGCTGGCGGCGGAGAGGCAGCCTCCATAGCTGCTGAAGTCGGGACAGCTCCGAAAAGAAAGTGACTGGATTGAAGTGTGTCGGTTGGGTGAGAAAAACTCTTTTGTGTTGCAAATTCGATGAGATTGGAAAGTTCATTCTGAAGAGAGGAGGAAGCTGTGGGTTTTTTTTTTGACTGAAATTGTTTGAGCGGCGTTTTTAAAGTGCTGTCAAATTGAGGCTTGGAGTGTTTTTTTTTTTTTTTTTTTTCTATATTCTTTGGGAAAGATTTTACTGTGACTTAGGTAACCGGACTGAATTTTCTTATATATATACTTTTAGGCTCCCTTTGACTTTTTTATTTTTTTTAGGATAGAGGCTTCCTTTGGCCATTTTTTTTTTCTCTTTTTTTTTTGTATATATTAATTCTTTTTTCCGGTTGGGGCTGAGAAAGAGCATTAAGAAACTTTGTAACACTGCCAACTAGAGGCTTGAAAGTACTCTATTTGAATTGGAGAGAATTGTAAAAAGACCTCATCTCAAGGACTTTTTAACGTGATAAGATAGAGGGAGAGCACAGCAAAATATTATTGCAGGTGCTTTCCTGGACTGTTATTAACACTTGAGGTTTGGCTTTGAAGCTGTTGGAGAAGAGAGTCATAACAAGAGCCTTGGATAAATAACAAAGTGCAGTGTGTTTTTTTTATATGTACCCCATTTGTTAGTTTTTTTTATATATATTTTTATTTTTGCCTTTTAATTTAAAGGGAAAGCCTCAGAGTTTCTTCTCTTTTCTTTTTTCTTTTTTTTTATTTTTATTGGGATTTTTTTGCTTTTTATATATATATTTTTTTTTTTGGATTATTCTGTTGTTGTGGTTGATTTTTTTTTTTGTTTTTTCTCTTCTTCCTCTTTTGGATTATTTTTTTGGATTATTGAGATTTCTCAATTGGATTAAGGTGTGAAGAACCTGAAGGAATTTTTTGCTTTTTGTTTTTCTTCTCCCACTTTTTGCATTTTCCTTTCTCTTTTGCTTTTAATCAATATTATTATTTTTGGATTTGTTTGTTTTTTTCTTTCTATTTTTTCCTTTTTTATGGTGAATTATTTCGTAATTGGATTAGGGTCTGGAAGAACCCGAAGATTTTTCCTCTTCTTTTTTTTCTGTTTCCTCTTTGGTTTCGTGTTTTTTATTATTGGAGTTCTCCATTTTGGATTATAATTGGCTGCCCTACCAGTTGGGTTAAAAGTTAAGAAGAATTTGAAGTTCTGCAAACATTGAAATGAGCAAGAAACTAATACCATCTGGCATTGCTGCTTCTACCTCTGCTTCCCCACCAGCTGGAGGACAACGTTTAATTCAGACAATGTTGAAGCAAGATAAGGAACAAGAAAAAATATCTTTACAGTTACAGATGATTATTCAAGGAATTCAAGATCTCAAGACAAAATCAGACACCATTGAACAAAGAATAGAGAAGACTGATGAAAAAGTGGAAAATATTAAACAAATGATGGTTAAGTATGAGGAGAAATTCCAAAAAATTGAGGAAGAAGGAAAACAAAGAGAGAAGAAGATTGAAAATATTGACAGTAGATTAACAGCGGTCGAACAAGAAAAAGGTGGGATGCTGAGGTGGGAGATGGAAAGGTCAGAATTTTACCTCAGATTTCAAAATATAGAGGAGGAAAAAGGAGAAAATCTGGCAGCGGTAATGATAGAAATTTTGGCAGATGCTTTGGAAATTACACAGGAAAAGATGATGGATGGAATAGATGAGATATATCGAGTCTATACAAGATATGCGATGAGAAACAAATTACCCAGGGAAGTTCATATTAGATTTACCAAAAAATCCATTAAAACGCAAATATTACAAGTAGCAAGAGAGAAAACACTGAAATACAAGGGTAAAGAGGTTGTGGTTTTGAAACAAATACCTAGAAGAGTGAGAGAGATGAGAAGAGAATATCAATTTCTGACCAAAATACTATTGGAAAATGAAGTGAATTATAGATGGCTGATTCCAGAAGGATTAATGTTTACGTGGCAAGAGCAGAGATGTAGAATTGACTCAATTGAGAAAGCAGAACTTTTTCAAGCAGAATTTTTTGGAGGAAGAAGAGAGGAAGCAGAGAAGGAGACTTCATTAATTGTGTTTCAAGATGAACAACTGGAGACTGAAAAAGAGAAAGGAGCAATAGGGGGACAGATTGATAATAAAGAACAGCGTGAAGTGAGACCCACGAGAGCTGTTAGATCTAAATATAAAGCATAATCATGGAGGAAAAAAAACTGATTACAATGAATATAAACGGACTTAATTCAGCTGTTAAGAGAAGGAAAATTTTTCATAAATTAGAGAAATTAAAATTTGATATAATTTGTTTACAAGAAGTTCATATTAAAAAACAACATGAACAATTGTTATTACAGCCAAAATTAGGGAAAATATTTACCTCTTTGACTCAATGTAAGAAAAGAGGTGTGGTTTTATATATTAAAGAGGCTATTCCAGCAAAATTGATTTACTCGGATGAAGATGGAAGGGTATTAATGGTAGAAATAATGGATAATAACATAAAAATACTCTTGATTGCAATTTATGCTCCGAATGATAAACAAGAAGAGTTTTATAAAAAACTGCACATGAAAATAATTGGACTGGACTATGTTAATATAATTATGATGGGAGATTTTAATGGAATTGTGGACAATAAACTGGACTATATAGCAACAACAACAAAGCAAAATAGAAAGGCTCTCCCAAGGTCCTTTTTTAAAATGACAGATGAATTAACTTTAAAAGATATTTGGAGAGAAAGAAACGTTAAAGCTAAACAATATACTTTTTATTCAAATAGACATTTATCATGGTCCAGATTAGATATGATTTGGATCTCAACAGAACTAATATCTAATATTAAAGAAACAAGCATTGAAACAAGTACATGGGCAGATCATAGCCCAATGACAATTAAATGGAAGGGAAAAAAAAAAAGATCGAGATGGACATTAAATAATACTATTTTAAAGGAGAAAGATTTTACACAATGGATGGAGAAGGAATTGGCTTTTTTCTTTAGAGAAAATAAAAAAGAGGATACTTCAATGCAAAATGTGTGGGACACTATGAAGGCATATGCTAGAGGTTTGATAATAGATTATACAAGAAAAAAGAACATTAGGAAAAGGCAAGCTTCTAAGGCCTTGGAAAATGAGTATAAAACTCTTGAAAAAGAATTACAGAAAATGCCACAGAAAAAGGATATTAAATTGAAGCTGGATATAACTAAACATAAAATGGATTTAATAGAGAAAGAAGAATTGGCACAGAAAATTAGAAACTCTAAACAGAATTATTTTGAAGATGCAAATAAACCAGGTAGATGGCTAGCATATAAATTGAGAAAAGAGAAGGAATCAAGAAAAATATTGAAGTTAATAGATGAACAAGGCCAAGTTTGTTATGGGAATAAGGAGAAAAAAGAAATTATCCGAGATTTTTATGGGCAATTATATAAACAAGAGAATATTGATGAAGGAAAAGTTAAACAGTATTTACAGGAAGCTAATCTACCAAAGATACCTAAAGAGACTGAAGAAATGCTAGAAAGCAATATAACAATGATGGAACTAAATGAAGCATTTAAGAGACAAAATAATGGGAAAGCTCCGGGCCCAGATGGGCTTCCAGTAGAATTCTATAAAACATTTCAAGAACTATTGAGCATCCCATTGTTAGAAGTTATGAATGAAGTTATGTTAAAAAAGATGATACCTAAAACATGGTCAGAGGCTTATATTACACTTATACCAAAGGAAGAGACTGACCCATTGCAAATTAAGAATTATAGACCTATTTCTTTATTGAATGCAGACTATAAAATCTTTGCTTCAATCTTAGCAGAAAGACTTAAAAAATATTTAAACAATTTTATCCACTCAGATCAAAATGGATTTCTGCCAAAGAGACAAATTAGAGACAATATGAGAGTAATCTTGGATACTTTGGAATATTATGAGGCTCATCCTGAAAAACAAATGGCTTTGATATTCTTAGATGCTCAAAAAGCATTTGACAACGTGAATTGGAGATTTATGTTATTATTATTGGAGCAGATGGGTTTTGCCAAAAAATTTATTCAAGCAATAGAAGCTATATACAATAAACAGACAGCAAGGGTAATGATGGAGGGGGAACTTACAGATCTTATTAATATAAGAAAAGGCACAAGACAAGGATGCCCCCTATCTCCCTTGCTATTTGTGTTGACCTTGGAAGTCTTGAATAGAAATATTAGGGATGATAAAAGCATAAAAGGAATGAAAATTAAGAAGGAAGAATATAAGCTACAAGCTTTTGCTGATGATTTAGCTTTTATTTTGGAAAATCCGATTGAAACAGCTCCAAAGTTACTGGAAAGGATAGAGTCATATGGGGAGGTGGCTGGTTTGAAAATAAACAAAGATAAAACAAAGATTTTGACAAAGAATATGTTATTGAGACAGAGAGAAGAATTGGCAGATCTTTTGAAAATTCAAGTTACAAATAAGGTTAAGTATTTGGGGATATATTTGACAACAAGATGTAGCACATTAAAGGAGGATAATTATATTAAACTTAAACAACAGATAGCTACAGATTTGAAGAAGTGGGAAAACTTGCAATTGTCATTAATAGGGAGAATTTCAACAATCAAGATGAATATCTTACCTAGAATATTATTTTTGTTTCAAACAATCCCAATAAGGCTTGGAAAAGACTATTTTGAAGATCTAAATAAAATTATGTTGAAGTTTATATGGCAAGGTAAAAAAGCGAGAATAAAGCTAAAGCTTTTGCAAGATGCTAGAATTAGAGGAGGTTTTGGTCTGCCTAATTGGGAATTGTATTATCAAGCTGCAAATTTGATGTGGGTCAAAGAATGGATAACATTAAGGAAACATAGGTTGTTGACATTAGAAGGGCATGATTTGCTGTTGGGTTGGCATGCTTTCTTATGGTATAAGGGAACTAAAACACAGGGTTATTTTAGAAGACATTATGTACGGGAGTCTTTGTGGTTAAATTGGGAGAAGATAAAAAGACAATGTTATTTGAAAATTCCAGTTTGGTTATCGACCATTGAAGCATTTTCCTATCCTATAATTTACAAGAGGGAACAAACAGTTAGATATGGGGAACTTTTGGATGAAAAGGGTGAACTTAAATCGATCCAAAACTTAGAAGAACAAGGTATAAGGATGAATTGGTTTTCATATGCACAAATACACTCAAGGTATGATGAAGATTCTAAAACGGAGGGATTTTATGATAAGCAGACTGATTTAGATAAGATTTTGATGGGTACTGATGAGAAGGTGATTAAAAAATTATATGGTTATTTACTGGGAATGAAATTAGAGGAAGAACAAGTTAAAGAAACTATGATTGTTTGGGGGAAGAATTTTGGATATGGGATTGATTTGGAGAAATGGCAGAAATTGTGGTCTCAAAATTATAAAATGACAATGTCAACAGCATATAAAGAAAACTTGTATAAGATGTTTTACAGGTGGCACTTTCCCCCGACAAGAATAGCAAGAATGTTTAAGAACAAATCTGAAAAATGCTGGAAATGTCATCAGATACCCGGCTCGTATTACCATATGTGGTGGACTTGTGAGGATGCTAGAAAATATTGGACTATAATTCGCATGTGGTTGGAAAAAATGATAAAGAAACATATTGATTTGAAACCAGAGATCTTCTTATTGGGAATTTTACCTGATATATATAGTAAAGATTTGAAATACCTGATTGTAAATGTATTAACAGCGGCCAGGATTGTATTTGCTAAAAATTGGAAGAATGAGAAAATACCATTACAGGAAGAAATTATTAAGAAAATATTGGAATGTGCTGAGATGAGTAGATTGACATTTGAAATTAGAGAGCAAGAGGATAAACAATTTTATGAAATTTGGGATCTTTTTTATAAATGGCTGGATGATAAAATACGATAATAGAATATTTAGAATGCTAGATAGTAAGGAATATCTTTATTTTGCTATTATTTTGCTATTTGATATTATATTTATAAAGGATTTTTTAGGATTGATTTGATATGACTAGATGATTTGTTATAGAGTAAACTGGCTTAAAGTATTGTTAGCTCATTAAGCATGAATGATTAAAAATATAGTCAAAAACTTCTTTTTTTAGTGATATTAGGATATATAAATTTGGATTGACAATATGAGTTGTTATGTAATGTAATTGTAATTTGAGACTACAGAATGAATGCACAAAAATGATGAACCAACTGACACACTGGATGTACATATAAGAGTTGATGTTTTTATGTTTTGTTTGTCTTGTTTGTTTGTAGAAAATTAATAAAAACTTTTTTTCAAAAAAAAAAAAAACATTAATAATGATTCATGAAACTATAAACAAATACACCATATCAGGAAGCTGTTATAGAATTCTGTATTACTTAACATTATAACCTAGATGGAAAAATTATTAAAAGGTGTAGGTCAGGAAGAGAGACAACCCAGGTTTAAAAAAAGCAACAAGATTTAAGAAAAAAGAAAACAAGTGTCATGCCCCAGCATATAACTTTTATATACTGTTGGTACTTTCTAGCCACATCTAGTGGCTAGAAGGATAAATATGCCCAACATACAATCTTGAAAAACTGTTGTTGCTCTCTAACCCCATTTAGTGGCCAGAGAAACAAATAGCTGACTCTACCCCATTACCCATCAGCCCACACTTTAAAAACAAGTGTAAGCTGGGAAGCCAGATTCTGTTTCCTTTAGCCTTTGGAGAAGGCAGATGCACAAGGAAGAATCCCTCATAATCTGTGGCACATGGCCATTCAAGGACAAAGCCACATCTCACACCAGAGCATTGCTGGTGAGTTTTAAATTGCTTGTATTTATTAATTGTTATGTTCAGTAACTCAATACTGTCTATTTTGTATTTGGTTCTCTTTGTATGTATTCCTATTTTCCCCAGTTTCACCATATCCGGTTCTTTCAATAAAACATTCAGATCCACACACATGGTCTGTTTTATAGGAGGATAGGTGGGTTTAGTTGCATGTCAAGCTGCACACAGACTAATGTGTAGCAAGGACAGAAAAATAAATTAAACATCTGAAAAGGAGCAGCAGTAAATAGTAAGAAACAGCTGGAGAATAAAAATAATGTATTCAGAAAGAGCAGTGGGGACATCAAATGAGAGCCAGTCTGATGTAGAACTAAGCTACATAGTAGATCTTGAGTTCTAGTCATGCTATAGGAATGAAATCAACTGAGTAACTTTGAACCACTCACTCTTTCTTAGCCCTAAGAAGAAAATAATGCTAAATCACTTCTGAAATCTTGTCAAGAAAATTGCAGAGACTTGTCCAGTCCATTTCCATAAGTCAATATAAACTTAAATCAAACCCCCCCAAAATGGAAGGGAGGTTTACACCAGCCATTTGACAATAATAGTAGAAAACTTGTATGTTAGTAGCAGAATAATTTTAATATACATATACCCAAATCAAGATTTGCTTTAAGTATATGATCATTATCAGTTTTTATACTGTAGAAAGGAAGACCTGATTGGAAAAAAGGAAAGATACATATCTCTATCCGTACCTCTATCTCTGTCTATATATCTATCTTCACTCACACACACATGTACATATCATGCTTTTTTTCATTTATATTTCCTTTTATTCTTGGAAACAAGCACCCAGAATTTTTCTCTTTATTCAGAAAAAGCTTATATTAATGTTACATTCTCTATAGTGGAGTGCCAGGAGCTGGTTTCTTGGCTCTTTGGTTTTTTTTAATATTCTGTCAATAATTTGGATGTGGAGGTGGTAGAAATGTATATAAAATACTTACTACCCTATTAAATCAAGTCCTTAAAGCTGGCTTTCCCCCATGCTTTGAGTTAGAATTGCTGATAGATTCCTTGTGTGATGTTTGATCAGATAGTGTTGGCATTCTTTTTCTGTGTAGATTTTATATTTCGATTTCTAATTGTTCCATGTTGTACATCATTAGAGGCATGATGGAATCAGATATGATGCAGTTTTTATAGAATGGGAGATAACTGTATACATGAGTATTATTAGACTGCATGAATAGAGGTGTATTCTGTTATTATTGCATATAATCAAGGAAACTATTATTCTGAAATGATCAGATCAGAACATTTTAAGAAGTATTCAGACAAATTGGAACAAATTCAGAAATGAGTAATAAAATGATCAGGGACATGAAACTATGAAGAGAAAATGAAAGATATAGAAATGTTTGGCCTTAAGAAGATAATGCTAAGAAACGTATGAGTACCTGAAAGATATACAGAAGAATGTTGATATGTATTCACTATCATTTGAGATAATCATAATTAATCACACTACTGCAGAGAATAATGGAATTGGCAAAAAAGCTGAACACAGAAGCTTAAAAGGAAGGGTGAGAAATATAAACTTACTTGTTTTATCTCTTTTGCTAAGATATATTTATCATTATTTATTAAACAAAGAAATCTTTTTTATATTGTTATAAAACAACCTAGTTATTGGTACTCCAAAAATAAGAAAGTCCAATACTTGCAAACTCAGAAGAGGAAGAAGAAAATAAAGTGATGGTGTAAGAATTGAGCCTGGCTAGATGGGAACTAGCAATTTCCAGATAAGATGGTCACCTAGTCTTATAACCACCTGATATCAAAGCTGTGACAAATGATTTTCTGCCAAGTTCAGGTGTGAATCTTGATAGGTTGCCCTAAATAAGACTAGCCAAGATTTCCCAGTGAGTTTCCACTGTGGTATGTAATTATATGATAATCAGAATATAAAATATACAGATTTAATAATCTACATAGCAACACTAAAAGGCAGCATATGTATGAAAGACAGATGAAAATTAAACAAAATCACTTTTAATATTTTAAAAGGAAGAACAATTTAAGAAATGGAGTAGACCCTGGAAGATCATCTACGTCAACAACCAGTCAAGCATAGGAATCAGTATTATGGTCCAGTGGTCATATGCTACCAGTTCGGCTGAACCTATAGTTAAAAAAAGCCTCCTACCATCAGCTGAAAGGAGGAAAAAAAGTCTCGACAATCAGCTGAGAGCCTTCTCACCCACCCCTGAGCTTTTCTCTTCTTTATCCTCTCAGCTGATGGGTGCTGCAGGCCTCAGTTGGTGTGTGGAAAGCTGCACACTCACCAAACTGGTACTGGAACAGGTAGGATCCCACTGCTGTTACGATCCCAGAAATGCCTAATCATGCTAGGTTGGCGTTTCCAGCTATTTCTTTACTTACTTTGGGTTGCCATTTTTTTTTTTAACATCATGTGCTGAAACAGCAGTTGGCCCAGGATGATAGTGAAGGACAACACTGTCGAGCGAGGAAAAGAGCTGCTGCTCTCCTGGTATATTATAGAGTAAGTTCCCTGAATTTAACAAATGTTGTTCAATCTGCTTTTGAACATGGATTTAGCACTTTTCTGGAATAGCACTGAAACAAGTCCCAAGAGACCCAGACTACCAGCTGATGTCAACTGATGACAGCTGGTAGTCAACTTCTCTTTGAAAACATCAGCAGAAAGCACTTCTGAAAAACAGAGCAAGTTTTGACAGATGGCTAACCTGCTGGTCCAGCAATCTATCAAATTACCCCTTCCGCCTATCCCCAAATCATATTAAAAAGAATGTTTGCTATATCTTTTCCACCACTTGATAACTTTTGATGCGATTCAAATAAATGAAGTCAGCTCCTGTACTTTACACCTCACTATACTGTAGTATAGTACACTAAATAAGCACAGTTTACTGTCATTGTGCTTGGGGTAAAATATGGATTCTCACCATGGGTAGCAAATTTTATGCCAATGAAGTTTTCTGAATTGGTGGTTAGCAATTTTATGTGGCCCTGAGAAAGAGCCCTTAGTTACTTGGTGAACCTGACTCTCTGTATCAGGTCTGTAAAATGCAATGACACAGTAGTATATTTTAAGTAAAATCACAGCAACAAAGAAAATAGAAATGATAATTAGGAAGAGGAATAACATGAAATTTCTGGTGGGACAAATTATGAGTAAAAGAATATCATCAAAATTGTGTCCTCTTTAATGAGGTACATTTTTTTCTCTGAATTGTTCAGGAAGTGGTATACAATCATTTATCAGCAGCAGACAGCACACATGCACGCACAAAATATTATCAGAATACTTTACAAGAAGTCACAGCATGTTTCCTATTTTCTCAGGAGAAACTGTTCTGTTCCTTAAAATATCCTCACTTTGGAACCTTTCTGGGGCATTGTGATATTTTAATTAATTAGACAGAAGCAAAGCAATGTGTCAAAATCTAGTTTTAAATGAGTCACATTTGCAAAATAATACTTGTTTTACAATTTTGTATTGATTTATTTAAGATGCTTATCTAGTTGTCCAATGTCCATCTTACAAGCAAAACTCTAGGGAGCTTATAAATAAAAAATAAAACAATACATACAAAAGGTAAAAAAAAGAAAACAATAAAACTGGAAAAGGGAATTATTTCTTGCTCAGTTAAAGCACAATAAACCAATGAATCCAGTTATATGTGAAGCTGTGCTTCTTGTAAAGTACTGTTATTATGATAATTACCTAATACTATCCGAAAAGTGATGCATTAAAAAAAAGATACCTGTATGTTTGACATTTATTAGCCTCAGTGATTTTCTTATGAAATGTGTCCCCTTGTCAAAGCAATACCTTTTTCCCCTTAAAATCTCAGAAATACAGTTCAGCTTGACTTCTCAAACTCAAGACAAAGCCTGTAACTGTGATAATCTTGAATTCCAAACCTAAAATCTTTCTTTTCACCTTCTTCTTAAGATAAGGTGTTGCGTTCCGAATACTGCATACACCAAATGCATTAAATGGGACTGGGAGTGAGGGGGAAAGAAAACTGATATAAAAGAAACATCATGCCAGGCAGATTTTCTCCGTAGAGCTGCTGCGATCATCCAGAGAGTGGGAGGTGCTCCAGTCTTCACTCTTACAGGCTGAGCTATAATTGAGGAACGCTCCACCTCCTCCACGTGACTCCTTCCTCGCGTTCCCCAGTTTTAGCTCAGCCAAGCAGAGACAGGCAGCTCTAACAGTTTGCTCCTTGGCCGAATTGGGATTCCTATTGATTTATCTCCAGGTTTGATCTGTCCTTTTTATTCCTTATTATTTCCTCCTTTGGCTTGTCTTGGATAGGAAGGGGACGTTTATTTCGCCCCTCAGGGGGGAGATTGGGGGATTTATAGCCTTTCCACTCCCCCCCCCACTCTGGTGCCTGCCACTTTTTAAGCCATCTGTTTATAGCAGCGGCTTACGCTAGCGCGTTGGTTAGCGCTCTCGTTGTGCCTTCCCCCCACGAACGCTAGAGAGAGGGTGAGATCTCCTCTCAGGCCCCTCGTTCTGCTTTTGTTTTTTTGGCAGTATTTTGTTGTGATCGAGGGGCTTTCCTTCCTTTTGAGCCTCGCGCTGGTCCCGGCAGCCATTTTGGGTGTGCCTCATGGCCAGCCGCCATTTTGTTTTTCACTTTCGATTTTGCTGCAACGATTCTGGGAGGCTTGGAACAGGACCGGCAGGCCTATTTGGCATTATTTTGCTGTTAAAGGGACCCTGTGGTTCTGTGCCCTGTGGCTCCGTTTCTCTGGGTAGTTGGTTGGTTACCGCAGCTGCTCAGAAGGCGAAGGAGAGACACCTACTTCCCAGTTGTGTTGGGAGGCTGTCTCAGGAGGCCATTACTTATTTATATTTTGATAGATATTGATATAAATTTTTCTCTTTGCATGGTTGTTTTCTTTCTGGCCTCAGCGTTAATTTGATCTATTGGGTTTTTTTGCAGATTCCTTTCTCTCTTGATCACTCTGTAGTTTACATAGGCCCTTTTTTGGCCCTTTTTCCTTTTTTTAAAAAAATAAATAAAATAAATAAATAAATAAATAAATAAAAATTAAAAAATTAAAAATTAAAGAAAATTTTTCCCAAAAGGGGGATGCGGCCCAACGTTAGGGTATCAAGCCCACAGTTAGGCCGAACTCCTAGGCATGCCAACCGCCTTTTTATACGATATTGCCTTGTTCAGACTTTATGATGGCAGAAGATAATTCCAGAGGTCCTTCATTGAAGGCTAAGTCAAAGACACACCACCTGCGCAAGCGGACCGAGGAATCCTCCAAAGCCTCTCAAAGGGATGCCCTAAGGCGACACAAGGCTTTGGTGAGGGAGTTTGATAAATGCTCTAGGGACTCTCAGGTACCACCAGCCCCCCCACCCCCTACCCCCTCCACTTCTACTCATCCTCTTCCTTTGCCAGAACAACCTTCTGTTTCTAGGCGCAGTTCACCCACCCGGAGTACCCCAGCCACCAGCTGGAAGTGACATTCACGCCAACCGCTGCAGGTTTACGTACAGAGGGACTGTCTTCAGACATCATTCCAGAGAGTGTCAGAGAATAGATGCAGCTGGCCATCCATCAGGGGATTGCCAAAGATATCCAACACTTTTCCAGACCAGGTTTGCAAACAAGGACATCTGAAGTTGGTTCTGTCTCCGGAAGATCCCTCCCCAGGCCAAAACCGCACCACGGGCAGGTACCATCTCCAAGGGAGCTTCCCTACCCAGAAGGGGAGGAAGAGGAGGTGGAAGAGGAGGTGGAAGAGGAGGTGGGCTTCGAACCCTTCAGGGATGAGGAAGGGCTGGAGGGAGAGTCTCTTCATTACTCTGAAGTGCCCTTCGAGGTAGACCCAATGGAAGGAGAGATGTCCGAGGACGAGGGCATTTCTCCTGACCAACCCACCGTTGTAGGTCTAAGACTCATATGTTCAAGTCTTTGCTATTTAAAGCAAATAATATATCGGGCCTGACCTCTCAGCCACACTCTGATCCCCCTCCAGTAGCCTCCGGGGATTCAGAGAATTCTATTTTCAGGCAGCCAGTCATTGAGACCGAGGTCATTCCCACACCACTGATTTTCTCCGACTTAGTTGCGAGACAGTTGGCCTCATCAGGGCCCCCTCCCGCCCCTTCCAGCCAAGACAAGAGGTTTTTTAACCTCGACCCAGAATTCATTGCCACGCTAGACACTCCTGAGGTGGATGACCCCATAGTACGCCTCGTATCATCTTCTAACCCCACTGATGCCCTGGAGGCGCTGAAGCCAGAGGACAAGCGGGCCGAGCTGGCCCTAAGATGGGCGCACCAAGCTGATGCCTGGGCCATTCGATTGGCCACGGTGGCATCTTTTTTCACCCGATCTTCCATCTGATGGCTTCAGCAGTTGAAGCAACATGTCACCCCTTCTAATACTAGGGCCCATCAGAATATTGCCAAGTTAAGGGCCACAGCGGAATTTGCGGCCGATGCCACTTTTTATTCTGTAAAATTTTCCTCTCGAGCCATCTCTTCGCATGTGAAAACCCGACACCTCCTTTGGCTAAAACATTGGCAGGCTGACATCAAGAACAAAGCTAAGCTGGCCTCTGCCCCTATATCAGAAGGAAAATTGTTTGGTCCGGCCCTGGAACCTTTGCTGATGGAGAGTCGAAACAAAAGGAAATTCCTCCCATCTCTTTTTCGTAGGCAAGAGTCCAGGTCCTCTCAGCCTTTTCGCAGGGGATCCTTTTGGACCTCCTTTCAGACACCCTTTACCCCCAGATTCCAGAAGTCCCCGCCATTTCGGCCTGTCTATCAGGACAGGGGCGACTCAGGGGACAGAAACAGAAGGGGGGCCGGCTACAGGAGGCCCTTCTGGGGAGCAGGGAGCAAGGCCTCTCGGCACCCCAGATAGGCCTTCAGTCATTTACCCCACCGGTGGTCAGCTAAAATATTTTGCTGACCAATGGGCATCATCCACATCCGATTCATGGGTCAGGGACACTGTCAAATTTGGCCTTTCCCTTCAGTTTTGTTTTTCCCCTCCAGATCATTTCATGGTTTCACCTCTATCCAGAGACCGCACCAAACGGGCTCTCATAGAAGCCGCTATTAGGCACCTTTTTGACATCAGGGTTATACAGCCTGTGCCATCCTCTCAACGAGGCAAGGGTTCTACTGCAGTATCTGCTATCCCGCATCAGATGGGCGGCTCATGATAGGGAGCGAAGGAGAGAGAAACGACAGGAGATGAAGTTCCTCGGGATGAGCGCGCCCCAAATGTCTTGGCACATGCTCTTTTATTGTGCTTTTTTACAAGAAAATGATTTAATCAAAGCTCAAGTCAAATAAGATAATTCCATCAGGATGTGCATGTTTACAAAGCTGCATACCAGACAGATCATTTACAATGTGGATAAGCTTATTAACAACCGTCTAGCTCCTTGTCCCTTGTACGTGCCTTGCAAAGGTCACTGAAGAGACAGAAGTTAATGATTACACATGAATGATACAATGTTGCAAACACATGAATGATACATAGTTGCAATGATACATAGTTACAACATCTCCTCTGTTTTTATTATTTATGACGAGTCTTCTTCCTCGTCCGAGAAGACAGGAACCATTTTTATGGAATATTCGCCGTCCCCGTCATCTGGACAAGAGTGCGACCCGTCAGCGTCAGGGTTGTCCAAGGAGCGGTAACTCAGCAATGACATTTTTTCGTCCGGTGTTGAGGATATAACATGAGCTTGCAATAGCACATTAACATCAGCAGTTATGGAGGATAATTGATTTTTTTTTTAAATTGCAATATTCTATTAAAACAACAAGGTCCTATAATACATATCAATATAATGATTATTAATGGTCCTGCCAATGCAGTTAAAAAGGTTGTAAGCCATGGCGAAATAGAAAACAAGCCCCCCTGCTATCGGCATAAAAACAACATTCCTCTTTAAGCGTAGCACACAATCCCCCTTGTTTTAAAAAATAACAGATCTAAATCTTTACGATTTTGCAAAAGGGGGTATTCCATGGGTACCTGTAGGGATATAAAATCATCAGAGTTATACACACAAGCCATACTTGAATGCAAAATGATTTGGATTTAACAATTTCATCCCCGTGGACACATGCCGTGAGACCGGTGGAACAAGTCCAAACAAAATTTTTGCCAGGGATAAAATACATTCCTTTCAGGCGTGATGTTAAAGTTCCTCCTGAAGTGGTGTAGATTGCAGAATATCCCCTGGTTGTGTGGATGCGTCTGCCAAATCGAATTGAAGTGGTGGGTAGAAGTCTTCTATGCGAGAAAAATTGGTTGTAGAACTTAAACGAATGCCTTGAAAGTCAGTTATAGTCCAAGTAATATTATATCTTCTATGAGGCTTCTGCGGATCGTCATGGACAGTTCTTTTGAAGCGTCGTTTGTTGACAGGATCAGAGTTCGGGTATATAAAAACATCACAAGCAGGAGAGAGGGCTATGGACAAATTAGTTGTAGAACATTTGCGAAATGAGGAGGGAATGCAATTAGTAGAAAAAGGATAATAATTACAAAAATGACAATAAAGATTAATTTGGTAATTCATCAAGGATGTTAGTTGGGGTGGGGAAACCCATAATACAATAGAAGGACATCTAGGTCCCTCAATGTTTAGATTGAATAGAGGAAAAGATTTTAAGGTTCCTTTCCATAGGAAGAGTAAAGAAGGAACAAAAGAGCGAGTGGTAGAGTGTTCTTTAAACAAAACAGAAGTGACAGAGTGAAAACTATGGGTAGCATTTTCATGACGTACCCACATGGAACAAATATAATAGCCTTCTGTTAATGAAATGGTTTTAACACGAATAGTCTTTTGACAGGAAGCATAGGTTTTGTTGAAGTAAGGTAGAAATTGCGAAGAAGATATAGGCAAGAATATCAGGAAGAGTTTTAAGATACAGATGTAGCGGAGGAATTCCCATGATAGGGTCTAACCGCCCTATCAGGGATCCAGCAAGTGGTTTTGTCTGGTAGTAAAATCGCAGCGTAGCCTCGTCCCCAAGTAAGAAGCTCAGCGGGACCCTGCCAGGTGGGATCTGGCAATCTGCGATAATATACCAGAGGTCTGTTAGGCGGGGGTGAGGGGGAGGAAAAATGACGAGAAGCAGCAGAAGTGGGAGGAATGCCAGTCAGATTAAGAAAGTTTAAAGTGTAAAGACAAATGTTAAGAGAATTTTGAAATGCTGGGAGGTTCGGGGGTTTTTCCTGCAACGAATATCGATCAAGAGCACGTTTCAGAGATAAGTTCGCTCGTTCCACAATAGCCTGCCCCTGGCTGTTGTAGGGAATCCCAAACTTGTGGGTTACATCCCATCTGTTACAGAAGTCCTGGAACGCAGAACTTGTATAGGCAGGTCCATTGTCAGTTTTGATTTCTTTTGGACGTCCCAGCGAAGCAAAGGTACGAGTTGAATGATTGATGAGATGTTTTACAGTTTCTCCCCTTTGAGGAGTAGCCAGAATAAACCCTGAATATGTATCTATGGAAACGTGCAAATATTTCCAAGGGGCAAAAGGTGGATACTGAGTTACATCCATTTGCCAAATTTCACAAGCTTTTAATCCTCTAGGATTTACTCCTATGGGAATGGAATGTCCTTGCTTACTACATGTGGGGCATTGTTGAATAATGGCAGCAGCTTCTGCCTGAGTTAGAGCAAATTGAAAAGTTATCATAACTTGGCGGGGGAGATTCAAACACACTCCCTGCTTCTATTTTATAATGGATCATTAAAGCCTCCATAATTTTCCTCCAAGTGACCAAAATGCCAATAGGTGCACGAGGAGGACTATGGAGATGTTCACCAATTTTTTGCCAAGTGGAAATTTTTAAGGACCCTTCCTCTGAATAATTGGGACAATGTTGCCACACATAAGCCAATAATGTAGCAATAGGTTTCATTTTTACAGGCAAGCCCTTTAAATTAGCAGAATATTTAGAAGAAGAAGCGACTAACTCCCTCAATTCCTTCAGATGCTGCGTCTGTTGTTGAGAAAAGTTTCCACCCATACTTATGAAAGTCGAGACTGTGTTTCAGATCCGATGATGTGCAATTCGCTTCAGGCCTGGCGATGCACAGCTCCCATCGAGCTGATAAGATATGGGCACGTCGCAACGTATCCCCCTTAGGGAATCACGTCAGGGTCACCAGAATGCGGTATCTGCTATCCCGCATCAGAGGGCGGCTCATGATAGACAGCGAAGGAGAGAGAAACGACAGGAGATGAAGTTCCTCGGGATGAGCGCTCCCCGAATGTCTTGGCACACGCTCTTTTATTGTGCTTTTTTACAAGAAAATGATTTAATCAAAGCTCAAGTCAAATAAGATAATTCCATCAGGATGTGCATGTTTACAAAGCTGCATACCAGACAGATCATTTACAATGTGGATAAGCTTATTAACAACCGTCTAGCTCCTTGTCCCTTGTACGTGCCTTGCAAAGGTCACTGAAGAGACAGAAGTTAATGATTACACGTGAATGATACAATGTTGCCAACACATGAATGATACATAGTTGCAATGATACATAGTTGCAAACACATGAATGATACATAGTTGCAATGATACAAAGTTACAACATTCTACTCCCATCTCTTTCTAGTCCCTAAACACTCTGGGGGTTGGAGGCCCATCCTAGATTTAAAGAGACTCAAGCAATTCCTTGTTCACCGGAAATTCAAAATGCATACACTTCAGTCCATCTTGCAGGGTACCAGGAAAGGAGACTGGCTCACTTCCATTGACCTTTCGGAAGCATACCTCCACATTCCCATTCATCCTTCATTTTTTAAATACCTGAGATTCTGTTATAACGGTCAGCATTTTCAGTATGTGGCCCTTCCATTTGGGCTAGCCTTGGCTCCGAGGACCTTTACTAAGGTGATGGCTGCTCTAGCGGCCCACCTCAGACATTTCCCCATCCACATCCACTGCTATCTGGATGATATCCTCATCCTCTCTCCCACCCAGCGCCAATCCGAAGAGGACACAAAGACTACCCTCTCGGTCCTCCAGGTCCATGGTCTGCTCATCAACTGGGAAAAGAGTCAGCTTACCCCCTCCACCTGAATAGCTCATTTAGGGGCAGTAATTGACTCAGTTGAGGAGAAGGTTTATCTTTCCTCCGAACGTTTTGACAGCATCCAGAAATCCATCAAGGTCATTAGGCGGGTCAGGAAAGCCTCTCTGCTGGATTTATCCAAGTTACTTGGCAAATTGATATCATGCATATCTATTGTTCCCTGGGCCCGTCTACATTCCAGATCGCTGCAGTGGTTCCTGCTACCTTATCAACGCTCCAGAAGGAGCAACTCAAGGACCATCGTGAGGGTTCCTCCAAAAGTCCTCGCTTCCCTCCTCTGGTGGACCAGACCCGCTACCAACAAGGGACATCTTTTCAAGGAGCCCCAAAGGGTCGCCCTCATGACAGACGCCAGCCTATCCGGATGGGGGGCCCACACTCAGTCACTTTCAGCGCAAGGAACCTGGTCAGCAACTGAAAATCGCTGCAACATCAACTGGCTGGAGCTTCACGCAGTATACCTGGCCTTATGCTCCTTCCTCCCTCAGGTGCAAGGGCGCCATGTTCTGGTCCTGATGGACAACACTATGACCAAGGCCCACATCAACCATCAAGGGGGCACTCATTCCACCCGCCTCAGGAAGGAGGCCGAGCAGTTCTGTCGTTGGGCAGAGGCCAACCTTTTGTCTATCAGGGCAGAACACATCTCAGGGCAGACTGGTTGAGCAGGGCCACCTTAGACCAGTCGGAATGGCATCTGCATCCCTCCCTGTTCAAGGAGGTCTCAGCGATATTCGGCGTGTCGCTGGTGGACCTCTTCGTGTCGCCGCACAACGCCCAAACACCAAGATTCTTCTCTCAATACCCCACCAATGGGGCAGAGAATTACAATGCCCTACTTTGCCACTGGCCCCCAGGGATCCTTTACGCCTTTCCCCCTCTTCCGTTGATCCCCAAGGTGATCCAAAAGTTGCTCCTCGAGAGGACAGAAGTTCTCCTGGTGGCCCCATATTGGCCAGGAGACCATGGTTTGCAGATCTGCACAACCTGTCAGTAGCTCCTCCTTGGAGGATTCTGCCAAACAAGGTCTCGCTGTCCCAGGGACCTCTGCAGTATCCGGATCCACAGTGGCTCCAGTTAGCCATTTGGAGGTTGAGCGGGAGCATCTAAGAAACGAGGGTCTGTCTATGCAAGTCATCAATACCATTCTGGCTGCGAGACATCCCTCGACCACTCGCATATATAACGCAACCTGGAACCTTTTTTGCAAATAGTGCCACAAGTCGCTTATCAACCTGCTCTCTCCATCAATTGCACAAATTCTGGCTTTCCTTCAAGATGGGTTGGACAGGGGTCTCTCTCCCAACACCTTGAGAAAGCAAGTTGCGGCCTTGGAAACCGTTGTCTCTGGTAACTCATCTGACTCGCTTTCTTACCACCCTCGCATTCGCTCATTCCTTAGATGGGCCACCAATCTGCACCCGCCAGTAATTCACAGGTACCCGACTTGGGACCTTAATAAGGTTCTTGTGGCATTGACTAGGCCTCCCTTTGAACCACTCAGGGAGGCGTCACTTCAGTTTCTCACGTTTAAAGTGGTGTTTCTGGTTGCAATCACGTCTGCTCGACGGATATCTGAAATAGCAGCTCTGTCCATTAGAAGGACAGTGTTTTCCATTTGTGTTTTCCACACTGATCGAGTGATTTTACGACCAGACCCGTCATTCCTGCCTAAAATCAACTCGGCTTTTCACAGATCACAGGAACTGGTCCTTTCTAATTTTTGTCCCGGAGCTTCTCGGGAAAGGGAAAGGCAGTGGCATTCTCTCGATGTCCAGCGGGCGCTGCGTATTTACATCCATCGCACTCATTCCATCAGGAAGTCAGAGTCACTGTTCCTCTCATTTCAACTAAAAACGATGGGTTGCAAAATATCCCCGTCTACTATTGGCCGTTGGATTAGAGCTACCATATCCAAGTTCTATTTATCTCAGTCTCTCCCTGTTCCTAAAGGGTTGACCGCGCACTCTACAAGAAGCGCAGCTACTTCGGCAGCCTGGGCTACTCAGGCATCGATTCTCAACATCTGTCGAGAGGCCACTTGGGCATCTCCATCTCCCTTTATACGCCATTATAAGATTGATGTTTACGCTTCAGCAGAAGCGTCCTTTGGCAAGCGAGTCCTTCAACAAGTGATGAGAGATCCAGAGGAGATTCCGGACCAGACGGAGTCCCTCCCGTAGGACAGGCCATGCTTTGGTATGTCCCACTCTCTGGATGCTCGCAGCAGCTCTATGGAGAATGGGCGTTGGTACCTACCTGACACACCCTTTCTCGTCGAGCTGCATAGAGCATTCAGCCCCACCCTAGTTGTCCATCTGGTGGGGGGAATCCTGTTTTGGCCAATGAATTGATTAGTTTATAGTTGACAACTGTATAATAGTTAGGAGGAGAGGGTTGTTGCTGTTGCCTTCTCGTCTTCGTAAAACTGAGGAACGTGAGGAAGGAGTCACGTGGAGGAGGTGGAACGTTCCTCAATTATAGCTCAGCCTGTAAGAGTGAAGACTGGAGCACCTCCCACTCTCTGGATTCTCTACGCAGCTCGACGAGAAAGGGCGTGTCAGGTAGGTACCAACGCCCATTTTTTACATGCAATGTTCATTATATTTGGCATAATTTTCTTCTTTCTTGCATAACAAAGAAATCCAAAACCAGATTGTTGTTTATCTCCTTAACAGCTGAAATCACAATTTATTTTTAAGTTCTTTATCCTGCTTATTTTATTTTGCTCTCTCTTCAGTTATTTCTTCTGAGCACGGTCATATATTACCCATTTTTGAATGTAGGACTTACTTTCTTGATCAGCACTGAGTTGTATGAACTAATTTAGCATGTGCCAATACATGCAACGTGAGGAATAATTCAAAAAGTCCTTTTTCAGGTTGATACTTTTTAATATGTCATAAAATAGTTATAAGTAATAGAGAAGGTTGCAGCCCAACTACTTTCTTATTTTGGAACAATTAAAACTCACATTTGAATAAGAATGTGTTGGATTGCACTATGCAAAGAACAATATTTATAAACACTTCTAGAAATATTTTGCAGCCCTGAATAACCATTATGATTGCAACTGTATTTCATTTATTCTTATTTATCCATTATACAAGGAGACAGCTAAATCAATTGCAGTCAGAAGTTTATAAATGATGTGTTATGTTCACCTTGGTTGGCTCACCAATTTAATAGAGTTGATGCACTACATCCTAAACATGTGCAATACAAGAACCCTTGTGTTGAGTTCGGATAATTTCATCACCAAAGATCTTATTTTGTTGAAATCACTAGTCCCTTTTCAAACAGAAAATCACTGTCTGCTTTCCTTCCTTTTTAACTGTGGCATTTCCCCTTAAGAGGAATCTAGTGCTGGGCCTTTGAAAATAAAGCCAGACATGCAAATTCTTTTCTACTCATCATTGTGTTTGCATTGTGGGGTTCTGTATTTCCTCTGACTCACCTGTACTGTGCTTTTGTCTTCTTTCTCCAAATAATCCAGGCAGATCTAGACTTCCACAGGCTCACCAGCCACTCAAAATAAGCTGCTGTTTCAAGTAGTGTTGTGTGCTCCTTTTATATTATTTCAAAACAGTGAAAAGCCTTTGGCGCCAGCACTAAATCATATGTGAGTAACCAATGACTCTAAAACATTGCTTTGAATACTGTTGGTTCATATGCATCAAGTGCTAGAATTTCTATTATCTGATCCATACCTGTCCTTCAAACTAAGATTACTGCAAAGGGTAAGAACCGTAATCATAGAGGAACAAAGGGCAGGATGTGAGTCAAAGAGGGCTACCGAATTCCCAGCTAAAGGCTAATATTTATTCTTTTCATGTCTGTTCCACTGTCCACAAAAATATAGGCTTATTCTTAATGCATCTAAGGATGAATTTCAGTTGCAAACTCAGAATATTATAGGGCAATATACTTGTACACTCACAGAGAAACACATTTTGTGTTGTTTGACAAGCTAAAGAATAATGCAAATAGCTGGACAATATAGGTAAATAGAATTCCAGTTGTGTTTCCATGGAAATTGGGAATTGTGAGAGAATCTTGATTTTGATCACTCAAAATAAGATTCTCTTTTCACTTACTAATCAAGGTTTTTTTCCACTCTCCAATCTAAGCAGCAATGAAAAGCAAACAATCAGAAGAATTATAAATGTCTAATGTCAAAGGATTATATTCCCAAACAAATGCAAGAAAGAAAAACCCTTATGAAAGAGTTATTTGAATCTCTCATCACCAAGTTAACCTTGGATTGACCTTCTGTTGCTAGGGATTTTCTGAAGATTAGAATTGCTAATGAATTATCCGCTTAATCTGGTTATATGTCAGAATGTCCCATCTTGGAGTTCTTTTTTTGTCCCCCCACCCCAGTTATTCTGACACCTGATGCACATCTGATTTCTACTCCCCTTTTTAATAGTGATAAAGTTATATTCAGAAAGTGAAGCAGAAATACTGACTTTTGCATAGCAGTTGAGAAAAAAAAAACACACTCCCCAAAGATTCTTAGAGACTACAATCTTCTATTTTGAAATGGAAGTTCAAATTTGTATTTTATGTGTCTTTGTGAGGTGGGATCAATACTTGGATTCCTTTTCTATTATTTCAGAATATACACTGTAATGATCAACATAACTATCAATCAGGCTGCTGGTTAATGGAGCTGGGCAGTGTGGTATACAAAATTTCCAAGAGAAACCTAGCCTATTTTTCAACAATAACATTTTATTTAACTTACATTCTCAAATCCTTAGAGATATCATACCAAATTTTAGGGGTATCTTGCCAATGTGAGTCAAACAACTTGATGTTATATCTGTTGAATCTTTCCAGATTACAGCGAAACCTTAATTTAGCTGTATAATGGGCTCTGTATGCAATATATCCCATTATGATTTGCATCATTTGCATAATGACAATTACTAAAATTGATTACTTCTCAAGCTGGTTAAATTCCTCCGTCCCCCTTTTTCCCCCCATATGTGATGAATTTGGTGTGCAAACCTATGTTATTTGATTTACTATATTGTGAAAACCCAGAAAAAACAAATTAATTCAGCAGCCAAGTTAATGCTCTTATTTGAACAAGTTCTAGAGTAGAAGACCTTAGAATCAAATATTCAAGTGGTCATTGCCTCTTTGCTTTTATTGTGTGTATGTGTGTGTGCATGCATGCATGTGTGTTAGTATTTACCACTGCCTTCTTCCTAAGGCTAAGAGATCAATTGACTCTAAGTCAGCCAATTGATTTTTAAGCTTCAGGCAGGATTAGAACTCACCCTACCCTGATTCCTACTAGCCTGGTATCTCTAACCACTACACTTCAGTAGCTCTCATCTCCACTGTTATATTATCATAAATAAGCTTTTCCATATAGCTAGCCCCTTGGTCTGATTTTGATATAATATATTGTGTCAACCAAGCTTTAAAAAATCCAGTTAAATAATCCATATTTTAGCATAACATATATTGTATTGCCATTGCCATTTTCTCATGATAAATACAGTGCATGAATTAACTCTCAAGAATGATTGGATTCTGAATCTATCTGTTTGTTTGAAATGATTAGTTCAAGGTTGATATGCCAAAGATATGCTGGAGCCTGTGAGTTAATATATTCCTATGGATGAGTGGTTCACAGCACAAAGTATGAGAAGAAGACAATTACTGCAAAGCTCCACAATCAGATCCAAGTGGAAAATAGATTTCTCTGGATAGTTGAAATGTAATAAACTGGTTTCTGCTTTCTTGCTAGAGCAGTTGACGGCGTTTCTATATGTAGCTTATGCAAACCCTGATAGGTCCTGAGAATAAATTTCCTCTATATTCTTTTTTTCTTTATCAGCTTTTAGTTCTGAGCACAGCTTGGCAAGCCCTATCTGCAGTGTAGTTTATTTCAAAACACCAGAAAATGCTGCATTGCTTCCACATAGGACTCCCTATCTGAAAACAGCTGGAACACTGCATGCTTTTTTTTTAACCAATGCTACTGTTCCATCCTGATTGCAGGTTTACCCCTTTCCCTCTCAAAAGGAGGGAAGATTAATTTGCTATCAGAACAAACTCATGGACAGTCACAAACTTTACAATTTATTACATTTGGTGATTATATTTTTTTAAAAAAAATCTGATTTCGGAGTCGACACCCCCTATCAGTGTATAGCACAGTATGTGACACTAAATTTTCTTTAGCGGGCCCAGCTGAGGTTGCATAGACCATGACAAAATGAACTTTGGACTAGCATATTAAAGCTAAAACTCTTGGGAGAAATGGTGGGGCTTGAAAACAGAATATAATGACTACATGAAATGAAACGAAACAATATAGCTAGATATATTATGTGGTTGAAAACATTTTGGATTAAATCCCAAACTCAGTTTTCAATCAGTATTTTTTTTTCATTGAGGCATAATTCTTTGAAGTTCATGAAATATTTGTTTCAATCTATGAACTGCTTTTTATGAAAACCCTTAGAATAAAAGGGAGGGGGAGCTTAAGGATAGTTTGACAATTTAGTTCTTTTGCAGAAGCTATAATACAGTGCTTAGACATACCACGAGGATACATAGAAAAACAAGGCAGATTAGTGCTATGCAGACTTCAAGCAGGGTTCACATGAAGTGCACCTGTCTGCTATTCACCAGTGCGTCTTTTTTTTCTTCAGGCTCCTGCATTAGTCTGTAAAAGAAAAAAGCAGAGTCCTTCAAATTAATATGACTCTAAAAGCGGACATATTTTTTTCATGTTTACTCCAATTAGCCAAGTAGGAAAATGCTGCTATGATCATGTAAAATCCAAAGCATTTTTTTCTGAATCATGTTCAAAACATGCACCATCCTAATCTAGATAATTTATGCTCATACTATATCATGCACAAACACATAGTAAAATGCTGAAAACCAGGCTTTCTTTTAGAAAGGCTGAAAAGTTATCTGTGCAAGCAAAAAAAAGAAAAAAGAAAGATGAAATTAAACTAACTTATGGATAATGTAGCTCTTTACTTCTTGAGAATTAAGATTGTGTCAACTTCCATTAGATTTTACCTATTAAGATTTCTACCACTTTTGTTCAGAGCTGGGATGTTTATCTTGCAAAAGACTAGGATTTTTTTACAATTTAGACTCAAAGCAGTTTTTATTATTGGTCATATTGTACTAAGTCAAAAGATAAGCCTTTATCTCCATAGCCTAATGCTTCTATTGTTGCACATTTATGTAGCTGGTTTTGCATAATTGTGCATTGTGTTGTTTGCGCTCTCATTGTGTACACTCTTTGAATTCCTCTTTTAGAGAGCAAAATTATCTGCTGATAATATTTTCAAAAGCTCTTTTAACTAAAACATCAACTATGTGATTTCATACTGTCAGATGCAAAATGACAAATAGTTATAATGCCTCTGGGTTGTACCTTTGAGATGGAGCACAATATAAATAAATGATGCATGTCTAACTGAATGTGATAGTAAGAAACTATTGGTTGTAAAATAAAGGTCCCTTTTTCTAGAAACATTAAATGGAACATGAAAAGAAAATTTCAAATTGTCACAAATTGCTGTTTCAGCCACTAAATCCTTGGCTGCAAATCTGCATGTTGCTCTTAGATCTTTAATTGCATCATATGCTAAGATCAACAAGCAAGTTTGATTCGCTTTATAATTGCAAAAATGTTTTGATAGTATGATAATTTGTAAAGCTCTGGCTTCTTAAATAATAGTTGTGGTAAAAGATTTAAAAAATGATGTTATTGCCCCTGTGTTTAGAACAATGGAGCAATCCTTATCTGAAATGGAAGTTAAATAGTAAAAAGGAAACATGAATCTGCTGAGATTTCCAATGAGCAGTAAAATGATTATTATTTCTTGTTGATCTGAGGAACACATCTTGAGAATGAAGGTACTATTGATTTTTGTCTAAATTGTCTCTATTTTGAAATGTTCATATAGCTCTGAATATGAATAGCCTGCTGTCACAGTTCTAGATTGAAAATAGAGCAACTAGATAACTGATTCTTCATTAATTCTACTTGCGTGTGTTGTTGTTTTTCTTTTTAATTTCAAAATGTGGTAAGCTACACTTTACTGCATTTGTAATAGTCATAATAAATATTTAATGTCTATTCAGCATATCACTCTGGTCTCAATCTCCTCACATCCCTTCTGCAAAACAGCCTGTAAATTTTTATGTGGTGCTTCAATGGTACTATCTGTCTCTGATGAAAATTGAGGTTCACAAGTTCATTTTAAGAAGTTTACTCAAGAAACTTTTGTGCAGTTGAAACCTTGAAACCATGGAGGTTGTTGCTGAGACCAACTTTATCCTCACAAACTCTCTTTCGCTGATATAATGTTTGCCCCTGGGATTTGTTACATAACTTGTAACAGAATTGCTGCCTATGGATGCTAGACAAGGAACTTTGTTTGTCCTTGATTGTTGTTATCCTTAAAAATTGACTTACCTCCTTCAACTCTGTCAGCTAGGATTTATATCCCATTTATGCTCACCTTTATTTTTTAGTGCTTAAGAATTTAGATTAATTTTATTTATGCAGAAAAAAAATATAAAGACTTATAGAGGTAGTCCTTAACATACAACATACAAGATTTAGCAATCATTCAAAGTTACAACAGTACTGAAAAAAAGTGACTTACAACCAGTCACTACAACTGTTACAGCAAACTCACAATCACATGATAAAAAATCAGGTGCTTAGCAACCAGCATCCCTTTATGATTATTGCAGCATTCCAGAAGATCCTGCAATTGCCATTTGTGGCCTTCCCAGATGGCTTCTAACATGCAAAGTCATTGGGGGAAGGTGGATTCGATTAATCACTGCATGATTCACTTAACATCTGCAGTGATTCTCTTAACAACAGTGGCCAAAAAAAGTTGTAAAATTGAGCACTTTATGATCACTTTGTTTATCAATGGAAATCCTGCTCCCAACTGTGGTCATGAGACAGCCTAGTTGTATGCTTGTAATGGCTTACTTATTTGCTATATAAGGTTTTTATCCATTTAATTAACAGGCGTGATGGCTCATCAGTTAAAGACGCTGACCTTGTCAGCTAGAAAGCTGACAGTCCAGGTCAAAAACCAAGCATCACGCAAAGGGGTAAGAGCCCATTACTTGCCTCCTGCCCGCTTAGCAATTTGAAAGCATCCAAATGCGAGTAAATAAATAGGGATCAGTTCAGTGGGAAGGTAACAGCATTCCACACACTTCAGCATATAGTGATACTGGACATGTTTATCCTAGAAGTGTCTTCAAACAGTGCTGGCTCCTTCAGCTGAGAAATGGAGATGAAAACCACCCCCTAGAGTTGGACACAACTGGACAGGGGAAACATTTACCTTTAACATTCAAGTGGCACAAATCCTCAATCATCACTATAGGAATCTAAAATCAAAATAGTTGTGATGACCTGGGGCATGGCATATGGTAACATAGTCAAATAAGCAAGAAATATCCCTTTAATACCTCCAACTTTGCCCCCAATGTACAGGTTACCTTTGGCTGGAGAAAAAACTCTCCCAAGAACAGTCTTTAAATGGAGGAAATTCAGTCCGAAAACTGAATTTAAATGGAGGAAATTCAGTCCAAAAACAAAGTACATACAAACTGTAAATAAAAATCCACACAAACCACACTGCAGTAATTAACTTGACAGGACAGGAGAAGGAATTGTAGACTTGAAAGCCCAGCAAAAAAAGAACACAGTTGGGAAGATGCCAGAAACCCAGATAAGCCTCAACAATACCAGATAATTCACGATTTGCTCCCAACAGCTTTGCTGTGTGCAGCTCCCCTTTTTAAACACTGTTTTCCCAGCTGCAACTAATGAAGGGAATCAGGGCCCTTTCCTCCCACGTAAGCCATGCAACTCACACTGTTCCCTTCTCCATTCCTCCCTGTGTGTCCTAGCATGAGGAGAGGGTGGGCCTGGTTCTTTCTCCGAATTTCCTCCCCCTTACTCTAACTCTCCCCTGCTCTGCCCAACCGGCCTTTGCTCTTCCCCAGTTTCTTCCATGGCCAACAGAGCCACACTCCCACTTGCTGTCAGCTGCTCGACCTCCCTCTCTGAATCAGATTCTGACAGGGGCATGACAATAAGTTTTTTTTTTTAAGCCAAGAGACTAAAACAACTTCTTGTTTGTCTTCCTAGCTACTACTAAAAATCATTTTTTCATGCTGCAGTAGGTATGTTTTAAACAGCAGGTGCTGTTATGTTTTAAATAGCAGGTGCAATAAAAGTAGCCCATGGCAGTTATATATATATTTTTTCCAAAAAAAATGGTATCATGAAGATATTTTACCATTTATTTTGATAGAGACAAATTCAGGTTTCATGTTGATCGAGATAAGGCTTGTTGCAAATATTCAGAAGGAAAGGACCAAAATTATGAGCCAATTGAGATAATTAAACCCCATAAATATGTCTATTTCATATTAATAACACAATATAGATATTCCTTGGCTTACAACCACAGTTGGGCTCAAAATCTCTGTTGCTAAAACAACCAGGTTTTGCCCCGTTTTACAATCTTTCTTGCCCCAGTTGCTAAGTGAATCCCTTCAGTTGTTAGTGACATGACTGTTAAGTAAACCTGGCTCTCCCATTGACTTTGCTTGTCAGAAGTAATCACCAGTGGACATTGCAATCATCATAAATATGAGTCATCTGAATTTTGATCATATGACCATGGGGATGCTGGGGGTTCGCAGAAGTTCGGGAGAGCCCCTAGCTGAGATTCTGTGCAGTTCGAAGAACCCCCAAATCCCACTCCTGGTTGGCCACGCCCATCCTACCCCTCCCTTCCTAGGAGTCCCCATGCAGCCTGTTTTGGATGCACAGAGGCTTGAGGGTGAAAAATGGGCCTCTCAGAAGTTTGGGAAGACCAGAAATGGGCCCATTTCTGCTTCCAAAGAACCTCTGGAGCCCGGGAAGGCTGTTTTCACCCTCCTGGAGGCTCAAGGAAAACCTCCTGAGCCCACAGAGGGCAAAAACACCCCACCATAGTTCAGGAGGCCGATAGGCCATGCCCACTATGGCCATGCCCACCCAGCAACTGGGCAGAGAACCCTTTACTAAAATTTTTGAAGCCCACCCCTGGAATGTTGCAATAATCATAAGTGAAAAACAGTCCTAATTCACTTTTTTCAGTGCCATTGTAACTTTGAACAGTCACTGAATGAACTGTTGTAAGTCAAGGACTACAACAATTTGTGTAATATTGTATTTGCTGTACTTTTAGCTCACCCAGTGTCAACTATGTAAGGCCCCTGCCTTTTCTTTTCCTAATGACCAGTTTTGTCATGTCTTTCTCTTAGCCATTTGTGTCATTTAGAAATATTGAAGTGAGAGTGAGGAAACGGCTAGGAGCAAAGGATCCCTTTCCCATTTTGATGAGGATAAGACCTCATTTGTGTTATTCACAATTATATGATTTAAGAATTAAATGTCAGACTGGCTATTCATTCCCTATTCTCAAAAACCAGACTTTCTGTGTATAAATTGGTGTCTCAACATTGGGGTCTTTTTAATAAAGCAGCAGAATTATATTTATTAATATTTTGCCCTTTCAGTTTAAGACCGTAATTTAAACTGTAATTGCGTAAGTCAGAGGCGATAAACCTATGCCCAGTAATTCAGAAAAGCCTTGTAAGGAAGTGTTTCTTATCAAGTCTGGTTTAAAATTATGTCTCCATTTAAAAAAAATGTAATAACAGATTGTGGCTTTTGTATAACAAATCAGCTAATGGGAAATAGTACTGTAGTTGAAAAGTGACTGGCATATAGGAAGTGTTAAGTTCTGTGCATGGGTGAAGGAATGGAGACAAGGCAGTGAACAGTGAACTTCAATTCTTTATTAATCATTCTGAACAGAGCAAAACCCTAGGGCAGCAGCAGCCCTTTTATAGGGTAGGCTGCTGACCTATTAGCCAATGAGAAACATGGAAGTGTTAAACCCTAGAATCAATGAGAGTGGCTCATTAACAGCCAATCAGATTCCCCAGAATGGACCAATCCAATATCGCTATTATCGGCCAAACAGAAGCGCAGGATTAGAACCCTTTTTCTTAAGGTTTGTTAAAACTTCATTTAAGCGCCTTTATTAGTTCATAGCACCCCTTCCCCCCGGGTTCCGTTTGAGGGGTGTGGTGACATAATCCCTAAGATATGTAGGTTGTTTTAACTGTCTATTAGATTTGTGCTGACCCACCGGTTCCTGTCTGTAGTCCGGTTTCGGCGGGACGTTTTTGGACATATCTGGTACAGGCGGTTCTGCATCCTCACTGGACGACTCGGTGCCGCTAATTCTGTCGTTGTTGTCCTCTGATCTTTGCGGGCTTGCCTCCATTGAGTTATTCCTTTGTGGCGAGGCCAATCCCCTCCCTGATTCTTCTTCATGTATCGCGCCCAATTGCTGACTTCCTTCACTTCTGCTTTCCACCATCTCGAATTCGGTTTCTTCAACATCTCCTCCTCCCTCAGTTTGGGAGTCACAGGAGTCGCAGGAACTGGGCTGTAGCCTAGAGCGAAGCTGATCTATATGGCGTTTCCATATTTTTCCATCCCAGGTTTGCACATGGTACGATCTGGGCCCGGTGGTTTGAATTACGGTTGCTTCGACCCATAATGGTTCGCCGGAGAGGTTTTTAGCGAAAACTAAGTTGCCTACCTTGAACTCAAGGCATTTTCCGCTAGATCCACAGGGTTTCTCTGGCTCGTAGGACGGGTGGAGCCAGTCGAGGTGGGAACGGAGCTTGCGTCCCATCAACAGTTCAGCTGGAGTCTTGTTGGTGACACTGTGCGGAGTGATGTGTTGGAGTAGGAGTATTCTGTTTAGTTTGTCGTCAATGTCCCCATAGTCCATTTTGTGCAGAGTTTTTTTAACAAATTGGACCATGAGCTCGGCCCTGCCGTTAGCCGCAGGGTGCGCTGGCAAAGTTAGCGCATGGCGGATACCCCGGTCCACTAAGTATTGTTCAAATGCCAGGGCGGTAAACTGGGGTCCGTTATCGGAGACCAGAACGTCTGGCAGCCCATGCGTCACGAATAGCCTATTCAATTTTTGGAGACGGACTCGGTTGTAGTATTCTTCATTTCGTGGATCTCGAGCCAGTTGAAATAGGCATCCACTGTTAGGAGGAACGTAATCTAATCCCAGAACTATTCAGTCTCTCAGAGCTTCTTCGAGGTCTGCGAACCCACAGAGGCCTCCCAAGTTCTGGAGATCCACGATGAAATCTGCAACGCTCTCTCCTTTCCACTGGTCCCTCTGGTAAAATTCATGTCTTCAGACAAGTGTTGGTACGGTGGGTGCATAGTGGGCCCGTGGAAGGGGTGCGAGGACATCCCAGTCCATGGTTTTCACCTCAGCCGGTTTCGCTAGTGCCTTGGCCATCTTAAAGATGGCAGGCCCGCAATGGGTCAGGAACACTGCTCGCTTTTTCCCCGTAGTGGCATCCTTCAAGTTGTTAGTCTCCAGAAACATCTGGAACCGATCTATGTACGAGTCCCAGTCTTCTTGTGCTGGGTCAAATGGAGCGGGTGGTATGGCGCCACCGGACATAGTTTCCGTTGTCGATGCACCTTCAGCCACGTGCTCTGTTTAGTGCTCTGTAGTGTTCAGTCAGCTCTGATGTCTCCGCATCCCATCCTTGTCGCCAGTGTTAAGTTCTGTGCATAGGTGCAAGGAAAGGAGATGAGGCAGTGAACAGTGAACTTCAACTCTTTATTAATTATTCTGAACAGAGCAAAACCCTAGGGCAGCAGCAGCCCTTTTATAGGGTAGGCTGCTGACCTATTAGCCAATGAGAAACATGGAAGTGTTAAACCCTTGAACCAATGGAGTGGCTCGTTAACAGCCAATTAGATTCCCCAGAATGGACCAATCCGATATCGCTATTATCGGCCAATCAGAAGTGCAGGATTAGAACCCTGCTTTTTCTTAAGGTTTGTTAAAACTTTTTTTAAACGCCTTTATTAGTTCATAACAGGGAGAAGATTATTTAATTGAGGCCAGGAACACTTGGGTTCAAATTTTCATTGTCAAGAATCTGCTTTCAGCCTATCCAATTATGGAAAGCCCCTCAGAAAAGCCCCTTGGATCCCTGCACAAAATATATCATCTCAAGGAGTCTGCTGTCCAATGGCTAAATGATCTAGATGTCTGGCCATGGGTTCAGCCAGACCAGTAACTGCTCGTACATAATTTTATTTTATTCATAATTTAATTATATCACTACATCTTACAACATCTTGAATCCCCTTTGTAAGAGTCCTTTTTGTAGATTTCAGTTCAGCATTCAATACCATCATTCCAGAAATCCTTCTCTCCACATTGATTCAACCAACTGTGCCTGATCACACTTGTATTATAAGTTTTTCGATAGATAGGAAACAGGTGAAGCTAGGTAAAATCACATTGAGTATCAGTTCAATTAACACTCTATCTCCATTACTCTTCTCTCTTTTTACCAATGACTGCATCTCAAAGGATCCCTCTGAATTGAAGTTTGCAGATGACACAGACAACATAATATCAACAGTAGAGGCCTTCAAGTTTCTGAGTTCTATTATCCACCAGAACTCGAAATAGACACCAAACATTAGAACCATCATTAAAAAGGCAGAACAATTAATGTTCTTCCTGCATCAATTCAGAAAGGTCAGGTTGCCTAAGTGTCATGTATGCAAATGGACTACTCGAAATCCCCGTGCCTTGATTGGCTAAGGCGCGGGGATTTCTGATTGGCCAGGCGAGCCGCGCCTGATTGGCCCGATTGGAGTCTCCCGCGATTGGTTTAAGCCGAGAGCGGGAGACTTGAATCGCTGCCATTGGCCGCGGCCGCCGAAGCCAAAGATATAAAAGCCGCAAGCTTTTTGTCTTTGGCGGTTCGGTTCCACCAGTGTTAATAAAGAGCTTGAATTGAAAGTCACCGACTACGAGTCTTGATTGCGGATACGACACTGGCGACGAAGGTGGGATCTCGCCTTTGAACCGAACCCCGTATCCGTTTAAGAACCAGCGACGGCGAAGATGGCGAAAATAGCACCGCCCGCTCCCTTCAACCCCGCCGCCGAGGACTGGGAATCGTACTCGGATCGATTCCGGATGTATCTGGAATGCGCCGGCATGAAGGACGCCCCGGGCCCGCTAAAACGCGCCGTCTTTCTCACACACTGCGGACCAGAAGTCTTCCAGATGGCCAAGGCATTGGCCAAACCAGCAGACGCAACCGCCATAGACTGGGACGTCCTCGAGCCCATACTGAGACGCCATTACGCCCCCGAGGTCCCCATCCTGATACGGCGAAACGAGTTCTACCGCAGAAACCAGAAACCGAACGAGAAATTAAGCGACTTTGTCGCTGAATTACGGCGCCTGGGAGGACTCTGTGAGTTTGAAGGGCTTAATAGTCTCATCAGAGACCGCTTCGTGCTCGGGCTATGGGATCCGACACTCCAGAGCCGTCTCATGGCAAAAGGCGACATCAGCCTAGCCGATGCCCTCACTGCGGCCGCAGCAGCAGAAGCCACCCGCACGTCAGCAGACACCATGCGAAGATCTGATGCGAAGGGCGGGAACAACAACCCCGCGAGGCCGGCCGACACCAGAAGCGAAGCGACCGCACACTACGGTGAATACCAATCAACCTCCAGCGCGTCAGATGACGAGGAGGACATACACCGTGTACAAATGGGACGAGGCGAACAGCGAAGCCAAAGAGGTCGCAGGTCGAGGACCAACTGCGCCGGTTGCGGCGGCGACCACCCCAGGTCAGAATGCCGATTCTTCGACGCTATCTGCAGGCATTGTGACCGACGAGGCCACATCGCTCGAGTTTGCCGCCAGAAAAAACCCCGCAGCCCGCCCAAACGAGAACAACTTGACAGGAAGAGAGAAAACTCCCCGCCCAGAGCCAGAGAGCGCCAGCCAACGGGTCGATGGGACCAGAGACAACGATCGCAAAGAAGCAGTGACAGCCGGCGCAAAGAGGAAACCCACCAGACGGTGACCATTGGCCACGCCATTTCCGACGGAGCTAGAAAGGTTCACGTAGAAGTTCACATAGAGGGTCGACCATGTAAGATGGAAGTGGACTCCGGTTCCTACCTTTCTATGATTGCTTGGCGCGAAATCAAGCAACTAGTGCCTACACTACAAAGAAGAAACGTACCTGCCCAAAAAATCATCATAAAAGACTATCAAGGTAATCGCGTTCCGGTAGTGGGCACCAAGAACTTTAACATAACCTACAAAGGCCATACAGAACAACTTCCACTCACAATAGTCGACCGCGACCGCCCTAGCCTGCTGGGGTTACAATGGTTTGCTCCGCTTAACATCGCGCTGACAGGTGTCAACCACGTATCCATTGAAGCTTGGGAACAGCGGCTAACCGAAGAATTCCAGGAGGTCTTCAATGGAGAATTGGGCAAGTACCAGGGGCCCCTTATTGCATTTGATTTAGACCCAAGGGTTCCCCCGAAGCGGCTTAAGCCTAGAAGGGTACCCTTTGCATTAAAGCCCAAAATCGACGAGCAGCTAGACAAGCTCGTCAGACAAGGGGTGTTACAACCGACAGATCACGCCAGATGGGAAACCCCTATAGTGACCCCAATAAAACCAGACGGGTCCGTGAGAATCTGCGGGGACTATAAGGCCACTCTAAATGGCGCGTTGCAGCAAAGCGCCTACCCAGTCCCGGTAGTGCAACATTTACTGCACTCACTGGGAGGGGGCAAAGTTTTTGCTAAGCTCGACCTCGCACAAGCCTATCAACAACTACCTGTGGACGAGGAAACGGCAGAGGCCCAAACAATAGTGACCCACCGGGGGGCTTTTAAATGTAACAGACTTCAATTTGGGGTCAGCGTGGCACCAGGCATCTTCCAGAGCCTGATGGAACGCTTGCTGCAAGGCATCAAGGGGGTGGTGCCCTACTTCGATGACGTATTAGTGGCGGCACCAAATGAAGCTGAACTAGAAAACCGTTTAAGACAAGTCTTAACGAAATTTAAAGAAACAGGACTTAAAGTCAAACGCGAAAAATGCCAACTTTGTACAAAACAAGTAGAGTTTCTGGGCTACCTCCTAGACCAGCAGGGCATCCACCCCACAACGAAAAAAGTAAAGGCCATCAAAGAAGCCCCCACCCCAAAGTCCAAATTAGAGCTGCAAGCGTTCTTAGGTTTACTAAACTTCTATAATGTCTTCCTACCTCAAAAGGCTACGGCAGCGGAACCTTTACATAGACTCCTGGACAAGAAGGCAGCCTGGACTTGGGGGAGACGGGAACAAACAGCTTTTCAAAAGACCAAAGACCTCCTCACCTCTGATGCCGTCCTAATGCAATTCTGCGAAACCCTACCTGTAGCTGTCACTTGCGACGCATCACCCTTCGGCGTCGGCGCTGTCCTCAGCCATACCCTCCCAGACCAGAGAGAAGCACCTATCGCATTTTTCTCGAGAACTCTGACTAAACCAGAGCGGAACTATAGCCAGCTGGACAAAGAAGCTTTGGCTATAGTGGCCGCCGTTAAGCGTTTCCACGAGTACCTTTATGGCCGCCCATTCAAAATAGTGACTGACCATAAACCGTTGCTGGGCATTCTCGCGGGAAACCGTCCCACACCAAACATCTTGTCACCCCGGATGACAAGATGGTCTGAATTCCTGGCAGCATACAACTATGAACTGCTACACAAGCCAGGTAAGAAGATATCGCACGCGGACGCTTTAAGCCGTTCCCCCTTACCTGACTCTGACCCTGACCCTGCACCAACAACAAATACCCTGTCCATCGAGTGTTTACCCATTACCGCATCGGACATAGCGAGGGAAACGGTTAAGGACAAACACTTAGCGCCAATCTTACATTGGCTGCAAAAAGGCTGGCCGGAAAAAGACGATAACGAGACTTTTAAACCTTTCCGCCAGCGCCAGACGGAACTTTCACTACTGAGAGGATGTATCCTTTGGGGAGACAGGGTGGTAATTCCGACTAAATTACAGAACAGGGTCCTAGAGATGTTGCACGAGGGTCATCCTGGCATCGTCAGGACCAAAGCCCTGGCCAGGAGTTACGCTTGGTGGCCTGGCATGGACAGACAAATTGAAACATGGGTCGCCAAATGCCACCGGTGCCAGGAGACCAGATCCAGCCCACCCACGGCACCTATCCGGGACTGGGAGACACCTCGGGGACCCTGGTCCAGAATACATTTAGACTTTGCCGGCCCCACAAATGGCCACACCTTTTTAATCACAGTTGACGCATACTCAAACTGGCTAGAGGTGGACGACATGAAATCCACCACCACGGAGGCCGTCATTAAAGAACTGTGTAAGCTGTTTGCCACCCACGGCCTCCCAGACGTCGTTGTCTCGGACAACGGACCACAGTTTACATCCATCGATTTTGAACGATTCCTGGCAGAAAAAGGCATCCGCCACGCGTTAACGGCACCGGCGCATCCGGCGGCGAACGGTAGGGCGGAGCGCATGGTCCAGTTTACAAAAAAGACCCTCCGGAAAATGGACCACGGGGAGATCAACGACAAGATCAACAGGCTGCTCTTCATACAGCACATCACGCCAAATACAACCACCAACAAGAGCCCTGCTGAGCTCCTGATGGGCAGGAAGCTGCGATCCCCACTCGACCGCCTACACCCAACCTACAACCCGGAACAGCCCCCAGACTCCAGCTCCAGGTATCGGACATTTGAACCAGGCGACCTAGTATACGCCAAAAACATGACGGGGGACCCCCTATGGATCCCAGCCGTCATAACTCAGATCACTGGTCCAAAGTCGTACCGGCTCCAAACCACCGACGGGCGAGCCTGGAAACGACATATCGACCAGCTCCGATCACGAACATTGACTAACCTCAACCCCCAAGACACGAACCAAGGGGGGAGGGAACACCCGGTTAAACAACCGCAAGAACAAATAAAAATTAAAAACTCACCAGAACGCAGCCTTCACGAGTCACAGCCAGAGAAGAACCGTCTGGCCAGCTCTACCGACCCGGAGAAGCCAAGCGGGAGCGGCGGAATCCGCGACTCAACCGACCCGGTAGGCCCAGGCGGGAGCCGCGGCGAAGGAACCGGCCCGATCATCCAGCCGGTTCGCTCAGAGGCAGGAGCAGCCAAAAAGATGACCGCCCCTACCGAGATACAACAAGAAAATGAATTGCGCAGGTCATCTAGGACTCGACGGAGCCCCGCCTACCTGCGTGACTACACCACGTGAGAAGACCAAACCAAGAGGGGAGGGGTGTCATGTATGCAAATGGACTACTCGAAATCCCCGTGCCTTGATTGGCTAAGGCGCGGGGATTTCTGATTGGCCAGGCGAGCCGCGCCTGATTGGCCCGATTGGAGTCTCCCGCGATTGGTTTAAGCCGAGAGCGGGAGACTTGAATCGCTGCCATTGGCCGCGGCCGCCGAAGCCAAAGATATAAAAGCCGCAAGCTTTTTGTCTTTGGCGGTTCGGTTCCACCAGTGTTAATAAAGAGCTTGAATTGAAAGTCACCGACTACGAGTCTTGATTGCGGATACGACACTAAGAATCTCCTGGTACAGCTCTGCAGAGGAATTACTGAGTCAGTCATTTGTACCTCTATAAACTGTCTGGCTTGGCACAGTAACCAAATAGGACAAGTACAGAATTCAACAGATAGTTAAGACTGCAGAAAAAACAATTGCAACCATCCTACCTTCCATTGAGGACCTGTATATTGTATGAACCAGAAAAAGGGCTGAGAAAATATCTACAGACCGCTCACATAAATTGTTTCAATTTTTCTCCTCAAGATGCCATTGTAGGGAATTGCATTCCAAAACTACTAGACACAAGGATAGTTTATTTCCCCGTGCCATCACTCTGCTAACTACCTACTTCCTGTCTTATGCCTAAAGACTCATATAGTTGACCATATTGCTATTATTCTTGCCATCTTCCCATCTTATTTTCCTACTATCTTCTCCTATAGCTATATTATGATTTATCAATTATTATTTGTATCTTATGATTTTTGAAGATTTATGACTGCATCTTATGATTTAGGATATATGACATCACTTTTTTTGGTTTGTATGTACACTGAGAGTTTATGCATCTGAGACAAATTCCTTGTGTATCCAATCACACTTGGCCAATAAAGAATTCTATTCTCTTCATCACTCAACCTGTGTTTTTAAAATTATTCACTGTTCTGGTGTTTTATATTTTGATACGCATGTTATATGTCATTTCTATGAATTTTTTGCACTATGCTGCATTTTGCTGTGCCAAACTAAATAAAATAAATAAATAAGCCTATCCAAGAGATGCCATGCAAAAAAAGCTAGAGTTATCTACTAGAAAAGTGCAGCATAAATAAAATTGTAGGCTGGTGGGGGCATTGGGGAGAAGTAGAATTGATTTCAAACTTTCATACTTGAATTATTATTTCTCCCAACTTTGTAAGACTTTCCAACATGCTAGAATTAAAGGATAGTGTTGCTAATGAAGAGGCCAAGGATGCATGTTCATGATAAATTGTAAAAAAATAAAATAAAAATACATGTTATAAAAAAATGCTTACCCCCCCCCCCCAAAAAAAAAAAAAGATTTTTTAAAAAATGCACAGCCATACATGTAATGGGATAAAATACAGAACAGAATATTGGAAAGTGAATATGAGATGAGTCCAGAGATTGCTATTTCTTAAACTCACACATATTCCCTTAAGCTATTTTTCTAATGTCTGGATTTATCAATACCGGTGGTTCAGTGGTGGGATTCAAAAAAAATTTCTGCCGGTTCTGTGGCCATGGCTTGGTGGGCATGGTAGGGGAAGGATACTATAAAACCTCCAATCAGAGGTGGTTGTCAGCTTTGGAATCCTTATTAAAAGCTGCCAATGTTACTGATTGGAATGGATAATTTCTGGAACTCTAACAGCCAGTTCTCCGAAATACTCAAAATTTCCGCTACCGGTTCTCCAGAACAGGTCAGAACCTGTTAAATACCATCTCTGCAGTGGTTATAGAATATTTTTATGTTATATTTTATATAGAATATAAAGTAGTGAATAGTTAATGTATGTTCCTTGTTAATGTTTCAGTTGGATCTTTTTAAAACAATAAGTAAAGAAAAAGAGTTCCCATTGATGCACCCTGATTATTATTTTCTAGAGGACTATCTTATTCTTTTTTTATTACCCTCCACTCTTAAATTAAAATATTATTCTTTAAAAAATGGAAAATGAGAAACTGAGTCTAATGCTAACCAACTTTAACATTTGATATATGACAAATAAGAACCAGCTTGCCTATGGATTTCATATCTATCTTGCAAAAGTCCAGATTTTTGCAATTAGTCCATAACAGCAAAGATAGAAAAATCTCTTTTTTTCTATTGTCTAGTGACCATAATATTTTTGCATCCAGATTTGTCACCTCTACCTCAGCTTGAGCTTTCCCTTTAGATGACAATGAGACAGCACACAAAATTATGCCAGTAATTTTTCCATTTTCAGAGAAATGTGGGGGATGATACAGGAAGGATGTTGCAGCAATGGATTATCTCATATAGCTATAAATATGATTATATACCACCATGTTTTCAACCTTTTATGAAAGATGCTCAAGATCGGTAGCAAGGGCCAATTTGATTTCATCTAGCAGGGTTTTGAAAGATTATATCCCTTTGCTTTTGATCAAATAGTCATTCTCTGCATTGAAATAAGTAAAGCATCCTAATAAGAATTATGTGTACAAGTGAAACATAGATGGTTCTGAATTTAAGCATCTGAAATTGCTGAAGAATTAAGGGACAGATAAGCTGCTGACTTGACTAATTTGAATAATAACTATTTTGTATTTTTAGTCACTTTTATTCAGATTTATACTATACCAAAATGAAAATCTGAAGAACTGATTCTTTTTATCCATTTTGTATTTGGCTTTTGGTATGCTTTGGATAGGGTACATTAAAAGGGGTTAAAAATTCAACACCAGGCCTTTCGCATTAAAAGATGAGTTCACAAGAAGGGCAAATGTTCAACCTAGCAAGTAATCATTAAAGAAGAATAATGCTCATGCGTCAATCAAAACTGTAGTCTAGAAAACTCACAATTAAGAAGAAACAGAAATTTAGGATGTCCACAGGCCTGATTGTTCAAGGTTGGGAAGGGAGTGGGGAATTCTGTCTACATAGGACTAGAGTTGTTAGTTAAAAATTGAGCCAAGAATGTAGAATAAAGAGCTGTTCACGCTGTGTAAGAAAAGGGAATGAGAGACAATGGGCATGGAAAGCACTGTTGCAGAAAAAAAAATTAGTTAGAGACCAGCAGTACATTCCTAGGACAAAACCTAGGACTGTGAAGAGATGAAGATTTGTATTGATCCAGCTGGGTTGGGAATAGTGACTAAATGAGCTTCTGCATATATTTTTATCTATTCAAATGGTTCCATTTTTATCCCCCAAAATATTCTCAAGAGCATACTCTCAGTGTAACTTGTTACAAATTTGTAAGTAAAAGAGCTGGTACATAATTTTATAGTTAAGATCATGAGCTGTGATCTGGGTAGTCAATGATTTAGAAAACCACTTGGCCAAATGTTTAATCCAAAGAAATAATGATTAGCTTGTCTATTATGTTTAATGTGTATTTCTTGTTATCATGAATTAGACTTTGGGGTTTGGAAAATAAATAAACAGATTTGCTTTGTTTAAAATACCTATTCACTAGATTTCATCACAACATTTCCTTTTTGCCATTGGATGTTAATGTCCAGTACAACCAACTTTCTATAGCACTTAGACAAGGGAAAATATATATACTCTTTAAAATAAATATATGACAAAATATACTTTATTTGCTTCCATGGAAGATAGATAAACTAGCTCTTATATTTGGTGTATATTTGTGTGTGTGTGTGTAGATATATGTGTGTGAATAGATATATGATATATAGATATATCACATCTATCAATATGCAGGTGTGAGTCTAATATGATTTTATATTAACTATTTTTCACATAGTTTCTTTATAATTTTGAAATTTGATAATAGATGATAACAATTGAATGAATGCCTATGGAGATCTGCTTCAAAAATCTTTTAAAATAATTGGCACAGATTTCTTTCTTAATCTGCAAATCCTGCCTCATCTCCAGTTTTTCATACAATGTTGAATGGGACAAGGCTAGAGAGTATAGCATTTGATGTTGTTACCTCAAGCCATATATAAAGAGAGAGAGAGAGAGTCCAAATAAAGTGCTAAAAAAAATAAAGGGAACACAAAAATAAGACATCCTAGATCTGAATGAATGAAATATTCTTATTAAATATGTTGTTCATTACATAGTTGAATGCGCAGACAACAAAATCACACAAAAATTATCAATGGAAATCAAATTTAGCAAAACATGGAGGTCTGGATTTGGAGTTACATTCAAAATTAAAGTGGAAAAAAACACTACAGGCTGATTCAACTTTGATGTAATGTCCTTAAAACAAGTCATTACTTTGATGTAATGTCCTTAAAACAAGTCAAAATGAGGCTCAGTAGTGTGTGTGGCCTCCATGTGCCTGTATGACCTCCTACAATGCCTGGGCATGCTCCTGATGAGGTGGTGGATGGTCTCCTGAGGAATCTCCTCCCACACCTGGGGTAAAGCATCCCCCAACTCCTGGACAGTCTGTAATGCAACATGGCATTGGTGGATGGAGCGAGACATGATGTCCCAGATGTGCTCAATTGGATTCAGGTCTGGGAAATGGACAGGCCAGTCCATAGCATCAATGTCTTCATCTTGCAGAAACTGCTGACACACTCCAGCCACATGAGGTCTAGCATTGTCATGCATTAGGAGGAACCCAGGGCCAACTGCACCAGCATATGGTCTCACAAGGAGTCTGAGGATCTCATCTCGGTACCTAACGGCAGTCAAGCTACCTCTGGCGAGCACATGGAGGACTGTGCGGCCCCCTAAAGAAATGCCACCCCACGCCATTACTGACCCACTGCCAAACCAGTCATGTTGGAGGATGTTGCAGACAGCAGAACATTCTCCATGGCGTCTCCAGACCCTGTCACGTGTGCTCAGTGTGAACCTGCTTTCGTCTGTGAAGAGCACAGGGCGCCAGTGGTGAATTTGCCAATCTTGGTGTTCCCTGGCAAATGCCAAACGTCCTGCATGGTGTTGGGCTGTAAGCACAACCCCCACCTGTGGACATTGGGGCCTCATACCATCCTCATGGAGTCTGTTTCTGACCATTTGAGCAGCCACATGCACATTTGTGGCCCGCTGGAGGTCATTTTGCAGGGCTCTGGCAGTGCTCCTCCTGTCCTTCCTTGCACAAAGGTGGAGGTAGTGGTCCTGATGCTGGGTTGTTGCCCTCCTACGGCCTCCTCCACGTCTCCTGATGTACTGGCCTGTCTCCTGGTAGCACCTCCATGCTCTGGACTCTATGTTGACAGATAACAGCAAACCTTCTTGCCACAGCTCGCATTGATGTGCCATCCTGGATGAGATGCACTACCTGAGCCACTTGTGTGGGTTGTAGACTCCATCCCATGCTACCATTAGAGTGAAAGCACTGCCAGCATTCAAAAGTGACCAAACCATCAGCCAGAAAGCATAGGAACTGAGAAGTGGTCTGTGGTCACCACCTGCAGAACCACTCCTTTATTGGGGATGTCTGGCTAACTGCCTATGCTTTCCGCTTTTCCATGTGAAATTGATTGTCAATCAGTGTTGCTTCCTAAGTGGACAGTTTGATTTCACAGAAGTGTATTGACTTGGACTTACATTGTGTTGTTTAAGTGTTCCCTTTATTTTTTTGAGCAGTGTATATATTCCAAATTCTTCACAAGGATCCAAAATCTATATGATAAACATACTAGATAATACAAAACAGTTTCATATAATGACACTATTCTTAATGACCTGGGAAATAAAGTTGCCACATGTATAGTTTTTCTTGGAATTGCCCTTCTTTGCTATATACCTGGCCTTTTAAATATACTTTAATTAAATACCTGGCCATACTTTAATTTTGGCTAGTAGAAGTAAAATGAAACACAGAGTCTTAAAAGAAAACCAAATAGGAAAAGCATGAAAAAACTTACTTATGGAACTATTTTCAATCCCATATTATCAAATTTGCTTCTATCAGGAGTTTTCAACCCTGAGGATGTGCCAGCATAAAATGGACAATAAAATAAAATGTGTTTAGAGTTTTAGTATGGACTAAGCCTTAGGCTAAATAAGATACATGTGTATCTCTTCTAAGAGTGGTTGGAAGATTTCATAACATTTAGTTTGATCATTTAAATCAAGTATGTCTGCATTTATTTTGTTTATTTTTGCAGCTTTTGGAAATTGTGGAATTGTGGATTTTTTGTACATATGGAATGATCAAAATAATTACAATACAGCACTGCATAAAATTTTCAGTTTTATCCCCTTTCTTCCCTTCTTTTCCAATTCAATCATTAAATTATTACTATAGTTATCTGTAACATTTTTGTATGCAATTTATTTTCTTGTTTTGTATACATACATACATACATTTTAGCTGGGTTGATGTCATAAAACCAAGTAAAAATAACATTATAGCCTTATTTCCTTTTTATTTGCATTTGTACCAGAAGCAGGGGAATATCGATGAAGTACACTGAAAAGTTATTCAGAGTAATTGTACTCCTGGCAGAAAAATAGTTTATTATTAAATTTTGAGTCTGTTTAGTAGCTCTGATTCAAATACAAATTTAAAATATTTCACTTAATAGTTGTTGGAGAGAGACTGGACAAGACAGAGGCAGGAGTCAAATGGGGAATTAGTCTTGAATCCCTATGTGTGCACAAAAGGGCAAAGTCCAACTCTCCCATTGGATGCTGTTGAATTATACTTAGTCTTACCCACATGTAATTGTCAGTCTGAGAAGACACTGGTGAAGAGGCTGAGCAATAAAACAGCTAATTTAATTCTTCACAATAGAATCTGGTTGTTTGCATGTGGCAATATTACTACAAAGCCCAAATGATTTTTCTGTGATTTATCACCTGTAATTATAAATGTCCAAGTCAGAATATTGCATAACTCAGAAAGCATAATGAGAAGGATCATTACTGTACAACAGAGCCCTAAATATTTCCAAAGTATTTCATTTGTTTTGAATTGATCATTGTGTGAAATGTACAGGTTATCCTCAAGTTACAATCACAATTGAATCCAAAATTTATCCAATAAACCCTCCCCAATTTGGTTAAATTAAATTTGTTTTTAGATCACAAGAAATATACATAACATTTTTTAAAGATTGAAGCCATTTATTTTGTAATAGATAATCATTACAATAGTAATTTAGTTTTGTATTTCTAGGACAGAAAGTTGCAAAGAAATTTCTTTTATTTTTCCCCTCTAGAAATAGAAATAGACTGAAGTGGTAGGCGCCAATGCTTCTGAGCTGGGCAAAATCCCTAGTGATTAGTTAGAATTGTGTTCTTTTGCTTGGAAGAGTGGATTGGCAAGAACGGGATTGGTTCACTGATCACATGAAATACTGTGATTCCAAAGAGCTCCTTGTAGATTTACAAAAATATGCCACCTTAAATTATGTATGGTCAATATTAAAAAAATAAAAATAAAAAGTGCTCCAAATCCATGTTCTAAACCTATATGATTATATTATTGACACAAGGACTTGGAATTATCCAGTTATAGTAGCAAAAACATGGACAGAGACAGACTGTGGACAGATCATAGAATGATTGAAACCAAGTTCCAAATCAAGCTAAAATGGAAAGACAAAGCTAACCAGTTTGCATGATATGGTTGGGATACAAATAGATAAAAAATAAATTGTGCATGAGTTACCAATTTTAAGGAGAGCACCAAGAATTGCTTTTAAGTTTGAATTTCATTAGTAAAGAATTAGACAATTGTGGAATGAAACCACACAAATAATTATGGATGAATGAATGCGAAAAGAGATTGTTGAAGACCAAGTGAGAGAAGTAAATGTCAAAAGATATAATGAAAATTTACAAGAAGAGAAGCCAAAACCAAACAAGGTAAAAGAAAAACCTCCAAAAAGAGTTTAACAAAGAACTATTCTAAGAAACCAGAAGCAATTAGAAAGCAACATTACTAAAGAAATTGAAGATGGAAACAGATCTAGAAAAACAGTGTTTTCCCCCAAAAGATCTCCAAATTCAGAAAGAGATTCCAATGTTGAGATGGTATGCTAACAGACAGACGGTAATAGATTCCAAGAAATTATAGATGGAAGCAGCAAACTAAGATTCGGTACAACAAAGATGTCAACATTCAAGATATCATGGAAGATATTAATTATTGATAGAAATGTCTAATGCTAGTAAAAAAAAATTTTTTACAGCTGATTATAGCTCAGCTTTTAATTCCATCATTCCAGATATACTGATTAAGAAGTTGCTAGAAATGGGCCTCTCCTCTCACATCTGCTGTTGGACAAAGGACTTTCTTTCCAACAGACCCCAAACTGTTAGGATTGGCAGCTATTTTTCCTCCACTCTTGCTCTCAGCACTGGCACTCCACAGGGTTGTGTGCTAAGCCCCTTTCGTATTTATTCTACACCTACGACTGCACTCCCTCTTGTCCCACTAACTCTATAATAAAATTTGCAGATGACACCACGTTGGTGGGACTCATATCAGGAGAAGACGAGATGGCCTATAAGTCAGAGGTTCTCAGACTGGTCTTGTGGTGCAAGAGTCATAACCTTGGCCTGAAAATCAAAAAGACCAAATAATTGATTATAGACTTCAGAATATGCAAAGCAGAGCCTCTCCACTATATATCAATGGAGACTGTGTGGAAAGAGTTCAGTTTTAAATTTCTAGGAACTCATATTTCCGACAACCTTACTTGGTCAGTCCACACTATGGCCACTGCAAAGAAGGTCCAACAGCACCTGCACGTTCTGAGGCTGCTGAAGAAGAGTGGTCTGGGTGAGAAGTTGCTGGTTACTTTTTACCATTCTACCATTGAGAGCATTTTGGCATACTGTGTAACGATGTGGTATGATGGATGCTCTGTAGTGGATAAGAAAATGCTCCAGAGAGTTATAAATACAGCACAAAAAATCATCGGTTGCTCTCTTTCTTCTTTGGAAGAGATTGCGAAGACCAGACTCCTCTCTAGAGCACTAAAAATCTCCACAGACCATTCTCATCCTGGACATTCGTATTTCGAACTGTTACCATCAGGGAGGTGTTATAGGTGTCTTAAAATGAGGACTAATAGACTGAGAAACAGTTTCTTTTCCAAGGCAGTAATTGTCTTGGAATGCATATGTGATTTAGCCCTTTGTATATAGTGGTATTTTTAAACTATCTAACTAACTACATATGTTTTAGATAGATTTTAGACTAGGTTTTTAATTATTATTATTTCAATTATTTTAATTTTTAAATACTCTGTGGTGTGATTGTGATGTGGTGTTTGGGGCATTGTGCTGGAGTAGCTTTCAAATTTCATTGTATTTGTAGAATTCAGTGACAATAAAGGTATTCTATTCTATTCTAAAAGGAAGTTAGAGCAATGTTCAAACCATTACCAAGCCAGAAAGTTTCAGGAATATATGAAAGAGCTACAGAAATATGGGAAGCTACAAAAGAAACATTAGTAAAGCTATTAATTAAAATATTCAAACAAATCTGAAGAACAATACAGTGGACAACAGATTTGTAGATATCAGTCTATATTCCAATAATAAGAAAGGACACTTTACAACAGAGGGGATAAACTCAAGGCCCATGGGCCAGATTTGACCCATGGGTTGCTTAAATCTGGCCCACAGGGCTGGCCTGGGAATAGTAAAGGATCAGCCCATGGTGCCTCTGGCAACCAAAATGGAGCACAGGGGCTGCATCCCATGTTGACTGGAAAAATGCTGCAGAAGGCTGTCCAGGCCAAAAACAAGCCATGGGGGAGCTACGCACAATGCCCCATTTTGCCTGGCAAAATGCTGCAGGAGGTATCTGTCACATCTCTCTCCCCTCTTCCCCTGGCTCATGGAGGAACACTACAGTGCTGATCTGGCCCTCCAAGAAATCCAGTTTGATGCCTCTGCTTTACAGAATCTGCAAACTTATATGTTATCCTTAATTTCGTATGCTAGCAAAATAATTCTTAGAATTATCCAACACAAATTATAACCATCCATAGAAAAAGACATGTTCGTGTTGGTTTTAGAAAAGGCCAAGGAACAGTAGAGATTATTGTGAATGCAATGAAGTCAATATGTGCTCCATTGATTATAGAAAGGTCTTAAGTTGTTTTGGCCATATCAAATTATAAAATATCCTTAGAAAAAATGGGAATCCCAGAACATTGCAAATTTTGCATTGTCTAAAACAAAATCTATTCATAGAAGAAAGAGAATAGTTTCAGACTTTTAGGGCCAGCTGTCAAGGAATGAGCAATCCAGAAATATATCAGTTAACACTTGATGACCTTGGAAAGGAGATTCAGATGTCATGATCTACATATATCTACAAATATCTACATATATCTATATCATATATCTACAAATATCAAAATCATGTAGGTAAATGTTCTCTCTGTGACACTCTGCAACCAAAGATTGGACTTTTAAAAGACAGAAAAAGTATTCATGATTTTGAACTCAGGTATTGAAGAAGAATCCCAAGAATAGGAAAGACCCCTAGGAATACTGTGAATATCTAGGAAATAAAACAAATGAACAAAAGAACAGATTTAGTCAGAATTCTCCCTTGATGCAAAATCACTAGGCTTACATTATTATACACTGCTCAAAAAAATAAAGGGAACACTTAAACAACACAATGTAACTCCAAGTCAATCACACTTCTATGAAATCAAACTGTCCACTTAGGTAGCAACACTGATTGACAATCAATTTCACATGCTGTTGTGAAAATGGAATAGACAACAGATAGAAAGCATAGGCAGTTAGCAAGATATCCCCAATAAAGGAATGGTTTTGCAGGTGGTGACCACAGACTACTTCTCAGTTCCTATGCTTTCTGGCTGATGGTATGGTCACTTTTGAATGCTGGCGGTGCTTTCACTCTAGTGGTAGCATGAGACGGAGTCTACAACCCACACAAGTGGCTCAGGTAGTGCAGCTCATTGCACTACTGTCCAGGAGTTGGGGGACACTTTAGTCCACGTGTGGGAAGAGATCCCTCAGGAGACCATCTGCCACCTCATCAGGAGCATGCCCAGGCGTTGTAGGGAGGTCATACAGGCACATGGAGGCCACACACACTACTGAGCCGAATTTTGACTTGTTTTAAGGACATTACATCAAAGTTGGATCAGCCTGTAGTGTTTTTTTCCACTTTAATTTTGAGTGTAACTCCAAATCCAGACCTCCATGGTTTGCTAAATTTGATTTCCATTGATGATTTTTGTGTGATTTTGTTGTCTGCACATTCAACTATGTAATGAACAACATATTTAACAAAAATATTTCATTCGTTCAGATCTAGGATATCTTATTTTTGTGTTCCCTTTATTTTTTTGAGCAGTGTATTTTGGATACATTATGTATTGGTTCAGTTCTCTTAACAGAACTCTCTGTTAATGCTGGAAAAAGTGAAAGGAAGAGGACAAGGGGATGGCCAGCAGTAAGATAACTGGACTTGGTTACAGTAAAGATGGTTATATTGGAAGATTGGAAGAGTATATGATGCTAAGAGTTGACATTGATTTGATGGAACATAAACAAATGCACACACACACACACACACACAGAGAGAGAGAGAGAGAGAGAGAGAGAGAGAGAGAGAGAGAGAGAGAGAGAGAGAGAGAGAGAGATACCACTGATAATAAAATTGGGTGTACTTTCATTGACATTTGAACTTAATGGAACTGGAACTCTAGTCAGATTTATTTCTTAGTCAATATCAGAAACACATTAACTTTCTAGAAAGCCCAGCTGCTTTTGTTATGGCAAATCCTGTTATTTTAGTATCTTTATATTATATTTATATCTGCCCACCCAAAAATAAAAACGGCTAACAGCAAATACAATAATAAAACAATTGCAACCATAAAATTCTGCAATAATATCCATGAGGCTCAAAATGTTGCCATAAAATATTAAATGCCAGTCACACAATGGGACCAGGTTTGTGAAAAAAAGCCATATATAATCCATGTTCATCTCATTTCTGCACAATCTGCTTAGTTTTAAACATCTTTTCTTCTAAAAGACATGTGCTATATATGTAAGAGCTTTTCACTGAAATAAACATAAATCATAAATATAATCATATCTCTCAAATGCATATTTTATTCAGAATTTACTTGATTATTGTTTATTTACTTTTAAGAAAATGCCAGAGGTGACTATTGCCCTTCCTTAAATAAATTAACCTTCTCCATTCTGGCACCTTCCAATATGTTGAATTCAAATTACAGATTTTTCAAGCAGCTTGCTGGTTGTGAATTATGGAAAATAAAATCCAGTACATCAGAACAGTACATATTGGAGAAGGCTCAGGTATATATAATAGGCTCAGGTTACTTCATATTAGATTTTGCAATGGTTGAATTCCTCAGAGAAGCAGACCTTGAAATTCTTCTGAAAGGTTACATGTGTTTGTTAAATTTATATCACACCTTTCATTCAGGAGCTCAAGGGGACATTCACAGCAATTGTTCCTGCCATTTTCTGCAATAGAATAACCCTGTGAGTAGGTTGTGCTGAGAAAAGGTAGCCAGTCAAAATAAGCCCATGAGTTTCTGTACATGAAGACAAACTTTCCTGGATCTCCTAAGTGTTTCCTGATATCTTAACACAACACCACATTGCATCTCATTAAAGGAAGCAATATTTTTAAGGTTCAAAGTAAGACACCTAATATTTATTTCTTAAATTTGCATATCACTGCTATCTTCAATGAGTCCAGCTTATTAACAAAAATAAATATCCTGAGTAAGAAATACTAAAATATTCATGGGAGTTAAAAAAAATAGTCTGGAACCAGAAGACAAGACAGCCATACGTCATAAATTATAAATGCCTTCTGAAAAACATCTAACTCATTCCTGATAAGTGAAAATCTACACTACTCAAAAAAATAAAGGGAACACAAAAATAAGACATCCTAGATCTGAATGAATGAAATATTCATATTAAATAGGTTGTTCATTGCATAGTTGACAAAATCACACAAAAATTATCAATGGAAATCAAATTTAGCAATCCATGGAGGTCTGGATTTGGAGTTACACTCAAAATTAAAGTGGAAAAAAAACACTACAGGCTGATCCAACTTTGATGTAATGTCCTTAAAACAAGTCAAAATGAGGCTCAGTAGTGTGTGTAGCCTCCACGTGCCTGTATGACCTCCTTACAATGCCTGGGCATGCTCCTGATGAGGTGGCGGATGGTCTCCTGGGGGATCTCCTCCCACACCTGGATTAAAGCATCCCCCAACTCCTGGACAGTCTGTAGTGCAACGTGGCATTGGTGGATAGAGCGAGACATGATGTCCCAGATGTGCTCAATTGGATTCAGGACTGGGGAATGGGCAGGCTAGTCCATAGCATCAATGCCTTCATCTTGCAGGAACTGCTGACACATTCCAGCCACATGAGGTCTAGCATTATCGTGCATTAGGAGGAACCCAGGGCCAACCACACCAACATATGGTCTCACAAGGGGTCTGAGGATCTCATCTCGGTACCTAATGGCAGTCAAGCTACCTCTGGCGAGCACACGGAGGGCTGTGCGGCCTCCTAAAGAAATGCTACCCCACACCATTACTGACCCACTGCCAAACTGGTCATGCTGGAGAATGTTGCAGGCAGCAGAACATTCTCCACGGCATCTCCAGACCCTGTCACATCTGTCACATGTGCTCAGTGTGAACCTGCTTTCATCTGTGAAGAGCACAGGGTGCCAGTGGCAAATTTGCCAATCTTGCTGTTCTCTGGCAAATGCCAAACGTCCTTCATGGTGTTGGGCTGTAAGCACAATCCCCACCTGTTGACGTCGGGCCCTTATACCACCCCATGGAGTCTGTTTCTGACCATTTGAGCAGCCACTTGCACATTTGTGGCCCGCTGGAGGTCATTTTGCAGGGCTCTGGCAGTGCTCCTCCTGTCCCTCCTTGCACAAAGGTGGAGGTAGCGGTCCTAATGCTGGGTTGTTACACTCCTACGGCCTCCTCCATGTCTCCTGATGTACTGGCCTGTCTCCTGGTAGCGCCTCCATGCTCTGGACACTCTGCTGACAGACACAGCAAACCTTCTTGTCACAGCTCGCATTGAAGTGCCATCCTGGATGAGATGCACTACCTGAGCCACTTGTGTGGGTTATAGACTCCGTCTCATGCTACCACTAGAGTGAAAGCACCGCCAGCATTTAAAGGTGACCAAATCATCAGCCAGAAAGCAGAGGAACTGAGAAATGGTCTGTAGTCACCACCTGCAGAACCACTCTTTTATTGGGGATGTCTTGCTAACTGCCTATGCTTTCTCTCTGTTGTCTATTCCAATTGCACAACAGCATGTGAAATTGATTGTCAATCAGTGTTGCTACCTAAGTGGACAGTTTGATTTCACAGAAGTATGATTGACTTGGAGTTACATTGTGTTGTTTAAGTTCCCTTTATTTTTTTTGAGCAGTGTATTTTCCAGAGTGAGGCTTTTCCATGAAATAGATGAAAAGAAGCTCTTTGGGCCTGAGCCCAGGGGTGGGTTTTTACTGGTTCTGTCCAGTTCTATAGAACTGGACGTTATGATTCTGCGCAGTTCGGAGAACTGGCAAATCGTGCCCCTGGCTGGCCCCACCCCTACCTGTCAGCCCCGCCCCTTCTTGCTCACATGAATAGCTGATGAACGGCAGGGTGGGAAGCTGGTCCTGGAATCCCTGATGCCACCAGAATCACTGCCATTGCATTCCTTGGGCACCATTATCTCCATTCCCATCTCGCTCCTTGAAAAAGCAAATCTCATATAAGGAAAAAAATAACATGAAGTCTAACATTAAAAAGTATAAATTCATAAGAAGACAGAGCTAGATCAAGAGGTAGATCAAAGAAGCATTTTAAATGCATCATGAGGCAATATATTTAGAAAACAAAAAAAATTAAAAATGGTAAAAAAGCTAATGAGATTGCAAAAATATATTGTCGAAACCAATTCTTTGCATTTATTTTTAATGTGGATGAGTGTGAATAAGACCAACATCAGAACAAACTTGGGTAAGAGAGTAATGGAATGGGTAGCACAGTTAAAGGCTACTCAGAAATAACCTGTTGTATTAATTGATAAATTATAAATTGATAAAGAACCAGAAGTTCTTTAGAAGTAGCAGAAGTAGCATCCAACCAGTAGTTACTGAAGAACTCTTATATATATAAAATTGTGAAACCTTTTCTGTAAAGTATCATTGAATCAGCCTCTATAATTTTTCTAAATCTTCAGGAAAGCTAAATTATAGCTTTACAGTGTGGACATCATATTGGATCTGATCCAATGCATTCTTCCATGGATTTCTAGTTAAATAATAGCTACAAAAATTTGCAGAATCAGTAAATTTCCCTCGAAGCTTGGAATTCAGTGAAGCAAATCTGCCAGGTCTGTTTATCACTATGCAGAATAGAAATAACCTTGCACTCAGCCAAAATGAGGGCAAGGGAGAGAACAATGTTTCATGAGCAGTGTTGCAGAATATACAGCAAGTTCTCCTGTTTCTGTTTGCAAAGCATAAAGAACACACACTTCTAGACTGAGAGCTATGAAATCCTAGGATTGCAGCATGGAGCATGATTTCCACTCTTCTGCCTGTCTCTCTCTGTAAATTGCTTAAAGAATTCCTGTTTTAAAGGAGGAATGACACACATTTCTATCTCTTCCCTAGGCAAAGCATGCCAATTCAGGTGTGGAGCTGTTTTACAGAAATATCTCTCCTTCTAGAGAAAAGAACAAAAGAAGTTGCCCTATTTGGAATAGCCCTTTGAATATAAAGCATAGTCATAATATTATTTTTCTCAGAATTACAAGTTCTGCAGTATCTTTTGGTCCTGGTGGTTTCAGCTTGAGAGAATTGTTGTCCCAATTTGTTCCGATTCTTATTTTTCTTTCTTTCTGGTTTGTTTAAAAAGAGCAAAATCCAGGATACTGTACTCTGACATAAAATGAGTAACATCCTTGATGAGTCAAGTCAACAGTAGATGTACAGCCTATGGAAATCTCCCTTGGGGGGGGGGCACGTTGTCATTGCTTTAGATCTTATCACAAGTCAACACCTTTGTCACTTTGCAGATTTTCACAGATGTCAGTGACATTGTTTTCTTTGCTCTCACTTGAAATGACTGCACTGTAAATAGAAAACTTGATTCAAAAACAAAAAGCTGTTATGCTTCCGACATGAAACAATACATGTGCAGAAACTCTCAGCGCAGAGTGAAATTTGCCACATGCCTCTCAACTCCTATGCATTATTTGGAAGGACCAGTATGAGCAACTCAAGGAGCCAAAATGTGCCCTCCTGTCAAGAGAGACAAAGTAGGTTTCCACTCTGGGATGTGCATTTCCTTCATTTCATTACTTGCCAGCAGAGACAGATAATCCTTCTGTATGGCTTTTGCCAAGAGATATTATATAGATAAATCAGAGGAATACATAACCCAAAGCTTTATGGAAACTCTGTAACAGAATCATTTTTAGTTCAGCAGCGTGTAACCAAATTTAATTAATAGTTTAAGTTTTTTTTTACTAACTTAGTTTTTATAAGACTTATTAAAGTATAAAAATGATGTACTGAGAGTCACAGCCTTTGAGTATGCTTTAGTTTTCATTTGCTTAATAAAAGGTGTTGTGAATGAATAATACCAATAAAGTTATTGTGAGCTTGAAGTCAAGTGCAGGGTTCTGGCCCTGCACTTCTGATTGGCTGTTAATGGCAGGATCAGATTGGTCGGTTCAGGAGCATCTGATTGGCCATTTACAGGCCATTCCCATTGGTTAACGGAGCTAGCGCTCCAGGTTTGCTATTGGTTGAATAGTTAATAAGTTGCCTATATAAGGAAGGCTATAGCAGCCCTCCAGTCTGAGCTGTCACAATATGTAAATAAAGAGTTTGAAGTTCACTGTTCAATCGGCTCGTCTCCATCATTCGCACCCATGCTCCAGACTTAACACTGGCGACGAGGGTGGGATTGGATGACATCCGAGCCAACTAAAGACAACTAAGCATGTGGCTGAAGCGCACAACGGTGGAACCATGTCCGGCGGTGTAGTACCACCCGCTCTGTTCGATCCAACTCAAGAGGACTGGGAGTCCTATATGGATCGTTTTCAAATGTTTTTGGAAACAAATAATCTGAAGGATGCCACAACCGGGAAGAAACGGGTGGTATTCCTAACGCACTGCGGCCCAACGGTATTCAAAATGGCCAAGGCATTAGTGAAACCGGCCGAAGTGAAAGCCATGGACAATTTCTATAATGTATTCTTGCCGCACAAGACAACTGTCGCTGAACCTTTACATCGTCTATTAGATAAAAAAGCAATTTGGGTATGGGGTCACAAAGAAGAGCAGGCATTCCATAATGTGAAAAAACTACTGACTTTGGACGCCGTACTAATGCAGTACAATGAGACTTTACCAATAAACATTACATGTGATGCATCGCCCTTTGGAGTGGACGCCATTTTCAGCCATGTGTTACCCAACGGTAACGAAGCCCCTATTGCTTACTTCTCAAAGACACTCTCGAAAACCGAGTGAAATGATGACAGCATTGCAGATCGAGACACTCCACATGCTGCCATTAACTGCCCGTGACATCATGAGAGAAACAAAACGCGACCCCATCTTAGCACGAGTCCTCACATGGGTGGAACGTGGATGGCCATTGGACCAAGTACCAGATGACTTTTCACCATTCAAAAGTCGTCAAACAGAGTTGTTCTCGCAGAAGGGCTGTGTCATCTGGGGCGATAGAATCGTTATCCCAGAACGACTCCAGCAGACACTGCTAAGAACCTTGCACGATGGCCACCCTGGCATCGTGCGCATGAAGGACCTCGCACGAAGCTACGTGTGGTGGCCAGGCATCGACAGACAAATCGAATCATAGGTTAAAACTTGCAAGAGATGCCAAGAAGTAAGCAACGCTCCACCAAAGGCAACCCCAACCGAATGGGAGACGCCGCGGGGACTCTGGTCCTGCATCCATCTGGACTTTGCTGGGCCAACCAAAGGCCACACTTTTTTGCTAACCGTCGACGCCTACTCGAATTGGCTCGAGATTCACCGAATGAGCAACACGACCACTGACGCGGTCTTCAAAAGACTGGAAAGACTTTTTGCAACCCACGGATTACCAGACGTTCTGGTATCCGACAACGGGCCCCAATTTACCGTGCTGTCTTTTGAGCAGTACCTGGCTGACCGGGATATTCGACATGCGCTCACTTCGCCTGTGCACCCTGCTGCCAAAGGTAGGGCTGAGCGCATGGTACAATTCGTCAAAAAGACTCTCCAAAAGATAGACTATGACAACATCAACGAGAAAAACCACTCGGATCCAGCGGCCGATGCCGTACCTTCCAGGTAGGCGATTTAGTACTCGCTAAAAACTTATCGGGCGATCTGCTGTGGGTAGAGGCGACCATAATCCACGTAACCGGCCCAAGACCATACCTCATTCAGTGCCCTGACGACAGACTTTGGAAGCGCCACATAGATCAACTACGATCGCGGCTACCGTCTTGCATTTCCGAACTCCCTTATGACCAAACTGAGGGGGGGGAGATACAGAGGAAAGCGAATTACAATTAGAGGGAAACCTTTTCGAAGAGACTGATAATGGCACTGAAACGCAGGAACAGGAACCAGGGACCGGAGTGAGTTCACCTCAGGGAGTGGCCAGTGATATTGGTGATGACGGGAATGCGAACTCGGAACCAGAGGCACCCCTACCGTTAAACAACGATCGACCTCAGCAGAAGTGCAGCCAACCACCAGGCACTTTGTGAAAATCAAAAAGACTAATAAAACAGCCATCCTACCTGAAGGACTATGTAGCTGCGCCCCGTGGGCAGAAGCCGGGGGAAAGGGGTGTTGTGAATGAATAATACCAATAAAGTTATTTTGAGCTTAAAGACAAGTGCAGGGTTCTGGCCCTGCACTTCTGATTGGCTGTTAATGGCAGGATCGGATTGGTCCGTTCAGGAGCATCTGATTGGTCATTAACAGGCCATTCCCATTGGTTAACAGAGCTAGCGCTCCAGGTTTGCTATTGGTTGAATAGTTAATAAGTTGCCTATATAAGGAAGGCTATAGCAGCCCTCCAGTTTGAGCTGTCACAACATGTAAATAAAGAGTTTGAAGTTCACTGTTCTACCGGCTCGTCTCCATCATTCGCACCCATGCTCCAGACTTAACAAAAGGGGCTTGGCACAGGGACTTAATAGTAATGATAAATGTATATTAATGAAGATAATTATAAACACATGGGAATGTGTGCCATGTAAAGAAAAGAATCCTTGTTATTAATGTTGGCAGATGCAATACAGATATCATCTATATTAATAATATTATAAATCTTTATTTTTATGCATGGCTGTATGTTGAAGATATCATTATGGATCATATTCTGTCAGTTCCCATGAGAAAAAAAAATACTCAATGGCAATGTGTAATGACAAAATGCTATTGTCATGTTTTTATTGATGTCAAGTTCAAATTGAAATCGTTTCTTAAAACTTGTGACAGCCACATGGTTTTCTATTTGAATAATAATTTGCATTCTACCTAACTGACAGTAATAAATTAATATTGAAATAATTAGATTCCAAAACCATATTATTGTTTACTGAACTGATCTCATGTCAAAAAGAATTAAAAATGAATTTTGAGGAGGTCATCATTACTGGAAAGCATAGGGTAAATAATGAAAATATATTTAGGAATGCTAATTTCCCCAACTCCTTTCTACAAGTGAACTGATTTATAATGGATTGTATCTAATAGGGATTGAACTGGATCCAAGAAATACTTCCAATGTAAATTGGTTTTATGCCAAACGCAGCTGGTGTCCACATTCCATGTCTGATTGTCCAACCATTAAGGCTATTATGAACAAGAAAGGAAAGGCTTCTTCAGAATGACCTCTTAACAGGAATACTGTATATTTGAACTTATTCTAAATTAAGTATTCAAGACTCTTTTACTAAATTAAGTACACAAGAGTTTGTCAAGTATTAATTAATGGGGGCTGTAAATAAAGATTTCTGTCCAACCATATTCATTTTGGATAAGTTTAAATTGTAAGTGACTGTGAGCATAAGTGATGTTCAGATAATATGAGGTTCAGATCTGCTCAGGAAAACAGATGATCAATGACAGCATAAGGAATTTTTGTGCATCCATGAATGAATGGTAATATTTCAGAATTTAAATAGACAAATTGCTTTTTCAAATGTACACCTAAATTTATTTGATTTTGAGGATTTGGAAACATGTATATCCTGCATATAAATCTTATGACAAAGCAAGTGTGCCAATCAGATAATGGTGGCTAATTAATACCAGTTATGAAGACCTCATCTTTAAAAGATAATAAAAGCTCAGTGTTGAAATGCGGAGTCCTAATGTTCTCTGTGCTAAGATGTTGGCTTGCAAAAGCTCTATTATATGATGATGTAATATCATCAGTGCTAGTGAATGTTGTATTTGCTCCCTGTTTATATACAATGTTATGGCAGTATTGATGGAGGTATGATTTTCATACCGAGAAAAGGAACTTTTCTAGTTCCTTCAGTAAGGTATTGTTTTCTAGTTGTTTAGTTTAGTTTAATTCAGTTTAGTTTATTGTCATTGCACCTCATACAACAAAATCAAACACCACCTTCAGTGCACATCATGACCATGAAAATAAACACAAACACACATCCTTCACACTCCACACGTTGAACTGAAAATCCGCAAAAATGCACCAACACTGCACTATGCAGTAGAATTCAAAAGAGCTACTGCCCTGGGATAAGAAGCTGTTTTTCAGCCTATTTGTGCTTGTTTTTAATATTCTATACCATCTGCCATATGATAACAGTTCAAAAAAACTGCCCAGGATGAGATGGGTCTTTGAGAATATTTTGAACTTTCTTAAGGCAGTGGGAGCTATAAAGCTCTTCCAAAGAGGGGAGAGGGCAACCAATGATCTTCTGAGCAATGAAGTTAACCCTCTAGAAGTGCTTTCTTATCTGCCACTGTGCAATTGGCAAACCACACAGAGGTGCAATAAGTTAAGATACTCTCTATGGTGTAGCGGTAGAAGGTCACCATAGTTTTTCATTCATTTATTGTTTTCTGAGAAGTCTCAGTAGTATAATATCTGCTGGGCCCTTTTGACCAGTGCTGCAATGTGAGCACCCAGGTTACATCCTCTTTCATGGTAATACCCAGAAATTTAAAAATGGCCAATTGTTCCACTCAGTCTCCATTGATAAGCAAGGGCTGGATGTCTGATCTGTTCCTTCTATAGTCCACTATAAGCTACTTGTCTGCTTGCTTGCTTGTTTGTCTGGTGTTAATCTCTACTTATCTGCTTTGGGTGTTGGCTGCTGAAGCTGATGTGTTCTGGTCTTTTTGTTTCCTTCTTAGGTTTTTTGTTGTCTTTTTGAATCAATATGTAAATGTGGTTTATCTATTGATGCATCTATTGATGGCTGATGTGCCTTAGTGCCAAGCTTTCAAGAATTCCTTAGTGGTTTTAGATTTAGTTTGGTCTAAGATATCCAGCTGAAATTATGTTTGGGTCTGTTTATGTCTGTACCCCATCTTTGTTTAAGATGTCTGAATGCCCTTCTTTTTGTGTCCAAACATCATCTGTCAATGTGATAGGTAGCTTATGTATTAATTTAGTTAGTCAATAATATTATGTATCATGCTGTGCACTGGAATGACACTGTCCATTCTGAAGAACTCATGATAATTGTTGTGAATGAATAATACCAATAAAGTTATCTTGAGCTTGAAGTCAAGTGCAGGGTTCTGGCCCTGCACTTCTGATTGGCTGTTAATGGCAGGATCGGATTGGTCCGCTCAGGAACATCTGATTGGCCATTAACAGGCCATTCCCATTGGTTAACGGAGCTAGCGCTCCAGGTTTGCTATTGGTTGAATAGTTAATAAGTTGCCTATATAAGGAAGGCTATAGCAGCCCTCCAGTTTGAGCTGTCACAATATGTAAATAAAGAGTTTGAAGTACACTGTTTCTACCGGCTCATCTCCATCATTCACACCCATGCTCCAGACTTAACACTGGCGACAAATGTGGGATTGGATGACATCAGAGCCAACTAAGGCAACTAAGCATGTGGCTGAAGTGCACAACGGTGAAACCATGTCTGGCGGCGTAGTACCACCCGCTCCGTTCGATCCAGCTCAAGAGGACTGGGAGTCCTACATGGATTGTTTTCAAATGTTTTTGGAAACGAATAATCTGAAGGATGCCAGGCGGTATTCCTAACGCACTGCGGCCCGACGGTATTCAGAATGGCTAACGCATTAGCAAAACCAGCGGAAGCGAAGGCCATGGACTGGGACATCCTCGAACCGCTACAAAGGGCCCACTATGCACCAACCATTCCAACGCTCGTAAGACGACATGAGTTCTATCAAAGAAACCAGCGGAAAGGAGAAAGCGTCGCCGATTTCGTTGCAGACCTCCGGAACTTGGGAGGCCTTTGCGATTTCACCGACCTAGAAGAGGCCTTGAGAGACCGAGTAGTCCTCGGGCTAGATGCTCTAAAAATACAGAGAAAAATAATGGCAAAGGGCGACATCACCCTTAAAGACGCCATAGGTGAAGTTACAGCAGTTGGCTGCCCAACTACGCCAAAATCACGCTCCAGCACACCCACCGGCTGGTGAAGTTTCACCTAACGCAGAAGGGCAGCTGCAGATGGCCCACCATGAGGACCTCTCTTCGTCGTCAGACAGCGACAAAGAAGAGGTCCATTGCCTGCAGTCCGATCGGGACTGTTACCCGAAGTCCCAACAACCGTGCGCTGGCTGCAGGGCCAATCATTACCGCTCCGACTGCAAATTCCACGACGCGCTCCGCCATGAGTGCGGGAAACGAGGCCACATCGGACAGGTCTGCAGAAGCCTCCGCAGACCCAGTCAGACCTTGAAAGGAACCAACCTCCGCATGGTCATCAAAAGACTGGAAAGACTGTTTGCAATCCATGGATTACCAGACGTTCTGGTATCCAACAACGGGCCCCAGTTTACTGCACTGTCTTTTGAGCAGTACCTGGCTGACCTCGGTATCCGACATGCGCTCACTTCACCTGCACACCCTGCTGCCAACGGTAGGGCTGAGCACATGGTACAATTCATCAAAAAGACTCTCCAAAAGATTGACTACAACATCGACGAGAAAATCAACCGGATCCTTTTTCTACAGCACATCACACCTCACAGCATCACCAACAAAACTCCCACCGAGGTGCTAATGGGATGAAAGCTCCACTCCCACCTCGATTGGTTGCACCCAGCCTACGAACCAGAAAAACCACTCGGATCCAGCGGCCGATGCCATACCTTTCAGGTAGGCGATTTAGTGTTCGCTAAAAACTTATCGGGCGATCCGCTGTGGGTAGAAGCGACCGTAATCCACGTAACCGGCCCAAGATCATACCTCGTTCAGTGCCCTGACGACAGACTTTGGAAGCGCCACATAGATCAACTATGATCGCGGCTACTGTCGCGCACTTCCGAACTCCCTTATGACCAAAATGAGGGGGGGGGAGATACAGAGGAAAGCGAATTGCAATTAGAGGGAAACCTTTTTGAAGAAACTGATAATGGGACTGAAACACAGGAACAGGAACCAGGGACCGGAGTGAGTTCACCTCAGGGAGTGGCCAGTGATATTGGTGACGATGTGAACGCGAACTCGGAACCAGAGGCACCCCTACCGATAAACAATGATCTACCTCAGCAGAAGTGCAGTCAACCGCCAGGCATTTTGCGAAAATCAAAAAGACTAACAAAACAGCTACCCTATCTTAAGGACTATGTAACCGTGCCCCGTGGGCAGAAGCCGGGGGAAAGGGGTGTTGTGAATGAATAATACCAATAAAGTTATTTTGAGCTTGAAGTCAAGTGCAGGGTTCTGGCCCTGCACTTCTGATTGGCTGTTAATGGCAGGATCGGATTGGTCCGTTCAGGAGCATCTGATTGGCCATTAACAGGCCATTCCCATTGGTTCACGGAGCTAGCGCTCCAGGTTTGCTATTGGTTGAATAGTTAATAAGTTGCCTATATAAGGAAGGCTATAGCAGCCCTCCAGTTCGAGCTGTCACAATATGTAAATAAAGAGTTTGAAGTTCACTGTTTCTACCGGCTCGTCTCCATCATTCGCACCCATGCTCCAGACTTAACAATGATGATCCTTGAATCCCTGGCCTATACTTTTGAGAGTACATGCTCTCATTGAGGCACAGCTGCATAAATAGGGAACATGTTGTTCCTCTGGAAAAATGTTTACTTTTTTACTAAACATTTCATTGTTTTTTAATTTGTAAACAGAAACACACACACCCCTCTCTCATACACACAGATATTCAGGTTTTATATAACAAATTAATCTTTGACCATAGGGAGCCATATTAATCAGATTTTTTACAATATTAGTAAAAGGCTTGTTCATATGCTAAGTGTGTATATGACTCTCCATTCAAGGGTTCTATTGCAAGTACACTACAGTCTTTCAATAGAGAAGTAGACTTCGTTCTCCTTGCGTATATTACCATAATCTGGGAAAACTCAAATTTGCCTGCAAATCCTATGGGTTCACCTTGTGCACTTAATGCATGTGTGTTGCCTTTAATGTGTCAAGATGTTTTTACTTGGCCTCTACGTGTAGGAGAGGATCAAGCAAGTTTCCCAACATGGCTTGTGGCTGATCCCTATGGCTCTTGTTTTGCAGAAATCCATAGCTTGGCTGAATGTGAGATTTTTCAAAAGGCATTTTTTCACTTTGATCCCTCTGGCAGTTAACACAGTTTTATCATACTACACCAAGGCTTCTGCATCACAAATCACAGTCTATGATTTTTTTTTTATCTTAATTATGTTACAAACATGTCCATGCTTGCATTCTCAGCAGTTAGTGAGACCAGAAATTGTTCCTGAAAGAAAAGCTGGATTGTTGTTGTTTTTTCTTGTTTCTTCTAAACTATCATTACTTATTGTATGACAGTCAATCTGATAATTCGTCATATATTTTAGTCACAACCAGAACTTTAACTTCTGCTTACAATTGTATCAGTTTTCCCCAAAGATCTCAAGTCAGCACACATTTTGAAGGAGGTTTTAAATGCTTTATTTCTTCAAACCTTGTTCATGGTCTTTTTCAGAAGCATGCTTAGATTTACTGGGTTTTCTTTCCTATTGACAACTATTGACAGAGTGTTTCCTACAAATCTAGAATTTTTTAAAAAAAAGATAAGTGGACTTAAGGGTATTTGTGATGTTATGTCTTCTTTGGTTACTGCAAGTAGTTCAATTGAATCACTTGTTGGTTTAGATCCTGTGTGTGTTATAAGCCTACTACCCACAGGAAGGAAGGGAGGGAGAGAGGGAGGGAGGGAGGTTTTGAAATAAGATTTTAAAATTAATTTGAAGAATTCTTGCTGTGGTAAAATGCTGCTGTTTAAATTCTTAAAAAACATGAAAGTATGGAACTCTGAAGCTTGAACACCAGAATGAATCAGAAGAATTATCACTAAAGGAAAAGAAAAAATAACTTCAATAAATTTACTAATACAGAATGAAGTAAAACACTGATTTGTATTGTATTGAAGGATATCTGTAAACATTGTACTGAGATATTAATTTTATAAATCTCTGCTATTATAGTGGGTTTTTTTAATTATCAAAAGGGAACATAACAATAGGGAAACTTCAATCAAAAAAAGAGATTGCTATGGTGTAAAAATAACACTAGCTATGTAACAAACTTTAAAACCAATACAACACCTTATGCTGACAGATAAAGGTAGAATGCATAAACTACCACTGCAAGCAAGAGGAAAACCTCCTATGTACTAAATCCACCCGCACCTTCTACAATTTTGTTAACACCAAACTTAAAGAATCAAGAACCATCCCACCCCTAAAAGGACCAAATGGGAAAGACTGCAACGATGAAGCTGTTAAGACCAATCTCTTCAACACATTCTTCAGTCTTTGTAAACAGCAATGGTTCATGCCCCACATTTCCTAGTCGTACCACAACTAACTGTAATGACCTACTACATATTGATTTTACAGAAGATAATGTAGAAAAGGCACTACGAAACCTAAAACCATCCCTATCTATATTAGCCTCGATGGATTATGTACATACTTCTTAAAAAAGCTCTCCTCTGCCACAGCGGAACCCCTAAGCGTTATATATGAGATATCATTCAGAACCAGCTCCTTACCAAACCTATGGTCCTTAGCTATGGTCATCCCTATCTTCAAAAAAGGTGACCCCAGCCTGGTTGAAAACTACAGACCAATCTCACTGTGTTGTGTCACATGCAAAGTCATGGAATCAATCATTAACCAATTCATCACTCTCCACTTAGAGTCAAACAACCTATTTTCCAAAAAACAATTTGGTTTCAGGAAAAATTGTCCTGAAATCTACAACTCCTACACTACAAAAACATATGGACTACTCTACTTGACCAGGGTAAAGCTATAGATGCAATTTACATAGACTTCTGCAAAGCCTTAGATTCAGTGGTACATGACAAACTACTGTTAAAACTAAACTCTTATGGCATTTCCGGATCCCTCCATAAGTGGATTACTGTGTTCCTGTCAAAGATGCAACAAGTAGTAAAAATAGGGAGCACTATATCAAACCCTGCTCCAGTTAGCAGTGGTGTCCCCCAAGGCAACGTTCTAGCACCCACACTCTTTATACTCTATATAAATGACCTTTGTGATCACCTTATAAGCAACTGCATCCTTTTTGCAGATGACGTAAAACTATTCAACGCCATTGACAATGCTATTATCCTGCACCACTGTGGTCAATGTCTGGAATGCACTACCTGACTCTGTTGTTACATCCTCTAATCCCCACTCCTTTAACCTCAAACTAACCACTATTGACCTTACCCCATTCCTAAGAGGTCTGTAAGGGGCATGTATAAGTGCACCATCATGTCTACCGTCCCTGTCCTATTGTTCCCATTTATTTGTACCTATTTGCTGTATTTTTACTCATATTACTTTGTAAGCGACTGATAAACAAAATAAAAATAAAATAAGTTTTATCAAACAAGACTCAAACAATTGGAAAGTGGATTTATAAATGACAAGCTATAAGAATGATATGGAGTTGTTGTACTGGATATACAAATGAAACCAGTTCATAATTTAATAATTTAATTAATAATTTCTATATACTTATTTTTTTATTCTGTTTCTATTTTTTCTTTCTTTTTTTGTATTTTCAATTTCTCCTTTGTTTTTTTTATTTTTAGTTTATTTGCAACTAAAATATTTTTTAATAATAACATTATTATTGAAAAACAAATATTAAGGTATTGGAAATGTCCTGCTAATTTTTATTAGACTTTATTGCTCAACACCAGGATGATTGATTTTTGTCAGTAACTGTCAGGCTGCGCTCCTTTTAGATCCCAAGAAAGAAATACTCAGACTCCATGGGTAGAGCAAAGTTATCCTTTTACTGGGAAATAAAGTGGTAGCTACAAAGCAATTCCGAAACTGAGAAATTGGCGGGTAGAATGCATATACAAAGAAATAGATTTGTCCCCACCCCCCAAAGTTCAAATGGTTCTTCCAATTAAAACTTTTGAGACAGCTCATGTGGTCATCTTTAGATGGTGATGAGACGTCTTGTCAAATGACCTTGACATATTTTGATAAAAGTTCGCAGTTGCGCAAAAGAGGAAAAGATAGCCAGGAAACAGAAAGTTAAAGACAAGAATCCCCCCTCCCCTTGCTAGCCCAGCAAGGAATGCAAACACCTCCAGCTCTCTTCCCATATAAAATCCCCCCTCCCACCGTTGCCATGACAGCCGAGAGAAATAATGAAATAATAGCAGATAGTTAGGAAGGGGAAGGTATCTTGAGGCTGACATTCGGACCCCCTAGAAGAAGGACATAAGTCCCTGAAAGAAAAATAAAATAGTTATATGTTAACATTAATGTACATTTCTATGGTTTATCAGGATATTTAGCATGAAATTTCTTTAAAAGTTCAGGAGCCCTAAGGTCCTTTTCATTTACCCATTCAGAATGGGACGGAGGAAAATGTTTCCAAGCTACAAGGTATTGGGTACGACCCCTCCATTTTCTAGAGTCCAGAATTTCTTTAATTTCGAAATGTTGTTCTCCCTCAATCAATATTGGCACAGGGGGATCAGATTGGATTGGTCTCAAGGCACAGGTATGTTCTGGTTTCAACAAACTAACATGAAAAACAGGATGAATACGACGAAGAGTCTTTGGTAAAGTCAGTTGGACAGTTACAGGATTTATAATCCTCTCAATGGGGAAAGGTCCTACATACTTAGGACCCAATTTCTTTGATTTTTGGGTAGTTTGTAAATATTTGGTCGAGAGAAATACTTTATCGCCCACTTGATATGACATCTGTGGAGCTCGCTTTTTGTCAGCAAATTTCTTATGAGATCGGTGCGCCTCATCCAAAGCTTTGCGGACAATTGGCCAATTAAATTGAAGTTGAGATATCCAATCACTCAATGACTGGACAGTTGGGTTTTCACCAGGCAGTTCAGGTATGGGTACAAAATCTTGCCCCATTGCTATTTTGAAAGGAGTGAAACCCATACTACTGTGAACAGAGTTATTATACGCCACTTCCGCAAAAGGTAACAGATCCATCCAGTTGTCTTGTTGAAAATTTATGTAGCATCGGAGGTATTGCTCTAGTACTCCGTTAGTCCTCTCGCAGGCTTCATTAGTTTGGGGATGGTGGGCGGAGCTTAAGCTTTGGGTGGAGCCTATTAACTTCAAAAATTCCCTCCAGAAATTAGAGGTAAATTGGACTCCTCGATCAGAAACTACACGTTCAGGTACACCATGCAATCGGTAAACGTGAAGAATGAAGAGTCTGGCTAAGGTTTTCGCCGAAGGGATCTTTGAGCAAGGAATGAAATGAGCTTGTTTGGAAAACAAGTCAGTCACTACCCAAATGACCGTGTGTCCACTGCTTTCAGGTAGATCTACTATAAAATCCATGGAAATTTCCTTCCAAGGGGCAGTTGGTCTGGCCACATTCTGTAACAGTCCTGGTGGCTTACCTGGCGGTCTTTTTGCTGAGGCACAAATCGGACAACTCGCCACATAAGTCTCAATGTCCTTTTTCAAGGAAGGCCACCAAAACTGTCGTTTCACCAAATGCAAGGTCTTCACAAACCCAAAATGACCAGCCACTTTGGAATCATGGGTTTGTTGCAATTCATGGCTTCTCAGGGTTTGTGGTACATACAATTTCGCCCCCATCCAGGCTAGGCCATCTCGAATGGTACAGTTATTCGCATTTGCCAGAAACCACTCATCTGTCTTCAAAGCCTCCTTAAACTGTTCCATCATATCAGTGGGTAGATCTCTCTCTTGGTTTCTTTTCTGTGCACGGGTAACAACAGGGGCAGCCAGTTGTGTAGTGGATACAATTGGCCTAATCACTTCTTTTCGGATACTGTTGTATTGAGGCATTCTAGACAACGCATCTGCCATAAAAATTTTTCCCCCCGGGATATATTTCAAGGAGAAATTGAATCGCTTGAAGAACTGAGCCCACCTAACTTGTTTAGGGGAGAGTTTCCGGGGGGTCTTTAAAGCTTCTAAATTTTTATGGTCAGTCCACACTTCAAATGGATGTTTCGCACCTTCCAGAAAATGCCTCCAAGCTAATAAAGCCCAACGGACTGCAAATGCTTCTTTCTCCCAAACGGCCCATCTCCTTTCAGTCTCAGTGAATTTATGAGAAGTGTAAGTGCATGGTTGTAGTGTTCCCTTCTCGTTCAATTGGAGTAAGACCACCCCCACTGCTACATCGCTTGCATCAGCTTGGATCACGAAAGGGGCGTCCATGTCAGGGTGTTTCAGTATTGGTTCTGCAGCAAAAAGTCTTTTAAGTTTTTCAAATGCAGCTTGGCACTCCATAGTCCAATTCAATGGTTGACTGGGCTTTGGTTTCAATTCTCCCTTTGTTTTTAGGAGGTTGGTGATGAGCATAGCTATTTTTGCGAAAGACGGGATGAATTGGCGGTAAAAATTTGCAAATCCCAGAAAACTTTGAAGCTGTTTACGAGTTTTCGGTGGGGCCCAGTCCAAAACGGCTCGCACCTTTTCTGGGTCCATTTCAATGCCTTCGGGGGAGATACGATATCCCAAGTAGTCGATTTTTTCTTGATGGAACTCACATTTGGATAATTTGGTGTATAGTTTGGCGGCCCTCAGCTTGTGTAACACAGAGCGTACCAACTTCACGTGGTCGTCTCTTGTCTCCGTGTAGATAAGAATATCATCAAGGCATACTAGAACACCTTTGTACAAATGTTCGTGAAGCACTTGATTGATCAATTGCATGAAAACAGCAGGCGCCCCCTGTAGGCCAAAAGGGAGAACATTGAACTGGAAACACCCCATTGGGCAGTTGAACGCAGTCTTCCACTCGTCTCCCTCCTTTATCCGGATCCGGTAGTATGCCTCTCTCAAGTCCAGCTTTGTGAAAATTTTCCCCTTTGCCAAGTGGGCTAACATGTCCTTCATCAGAGGGAGGGGGTACATGTTCTCTACGGATACTGCGTTCAGGTTTCTATAATCAACTACCAGACGTTTGGAGCCATCTTTCTTCTCGCGGAACATCACAGGGGCCGCTACTCGAGGTCTGGCAGGCGTGATGAAACCTCGTTCCAAGTTTTTGTCAATAAACGCCCTCAATTCCTCCAACTCCCCCGGTGTCATCGGATACATCTTCGGTTTCGGGAGCGTCACCCCCGGCAGGAATTCAATGCTACAATCGGTCGACCGATGGGGGGGGAGTTCGTCGGAAGCCTCTTCACTAAACACCTCTCTTAAGTCCCAATACTCCTTCGGGATTTTCTCCTCTCCTTCCACGTGTTCGGTACCCGCAGAAGCTATCTCGGCGAGTGCCTGGGACTTCGAATGGGATTCCTCCTCCCTTTCCGGATAGGGTTGCTCCTCCCCTTCCGGTGGCCGATCGGTGCGGATGCGTATCCACCCCTCTCTCCAATTTACATGGGGATTCCACTTCCGAAGCCATGGTAATCCCAATATTAGAGATTGTTCCATCCCAGGGGCCACAATAAAACACAGGATCTCATGATGGTTTCCCATGGTCATCTCTAGGGGTTCGGTTACAAAACGTGCGGGGCAACCTCCCGCCACCGACCCATCCAGTTGGCAAAAGGATATGGGCGTTTTTAGAGTTCTCAGTCCAATGCCCATCCCCTTAACCACTTTCATGTTAATTACACACCTCGTGCACCCCGAGTCCAGTAAGGCCATCATCACTCCCTCAGTCCCCGAGGTGGGCTGCCTTAACTTTATTGGGATGGTCATGGGCCCTTGATTAGGACTTACCAGGACGTCATCTTCCGAATCTGTCTCGTTCTCGTCGAGTGGGGTTGGAGGTCCCAGCTCCTCTCCCGCCGAAAGGGCGACCTCTACAACCTCTCCTGTCTTCAGCCCGGTCTCGCGGGGTTTGGTTGAGGGGGTTTTTGGCCTTCTTCCGGGGTCCCGCGCTTTCGGTGGGTTCACCTTTACTCGGCAATCCACCATCCGGTGGCCCTCCTTTCCACAACGGAAACATGCCGTGGTTTTTGCTCCTGCCGCCATCCCTCTCAGTTGGGGCCCTGAGGTCTCCCGGAGACGGGGGGGAAGCGATCTTCTCCAGGCGGGACCTCCTCTGCATCTGTTTCTGGCTAGATCAATGTCCACCTCTTCCGCCAGCAAGTACCATGACTGTAATTCACGTGGATCCCTTCTGGAGATGCACGTGTGGTATACATCTTCATTTAAGCCATCTTTATATGCTTCCACCAGGGCCCCCTGGGACCAACCTCGGATGTGGTGTGCCAGCTGCCTGAATTCTTGGGTGTAGTCTGCCACCGATCTCCCCCCTTGAACTAGGGTCTTCATTCTGATTCTGGCCTTTCTCTCTGCCAGAGGATCCTCAAACCTTCTCCTCAATGCAGTCATGAAAACATCGAGGGTTTGTAGTTGGGGGGAGTTATCATTGTACAAAGTCACCACCCAATCTGCTGCCATCCCTTCCAGGGTTCTGGTAACGCATCTCACTTTGGCTGCTTCAGAGGTGAACTCCCGCTCAAATTCTGCCATATAACTCCCAACTTGTACCAGGAAAAATCCCAATTCCCTTGGATTTCCTCCAAACTTTACATCTAGGGGGGGCAGGGGGTGTCTTCTAGGAGCCACTCCTATTGCTGGGGCTCCCCGGGCGTCAGCGGGCGGTTGCGCCGGCGGAAGCTGGGCAAGGGGGGTAGAGGTAGCTTGGCTCCCCCGGGCTGATCTCGCTCCCTCTTCCCCCTCATACCTTTGAGTTTTGCTGGTCTCTCCAGGAACATCCATAGAGATTTTCTTGGCTTCATCCAGCTTGCCTTCCATCTCTTCCCCCTCCTGCCAAAGCCGTCCCCTCGCACCTTTTCGTCTTACAGTGATCTTGGGAGGAGGGGGGTCTTCAGGGTCTCTCCAACCAACCCCCAACGACCATCTGGGCATCTCGGCTGGGGTTTCTTCCAGAGTCAATTCGGCCAGCAGGTCAGCCACCGACCCTTCCGGCAGCGGCACGGGCTGCCCCCCCACAGCTCCCTGATCCTCTTCATCGCCGGTTGGAGACGACATGGGATGAAACCCCCTCGGAAGAAAAGTTGCTGTTTTCTCCGGGTGGGCTGATGTGTGCAGTTTCGGAATTATGTCAGGCTGCGCTCCTTTTAGATCCCAAGAAAGAAATACTCAGACTCCATGGGTAGAGCAAAGTTATCCTTTTACTGGGAAATAAAGTGGTAGCTACAAAGCAATTCCGAAACTGAGAAATTGGCGGGTAGAATGCATATACAAAGAAATAGATTTGTCCCCACCCCCCAAAGTTCAAATGGTTCTTCCAATTAAAACTTTTGAGACAGCTCATGTGGTCATCTTTAGATGGTGATGAGACGTCTTGTCAAATGACCTTGACATATTTTGATAAAAGTTCGCAGTTGCGCAAAAGAGGAAAAGATAGCCAGGAAACAGAAAGTTAAAGACAAGAATCCCCCCTCCCCTTGCTAGCCCAGCAAGGAATGCAAACACCTCCAGCTCTCTTCCCATATAAAATCCCCCCTCCCACCGTTGCCATGACAGCCGAGAGAAATAATGAAATAATAGCAGATAGTTAGGAAGGGGAAGGTATCTTGAGGCTGTGTGAGTTAAAAAAAAGAATGACATAGATCCCAGCATGGGAAGTTTTGGCCCCTAGAACATCACTTTCAAATCTGTTTGTAGGAATAGTTATGAAGCATCTATGAGACGTTGCATCTTAGGTAGCAAGGTGTCAGTTATCCTCTATCCTCTTATCCTTGGAAGTACTTTCTTCAACTATATGCTCTGAATCCCACCCACTAGCTGAAGCTAATGTTTGATATAAAAATCAGGAGTTTCTTAGGATGGGCAGAAGCTTCCTAACTGACCATAATTTACTTTCTTCCCACAAGTAAGGTCTCTGTTAATTGGAGGAATAATGAAATGCATATATATCTTTCTTTCCTGTTGGATTACACAGGCACACAGAAACTTTAGGACCTTTTCTTACTGAAGACATTTCTGGAAGGTAGCTTATCAGGATTATATCAACTGAGTATGAAATTAAAGCCAAGAAAGATTGGATGAATAATTCATTCTCTAACACATCTTTTTCTGCTTACTCCCACTTCTGACACCCTTCTCTTCCTTTATCTCTTGCCTTTTTTGCTTTCTCTTTCTAACAACTTTTTCTACCTGTGTTTTCCTTATCATTAAACAGGTTGGCAAGTAAAAGACAAATTTCTCTTAACAGAGGTCTAAACTCAGATGCAATATGGAACTTTTCAAATTAGACTGAGGACCACATACAATATAATAGACCAAGGGATGTACGTGTCTCTTGGATTGTGCTGTTCTGTGGCAAATATCTCTGATTCCAAGACTGCTCACAGAGGCATTGTTTCTATTCCAAGGCTATTTAGAAGATGAGTTTCTCCTAGGAATGATATCCCTAAGGGTCAAAAATGGAAGGAAGAGTTCATGTTCCTTAATATGCCAGAGGCTGGAATAAAAGGAAAAAGGATAAGATTAATGGATTGTCTCTCTCTTTTAGATATTTATCATTAGAACATAAGTGATCAACACTGACCAATGAATACAAAGTTCAAACATTCTTAGTACTTAGATCCAGAAATAGATGTCATGTACCTTTGACAGATTCAAAGAAGCTTTCTTTCTTGTGAGACTTAACATCACTAATGTAGAAAGTTTTATCCCTGAAATGAAGGGTGCATTATGTTGATGTCTTTAAAAAAAAGAAAAGAAAATGAAGATAAAACCAACTTTTAGCAATCTAGTTCCTTTCTGATGGTTTCTTTTTTGATGCTCTCTTAAAGATGATCTTTGACCTTTTATATGTTGTCTTTTGTTAAAAAAAAAAAACATACAAGCTGCAAAAATAAATTAAAATGCCCTTGATGGAAATATAACACTATCACCTCTTAAAAACCAAATGGCACCGCTATTTTTAATTCACAGAAATCTCATGCACCAAGTTATTTCTTTTCTTTTTTAACTACTTTTTCCTAAAATGCCTCGATTTTTACAGATCTATTCTCAGAAAATGCTGCTACTGTCATTAAGGAAATAATGGAATAATGATTGAAAGGAAAAAAAGCGAATACATTTGCCAACTTTTTAGTTTTTAAAAACTTGCCTGAAGAGAAGTTAAAAAGCAGAAAAAGGTGGCTGCCCCTAAGGAGACAAGTGGTGTCATATATCATGACACCCTACACATGCAACAATCATTTTCATGTTGTTGTGGCTTATAGCCAAAATCTATGGAGACTAGGTAATGTGTCTGTAAAAGCTATATTGTTAGCTATCCACATATGTGAGTTGAGTATGTGTTTCCTGTAACTGTAACCCTAAAATTTATTCCATATAAGTCAGGAATTGAGCCCACAGGACTGCATAAAGATGTTACACCTGTCTGCAGCTCTTTAAAATAGCCTCTTTGTTTCTTGAGATTAGGGAACAGCCACATCAGGCTGGGAAAAGATGAAGCTGCCTTAAATGTTCCCCAGAGAAGTGACATAATCTTTAAAAAACTTTTCCTATTTATTTCAAAAGTGCTACAAAGACCAAATTTTGAATTCTATTGTTATTTGAAACGCAATAACAAACCTGTAAATAGTAGGAAACATCCAGACAACAAAAGGAGAAGAATATTACACTGCAGATCTTTTACAGACATTTACACTGTCTGGATATTTCCTACTATTTACAGGTTCTTTGCTTATGGCTCATTGAATTTTATAAGATATACCCATCAGTGTGTCTAGCACTATAAGGTTAGAGGATATTACACTTTCAGGATTTGAGAAAATCAGGGAAGGAAAGTTATTTTCAGGTTCATTAATTACTGCTTTGTCAATATTGTTTAATTTCACAAAGATCAGCATTGCTGGCATCAGTTGTAAAGAAAATGTTAAATAATAGAAATCATATACTTTTCAAGGACTTGGACACTGTGTGTTTGAAAAAATGGAAATCAACAAGACTTTCTCTTAAATAAGTGTATATAAGACAATAGCATAAAATAGCATTTTCACTATTGGCAAGTTTGAATATGTACTTCAATCCCCAGAACTGCATAGCCAGCTGAAGTCCACACATCTTAAAATTTTCCTATTTGAAAAACACTGGTCTAAAACAACTTTTGGGGAGTTAGCCTGTCTGGCTTATAAACCAGGTTATGCAAATTGTAGCTTTAAAAATATGCATTATGAGGTTAAAAGGTGAGAAGTCACCGATTTGACAACCAATTTAAGTAGCTATTTTACTTCTGTTAAAATTGCCATTATTTTTCAGCTTCATAAGTGTTCCTTGCAATTCAATACCATTCACTTTATGTGTTCGCTGTACATTTGGAGTTTAAGAGGCCACATTAGGAGCTATGCATATTGCCAGTTTCCTAAAACCAAAAAGCCTAAATAACCTTAGATGATCCAATTTCTTGCACTCTCTGATTTTCACATCTGTAATTTCTAACCCAATTATGCAGTAAGAAAATAGTTGCATTTATCATTCTGAAGGAACAAAGGATTTCACTTGGAGTGACTGTCTGGGGTCACATAAGTCTTTCTATGTTGCTTTTCTTTCCAATATTTTGAAATATTACATTCAAGGCGCAGTGCTAAAGGGTAATTTAGGGGAATAAAAGAGGAAACATGAGCAAGCAGTTTCACTTCCTACCTACACACTTAGTTCACAAGGCTAAATGATTAGGTGGATATGGAACAATTATTTCTGAAGTCAGCAAGTGACCCAGATTCCCAAGGCAGTTGAAAACTTGTCTCATATGACTTTCATGTAGCCTGATTGTAATTGATTTTAGAGCTTTTCACTTATTTCAGTGCCAAATGTCAAATTAATTGCATTCTTCAGCTTCATATGGAAAGTATGGTTACCATAATCTCGAAGCAAGTTAAACAAATGGAATGTTTTCTGCCCTCACTTTAGAGATCTCTAGTTGTGTTTGTAGTATTCAGCTGCTACAGACCTTCCTAAGTGCACCAGTGCCATAACTGACACATATATGATTATTAACCAGTTGGGGCAATTATTAACCAGTTGGGGCAATTATGGAAAAGGAATCACACTCTGAAGTCCACTTTGGCATTTGATGACATAAGAGGAGACTAAATATCTCAGAGGTTACAGTAGATCTTTGCCCTCATACCCTAACTTGTGTTTTCAAAACCTAGCAGGAAGTAATATATGGAATCCAATACTGGGGAGCCTACTCAGATTTTTTAGACTCTTTCTCGGGGACTATAAAGTTTCACTTTAGGAGAACCTTCAGGTCAGATCTGTGTTAATTTGATTGCACAGAAGTTAACTTATTTTTGCAAATTTTTGCACATCTGCAAGTAAATGTTCACTTAATTTAGGAATATATCTAATACTTGAACAATGTACCTGAGAACATTCAACATAGCAAACATAGCAAACATTCATTGTCTCAAAGGTGCTTTTTCAGGAGGCAACTGGACTTTCTTGTTTTTTCTTTTGAAGATGTTTCACTTCTCATTCAAGAAGCTTCTTCAGCTCTGACAAAATAGTAGGAAATGGAAGGATTTATATTCCTTGCAGACAGCTGGTAATTTGCATCCTTTTAGAGCATAGGTGTCAAACTCGCTGTGTCATATTGCCATCACATAACATATTGTGATGTTTTTTCCCTTCACTGAGCTGGCTTGCATGTGATGCATCTGACCCTCAAGCCACCAGTTGGACACTCCTGTTTAGAGGATTGTTGAAGCCCTTGGAGGTTTATCTGTGTCCTCAGGGTCACCTGAACATTGCTAATGAGGGGCGCTCTTTCAGGTGCTCAGAGAGAGAGAGAGAGAGAGAGAGAGAAGGAGGCATCGCTGAAGTTATCAGACTCCCCCCAACTGTTAGCAATGCCACCCATGAGCTGTGGCAGGATTGCCTCGGATCATGTGCAGAATGCCTTTGCCATTCAGCTCCCCCCACCATGACTCAAGGTTCATACTAAAATTAGGTCTTTCCAACCAGCCCCTGCAAATATTTGGCCCTCACTAGAACAATAGAAAGGACGGTTTAGCTTCTCTCCTGCCCTTCTTCACTCCAGCTCCCTCCTGCCCTCCTGTGCTGCAGCGGTGACCCTTTCATACTCGCCCCGCTTCCCCGCCGCATTCCTATGAGGACTGCTCCCGCGTCTCCTTTCAGGAGCCCGCCCAATCTCCCTTCTAAGGTTAGCCGAGCTCTGCTGCCTCCTCTTCCCTCCCTGGCGCCCCCCCCCCACTCCTCAAACCAGCAGCGGCAGCAGATAAAGGGAGGTGGGCTCCCCTGGGACTTTGGCAGGGTGACCGGAAAAGGTCTGGCCTGGGGAGGGGAGGGCAGCAGTGGGAACCCCTCAGATGCTGAGACCTTCCCTCACCACAAGGGCTTGGCTGACACTGTGCAGGGACGAGGGCTAGTAGGGATGGTGTTTGTGTGTGTGAGAGAGAGAGAGAGGGAGGGGGAGAGAGAGAGAGAAACTCAGATTGCTTCCCTTCTGCTAAGAAAAGTTTGCAGCCGCTCTCCCATGCGCATTCCCCACGCCATGAAGACATTTCTATTGGCTGATGGAAGTGGCTGGTGACTCTGCCTTTGGGGAGCTTTCGTCGGCCAACAGAAACAGCCTTGAGGAGAGTGTGCATGGGCGCTCCTCTCAGGAGCGCCCTGTGGACAGCCACACTTCACCCCAAAGTGGCTGGTGACTCTGCCTTTGGGGAACTTCCATCGGCTGATAGAAACAGCTTAGTGGCGAGTTGAGTGCGCGTGGGCGCTTGCCCCGAGGCTGCTTCTCCCGGCCAATAGAAGCGGCTGATGACTCTACCTTTGGGGAACTTCCAGTGGCAGCCTCATGGAAAGGTGAGTGCTCATGGGGCACTCTAGGTGGAGGTGTGGTGGGGGAAGAAATTAAGTCATCCCCGAAAAGATGTCCTAGCCGTTTTTTTCGGGGCTCAAAAAAAAAAAAAAAAAAAGACCCGGCCTTATTTTATGTGAAACACGGTATAAGCATACACATAGAGATAAATAGATTTCTTTTTTTAAAAAAAATCAAAACTTTCCATTCATGGGAATTTCCCAATAATAAAATATCAATGCACAACCTGAAGCACAGAAATAAAACTGTAACAGCATGGATGTGATCTTTGATATATCCAAAGCTACAGGTCTTTGACTGTAGGGTAACACCCAAATGATGGATCCCCATATTTTGAAATTTACACCAGCATTACAGCAGACCCATACACTAGCTGTTACAACATCTATTGTTAGGTTTTGAATGAGCTATACTGTATCCACTCTGCAGTTCTCTGTATTTCTCTCCTTTTAGATACCTGAATAAGTTTTTTGAAGGCTTACACTTCTAACAGTATTTATAAAATGATAGCAATGTTTGCATATTATATTTCCTACTTTCAAAATACTGTTTCAAATGCATCAAGCTCTGAGTTTGAAGTCCACGGATGATATGAGATTAATATACTAGAAGCAACAATGAGCAGATGTATAAGAAACAACAACATTAAAAGTACCAGGTTACTGTTATTAAAAGTTCTTTACTTTCAGACTTTCTCTTTTTGTTCTTTCTTACTTTTGTCTTTTGAAAGATCATCAGTTTTATATCTTGGAAAAGCACTATCCTGCTAGTACATTGCTTATAAGTCTTACAGATGCATCTGATGAAGGAAAAACACCACATGACTTTAGTCTTTTCCTGCTCCTGATTCAGAAGTTATTTACTGGAAGGAATTTTTTTTCTCAGGTAGGTATAATTCTGAAAGTAGTATATATTAAAATAATGGCTGTGTCATTTTATTGCCATCTAGAGATGCAGAGAATTTTTTCCCATCAAAAAGATATACATTTTTGCGAGCTTTCGGTGGCGGCAAGGATTTGCGACCGCACGATCCCTGCTGCGTTCGCCGCCAAGGTTCCCCCGATCCATCTGGATTTGGGGGATATAGCTGCCCCATAGAGGCAGCTGAAGACAGGGGGGATCCGGCAAGGGGTTTGGGGGTGTCGCAAACCCCCTCCCCAGCCGGCTAAACCCCTTTTCCCGAGGAGGAGGAATGGCGGTCAGCAATAGCCGCCACGAAGAAAGCTGCAGCTGGGTAAGCAGGTGCAGGAGGGAGAAAGCTAGAAGAAAAGTGAAAGCTGCTTCTAACCGGGACAAGACGGGAGAAAGTGACTTGGAACCTGGAAGGCTGCTAAGTATATATTGTTCCTTGTGAGAGTTATAAGCTGCGAATACTCTAAAAGGGAAAGTTTTTCCCTTGTTCTACTCTCCTTCCTAAAGTGACAGCAGGAAAAAAAGAAAGAAAGAAAAAACCTTTTGGCTGTGAGTGGGAAGGGAGAGTGAAAAAAATAAGAGCCAAATTTGAAAATAAGGAGAAGATTGCCTAGAATTGCAAAGAGTTTAAAAACTTCCAAAAAATAAATTTGAAAAGGATTTGTGACTACTTTAACCCCAGAAAGAGAAAGTGAAGAAGAAGAAGGTATCTAAAAGAAACAGTCTGTTTGGTTTGTTTGGTGATTTTGGAACCTTTGGAAATTACTTCTGATTAAATCATCTGGGTGGTTGTTTGGGAAAACTTTTTCTCTGCACAAGGGCATCATTTATGGATGAATTGGAACTTATATATCAAAAATATGAAAGAGAAAAACAAGGAGGGGAAGATGGTCTTGGCACTATTTTTCAATACTTAGAAATGGCGGTTTATATTTATGTGAAGCAGAATGAGGATGATGGGGACAAAGAAGAAGAAGGAGCCATCTTAGATGAACAAATGACTTTGACTGGAGAAGGGAAAAAGCAAGAGAAAAAGGGAAAAAGGTCTTTGAGATCTGGAAAAACAGCCCAAAAAGAGAAGAATAAGGTGAAAAGGGGACATTGTGTTAAGAAACAACAGAAAGGTGGAAAACAGAACAAAAGGGAAGTGGACAGACAAGGGGTTAAAGAGGACAAGGAGAAGAAGAAGCAAGGGAGAAAGGAAGGGATGAGAAGTCCTAATGGTGGGGAGCAAGATGTTAAGAAGCAAAAGATTTTTAGAGATAATGGATAAATTTTATTGTTAAAGGGATTCTAGAAAGGTACATAAGACTGCATTCTTATACTTGTATTTAGAAGTAATCATAGAAAATTAGAAATAATATGTAACTTAAAATGTGATAAAATATTTAACATAAATTAGTGAAATTTTTGGTTAAGAAAAGGGAGTACTGTAATGAAATATGATTTAAGATTGTGATGTTTGGGGGGGGGTAATAATCTTTGGAAAGCATAAGTGTTCCCACAAAGGCATGATATCTTATTGAAATGGATAAAATGTTCAAGATATAAATGATTGTTAATATTAATGATTAGCAAAATCTTCGTGAAATGAGATTTGAAGTAGAAGAAGGAGGAACATTTTAATGAAATACAGCTATAATATGTGATGTGGGGGGGATAATTATGGAAAATAGGGCTCCCATAAGAGTATGTGATTTAATTGAAAAGCAATGAGTTAAATGTTTAAGATATGAATGAATATCAATACTAATGAATAGATTTGTATTATTTTTGATAATATAGTATAATTTTAAAATGTACCAGACGGAATCCCAATGTATGTTATGTGTTTTATATTAAGTATTATAAATATAGGGGAAAGAGATAAAGGCATCATACTCCATAGAGTGTACAGGAGAAATACTTCTTTTTTTTAAAGAAGAAAAATAAATGGTTGGCTGTAATAGAACAGACAAAGAATAATAAATATTATGATATGAATTGAGATGAGATAAATAAAATAAAATAAAATTGAGAAAATTTAAAGGAGAGAAGAAGTTATATAGAAAATTGAAAATGTTAATAAGATATGAAATGGTATGTAAAATAAATATGAATTTGAATTTGTGTTTGTATCAAGAGTTTTAACCCGGGACTAAGCAACTTTCAGAAAAGAGATTTTTTTATGCTTTTATGTTTTGTGTTTATGTCTATTTATGTATTGTTTGTTTTGAAAATAAAACTTGTTGAAAAAAAAAAAGATATACATTTTGTTATGTTAGCAATGTAGCATCAGTGCTCTTTTTCCCCTGCTGCATTTGGTTAAGCAAAATCATGCCTAGAAGTTAATCAGCCCAGAGTAGTGTTCCATATCTTCACTGTAGGAATTACAGGTGCAATTCAAGGTTTGTTCAATGCTAGACCTAAAAACTCAGAGCTTGTTTGTCAGTCCAATGAAATAAATAATGCTTATGTTCTATTGAGTTTTTGTGAGTGACTGTTTCATGCCTCTGAATGTCCCATTTGTACACAATTTACTGATCATCTGGATGATGCCCATATCATTTAATAGGCAATACAATAATTGCAGCTGCTTTTTAGGCTGTATTTATATGTCTCCAGAAAATTACCTAATTCATGGCATTGTTAAAATGTCCAGAGACTTCAAATGTATTTCCTACTTGACTAATTATTCAGTGTCTTTTGTGCTCAAGGCTTTTAGCTGCCTGAACAGTTATATGCCAGTGGCAAAACAGCTGTTAAATGTTCCATATGTGCAAAGCATGAGTCAATGAGTCATTCTATGCATTTCACTCTCTGTTGTTTTTCTCTGAGTTTCAAGTCTTTCTTAATAAAGAAATCCAGATATATCTAGCAGCTAGCATCACAAAATGTCTGCCCTTGAATATAGTCAAAAGCATCATGGCTATATATCATTTTGCAGATAAGTACAAAGTCATCCCAAAATTGCGCACACAGCACAAAAGCACATACATACTGACTCTCATCACAGGGATTGCTTCATTTCCTATAATATTCCCTGGAGTTCTCCATATCATTTCTTTTTCCCAGTTAAGCCCCAATACTGTCTTTTTATTTTCCTTTACTGGCTACATTCACAATGTACATATATTTTTTTACTGAATATATTTTGGGGGTCATATAAAGATCTAAGCCACAAAGAAAAACAACCAAGGATAAGACTGCAAACTTAGTATTTGTGTGAATACAATCACAAGATCCTTAAACTCATTGATAGTGTAAACACATTATTGCAGCACTCACATTCTTTCCCAGTTGTCACCAACTATCCAGTTAGTATTGTTTCTCTCTCCTTCTGCCTCCTTCCCTCCCTCCCTCTCTCCTCTCTCTCTCATATTTTACATTTTATGCATAGAAAGAATGTAAAAACTAACATGAAGAGTAAAAGAGGTAAAGGAAGAAAAGGAAGGGGGGGGAAAAGACTACAAAAACCAAGAAAGTAGTTAAGTTTCTGTGGAACCTAAGTGTATTCTGTGGAATCATGATAGAATATACTGTACTTAAACTAGAATAACATTTGGAATAACACTTAAAACACCAGTGTTATTATAAAACTAAGTCTAATAAACAAGGATACAAAGATACTAGTCTTAGAAAAGCTAGTTTTATTGTAGGTACCATAAAAGATGTAATTATCACAAAACTAACAATTCAACAACAAAATAAGCATATACACATAATCCCAAGGTTCGGCTTCTATGATTATTTCTCCTATTTATGCTTGCTAAAGAACTGTGAAGAGAAGAGGGAAGGGTAGTTGACACTTGGTGGGTCAAGTGGTGGGTTTCAAAGCCGGTTACCACCAGTTTGGTGAGTGTGGCTTGGTGAGCACGCTTTGTGCCCGTGTACACACTATGCACACGTGCGTGCCAAATGCACACTTGGTGCAGACAGAGAGGCTTTCCTACTCATCTCCTGCAATCCTGCATTCTCCCTGTAGCTGCAGCAGCTGACGCATGGCAATCTGCTGTGACATGCAAAGCAGCTGCACTTCAAAAGCAGGGAATAAAGGTCAGTATGGCAGCCCAGATGGGTGGATGGGCCCAACAGCAGCTCCTCAGAGACAACCGGTTCAGCTTCCGCCAATCTTCGGCACTATCAATACATCAGAACTGGGCCGAACCAGTAGAATAGCAGCACTGTAGTTGACCCCTGTGCATCATTATAATATCAGGACTGTCTGATTTTTACCCTTTGGATCTGACCATGGCCTTCTATCATTCACATTATCTCTTTCCCTATTGCCTCCTTATACCTCTCTCTTGGCCATGGAAATGCCAGGAACTTTAGACTTCTCACATACTTTCAGGCATGGGGTTGTATATCTGTGTTGGTTTGTGATTATTTTCTCTCTCCTTCCATCCCAAAGAAATAAGGTGGGACAAGAAATCACAATTTCTTTCTTCCAGAAAGCAAAACTCCAAAGCAGGTGCATCCTGTTGAACAGATTTTCCCAAAAATGAAGGAATAGAGAAAAGGGGAAATTTTGTATCTTCTTGTAAAGAGACAGTAAGGTTGCATCTTACATCCTAATCCAAGCATCACTTACAACTACCCTCAATCCTGAATTTGTACCCACAACCTTTGGTCAGAGGACTGAAAAAGTATTCCTAAGAACTGTTGTGGTTCGCTGGCAGATGGTGGCAGAGGAGTCATACAGTGAGGAAGAAAGGGGATCAGTCAGGGAGTCTGGAGAGGACATGGACCAGGGTCCTGCATCTGATGCAGCAATGGGGCCAAGACCATCTGGGAGTACGGTGGTGCCTTCGGAGCCTTCAGAGTCTGGCAGCAGCGAAGCAGAGGATCCAGGAGAGCCTATTTCCAGTGCACATGTGTGCAGAGCTCCTAGAAGGCCAGAGCAGCTGAAACAGAAGGGGGGACTTAGGAGTAAGGCTGGGAGGTGATGGCCCCTCCCACAAGGGATAAAAGTCAGACCTCAATGACAAAAGCTTTGCAGGAAGGAAAATAGTTTGATAGATTCCGAGACCTCCTTGAAGCTCTGTGTACTCTGGTTGGTTTTCTCTAGTAATTCGTTTCATTTCTGTTATGATTAATTTGGATATTTCTGTTTTTGGCAACATTCCACAGCACTGAAAGGCATATACTTATCTTGGGGAACTCTTTAGGAATTAGTTCTGGCTGGGAATGAAAGTAATTCCCAGCATGGCAATAAAATAGGTTTTGCTTTTGAAACAAGTTTGTGTTTAATTATGTTTGATGAAGCTTGGGTCAGAACTAGAACAAAGAACAGGCAAGAGGGATATTCCATCTTTTTTTTTCTTCAGTTATTCTCTCTGTTCAAAGATTTTCTCTGCAGCTTCAGGAAGGAGGAACCCACATGCTCATTGAAAGTACTACAACAACTACAATTAAAACAATAACAACACTCCCCAAGTCTAGTTCCTTTCTCCTCGGTATTTAAAGAACTGATAGTTGGAAAAAAACAGAATATCAAAAATCTATGGAGATGCTCAGTCATCCAGGTCATGGTCGCCCCAAAGGTACTTTTTCAAGAGGCAACTGGACAAAGCTGAAGAAGATTCATGGGTGAGAAGTGAAATGTCTTCAAAGAAAACCTGGTCTTCTTGAAAAAGTACCTTTAAGACAGAATATTATGATGTTCAATATCAGGCTGTTCAATTGTGTATGACTACCAGTTGTAGAAGCTGGGCAATGTGGTGATTTGACTGGTCAGATAGCAATTCAGACATTTGGCCTGCTGAACTTCAAGGGGAAAGGGAAGCATGGTCAGGTTTTGGAAGCAGTGAGTCAAACTGGCCCTACTGAATACATGGATATTATGGATCTCAAGCCTATCTGACTCAATAGTATATGAAAATGCAAACAGGAAACCAGAAAAAACAGCAAAGATCATTGATGATCATAGAAGGTGAGAAGAGGAACTGTAGTCAGAAATTGGCACAGATCACAGGAACTTGCTTTCTGTGTTTTTAGCTTTTAATGGGTCTTTACAGGCTGTCTGCACCTGTACATGGGGAAGAATCTATGAAGAATCCATTAGGATAGTAGGTATACCTTTTTTGCAGCAGCACCCTGAAAAATATTGTACCTTTAGAGATTAAGATGAATGCTGGCCTTTTGTAAGATACTAAAGACCTGGGGCTTCAGGGATTCAATTTTTTTAACAACCAGTTCTGTGGGTGTGGCTTAGTTGATGGGTGTGGCTTAGTGGTCATGTGACTGGGTGGGCGTGGCCAACTCAATGTCACTTATGTCAATGTCACTTACATTCTCCTTGCCTGGCCTCATGACAGTGGGGATGCTGCGATGGTTATAAGTGTGAAAAACAGTCATAAGTCACTTTTTTCAGTGCCATTGTAACTTTGAATGGTCACTAAATGAACTGTTGTAAGTCAAGGATTACCTGTACAAAAATACAGAAAGCTTCTTTGCTTGCAAAAAGCTTCCCTAAATACCAATCATTAGATTAAAAATACCTACAAGGCAGAGTTACAAATCAGGCAGGGTGCCAAAGCACCTTGAGGAATAAAAAGAGTTAAAATGCAAGAGTTAAAACTATCAGCAGCCAACTCTTGCTCATAAAGTGAAACCCTTTAGCAGAGAGGTCATTTAAGCTTTCCAGAAAAAGCACACCCAGGAAAAGCAATCCTTAGATCCATTTGCACCACTTAAAGATACTAGCTGGTCTCACTCATCTCACAAGATATCCTAAGGAAATCATCCAGATTTAAGGAAAAGTCGCATGCCCCCCAGAAAGCCAGTAAAAAAATCAGTGCCAAGCTTGCATCCTGCCTCTTGGAAGTACACCCCCAAAGGACAGTGCCAGATACCACTAAAGCAGTGAAGGAAGACCCCCTCCCTAGATAGAAAAAGAAACCATGAAGCAGGAAAAAAATTCAAACACAATACAAATAATTCAATCATAACAGTATCTGTTGCTTGTTAAACCAATTACCAGAACAAATAGATACAGGAACTAGCAGATTTCTCAAACCAGTTTCTTTTCAGGAACAGAGATTAATCTTTTTCCTTCCAAACAAAGCTGAACAGGAAAAATTATCCCATCAATAAACACGAGATTAAACATCACCAAGCAAAGTATCAAACTTCACCAAAAATCAGTTTTAGACCAAAACTCAGAAAGAGTATATAAACTCACATTTGAATGCCAATCTTTCTAGCTAGCCAAGAAGAAGTATTTTCAGGGGAGTATTTCCTCCCAACAGCAGTGTAAAAACAACCCTTCCCCTTTAAGAAAAAAAAACCATCCTTCAGAGATAATAGGTCTAGGGAGGCTGTCTGCCAAGAATGTAATAAGGGGGGAGGAGGAGATTTCTTCTAACTACTGGTTCTCCTAACTGCTTAGAAAGTTAACAAGAGGGTCTATGGAACCAATCAGAACCGGTAGAAACCCACCCCTGCTCCAAGTGTGTGAAGCGTCTCTCCTAGTTTTCAGCGACTGTTTATTTGATATCTGTATTACTATTTTTTTTAATTTTTATATTATTATTTGTAATTGCCTTTAATTTTAATTTTGTTTGCTGCCCAAAGCCACGCTGTGATGGACAACTATATAAAATGATGAAATCAATACATTAAATAAATGCCTAAAAGTACCTTATAAAATCAATCCAGGTGCGAAGAATAACTGGATTGACCAAATGTCAATGCTTAGCATCATAACCCCTCTTAATTTCAAATGCCCCCATCCAAACTCAGCTTTTAAGAATGGGGGAGGGGTACAATCTCATTTTCCAATAGTTCTAGGACATTTAAAGCAGCAGCTTTTGGAAAATGCCTCAATTTTTCAAAATGACAGCAGTAAGCAATTGCTTGAGATGGAAGTTTATAAGGCAATCCTGGGAGAAAATCACTGAACTCTCTGAGATATAAACCCAAACTGTGTTTGCATCTGCTGGTCAACAGCATAGCTTTGCTGGCTCTTAAGTCAATGGGCTGGGCATTCAAGTCTTTGATGAATAACTATGGGTTATTTGCAGAAGAGATACTTCTGCAAATCTTCCATCCTATTGAATTAGTTTGTCCCATATTTCAGGAGAAGGGTTCTTTTTAAACTGGCTGACTACGGTTAGTTTGTTTTAGCCTACATCCTTTGCAAATGATAGTCAGCCACATATGCTGGCTCAATGTTTACAGTGTTGTAAATGCTGGATCGCATGATTAGCTGTCATCCACTTGGCAAAATCATCAACAAGCAGCCCTCAGGCTGGCTATGAAGTTTGTGTAATAATCTGTGTCTGAGCTGTTCAGTTGCAGAACAGGGACCAATGTAAAGTGATACAGCTCCTTTGGTCAAATGACCAACCATAAATTCTACCCCGGAGCTATTTATGAAAAAAAACTGCCAACTTAAGGAGATGTATAATTTGCATTAAGTGATGAAAGTCATAAACACTCCAGAATTTCCATCATACCTGTCAAGCAAGGCCTCGGTGAGTAGCTACAATTGTTGTTGCTATGGCATCATGCTCTTGACCAAGAAGAGATTCTGCAGAAGCAGACAGGGGCCTATCTGTCTGCTAATGGGTTTGCTGCTTGGGATAATTAGTCCATCTGAGCCACTTGGATGCTGGAATACTGTAAAAAGATGCTAGTGACTTGGTCCACAGTCAACAAACTTGCAAGTATGCTGGAGTCTAGGAACCGAACATCATTTTTCTTCCTATAACAGTAGGTGTAGAAGTTTCTGGTTTTATTGTTGGGCTACAGCCAGTCTGTTATTCATATACAAAGGCAAGCAAGCATAAATTCAAGATACCACTTTTGACAAGCTACTTTGATTGCAAATAGTAAACAAATCATAATTCGAGCCATCACCTAAAAGCTTCTCCCTCCATAACTCCATAATTCATCCACTCATCCTTTCTGGTTGGAGAGGAATCCTGGAAAAAAATCAAGGTGAATTTGTATTTCTCTGTCTGAAGGGAGTTGACATTTATGCAGTGTTGTTATAATGGACCTAGTTCTCGGGTTTTGATTTTGATTTTATTATCCTAATAACAGGATAACACTCCAAACCATTTCCAGACACTATCTCTTCCCTCAAATAAAAACAAATAACATGTATGAGAATGGAATGTGAGAAATGCAAGACGATGTGGACATAAAGGTACTTCTGAGTGCCATCTTATCTTACTTATTGTGAATTCCCCTAACAGCCATGCTCAGTGCTCAAAAGGAACCTCCATATTGGTTCCATTTTCTTTATTCTACCTTTGTTCTTTTGCCTCTCTTCTTCTCAACCTCTGAAAAACAGATGTTTTAGACTCAAAAATACCATTATTTTTACATACAGCAGAGTAAGAAATATGCCAGGTTTTGACATGGGGAACATGGCAGAGAGACAAAGAAGAGACAAAATAATGCAAAAAACACTTCTGCAGCACCAAAAAGGAGTTTAGTGGCATGCAATTCAATACATTGTTCATTTTTCTAACAAGCATCCAGGTAAATGGATAGCCATGGAAAACAGGACATTGGGATTCTTGGCATATCTGAAGAAAGGGGAGGATAACCCTCAATGCACAAGAGAAAGAAAAAACAGGACAAGTCAAATGACAGATAAGGAGAAGTAATGTATTTCACTAAAGTACTTAATATATCTATTTTGAAGGGGAAAGACCATAAGAAGGATACCTCAATAGGATGTTATGAATTTTCTTAGTTTGGAATTGATTTCATCATATGCATGAAATAATATGCTTTCTTACATCTATGTGGATGTTTGCATGTGCAAAAGAAAAAAACATGGAAATGTAAACATGAGGCAAGAAGAAAACACTTGTTTGTTTATTCAATTTATACAGCGTCCCAAATCAAAACAACATAGTGGTTTACAACAAATTGAAAACTCACTTTAAAACATCAACTTCAAAAATAACACAAAACAATGGAGCACCAACATTTATCTCTACTCCCTTTTTTGCCTGTAGGCACAGCTAGAACTTCAGCACCTGCCATGAAGCCACAGAGGTCCAAATTACAGGTTTTGCATGGAAGAGAGCACAAAATCCCATAGAACTGCACATTAATACTTTTTAAAACAAAAAATGGCCATCAAGCATGGATTGCACCCTTACATCAAAATATAATAAGCACGATGTTACTGCTACCTAAAGAAGAGCACTTAATTTGTTTCTGCTTTTGTAATACTTTACCCTCACTCAAATGCATTAGTCTTCATCTGAATCCTTGATTTAAAAAACAATTATAATGACTTCTTGTGAATGGAAACAGGGAATCAGTACTGGAAGCATTCAAATAAAAAGAATATTCGTTAAAAAACAAGGAAACAGGTTCCAAGGACATATTGGGAAATCATGAATATCAAGCCATCTTCTTGGAGCTTGCATGTGGTCTTTATGTAACCTTTCAAATTGAAGGTCCCTTAATATGAATAGAATCCATATGAAATTGTGATATCTTTAAAAAAAATTAAATAATGTAGTGCTGGTTTTCCCACTTCTGCCATGTCTAAATTTTAAATGTTGATTGGGCTGATAAAGATATTATTTCCCTGTTCTTATTCTTTGCATTTTATAGGGGATGCTTTGCTTTGTTAAAGGTACAGATGAAGCATCTTTTCATTATGTACAAAGGATGAACATAGGATGTCAAACATGTATAAACTTTTGCTGAGATGTCAGGTGGAAGAACAAGTTAAAGATTGCATTATAAAATGGGCTAAGAACTTTGTTATAACACAGAGATGGATCTGTGGGAAGGAATGTGCATAAAAGGATGGATATTTGTGTTGTGTTATAAATTAAGAGAGAACTTCATTTTATATGATGTACCATTGGTATATGACACCAGAGAAAATATCTAAGATATATAAAAGTACATCTATCAAAGATGGAAATGAAGGGACATTTTACCAGACATGGTGAACTTTTGAAAAAGCGCACACAAAAAAGTTTGGGAACATTTGATGATATAAAGAGCTGTGAAAATTAATACTGAGATGAAACCAAAACTTTTCTTACTGGGGCTTATGGATACTCAATTTAAAAAGACTAATAGAAGATTGATTTTATTAATGGCATAACTGCAGCAAGATTATTATATGCAAAGATGGAGAAATATTGAAATACCCACAATGGAAGAGTAGATTGTAAAGATGGCAGAATTCGCAGAAATTGTCAGGAATAAAACAATATCTAATTCAGCTATTCATGATTATAACAACACAGTCCCAAATAAAGGCTCTTGGATGAATCAGATTCAGGCATATTCATTGGGACTTGGAAAGTGTATTTCATTCATGGAGTTCACCGTATAAGAATAAATAACCATGGTTATAACTTATTTTCAATCGTACAATAACTCACAAGTGCAAATAGGTTGCCAAGTGCTCGGATTGCAACCATGTCACTACAGGACACAAGGATGGGCCGAACTCTGAGGAATGGACATGACCACCATTCATTCAGCACTGTCATAACTTCAAATCATTGCTTATGAAATGGTCATAAGTCAAGAACTACCTGTACTGTACAGGAGAGAAAATAACAACTGTCAGTCAGACAAACAGGAATAAACAAAGCCAAGTTTTTTTTCCTAGCTTCCAAAACAATTGTTTTAACCCCCGTGATAATTGCCATCCATTTGGTGCTCCCTGAACTTAGTAGTTTTCTTGAAAATGTTTTGTTATCAAACTAAGTAACATCATCAGTGCTAGTAGGGAGTGGGGTTGCCCTGAGAGCAGTCCCCATTCCCTAATAGCACTGCTGAGGTTACCTAGTTTAATAATGAAACATCTGCAAGAAAATAACCAAGCTCAGAGACCACCAAGACCTGATTCAACCCTGAGCTATAAATATTCTTTTCCACCTGTATCTGTGATAATTACTTTGTAAGGAGCTCCATATAAAACTGAAATAAGGTGTCTTTTATTAATTCAGTCAAATGCTTCCCTACCAAAATCTGAACAATACTGATGTTTTTGGGGGGTTTTGTGTTTTTTGATCTTATAACAAAACACTACAGTGCTGCCACCTTATAATAGAACAGATTAATCCTCAAGGAACCTGATAAATGAGCTTTGTAAAAGGCAGCAGGAGGAGAGTTTTCAGCATCATTGATAAAGAGCCTGGGACCAACGCTCTTTGGGGTAGGCAGCAAACCTTTTGCAGACACCTTAAGGCTCAGCTCTCCATTTCTCTTTGACACTTGTGCCTATCCTCTCACACTTGATTTTATCACCACCTTGTAGGCTGGAAGCCAATTTGCAGCTTTTTAACCATACAAGCCGGGGAATGAGCATTCAATTTGCAAGTTCTTAGATGCAAAAGTAGTAACAGGCTATGTCTGTCTGGGATCAAAAACTCACAGGAATAGTGACTGTGAAAGAAAGGGACATCTGTTATTTGGAAGAAAGACTGAAATAGATCTAGACAAAATATTAAAGTGCAGAAACTTCACATCGATAATAAAAGCACACATTCTTAGGACCATAATTTCCTAGTTGTAATACATAGTTGTGAATGGTGGATGTTCAGAAAGGTTGAATAAAAAACATTTGATTCTTTTGCCAATGGTGCTGGAGAAAATTGCTGAGAATATTTTGCACTAGACGAACAACAAATACTTTTATATTGGATGAAGTAAAATCTGGCTGTTCACTAGGGAGCACTAATGATAAAGCTAATATTTAGATATTATGGATACTTGGCATGAAAGGAACAGCCCCTGAAGAATTGAATAAAAGCCCCTTCAAAGACAAGGTGGCTAGAGACTATTATTGATGTCATGAGTATGAGCAAGCAAGAGCCCAAAGAAAAGTGAAAGAAAGTAACTAAAGAATAATGAAACAATTCAAAAGAAATGTGTTACTGTCTGAAGGTCTTGCTCCAGAGAGCTTTGGTTTCTCCCAGGACCATTGAACAAATGTGGTTGAGATTAATCCAAAACCTGCTCAGCTGTAAAACCCAGATAAAACAGATACATCGGCTTAAGCAGAAAAGGAACAACAGTCAACTATTTGCAAAAAAAAAATGCACAGCCATGACTAGCTTGTTATCAACTTTGCTATATATCAAGCATTGTCTTCTATCACATTAAGCAATAGGCGATCAAGATATATATGACTGTATAAAATATCTCAGCTTCAAATGAAACACCAACATCATCTAGGCAGCCATTTCCTGAAAATGAACTCTAAAAGTGCAAAGGATCCAAGCAGCCCTTGCCCAGGTATTGTACGAGTTGAAATAAATATTCAGAACTCATATTTTTATGAATTGCCTTGATTGTCATGGGAAAGGGTTCTTGCTACTTTGCTGTTTCAATGATGCAAAACAACAGTAAATCTACCCTAATTGGCTTGATGGCTGCCTTATACTACAGGGAGAGCTTTCAAGAGACATCTGCAGGAATTTAACATTGTTCTTTGGGCTGCTGGGTGTTCAAACAGATAAATCATGACCTTTTAAAAAAAAAAATACTGTGAACAAGGTAATTGGTAAAATAACTTCCTTTTCTGTTTCCAGGGACTCCCTCCCAAATGTTATGTTCCTCCTTCCTTGCCATAAACCTCCTTTCTTTTCTTCCAAAGCTATATATACTTATTCTATTTAATTGAAACAAAACTACTCAGCTTGATCTCCTGCTTTCAAAGCTCAGATTTAAATAGGGCATTGCTAGAAGGTAACGGCTTTCACTGTTTAGAGCTGATGATGAATAAGCTGCACTATTGTTCATTTTCATTATAAACATAAAAAGCATAGCCAGGTATATTCTATTTCCTAATATCAAACAGTGTGACTCAGAGCTAGATTGCCTAAAAGTTTTCGGAGGTATCAAAGATAAAGCGAGCTTGTTAAGTTACTGATGGGTGAGTAAAACATTATTTTCTTGTTTCTAATTATGTAGCAGCAAAAAGGTTCTTAAGCATATTTTTAAGTAGCTGTGTTTGGCAATTTACTGACCAATTTGCTAATCTTGTTGTAATTCTGCTAACATTATTGACAACAACTGCCAATAAAAACAAACTGTGGGGTGTGTAGTCCAGCAACGGTTGGAGGCAGGTTCTTCAACCTGCACTAAGGAGTACAGTGCAGCAGCCTAGCCTTTTACATAGTCTCCAATTAAATACATAAGAACCTTATAACAACTCAATGTGGCCACAGATATGAAGTTTAGCATTTCCTCTTTTAACATTAGCGCAGTCTTGACTCACAGATGGCTGCACAAGATGGCTTTTTTCACAAGCAAAATTGGTGTGCTTAATTAAACCCATTCTTGAATCAGGAGGCCCTTTTGACAATCACATGCCCCTCACAAAAGGACTACATATTGCAATGCATTCTCCATGAAGCTTCCTGTCAGGCTCAAGCCCAGAATCAAGACAAAGAGATCCATTTGAGCCCATCCTGTTCTATCGCCAAAACAAAGTAGACTCGAGACCAGAGTTGAGTTCAGCTCTTTATTTAACTGTCAGTAACTTCAACTAAACTCGAGCCGTGGCAGCCTCTTTTATAGCGGCTGCTCGCGGCTTACAACCAATGGCATCATTTTAAACCTCCTGCTGTTTAGGCGGCCAATCATTATCTGTTGTTAACCACCAATCACTAGGCGGTAGTGATTGTCCAATCAGAACGTTGTATTATGAGTATGCAAATGTCTATATACAACACATCCTTTATTTGCTTACACTTAATAGAAAGAGTCTTGCCAAACTAACTTTCTAAACTATTCGATAATTCCTGACAGATTCTGCAGGGTGGTTACCCTGAATCTCTTTCCATCTCCCCAATTCAGTCAGGGACTGCACAGTGTTTTAATCCAAGTCTCATTTTGGGAAAGTTCTGAGTTGGCAAAATCCTTTCCCTTTGTTGCTGCAGATGCACATTTTATCACATTGCCTTGAGAATCAATTGGAAACTACAACTGCTCCAGAAAGCAAATGCATGGGCAGTAATGAGCATGACACTGAGCCCACTGGACACTGCTGCTCCATGCATTTCACTGGTTGTCAATAGGCTTCCAGGTGTAATTCAAGGTTCTGGTTACCACCTGTTAAGCCCTCCATGGCATAGGATCTAGTTATTTAAGGCACCACTTATCCCCAATAATTTCTTGTCCAGTAATATTTGGTAGGTTGTGTGTGAATGCTTTTGCTCTCTTCAGTTAAACAATGATGCCTATTAGGAGATGCACATTCTCTGTCACAGCACCTGTCCCTTGGGATAGTATTGCCCAGGGATCGGTATGGCTCCCACCTTGGTGAAATTCCAAAAGGCATTGAAAAATTGGCTAATTTCTCATGGACAAAGGGTAGCTGAGCACTTTTGAGACTTCTATACCACTTCATAAAATTTTGTTTTGTTGTTTTTTCCAATTTTGTATTAGACAAAGCATTCAGAGTTGGTTGGAGCAAGGTATTATTTAAATCTGTGAAATAATAATCAATATAATACATAAAGACAATGGTTTGGTCCATAAATAGTTGTAAACTGTCATCTTGTTTAAATATGGTTTGTTAAGCAAAACACAAACTTCACATAATTTAGTTTTAGTTACACATAAACTAAATAATACATTATGATTAAAAAAAACATTGTTGTTTATACAATGTAATGGGTTTATACAATACAATGAAATACATCCAAATTTAGTATATTGCAAGTCACATATAATGGTGATTCCAGTCTGCTTCTTGCTGGTTTGCTATGTGTAACTTTTAGTTTATCTATGGGTTGTTGTTTTTTTTACGAGTTCTGATTTCAAGTTTAGAAGCAGAAGAAAAGCAGAATGAGGCAATGAACAGAAAAGTATTAGAGCTATGAAGAATCAGATTCACACCTCAGTAAAAAACTTTTCAAACATACATTCTGCAAATAAACTCTAAAATTCCCAGCTAATGAATGTTTCTGATTAGAAATATGGGAATTATACTCCTATCATACATGAAGGATACCAGGTTGTGGAACTGATAATAAAGTATGTACAAAGCATACTTTTTATATTATGTATACTTGTTAGAGTCTATCAGAAGGCAATAGATAAGCTGATATTTTGCACTGTCAGGAATTCTAAAATTAGCAGGATTAAGTGGAGAAGTTCTTCAGAGAGTCTGGAGTATAATATGAGTAAGGGAACAAGTAGACTTGATGTTTCCCTTTGCAAAGAGCCTTGCAGCATAGTTGTAATCTGCATGTTTGGCATTCCAGTTCAATAAGCAATTTTTTTTTTTTTAAAAAAAGCAAAGTACAGTAATGCAAAAGATTTCTGCAAATTTGCTGGCAAGCTACTACCAGCTAAAGCAGACAGAGATGAAGTGGATGGACTCATATTAAATATGTACACCACAGGGACTCATGGTTTCTTTTAACAAGGGTTTGTTGTACAAGTCATAGCAATTTAGTTCTGACATACCATAAATCCATAGGCTGCGGTTTACAAATCATAATTGCTGGGCTTCAACATTATGCTAAATCAAAATCCAATAAACCACATTATATCTTAAGACATGCAGAAACTGCTAGAAACATTGTGGATGCAGTATGCCTCTGTAGTGCATGGACAGCAGATCAACTGTGCTGTCTGGGAATGCTGTGAGTTTGTTTTTCACTATTCAAACCAGTTGTAAATTGTCTGTTCTTTCTACCCTCCTCTGACAGCTCCATTCCGCTCTAAGCAAGTATTTCTTAAATAGAGCACAATTCCTGAAGAACAAGGAACAAATCTTATGAGAAAAAGTATATATGAAAAGATAATACATGGGAAGCACCAGCATCTCTGTCTGCTAAAATAACTTGATTCAATGCAGATTTTTATCAGAGTAATGCAGGACCTTGTATTTCAAGATTTATTATTCTTTTCCTTCTCTGATGTGTGTATAATGGGCCTTCTTCTTTTTTTCTCCCAGAAAGGTTACTCTATTCACAGCAAGCTATGTAGTTGAATACCCTTAATTAGGCAATGTGTCTTCTTCACACCCACTATTACCTTTTCCACACTGAGTGGGAATTGCCCATCACAGGGATGTATGAATAACTTTTTTTAGAAGATAGTAAATGCACAGATATACATGGCACTTTTTCTTGCAAGTGTTCCAGATTTCCCTTTTCTTTTATTTCTTCCTCCATTATTACTATGAACTCTACCTCTCAGACTGAGGATCTATCCTTTTGCCTTTAAAACAAAGCTAAACAAAACAAACAAAATTCTAAATCAAATTCCCTTTATGGGTAGAGCATTAACCAATTATTATTTGATTATATGATAACTAGTTGTTGGGGAGTACAGAATTTTTAATTAGGCAGCTATTTACAAATCAATATACCACCTCAGTCCCTGACTTAAGGCTGTTTACAATACCATAAGAAATACAATAAGATAACTCTGCACAAACTAAAAGAAAATAGAAATTATAAACATATGACAATTGAAATGTGTACAATCACTCATCACATTAATAATCCCATACAGTCCCTGGACGACATATAACCCAGCCTAGTCTAGAGCATCCCAAGAAGATCAAAGCCTCCTAAGCAACAAAAGGATAAAGGACATTCTAAACATAAAAGGAGGAAGGTGTGGTAGAGAAATTCCCACTTCTCTGTTATTGCAGTGAAGCATCATTAATATCCAGGAAAGACTACTGGTAATACTGGAATCCAGGCGGCTCACCCCACTAACTAACCCCTTATTTGTGGGACTGTCTGTCCCCTATGGCATCAGCCAGTCCCACCTGTTCTAGAAGTATGGGCACAATTCAGGTCTCTTCTTGAAGTAGTCATCTGGTGGGACCCAGCAGACATACCTTTTCTGTTACAAAATCTGAGCTCTGGAATGATGCTCCTCACCCTATACAATTGGCCACAATCTCGTTGGTCATTGGAAAGACTCTAAACGTTTTCTCAGATATTGGAGTTGAGTTCCTACCTAGAAAACCTACTACTATGAAATTGGCTTCCCAATTGACATTTTTGTGGTTGTTTTTAAATGTACTGTTTTGTTATTGTTTACCTGTTTGTTGATTGCATGCCACCTGGACTTACACTTGTTTGATCTGGGAAGATATGTATATTTCTTTAAATAAATTAACTAATAAATCATAAACTTTTCACATATATAGTGGTTCTCATGCATGTTCTATGATAAGCACAGAATTCTTCCAGTTGGGATTCTTCCACAGAAAAGATATTTTTGCATTTATCATGAAGTAAAGACCTGTTACAATATACTAAATGATCCTTGTCAGGGATAACAGTTTGAGAGACAGTTAAGTACCGTGCTAGAAAAGCAGAAGACAGTGAGTTCAAATCTTGCCAACCAGGCAGGACAGTCAATTGGGCCAGGAGGCAGCCAAACCACCTCACAGGATTGTTGTGGAGAAAATAGGAGGAAGAAGGCATGTTGGATATGATCGTTGCCTTAGGTTATTTGTAAAGATAATAAAGACAAAATAGAAATAATTAAAATAAAAAACAAGGTGAATCTTCAAGCCTTCAAAACAAGAGAAATACTAGGGACATGCAAAGTGCTTAGCTTGCAACCTAATATAAAACATTAGAGTGTATCAATCTGTCTATCTGAAATTTATTGGTATTATTAATTTATAAAAATTATAATATAAACTACAGCTTTTGACTAGAATGAACACATAAACATATTATGTTTTCTAAATCATCTATATACTAGTTTGCAGCCTTCAGAATTTGCATGTTCATTTTGAAACAGGAAATCTAATCAGTTTTGCCTAAAACTGTTGTCTGTGATGTATTAAGGGGTTCAGGACACTGACAGACAAGTTTTAAAACAGTTACTCCAAATTTATCTCATATCATAAAACCTACATCTACAGCCACATTCTCCTGAGAGCCGGTCGGATCATCCAGAGAGTGGGAGGTGCTTCAGTCTGCGTTGTTGAAGGCTGAGCTTAATTACTGAGGAATGCTCCTCCCTCCGTCACGTGGCTCCCTTGCATTCCCCAGTTTACGCTCAGCCTTCGTGAGAGTAGGCTGTGTACTTCACTCCTTGGTCGATTCAAGAGCTCTTTATTCATTAGGTTTGATTATCATAGCCCCGGTTCTCCTTAGCCTCTAAGCGAATTGGGTTAGTGATTAAACAGGGGAGCGCGTTTCTTCACCCCCGGGGGGGTTGCACAGTGGGTGGCTTCCGCGCTCTGGCGCCAATCCTCCCCCAATTCGATCCTCTTCCTGCCGCTTTTCTACACTGCACTCATAGCGGCTTTATTTGATCCTGTTGTAATAGCGCAGCTGGTGTTCCCCCCCACTGTAAGCGCCGATCGCCCCAGGAAGGGGCAAAAATCACCTGGCTGCCTCTCTCGGTCCCTAGACGTGCCGGAGAGGCTGATTTTGGCCCTGAGCAGCCCGTGAGTAAGGGAGCATGGGCGGCCACCATTTTGGGCACCACCGCGTGTCGGGCACTGCTTTTAGAGGCCTCATTGAGCTGCGAAGGGACTAGCTCTAATTATAGGCCTTCCAGCCTGTGAGAGCTATTAAATATTCAGGGGAATTGGCAAACTTGTTGGCTTTCTGCAGCACGTTCAGGGCAGGAAATAGCAGCTTATCCCTCCCAGTTGTTGCCTGGGAGCTCCAGCTGCCAGAGGCCTCACTCCAACCTCAGGTGTTTTATTTGGCATATTGGCATATTAAAAGTAATTCCTGGGGTCACTCCTTCCTGGGAGCTCCAACCAGACCTTGGATTAAATATTGTAAATAATAATATACTAATAGTAATATTTATCAGTACATAGAGATCTAAATATATTTAGATATACAATTATATACATATATATATATTTAGATATATATATATATATATATATACGTATTTGCATATATATATATTTTACATCTTATCAATATTTGGCTATTTCACGTTGCCAACACTGGTTGGATTATATATCTTGATTGTATGCTTAGGTATAAAGATATTAATAATTATATTAGTTTATATACATTTAAAATTCCAAAAGGGGGTGCGGGCCAGCGAAAGGACACCCAGCCTTTGTTGTAGGTCGAACCCTTGGCAAGCCAACTGCCTTTACATTTGTATTACAGTCCTTTCCTCTACAATGGCTGATGGCAATTCTGCTAAAGGCCCTTCTTTGAAGGCCAAATCTAAATCCTACCACCTGAGCAAACAGGCTAAGGAAGCCCCTAAAGAAACTTCCAAAGCTTCTCAGAGGGACGCTCTAAGATGTCATAGGGCACTGGAGAAAGAATTTGACAGACGATCTAGAGAGACACAACCGGTATTTCCAGCCCCCCTAGCCTCTACTCCCTCTACCTCCGGACACCCAACCTCCTCCAGATTGCTCTTCCCTCTCCAGGTGCAGCCCATCCCAGGGACACCAGGTTCCCGGACCAACGACCAGGCTGATGCCAGAAGCAACATTTACGCCCACGGCCGCTGGTCTGCGCCATGAGGATGTCGCCACAGTTGAGATCCCTGCGCACATGCAGGCATGGATGGAACGGGCTATTCGCCAAGGGATTGCAGAGGGCCTGCAACAAATGTCCAGGTCTGGTCCTCCCTTGATGGTGCCCGAACACGACTCGCCATCAGTCAGGTCCTCGCCTAGACCGGACCTCACTCTTGGTCAGGTACCTTTACAGGAGGGCAGTCCTCTCCCAGAAAGGGATCTGGAGGAGGCCATGGAGGACCTAGATCGGTTCGGGGAGGAGGAGGAATTGGAATGGGGTCTATGCACCAAGGGGAGCCCCTATTGGAGATAGACCCTATGGAGGGGGACATGTCCGAGGACGAGGGCTTCACCCCGGATCAACCCACCTTTGTGGGTCTGTTCAAGCCGCAAATGTTTAAATCGCTTCGATTTAAGGCCAGGAACATTTCTGACCGGTCTGTACAGTCCTCCTCGGCTCTCCCTTCCCCAGCAGAGGGACAGGAGGACGCCATCTTTAGGCAGCCCGTCGTGGAGGCAGAGGTGATCCTGGCCCCGCCCATTTTTCATGACTTAGTATCAAACCAGTTAGACTCCACAGGGCCCCACCCCACCCCATCCAGCCAGGACAGGAGGTTCTTTAACCTTGAGTCGAGCTTCTGCAACCTGCTTAACACTCCCGAGGTAGATGAGCCCATCGTTGGTTTGGCATCCTCATCCTCCCCCAGTGATCCCCTGGAGGTCCTGAAGCCCAAGGACAAGAGGTCCGAGCTTGCTTTACGTAGGGCTCACCAAGTGGACACCTGGGCCATTAGATCGGCCATTGCCGCTTCCTTCTTCACCAGGTCTTCGATCCGGTGGCTCCGTCAACTGAGGCAGCATGTCCCCCCATCTAACACAAGGGCACACCAGGACATAGCAAAATTGACGGCTGCGGCAGAATTCTCGGCTGACACCACATACCACGCGGTTAAGTTCTCTGCCCGAGCAATATCCTCTCGTTACAGCTCGCCGCCTGCTCTGGCTCAAGCACTGGCAGGTGGACGTAAAAAACAAGGTTAAGCTGGCCACCACCCCCATAAAAGGGGACAAATTATTCGGCACCATCCTGGAGCCATTTCTATCAGAAACCAGAAGCAAGAAAAAATTTCTTCCCCCCCTTTTCCATAGGTCAGAGTCAAGAGCACAGCCCTTTCGGAGAGGTTCCTCACGACCTTTCTACCAGTTTCCTTTCCCGCCCAGGTACCCGAGACCCCCCTCCTTCCGGCCTTTCCAGCCCCAGGATTGAGCCGATCCGGATGACAGGAGCAGGAGGGGCGGCAGCTACAGGCACCCCTTCAGGGGTTCAGGAGGGAAGCCCTTCCAGCGCAACAGATAGATCCCGTCCACCCCTCCCCATCGGTGGATGCCTCAAGCATTTCACCGACCGGTGGGACTCTTCCACCTCTGATGCCTGGGTCAGGGAGACCATCAGACTGGGCCTCACGCTTGAATTTCAGCGCCCCCCCCCCTGAATTTTTTATGGCATCCCCCCCTCCAAGGATCTCACCAAACGTAACCTAATGGATTCAGCTATCCGCCATCTCCTCTCCATACAGGCCATACAACCTGTACCACCATCTCAGCGGAGGCAGGGGTTTTACTCTCACCTCTTCATGGTCCCCAAATCCTCAGGGGGATGGAGGGCTATTCTAGACCTGAAATGCCTTAACCGTTACCTGACCTACCGCAGGTTTAAGATGCACACCCTACAATCCATTCTACTAGGCATCAGGCAGGGGGACTGGCTATCCTCCATAGACCTTTCAGAGGCGTACCTTCACATCCCAATCCGGCCCTTCCATTCCAAATTCCTCAGGTTCTGCTACAACCATCGCCACTTCCAATATGTGGCACTTCCCTTTGGATTGGCCTCTGCCCCGAGAACCTTCACTAAGGTCCTCGTGGCCCTAGCGGCCCACCTCAGGGACCTCCTGGTTCGTCTCTACTGTTACCTGGATGACATCCTCATCCTGTCTCACTCCAGACCCCAAGCAGAAAAGGATTTCAGCGCTACTCTTTCTGCCCTCCAAGATCATGGGTTCCTAGTAAACTGGCAGAAGAGCCATCTGTTACCATCTACACGGATCCATCATTGACTCAGTTCAGAGAAAGGTTTTCCTTTCCTCTGAGAGATTCCGTAGCATCCAGGAGACTGTCAAACATATCAGACGATCAAGAAAGGTAACACTTTTAGAATTGTCTAAATTACTTGGTAAAATGGTCTCATGTATTTCCATTGTTCCCTGGACCTGTTTACACGCTAGATCCCTACAATGGTTTCTGCTCCCGTTCCAAAAGACCGGCAGAAGCAATTCAAAGGCCGTGGTCAAGGTGCCTCAAGGGTCCTCAGGTCTCTCCTCTGGTGGACCAGTCCTGCCATCAACAAGGGACACTGCTTCAAGGAACCCCAACGCCTCATCCTCACCACAGAAGCCAGCCTGTCCGGATTGGGTGCTCACACCCACTCGCTCTCGACACAGGGCAAATGGTCACAGGTAGAACGCACATGCAGTATAAACTGGTTAGAACTTCATGCCATCCACCTGGCCCTGCACAACTTTCTTCCCCACGTATGCGGGTGGCATGTCCTGATACTCACGGACAACGTCACTGCCAAGGCTCACGTCAACCGACAAGGGGGCACCCAGTCCATGAGTTTGATAAGAGAGGCCGATCGCCTCTGCCGTTGGGCAGAGCACAATCTCCTCTTCCTCAAAGCCGAGCACATCTCAAGGGTCTCAAACACCCAAGCAGATTGGCTGAGCAGGACCATGGTGGACCAGTCTGAGTGGCGCATTCACCCATCACTGTTCAGGGAAGCGACCGTGATGTTTGGTCTCCCATCAGTAGACCTCTTCGCATCCCCGCTCAACACCCAACTCCTCAGGTTTTTCTCAAGGTATCCCTCCCACGGGGCCAAGAATCACAATGCCCTCGGTTGCCCCTGGCCCACAGGGCTTCTATATGCATTCCCTCCATTGGCCCTGGTCCCCAGAGTCATCCAGAAGCTCATCTCCAAGAAAGCAGAGCTGATTTTAGTGGCACCCTACTGGCCCAGGCGCCCATGGTTTGCGGACCTCCGCTATCCATTGGTGGCCCCCCCCCTTGGAAAATTCCCCCGCACAGGATATCCCTTTCCCAGGGGACCCTCCAACACCCAGACCCTCAGTGGCTCCAGTTAGCCATTTGGAGGCTGAGCGGGAACGTCTAAGGAAGGAGCAGTTCTCTGACCAGGTTATTGATACCATTTTAGCCGCAAGGCGGCCCTCAACAACCCAAATATACAATGCCACTTGGAATAGCTTCTGCAAGTGGTGCCATAATTTCCAGATCAACCCTCTTCCAGCCTCCATTGCTCAAGTTTTGGAATTCCTCCAAGAAGGTCTGAGGAAGGGACTCTCTCCGAACATCCTGAGGCGTCAGGTAGCAGCCCTTTCAACTGTGATTATTTGCGAGAATCTGGGTACCCTCTCCCTCCACCCTCGCATTAGGGCATTCCTTAGGGGAGCAACTAACTTGTTTCCCCCAACTGTACACAGATACCCTACCTGGGACCTCAACAAGGTCCTGGCGTCCCTTACTAAACATCCCTTTGAGCCTCTCAAGGAATCCTCAATCCAGTTCCTAACTTTCAAAGTCGTATTCCTGGTGGCCATTACTTCGGCTTGCCGAATATCGGAGATAGCCGTCTTGTCGGTGAGGAAAGACCTTTGCATCTTCCATGCCGACTGGGTGGTTCTACGGCCGGACCCTACCTTCTTGCCTAAGGTCAATTCAGCCTTCCACAGGGCACAACTCACACTTCCGAACTTCTGCCCAAATCCCTCACGGGAAAGGGAGAAGCTTTGGCACACCCTGGACATAAGACGGGCCCTCCGCATTTACATTAAACGTACCCAGCCCTTTAGGAAGTCCGAATCCTTATTCCTTTCCTTTCAACCTAAATCCTTAGGACACAAAGTGTCCCCGGCAACCATCGGCCGCTGGATTAGAGCTACTATTTCCAAAGCTTACTTGTCCCAAACTCTGCCGGTGCCCAGCGGCATAACGGCACACTCCACCAGAAGTGCAGCCACCTCGGCAGCTTTGGCCACCCAGGCTCCAATTGCTGATATTTGTTGGGCGGCCACCTGGGCCTCCCCATCTCCCTTCATTAGGCATTATAAGATCGACATATTTGCTTCGGCGGAGGCTTCATTTGGGAGACGAGTTCTCCAGCGAGTCCTCAAGGAACTGCAGGGACTTCAGAACCAGATGGAGTCCCTCCCGTAGGACAGCCAAGCTTTGGTATGTCCCACTCTCTGGATGATCCGACCGGCTCTCAGGAGAATGGGCGTTGGTCCTTACCTGACACGCCATTTCTCTGGAGCGGGGAGGATCATCCAGCCCCACCCTTTTAAGTTCACCGTCTGGTGGGGTCTTGTTTCGGCCAAGGAACCACTTAGCATAGTAAGATGAGAGCACGATCTTCTCTTCACTTTCGTCTTCATGTAAACTGGGGAATGCAAGGGAGCCACGTGACGGAGGGAGGAGCATTCCTCAGTAATTAAGCTCAGCCTTCAACAACGCAGACTGAAGCACCTCCCACTCTCTGGATGATCCTCCCGGTTCCAGAGAAATGGCGTGTGTTGTGTATGTACCATAGTTAATAAAGTATGAGCTTGAGGTAAAGTGCAGGGTTCTGGCCCTGCACTTCTGATTGGCTGTTAGGCAGCCAGATCGGATTGGTTAGTTCTTAGGAATCCGATTGGCCCTTAACAGAGGATTATTATTGGTTTAAAGAGCTAGCGTTCATAGCTCGCTATTGGACAATTCTCACAAAGGTTGCCTAGATAAGGCAGGGTTCACTGTTATTGTTTTGGAGAAGTCACTATGCAATAAAGAGCTGAAAGTTCACATTCAAAGACAGTCCATTTACTCCAACCCATGTCCAAGTACTTAACACTGGCGACAAAGGTGGGATTTGGAGATGTCTGAACCTAAGAAGCCAGGAAGCAATACCGAGCACGTGAAAGACGACGCCAACAACGGAACCATGTCCAGCAGCATCGTACCACCCGCTCCGTTCGATCCAAACCAAGAGGATTGGGAATCCTACATGGATTGCTTCCAAATGTTTCTTGAGACGAATAATTTGAAGGATGCCACACCAGCAAAAAAGCGGGCACTGTTCCTGATGCACTGCGGCCCAGCTATATTTAAAATGGCAAAAGCACTCGCTAAACCTCGAGAAGTGAAAGCCATGAGCTGGGACGACCTCGAACCCATCCTGAGAGACCATTACGCGCCAACCGTGCCTACACTCGTGAGATGCCACGAGTTTTATCAGAGGAACCAGCGAAAAGGAGAGAGCGTGGCCGATTTCATGGCGGACCTCCGGAATTTAGAGGGCCTCTGCGGGTTCGCCGATTTAGAAGAAGCACTAAGAGATCGAGTAATTCTGGGATTAGATGCACTAGGCGTGCAAAGCAAGCTGATGGCAAAAGGTGACATCAGCCTTGCTGACGCCGTCGCCGAAGCCACGGCTGTGGAGGCGACCAAAAAGTCAGCTGCACAATTACGGCAAAGCCGCACTCCGGCAACAAACCCGACCGGCGAAATCTCACCCAACTCAGAAGGGCAGCTACTAACGACGCACCATGAGGACCTCTCTTCATCGTCGGACAGCGACGAAGAAGGGGTCCATCGACTGCGGTCCGACTGGGATCCTCGCCCTAAGCCCTTACGCCCTTGCACTGGCTGTGGAGCAAACCATGCCAGGGCCGAATGCAAATTCCGCGACGCACTCTGCCATGAGTGCAGGAAATGAGGCCACATCAGCCGGGTCTACCGCAGCTTACCAGGACCCAACCAGGCCTCAAAAGGGACCAACTATCGCCAATCGACAGGAAACCGTCCTGTAAGGCGAGAACCAGTAAACCACTCCTACAGAAATCGAGCTTTGCAAAAAGAAGAGGCTCACCATACTATCACTATAGGTCACACCTCAGTTTTGGACACTAAGAAAATTCGCGTCACGGTAGCCATCGAGAACCAGCCTTGCCACATGGAGGTCGACTTGGGATCGTCCCTCTCAATGGTGTCTTGGAAGACACTCAAGCAACTTATCCCCACAATCCAACGCCAAGACCTCCAATTTCAACGCCTCATCCTCAAGGACTACCAAGGAAATCGAATCCCCATGGTCGGGTCCTGCCGAGTCCGAGTCTCCTTCAAAAAGCATACAGCGTATTTACCTCTAACGATCATCGACAGAGATAGGCCTAGTCTATTAGGCCTCCAATGGTTCGCGCCACTCGGCATCGAAGTGGCCGGCGTGAACCGAGTCGGTGGTTGTGAGTGGGAGGAAGACCTTATTTCTGAGTTCAGCGACGTCTTCGCGGACCGTTTAGGTGAGTATAAGGGGACCCCAATCTCATTTAGTCTAGATCCAAAAGTAGCCCCAATTCGCTTGAAGCCCTGTCGAGTTCCATTCGCTCTTAAAGCTAAGATCGATGAACAACTCGACAAGCTAATTGCTCAAGGGGTGTTGAAGCCCATTGATCACTCTCCATGGGAAACCCCTATTGTAACACCCATTAAGCCAGACGGGTCAATCCGAATTTGTGGGGACTATCGGGCCACTTTAAACCACGCCCTACAGCAGAATGCGTATCCAGTTCCGGTGGTGCAGCACCTCCTCCATTCCTTGGGGGGCAGAAAGGTTTTCGCTAAATTAGATTTAGCTCAAGCTTATCAACAACTACCAGTGGATGAAAAGACGGCCCAAGCCCAAACAATTGTAATGCACAGAGGTGCTTTTAAATGTACTCGATTGCAATTTGGGGTTAGTGTGGCCCCGGGGATATTCCAAAGCCTCATGGAAAGGTTGTTACAGGGAATCAAGGGCGTGGTTCTGTATTTTGATGACGTATTAATTGCAGCCCCTACCAAAAAAATCTTGCAGGATCGTTTGAAATGTGTTCTTAAAAAATTCCAAGAGGCAGGACTTAAGGTGAAAAAAAATAAATGTCACTTATATACTGACAGTGTTGAGTTTCTAGGGTATTGGATTGATAGCCAGGGCATCCACCCTACCGAAAGTAAATTAAAGGCGATAAAAAATGCTCCCAGGCCACGTAACAAGGCCGATCTCCAGGCATTCTTAGGCCTCATTAATTTCTATAATGTATTTTTACCGCACAAGGCGACTGTTGCTGAACCGTTACACCGGTTATTAGATAAAAAAGCATTGTGGGTATGGGGTTACCGGGAAGAACAAGCGTTCCGGAATGTTAAAAAATTGCTCACATCTGATTCTGTACTTATGCAGTATAACGAGACTTTACCATTAGTTATAACCTGCGATGCCTCGCCCTTCGGGGTGGGCGCCATTTTGAGTCATGTACTGCCTAATGGGAACGAAGCCCCTGTTGCATACTTTTTGAAGACTCTCTCACATGCAGAGTGGAACTATGGACAAATTGATAAAGAAGCTCTCGCAATCGTTTCAGCTGTAAAGAAATTTCATGAATATGTGTATGGAAGGACATTCACCATTATAACTGACCACAAACTGTTGCTAGGGATAATAGCCGGGGACAAGCCAACCCCCTACATATTATCCCCTAGAATGACCCGATGGTCAGAATTCCTAGCTGCTTATAATTATCGCCTTCAATATCGCCCAGGGAAAGCCATTCCCCACGCCGACGCATTAAGCCGAGCACCGCTTCCAGAGACTCTCGACGATCCGGCACCAACGGCAACCACGTTGCAGATCGAAACACTCAACTCGCTGCCTATGACCGCCCGAGACATCGCAAGAGAAACCAAATGAGACCACACCCTAGCTCGAGTCCTAGGCTTGGTAGAACGTGGATGGCCATTGGACCAAGTCCCAGATGACTTCGCGCCGTTTAAAGCAAGACAGACTGAATTTTTTTCCCAAAAAGGCTGTGTCATCTGGGGCGATAGAGTCGTTGTCCCAGAACGACTCCGGAAGACGCTGCTACAAATTCTGCACGAGGGCCACCCCGGCATCGTGCGGATGAAAGCACTTGCACGAAGCTATGCATGATGGCTGGGCATGGACCGGCAAATCGAGCAGTGGGTCAAAGCGTGTACCAATTGCTAACAAGCCAGCAATGCCCCACCAAAAGCCATGCCTACTGAATGGGAGATGCCACGTGGACCCTGGTCCAGAATCCACCTGGATTTCGCAAGGCCAACCAAAGGATATACCTTCCTGCTGACAGTCGACGCATACTCCAATTGGTTAGAAATTCATCATATGACAGCCACAACTTCCGAGGCAGTGATTAAGATCCTAAATAGACTCTTTGCAACCCACGGATTGCCTGACGTCCTGGTGTCCAATAACGGGCCACAGTTCACGGCATTGATGTTCGAGCAGTACCTCGCTGACCGCGGCATTCGCCATGCGCTCACCTTGCCTGCGCACCCTGCGACCAATGGCCGAGCGGAACACATGGTCCAATTTATTAAAAAGACTTTGCAAAAAATGGACTATGACAATATCGATGACAAAGTCAACCAAATTCTCTTTTTGCAACACATAACTCCACATAGCGTCACTGGCAGAACTCCCGTGGAACTACTGATGGGACGGAGACTCCGTTCCCACCTCGACCGGTTGCACCCTGCTTACGAACCGGAAAAGCCAATAGGATCCAGTGGCTGCTCTCGCACTTTCCAGGTAGGAGACCGCGTTTACGCACGAAACTTATCAGGCGATCCGTTATGAATAGAGGCAACGGTAGTGCGAGTAACTGGCCCCAAATCCTACGTAGTGAAATGCTGTGACAATAGACTGTGGAAACAGCATATCGACCAATTACGGTCACGACTCACAACGGCCAGTCAACAACTCCCCCATGACCAAACCGAGGGGGGGGAGGTACAGAAGAAGATGACGTTCCAGGGAACCTGCTCGAAGGGAGCGACGAATCAAGTGAGACTCAGGAAATGGAGCAGGAAGGAGAATTGTTTGCACTGCAAGAAATTGCACCTGAGCAAGAAGCAGAGACACTGCCGAACAACAATCTACCTCAACAGGATTGCAATCAACCAGTCCAACGAAAATCCGAAAGACTTAAAAGACAAACGTCCTATTTAAAGGACTATATAACTACACTGTAATTAAGAAGCCAGGGGGAAGGGGTGTTGTGTATGTACCATAGTTAATAAAGTATGAGCTTGAGGTAAAGTGCAGGGTTCTGGCCCTGCACTTCTGATTGGCTGTTAGGCAGCCAGATCGGATTGGTTAGTTCTTAGGAATCCGATTGGCCCTTAACAGAGGATTATTATTGGTTTAAAGAGCTAGCGTTCATAGCTCGCTATTGGACAATTCTCACAAAGGTTGCCTAGATAAGGCAGGGTTCACTGTTATTGTTTTGGAGAAGTCACTATGCAATAAAGAGCTGAAAGTTCACATTCAAAGACTGTCTCCATTTACTCCAACCCATGTCCAAGTACTTAACAGCGTGTCAGGTAAGGACCAACGCCCATTCTTTTTATGGTGTAGTGTAATCATAAAAGCTTATGTACTCTGCAATACATTTTTCATTTCAGTGTGAAATACTAGTGAGTGAAAAAACAACAACATAAAACTAATCACAAAATCTGCTATCAAGAAGCAGATCATTTTGTGTCACACTAGGAAAAGTGCTATGTTTTTTTAAAATGATCATTATTATAACATAATTGATGCTTTACTTGTAAAGGATATGATGGAGCATATAATCCTTTATCAAATGAACAAAGCTAGCAAGATATATAGATTGGCCTACCAAGAATCCAGTAGATGGTATTTCTCTTTTTGCATAAATATGGCTTCTCCCCAGTGAAACTTCCTATAAAGATCTGAAGAGAGCTATATAATAGTCATATATGTGAGAAATCAGTTATCCTGTCTGCAATTAAATCAAGTTTGGACTTGTCGTTTTTGAGAGCCCTTTCTCTCTCCCACCACAGCATATGGACACTGAAAGTGTGAAAAATTCTTACTTAAATTGGGAATAAATGTCTTTGCAGAACAACTCAATTAAGATCTCTTTAGCATTGTTTTCATTTGTAGGTGCTCCTTGTTTAGTGACCGGCTCATTTAGCAACTGTTCACAATTACTATACCCCCACCTTTTTTTTAACCTGTCAGGTCTGTAAAGCAAAGGAAAGCTGAGGTAAGATCATAAGCACAGTCATGGCTTCACTTAGTGACTTCTTCCCTTAATGAATGGTTGCTAAACAAGGACTATCTACATCTGTATTTTTCTCTGACAATTTTTATAAGCCTAAAACATGGCCAAGCCAGTGTCTCAATAGTGGTGACAGCGAAGCTTGAAAAGTACATTTGGAAAAACTGAAGCCTAGGGAATAATTCATTCAAAGTAAGAAAGGTTTTAGTGGTACTCATAGTTTTATTAAATGTCCTTAGAATGCCTGAAAATCAGTACCAGGAGGATGCAAATATAATATAAAAAATCCAATATTAAATAATACCTGGGTTCATACAGCACGCTAAATCCTAAATGAAGTTTAATAAGCCACTGTTGCTATCCTTATATCTTGTTCTGCCTAAATAAACTAAGAATTTAGCATGGTCTAGTACACACAATTTAAAAACAATGCCTGGATTTCCACAAATGCTGAACCACATAATTGCCAACCCATTTTAGTTTAGTCTAGTGTTGTGAAAACACAGACTGTTTTATAAACTCAAAATATAGCTTAATCCTCCGTTCCTTTTATTACAAAGTTCCATAAGCATGCATGCAAAAAGATTTCAAATGTCGTGTGTGTGTGTGTGTGTGTGTGTGTGTGTGTGTGTGTGTGTGTGCATGTGTGTGCTGCTGCAAAGGATTCCTTTAAGATTCTTGTAATTGGATTTTTCCAGCTGCTGACAAAGTGTTGGACCAAAGATGTGCTGGATTTTACTAGTACTGCTAAACAAGCACATTCAGAGGACTGAGCCTTAATGTTAGTGATTTGCCCTGAGCATGGTAATAAATTCTCCATAACAATACAAACACATGCTCCTGAACATAGTGGGGGAAAACTCAAGGACTTGCTCAGAAGGGCTGCTTTTATTGCTGATGAGAAATATGTTCTTTTAAAAAAAATTGATCAGCTACTGAAGGAATCTAGGAATTTAGCTTATATGCTTGGCAACTCCAGAGTTTAAACCCCACCTTTTATGCTCTCATTTTTATATAAAAAGCTTTTTCAGCCTTACAAATTAAGGGCACTGCAATATTTAGATAATGATATTGTATGATGTCAGATTCTTTGATTGTGGCCTTACAGTCTTTAGCTCACACATTTCAGTTTGTAAACAACTTGGAATCTGAAATAATGTTTTTCCCCAAATAGATCTGCTCAGCTGAAACTCTCTTTATTGTCATTTTCTTAGTGTGCCACATTGCAATAGCATTTATATTTATATACCACTTCAAAGTGCTTTACAGCACTCTCTAAGTCAGGGGTGCCAAACACAATTTCATTGAGGGCCAGTGGGGGGGGGGATGAGACCATGGTGGATATGGCTATGGTGGACATGACATGGGACCGCACCCTGTGCCTAGAAGGCCTCCTGTAGTACTCCAGAGATCCCATTTTGGGCCTGGAAAGCCTCCTGGAGGACTTTGGTAGCCAAAAGCACCCTGCCCGCGCTACGTTTTTGCTAGAAGAGGCACCGCAGGCCAGTTCTTTGCTATTTCCAGACCAGCCCTGTGGGCCAGATCTGGCCCATGGACCTTGAGTTTGATAACTATGGTCTAGATTTTATAGAAGAGATCAATCATAGGAGTAGTCTGCTGGCCAGAGCATACACATTTGTATATACAAATGGTGCAATTTTAGAGTGACTGTGCCTTGTACAAAAACATTCAACTAGGTAAATGAATTGAGCCGAGTTATCTTGATACTTTTATGACAGGTTGCTTTATAAATTTAAGAAAATTATATCTTTGCAACTGCAAAAAAATTGCAACACACCCAATTTTCTTAAGTTCAAGAACTTCCTTGTATTATTATTTTTTTAGCAATGTCAATAACATGACATTTTCAGAAGATATTGGACAACCATCTGTCTGAAATGGTATAGGGTTTCCTGCTTGAGCAGAGGGTTGGACTAGAAGACCTCCAAGATCCCTTCCAACTGTTATTCTATTATTCTGTCACTTTCAGTAATTATCTGAATAAGAGCAGATGCTCAGAAAGTTAGGTAAGTTGCTATCATGCTATCATGTTATATGTCAGTGAATGTTCTATGTTAGTATGAATCCTTAACAATTGCTGACATCAGGGTTAACATTAGCAGGACATATGGGTAGAAACTGCTTTATTTGAGTTTGCAAATCTATATTTTATGTGAAGGACTGCTACATCTAGGGCATAAAAGAATGCTTCCTCTCTTGATTTGATCCTATGCAGATATTGAATCTGGCAAAGGTCACCATGAAACTGCTTTTCCCATTGCACATATAAGTCTTGAAATTTCCAAGCTATATTCCAAGGCTCACCCTATGCTGTCAAATATAATATCATGTTGACTATTGACATCTTGAAAAGTTTTAAAGATGTCAAGAGAACCCTGTAGCTTTGCTTTAGTTCGTGGTTGAAATGTAATTGATAATTTTCAAAATTTTGCCAGCAGCACAGTCAAAATGAAAAACTGGGAATCTATTGGGATTTCAAAACTCAAGCTTCTGTTAACTTGACTGTGTTTTTTCCCACGAGAATCATATCAGTCAACATCTTGTGGGTATCACTGAAGCAGAAACAAATGGGCATAGATTTCAGAACACAGGGACCCTCTTGTTGCACAAAGTGCTTTCAGCATAATTTTGAAGTTATATGTCATATATAGAGTGACCCTCATCTAATATTGTGAACAAAGTAACCGTAAAGACATGCTACAACCCTCAAAAAAATTTCATTGCTGGAAAAAATTGACATTCCACTATTCAGTGTTAAACTGAGAGTGTGGACAGCATAGTAGACATATATACCTTTTTCTTGTACAATCACATATAACTGTAGATTCCATAATTGCGGTCTTGGTTTTACAGTTTTGATAGAAAATAGTTTTCAAAAGTTTTTCAGATGTTATATATCAAACCAGCCACTGACTGATATCTACAAAAAGTCTAGTAGCATTAAATAAAAGATTAGGGTTAGGTTAGGATTTCCCCTGTCCGGTTGTGTTGGTCTGTGGGGAATCTTAATTCCATTTCTTAGGCCAAGGGAATCAATATTGTCTGAAGACATTTCTGTGGTGATGTGGACAGCATGACTATATGCCGGGGTGCACAGAACACTGTTATCTTCACACCAAAGTGGTACTTATTTTTTTTTCCAAAAAGTTTTTAATTTTTTTTACAACAAATTTTATTAATTTTACAAAAACAATACACAATCCAGTCATAACAACTTGAAAAATCTTTTCAAAAAAAATAATAATAATTAAAGAGAGCCAATAGAACATACAAAATAATTCCAAATTGTAATATCAATATTTACATTATCTATTTAACTTCATATCTTATCCAGACTTCTCCTTTTCTCCAAATTATATTTCTTGCTTATTAAAATTTTATTCCTTTCATAAACATACAAAACACAGAACATAGAAAAAAAAACAAAGCTAAAACATCTTTTCTGAAGGCTGCCTGATCCCGGGTTAAAACTCTTCTCACAGACACAAATTCAAACATAATATTCACTTTATATATCCTTCCATATCTTATTATCATTTTCTTTTTTTTTATAAACCAATTTTATTAATTTTACAAAAACAGTGCACAAACAATCAAGGAATAACAGCTTATAAATTCATTTCTAAAAAAAAATAGTGATAATTAAAGAAGAAAACCAATAGAACATGATGATTCCCAATTATAATATCAATATTTACTTTATCTATTTAACTTTGTATCTTATCCCAACTTCTCCTTTTCATCCAAATTATTTCTTGTTAATTAAAATTTTATTGCCTTTTATCAACATACAAAACCCAAAAAAACATAACAAAACCTTTATATATCCTTCCATATCTTATTACCATTTTCAATAACATTCTTTGTCTGTTCTATTTCCAACTATCCATTCATCTTTTTTCTTTTACTATACTTCTCCTATACACTAATTGGAGTGATGCCTTTAACTCATTACCCTAACTTAAAAGTACTTCATATAACACTTAATTTGTCTTGGGATTCTGTTTAGTAGATTCTAAAATTACAAAATAAATGTTATATCTAAATACACATATAAAAACACAATCTTATGTACCTTCCAGAATCCCCCTTTTATCCTTAATTAGATTCACCCATTGTCTCTAAATAAACTTTTTTTCTTTAGATCTTGCTTCCCACCATTGAGGCTTCTCCTCCCCCCCTTTCTCTCTTGCTTATTCTTCTCCTTGCCCTTTTTACCCCTTTGTCTCTCCTCCTCCCTTTTCTTACTCCCTTTCCTTTGCTTTCTAACCTTGCATCCACCTTTCCTCTCATTTTTCTCTTTTTTGGTTGTTTTTTCAAACCTTAAAATCCCCTTTTTCTTATCCTCTTTCTCCTCCTCCCCGGAAAAAACCCATTGTTCATCAAAGATGGCTTCTTCTTCCTCTTCTTCTTTGTCCCAGTCATTCTGCTGCGTAATCAACTTTTCATAAGTACATAACGCCATTTCTAAAAATTGAAATAAAGTGCCCAAAGTATCTTTTCCATCTTGTTCTTCCTTTTTATATTTTTGATATTCAGTCTTTAGTTCATCCACAAGCGATGCCATCCTGAAAAGAGAAACTTTCCCCAAAACAAACAACCAAGTATTTTTAATCAAAAATAATTCAAAAAAAGTTCCAAAAGTTAATACTTTTCTTCCTTCTTCTATTTCTCTTTCTGGGGTTAATGTTTAATCAAAGAGGTCCAATTACCATATATCTTTCTTTGAGATTCTAGGCAATCTCCTTTTTCCACTTCTGCTCCAATTTTTTTCCTCTCCCTTCCCACTTGCAACATCAATTTTTAAATGATCAGAAATCCATACCTCTAATAAGGGTTTTCCAATTTCTTAAATTTTTAAGTCCAATGTCCAAGAACTCTTTTGTCCCTTAACTTCAACTTTCAGAATAATTCACCTTCAGTGCCCAAACAAATTTCAAATCTTCATCTGCTGTTTCCATGGGGTGGGAGAGTGAAGAAAAAAAAGTTCCCTTTAACAGCTTCTCCGCCACTTTCGATCTTCTTAGGGATACAATGTATCCTCCAGCAATTCAGACAGCTCAGTTCCAGCGAATTTAAAAGATGTTGATTGACCCGGCTCAGCCAGCACTTTCACTTTTCTTGCTTCCTCCAGCACAATCTTACCCAGTTGCAGGCTTCTTCGTGGCGACCATTGCTGACCGCTGCTCCACCACCTTGGGAAAAAGGGGTTTTTCTGGACGAGGAGGGGGTCTGCGACACCACCAACCCCCTGTCCGGATCCCCTCTCTCTTCAGCTGTCCCTATAGGGCAGCCATATCCCCCTGACCCATTTGGATCGGGGGTACCTCGGCGGCAAGCGCAGCAGGAATCGTGAACGGTTGCGAATTCCTGCTGCCACCGAAGCCACGCAAAACCGGAAACCCCAAAAAGTTTTTAATTTTTTAACTTTTACACATCTGCAATGTGGTTCCAGATTATAACACTTGTACCTAATCATACTTTCATTTCCACCAATTTTATATAATATCATCTCAAATCATTGTCCATTTCACTCATTTTTAAATAAGGTTCCATTTCATATTTCAATTTATTAATTCAATATCAATATCATTTCATCCACATATAGATTCCCAGTTCTTTATCTCATATTATTTCCATTTTCAGCTTACCACCTATTTTATTCAACATTACACATCATTATTATCCTAAAGTTTTCCTAGGCCAATTATATAATCAACAATCTAGAAAGAATAAAAAGAAAAACCAATATATTTAGAATCCACATGGTATATCCCCTCAATCTATCTGATGTAATAATTCATTCCCAACTTTAAACATATTAACATTAAATAATATATATTTTAAGGTATAACCCCCCCCCGAAGTTGCTAAAATAACTTCTTAATATATCTCATTTTTAATCCTCCAATATAAGGGTTCATAACAGCATAATTCACATACAATTATATATATAGTTATATAACCCTAAAATAATTTCCAGCAATTTTAAACTAAGTGCCAGTATACATTCCCATGTGGAATCCCCCTTATACAATCCCTAACCCTTATCTCTAAATCTCGTAACTTTATCATTCCTTTTAAGTTTGGCTAGGTTTCCCTTTTCTAAGTTTCCCCAATCTTCCTTCTTTTTCCCTTCTAATTTTGTTTTTATTTCCCTCTGCCTGTCAGCCATTCCCCCCCTTTTGGGGCTTCTTCTTACATATTTCCTTCTTCTTCTTAATCTTGAGTGTCTTATCTCTTTTGTTTATTGTCTCCAATGTCGATGTCTCTGTTTTAAGTCCTTTTATATCCTTTGACAATGGTCCTTGTTCTTCGTGCTCATCAAGTCTGTTATTTTCATCGTCTCTGAGCTTCCTTTGTTCTTCTGCGAGCTGTGACACCAATACTTCACTCAGCATTAACTCCACCAGTTCAAAGTGGTACTTATTTATCTACTTGCATTTGCATGCTTTCAAACTGCTAGATGGACAGGAGCTGGGGCAAGTAATATGACCTCATCCCATCTCATAACACTTAGGTCTTGAACCCAGGTGTTCAGCTTTCCAACTGACAAGCTCAACATCTTTAACCACTGAACCATTGTACCCCCTACATAGTAACATTACATAATAGCATTACACTCAGGCATGCACTTATAGTGCTTTCTGAACATTCATATCAAACCAGCCAACTGAGCTGAACTTTCTTAACAGCAATTACATATGTTAAATTACTTTCCCCTCACTTATCTACTTTTCTTTCAAAGAACAGAAGAATAAAAACAGACGCTTAATACATTAGTATTTGCCAAACATTTTAAAATAAATGCATTGCCAATATGTAAAGTTAACCTATATAAAGTTAAGAAGGGTGTTAATTACTACTGTCTGGCAATCTCTTTCTTGCTTTCTTTAGCTTCCTACCAAAGCCATTCCCTCATTGTTCCTCTTCTTTATTCAGGTAATCTTCTTCACCTAGTGCTTTGCCTAGTTGGAACCAGAACCTCTTGGAACCAACACAACTGAATCCCTTCCATTCTTCTTCCCAGAAATCTCCAGTTCTTTCTTCACCATTGCCAACAAAGCAACAGACTTTCTTCCCCTATTAAAAAAAAAAATACTCTCTGAGAATGTCGGCTATCTCGTCTACTGTCAGCTTTTGTTATCAGCTAGAAAGAACTGACTATATATTTGCAAACTCATATGTCATATCATATTCAGGTCGTCCATTCTACTCTTCATATTCAACACCTTACTCTATATAGTCATATTTTGCAAGGTTGATAAATAGGAGAAAAAGTCTACCAGATCCATCTAAAGACCAGGTTGAAAACAGCCAAAATAAGTGGAATATTGCTGTCTTTGTACATTCCCATCTAGATTCTGTGACTATTCTGGTAGCACCAGAGCTCTGGAATATGCAGCTCCAGAGGTGGGCATTTCAGGCTTCATGTGTCACAAAACTAAGTAGTTCTACCAGTCACTCAGCCATTTTCTTGGTCCCTTGTTACAAAAAAGCAAACATGCTCAGCAATAGATTTGGTCCAAACCTCCAAGCTCAGAGAGCACCAAAGACTCCAAAATCAACTCTGAACCTCACATATTCTTTTCTATTGCCTATTTGGTCCAAAGTTTAAGAAGAGTCCCTCTCATTTGACTTCTATACCAGCTCTGCTTACACATGAAGTTCTTAGTGCTTGCATACACAAAAATTGTTAAGAGACAAAAAGTAGATTTTACCTGCCCTCTTTTGAATTGGGTCAACGGGGTACATTTAAAATAATGAAATGGTTTAAATCAATATTCAGCATTGAGAGTTGCTAAAATGGCCTCTGTGTGAAATATCTGAGAATCCAGGGAGGCATGAGAATTGCTGTTGGCAGCTATCCTGACTTCTTCAACAATTGAATGTAGTTTTAGTTAACAGTACTCTGGATGTGTTTTTATGTCCATTTGGTCTGTAGAAAAATATTCTACACAAACATTCTGTGAATATTCTGTTTTATTTTGTTCCTAATCAACTAATTTGTGATTTCACAATCAACTAATTTGTTCACAAGACAATTCTAGGCAGCTTTTTCTGTTCTCTTTCTCTCTAACTTTCTCTTCCTGCTGCATTATCAACTTTCACTTCAATGTTCATCTACAAATTTTGGTTTCTTAGATTGCTAGTTCAAGTTATTGTTTTAAAAATTGTCCTGATTGAATCTCCTTGGTTTTGATTTCTTTCAAATCTAACTATTAGGAACAGGGGAATTATTCAATCCCCTAAAGCTTGGGAGAGAGTATAAGTGTTATGCAAAGCTCAGAAAAGGAAATCAGAAACTAGACAAAGGCATGAGAAAAGAAAAGGAAATACATTACAACTAATTCACACCAACATTAAAAAAAAAAAAAAACACTCTTTCCATTCCTTTCTCTCATACCAACCATCTTGCTTCCGCAAAATTTGCACTCTTTTTCATATATCACTTTTATTCTTTAAACTTCACACAGGTATCTTTTCCAGCAATCATCAACTTCACATAACTATGGCTTGCCATCTCTTTCACCCTCTCATTCTTCTTGGCAAGTTGATCCTTGGACATTCTTTCTAAACACCAAATCACAATATATTCCTTTTGTATTTACTGCTTTTCCTATTAAGTCCAGACTTTCTAGGTGAGGTCAGCTTATCACACACACTCACAGTATGTTAATCCATATCAGTATGTAGGGTTTGAGAAAATATGTAATAAATCTAAATAATTTAAATTGAGCACAATCAAACAAACATTTGATTGAACAAAGGCAGCTTTGAATTAGAATATTTGAAATTTTCTTGACAGGGTTCTGTGGGGGGGATTCCCTCTTTGTTCTCTTTCTTTTCTATACTATACTTCATTCTTAGAGATTCAATTGCATATTGGGAAATAAGGGATGGTCAAGAGGGACGGCTATAGGTCTCCAAAAATTAGACTTGCAAGACCTGTTGAACATATCTTTATTTCAAGAAACAAAAATAAAGGGTAGACCAGGTAGGCCAACAGAAATGAAGAGGAATGTAAGGACTGACTGCTTTGAGCACAACAAAATTCTAACTTAAATTCAATTTAGGATGTTATTGGAGTGCTGTCTTCTTTCATCTACAAATATTTTTACTTTCTCCAACCAGGAATGTCAGAAGATGCTTCTACCACTCATTTATCTATTACAGTAATATTGACACTCATTAGCAACTCATTAGCAACTGACATTCAGGATTTCTGACAATTTCTTCTAGCTCTACATGGATTGGCTAGAATTAAAACTGAGACCTTCCAGATACAAAACACATGCTGTCCCTTGCAGAAAGTTTTTGTAGAAATGACAAGAAAAGTTTTCAATCTGAAGTACAAGACACCAGTCATCAAAAGAACTCTTTAGAATGCAATAATTTTGTGACCCCCAACTATTTTCCAATATTTTTTCTTTATATAGGAGATCAATAGATTTATCAATTCTGCAGCAACTATGTTGACATACTGACTATGGCCAAAAAAACCCAGAGGGTATGTTTTCATGTACAAGATACTCCATTCATCTCAGGCTTCCAAAGTAAAAAAAACAGGAATACCAAATGCAGACTAAGACATTTTGCTACAAAAACAATAGCACTTCATGATTCTAGAGAAGAGGAGGAGGAGGGAGAAGAAAGATATAAGGGTGTTATCCAGGTACAAGTGAATGGCACTTGAGTATTGAGCTCCAAATTCTTCATACATGGCACATACAATACACTACTAAAAATGGTGAGGAGGGCAGGTCAGTGGAGAAAGACCCTTATGTACCATCCTAGAACCCTGGTTAAATGGATTGTGCTGATCTAATAATAGAAGAAGCTTCTTGCTTGTAGAATTTGCGCACACACACACAGCTTTGGGCATTTTATTTCATTAAAACAGAAATAATCAGTTAAGTATGGGACATGACATCTTCCCTGGTATGTGCATTCAGTTGATCTAAATTCCAGGAGAAGGAGGAATATAGCACTTTGTGTTCAGTGTAGCTCATAGTAAATTTCACAAAAGAACAAATTCTTGCCACCTCTGTAGTTAAGATCCAAAGGTGTCAGACAAAGATTCAGAGCTATGTGGTATTTTGGAAGGTTATTTTCTCACACTTTGGGAATTAATTTGGACCCAAGAGAGTATCAGGCTCTCAGCATTTAAAAAAGAGAGAGCTATTCTCAATCACATTAAAATTGGCCGAAGTACAGTCATTACCTTGTGCGTTTTTATCTGCTTTGGGTAATGTCAGTCTGATCTGACAAGTGCCGTGTGCATTTGTCATCTTTGATGCCTGGAGAAAACTGGAGAAGTTTGAAATGTAAGGAAGAAGAGAAAAGAAGGAAATCATGAATGCAAAATTTTGATTTGGGTGAGGATTTGTCATAGGGAAGCTTTAGGGAGCCTGTTTAATAACGTGGCATTGAAAGCCAGGAGCTGGGCGCTATCACTACTGAGATATTTAATCTATCTTGTGATGGTGTTAGGCTGAAGTGTAAAAAATCAATGATTTTTATAAATTTGGGGGACAAAATACCTCCCATGGATTGGCTTTTACTTCTTAAGACCAAACACACTGGAGAATTAAATTTATTGATGAAATGACAACATTCTTTTTTTAAAAAAAGGAAGGAAGGAAGAAAAAAGGCCAGCCACAATTTCAAGCTGCCTCTCAGTTACTTTTAGCTACAAAAAGATAGTTATAATACAGAATGATACACTAGTGTCTATCAGAGGAAAGCAAGAGAGAAATATTATAAATAAATGAAGTGATTAAATCTATCCTGAAATAGTGTTTTCTGAAGCCACTTCTAAGACTGAGGTAGAGGGAGATATTTTATTATTTTGTTTAATTTTAGAATTATTTTGCCTTTTTTCCAGGAATTCATGGCAGCACCAGAAAAGTTTTTCCTTCAATTTTTCATATAAGATTCCTGTGAAATAGGTTAGATTTTAAAGAAGTGACTGGCTCAAAATCACTTCAGTTTTCATGTCTAGAATTCATGAGTAGAATTCAGTTGTGGTCTCTTCAGTTCCAGTCCAACATGCTAACCATGATTATTTTTCCCCTTTTATAATAACTTGGTAAATTTATTCAGAAATTGGGATGGATACTCACATTCTAACAGAGAGCCATTTCTTTAGTCACTATATTTCCTTCTATTTCAGGTGATGGAATTGTACAGTATTATGTGCCAAATTATTTAAGATTCAGTTATGTCATGTTCCATTCTAAAGTAGTGTTTTTAATTAACTTTCTGAATGCTCATGCTAATGAAAATTGATTTGAAAAGAACTATATTCTAAGCAAAAGACAGTGCCCTGAGTCCAATCTCAACTCCAATATTGATCATATCCATTTATTTAGTTGTTTCCAAGTTAAGGAATGTACTCTTATTGAATGCATTTTGGAAACCTATAATACATTTTTATTTGGTCAAGATTTTCAACTGTTAATTGGGTTTAATATTAATAGCATTAGCTTTTAATCTTCTGTGCCATGTTTTAACTTATAGCAGCAACTTAGTTTTTTGAGCAGGAAAGTAAAGGATGCAATAAATAATGATAACAACACTGATAAATATAAATGAGCTAATGTTTTATTTTAGACATTTATAAAAAGCTTTAATTGTATTTTTATTAGCCATATCTTTTTCATAACTTGGTGTAAAGTCATATCTGAATGTACTAGGCAGATATATATAATACAATAGACATACTTTCTATACATTTTAATATGTGTCCAACATCTCATATAATAACTCAGTTCACAGAGTCTCAGGATATGACTGACAAACTAATTAGCCTAACTAATAGCAATAGCAATAGCACTTAGACTTATATACCACTTTATAGTGCTTTAAAACACTCTCAAAGTGGTATACAGAGTCAGCATATTGCCCCCAACAATTTGGGTCCTATTTTACCCACCTTGGAAGGATGGGAAGCCAAGTCAATCTTGAGCCTGATGGGATTCAATCTGCCAAATTGCAGTTGTAGCACTGCACTCTAACCACTGCGCCACCAAGGCTCCATAATGCTTAGGTAACTGCAATTTGTAATTATGATTACAGGTATTACCCTACCTTTATTATGAAAACGATCATTTGAAACCTGTTTGCAAACTATGGTTTATGGTATTATGGGATTACTTATAAATTAATTAAACATTAACTACAATTGTACTGTCTGTTTTAGTTTGAAAGTGTTATGTTTGGAGCATGGGCGAGAAAGAATGGAGACAAGCCTCTGAACGGTGAACTTCAGCTCTTTATTTACATAGTGACTTCTAGCCTCTATAATAGTTTTAACCCGCCTTATATAGGCAAACCCCAGTAGCTATTAACCAATAACCAACGAGGAGCGCTAGCTCTCATAACCAATAAGAACTCTCTGTTAAGGGCCAATCGGATTCCCCGGAGTGGGCCAATCCGATCTGGCTGTTTAACAACCAATCAGAAGTGCAGGGCCAGAACCCTGCACTTTACTCCAAGCTCACGCTTCATTAAAACTTTATACATTCACAACACCCCTTCCCCCTGGCTTCTGTTTGCAGGGCGCAGTTACATAGTCCTTTAGGTAGGACGGTTGTTTTATTAGTCTCTTTGATTTTTGCTGTCATTTGGCTGTAATCACGCTGAGGTAGATCGTTGTTTGGCAGTGGGGCTGTTTCTGGTTCAGAGTTCATTTCCCCGTCGTTGCCCATGTTCTCTGTAATTCCCTGAGGTTCGATTGTTTCCCTCTCTGGTTCCACTTCCTGAGTCTCTATTATACCGTCGTTCCCTTTGAACGGGTTTTCTTCTTCTTGGAATTCATCTTCTTCCGTACCTCCCCCCCATCAGTCTGGTCATAGGGGAGTTCAGGACTGCCCGCCGGAAGCCACGATCGTAATTGATCGATATGGCGTTTCCATAGTCTATCGTCAAGGCATTGTACAAGGTAGGATCTTGGGCCGGTTACACAAACTACTGTCGTGTCCACCCACAATGGGTCGCCTGATAGGTTTTTAGCATATACCAAATCTCCTACCTGAAAGGCACGACAGCGGCCGCTGGATCCTAGTGGTTTTTCCGGTTCGTAAGCTGGGTGTAACCGGTCAAGGTGGGAGCGGAGTTTTCGTCCCATTAGCAGTTCGGCGGGAGTTTTGTTGTGGTGTGATGTGTTGTAAAAAAAGGATTCGATTGATCTTGTCGTCAATGTTGTCGTAGTCTACCTTCTGTAAGGTTTTCTTCACAAATTGTACCATGCGTTCTGCTTTGCCATTGGTCGCAGGGTGCGCAGGCGAGGTGAGCGCATGTCGAATGCCGCAGTCAGCGAGGTTCTGCTCGAATGACAGTGCTGTAAATTGGGGCCCGTTATTGGATACCAGGACGTCTGGTAGTCCGTGGGTTGCAAATAGTCTTTCCAAGGTTTTGATAACCACCTCAGAGGTTGTAGTCATCATGCGATGAATCTCGAGCCAATTTGAATAGGCATCGACGGTAAGTAGAAAGGTGTGGCCTTTGGTCGGCCCCGTGAAGTCCAAGTGAATTCGGGACCAGGGTCCGCGTGGTGTCTCCCATTCAGTAGGAATGGCTTTAGGTGGGGCGTTGCTCACTTCCTGGCATTTTGGACAAGCTTTAACCCAATGTTCGATTTGCTTGTCAATGCCCGGCCACCATGCCATTGGTTCGCGCAAGGGCTTTCATTCGCACGATGCCGGGGTGGCCATCATGCAAGGTTCTCAGAAGCGCTTTCTGGAGTCGTTCTGGGATAACGACTCTATCGCCCCAGATGACACAGCCTTTTTGGGAGAACAACTCGGTTTGTCAAGTCTTGAATGGTGTGAAGTCATCTGACAATTGGTCCAATGGCCATCCGTGTTGTACCCAGCTTAGGACTCGCGCTAAGGTGGGGTCGCGTTTGGTTTCTCTCGCGATATCTCGGGCGGTTAATGGTGGCGAGTTGAGTGCCTCAATTTGCAATGTGGTTACCGTTGGTGCAGGATTGTCGAGAGTCTCTGGAAGCGGTGCTCAGCTCAATGCGTCGGCGTGGGGAATGGCTTTCCCCAGGCGGTATTGCAGCCGATAGTTATAAGCAGCTAAGAATTCTGACCATCGAGTCATCCTAGGGGATAATATGTAGGGAGTCGGCTTATTTCTGGCTATTATCCCCAATAATGGTTTGTGGTCAGTCATGATAGTAAAAGCCCGCCATACACGTACTCGTGGAATCTTTTAACGGCTGACACAATTGCGAGGGCTTCTTTATCGATTTGTCCATAATTTCGTTCAGTTTTTGAAAGTGTATTTGAAAAATATGCAACAGGGGCTTCATTCCCATTAGGCAGTACATGGCTCAAGATGGCGCCTACTCCTAAAGGCGAAGCATCACATGTTATATTTAATGGTAAAGTCTCGTTATACTGCATGAGTACAGAGTCAGAAGTGAGCAGTTTTTTCACGTTGCGGAACGCCTGTTCTTCTCAGTGACCCCATAACCAATTTGCTTTCTTATCTAACAACCGGTGTAACGGTTCAGCGACCGTTGCTTTATGCGGTAAAAATACATTATAAAAATTGATGAGGCCTAGGAACGCCTGGAGATCGACCTTGTTTCGTGGCCTGGGAGCATTTTTTATTGCCCTTAGTTTACTTTCAGCAGGGTGAATACCCTGGCTATCAATTAGGTACTCTAAAAACTCAACACTGTCAGTACACAATTTACATTTGTTTTTCTTTACTTTAAGACCAGCCTCTTGGAATTTTTTTAGGATTAATTTTAACCGGTCCTGTAAGATTTTTTTTGTAGGGGCCACAATTAATACATCGTCAAAATAGGGGACCACGCCCTTAATCCCTTATAATAACCTCTCCATAAGGCTCTGAAAAATCCCCGGGGCTACACTAACTCCGAATTGAAGCTGGTACATTTAAAGGCACTTCGGTGTGTCACAATCATTTGTGCCAGTGCCATCTTTTCATCAACAGGTAGTTGCTGATATGCCTGAGCTAAGTCTAATTTAATGAAGACTTTTCCGCCCCCCAGGGAGTGGAGGAGATGCTGCACCACCGGCACTGGATATGCGTTCTGCTGTAGGGCGTGGTTCAAAGTGGCCCGATAGTCCCCACAAATTCGGATTGACCCATCTGGCTTAATGGGTGTTACGATTGGGGTTTCCCAGGGGGAGTGATCGATGGGCTCTAACACCCCCTGAGCTATCAGTTTGTTGAGTTGTTCGTCAATTTTCGACTTTAAGGCAAATGGAACTCGACGGGGCTTAAGTCGGATGGGAGCTATCTTTGGGTCTAGACTGAACGAAATCGGGGTCCCCTTGTACTCGCCTAAGCTGTCTGCGAAGACGTCCCTGAACTCATGGATGAGGTCTCCCTCCCAGTCACTTCCGCTGACTTGGTTTATGCTGGCCACTTCAATGCCGAGTGGCGCGAACCATTGGAGGCCTAGTAGGCTAGGCCTGTCTCTATCGATGACAGTTAGTGGTAAGTACGCTGTGTGCTTCTTGAAGGAGACTCAGACTCGGCAGGAACCAACGACGGGAATTCGATTCCCTTGGTAGTCCTTGAGGATGAGTCTTTGGAAGCGGAGATCTTGGCGTTGAATTGTGGGGATGAGTTGTTGAAGGGTCTTCCAGGACACCATCGAGAGAGACGATCCCGAGTCGACTTCCATGTGGCAAGGCTGGTTCTCGATGGCTACTGTGACTCGTATTTTCTTGGTGTCTAAAGCTGAGGCGTGACTGATAGTGATAGTATGGTGAGCCTCTTCTCTCTGCAAAACTCGATTTCTGTAGGAGTGGTTTACTGGCTCTTGCCGTACAGGACGGTTTCCTGTCGATTGGCGATAGTTAGTCCGTTTTGAGGCCTGGCCGGGTCCTGGTAAGCTTCGGCAGACCCGTCTGATGTGGCCTCGCTTCCCGCACTCATGGCAGAGTGTGTCACGGAATTTGCATTCGGATCTGGCATGGTTGGCCCCACAGCCAGCGCAAGGGTGTAAAGGCTTCGGGTGGTGGTCCCGGTCGGACCGCAATCAATGGACCCCTTCTTCGTCACTGTCTGATGACGAAGAGAGGTCCTCGTGGTCCATCGTTGCAAGCTGCCCTTCTGACCTGGATAAAATGTCGCTCCGGTGGTGGTACCGGAGTGCGGTTTCGGTGTAGTTGTGCAGCCGACTTCCAGGTTGCTTCTGCTGCAGTAGCATCAGCGATGGCATTGGCAAGGCTGATGTCGCCTTTCGCCATCAGCTTGCTTTGAACGCCTGGTGCATCTTGTCCTAGAACTATGCGATCTCTTAGTGCTTCTTCTAAATCGGTGAACCCGCAGAGGCCTCCCAAATTTCGGAGGTCTGCTATGAAGTCGATCACGCTTTCTCCCTTTCGCTGGCTCCTCTGATAAAACTCGTGCCGTCTCACGAGTGTAGGCACGGTCGGTGCATAGTGATCTCGTAGGAGAGGTTCGAGGTCGTCCCAATCCATCGCCTTCACTTCTTGGGGTTTTGCTAGTGCTTTAGCCATCTTAAATACGATTGGACCACAATGCGTTAGGAACACCGCCCGTTTCTTTCCTGGCGTCCTTTAAGTTGTTGGTTTCTAAGAACATTTGGAATCGATCCATGTAGGACTCCCGGTCCTCCTCTACTGGATCGAACGGAGCAGGTGGTACAATGACGCCGGGCATGGTTCCGTTGTGTAGTGTCGTCTGTCACATGCTCGGTGTTCTTAGAAGTTTCATTGGTTCAGATGTCTCCACATCCCATCCTCGTCGCCAGTGTTATGTTTGGAGCATGGGCGAGAAATAATGGAGACAAGCCTCTGAACGGTGAACTTCAGCTCTTTATTTACATAGTGACTTCTAGCCTCTATAGTAGTTTTAACCCGCCTTATATAGGCAAATCCCAGTAACTATTAACCAATAACCAACGAGGAGCACTAGCTCTCATAACCAATAGGAACTTTCTGTTAAGGGCCAATCGGATTCCCCGGAGCGGGCCAATCCGATCCAGCCATTTAACAACCAATCAGAAGTGCAGGGCCAGAACCCTGAACTTACTCCAAGCTCATGCTTTATTAAAACTTTATACATTCACAACAGAAAGCCTCTGGAAACTTGAGCTTTAAGTAAGCTTTAAATATCCAAATAAATCAGCAAAATAAACCATTGTTTGTTAGGCATGAAGTTTGTTAGGCATGAAGTTGCAATGCCTATGAGATTGTCATCAGTCATTTCAACATTTTACACAGTTTCATTCAGAATAGTCTTATAGCAGTTGCTAATTCCTCAAAGGCCTACTGGGTTGTAGAGACTTTGTTCAGTTTTTCCTGAATTTCAAAACTAATACGTTTCAATATTCCTGTAATGATACAACATGTGCTACTTAGATTGCACTCCTTTCCACATTTTTTGTGAAATAATTGTTTTAACTATTTCCTAAGGGGTTAATTATCGCAAAGAGTGTCTAAATCTGCAAAATGATAAAAATAAACATACAGAAGAGTTAAAAGAAAGAAAGACATTATATATCCAAGTAGAGTCTTTTCCCCAGATAGCATTTTAGTAATAATAAAAGGTTGTCTGGAGAGCCTCATGATTCATCTCCATTGCCATCTGTTAGGAGAAATGAACCATCTTCGCTCATTAAATCATAAACGATTCTCTTTTATAAATTTGTGTTGACCTATTGACCTGAAGCCTAATCACTCAGATAAAGACATAGCATAGTGATGACGGATGCTTTTAAACCTACTTTCTGCTTAGCTTTACATCAGTGTTCAGGAATGCTATTATCCTGTTTTCCATGCTATATTTAAGGCAATTAATATTTCAATCATCCAGTAAGCCAGCAAAATCATCAGATCTCCACTTCTAACATATTGGAAGCTTGAATACCTAAAGAACATTGAGAAGAGAGAAAATCTATTTTTTCCCCTAATTCCCATGCAAAGTTGAAAAATTATCAATGTTTGTAATCATAGATTCAAATGAATTGAGTAAGGGAGAGGGACTGAAGAGAATATTTTCCAGAAGAGACTGGAAAATATTAAGTTTATAATCTTATTGTACAGGTCAGTCCTATTTGGATTTTAAGTTGTAATTTCAACATTTCCCAAATATGAAACCTCAAGAGCCAAATAGGAATATTTCTGTAGTTCAAAGTACCAAGTTCTATTATTTTGAGAAATGCCATGTGTATACAGTTGAATATTAATTATGATTTAATAAATGGCTCATTTTTTTTATCACTGTAACACTGCATTACAGAAGAAATTATATGTGAAAGAGTATGGATATTGCTTAGTCCCATTTGAAATTTCAAACTCAAAAATTCTGGAATAGCAAATTCAGGACAAAAATATCTCCAGCCAATGGGAGATTTTTTTTCCCAGAAAACTGCACATAGTTGCTTGTAAATTAACTATATTAAACAACAACAATTTTCAAAGTTATCTTCTGTAACTCTTTAATTAATTAGAAATGGGTGGGGAGAAAAAACTTGACAGTGCAGTTCCACTTCCTCATCCTTAATCTGTTGCTTTGTAATATGCAAACAACTAAGAATCTGAAGCCATAACAGAATTTATACAGACTTTTAAACTTTTATCTCTTCTTCCCCTTCTTTCTATCCTGTTTGGGTAGTCTAAATAGTTTCTCTTTCACTGCTTCCAATAGAATGGAAACATTTTTTCAAAACAAAATAAGAAGCTCAAAAAATCATATTCTGCTTTCTGTATTATTTTCATTGTATTATCGTAATACTCCAGCTGTTGACTGGCAGAATATTTCAGGTCAGGGGCCAAAGTCAACTGAAACCAGAGAGTTTTGTAGCTCAGAGTAATCAGAGATTACTTTGTTAAGTGCACCAAATGCTATCTTCAGCTGATTCAGTAACCCACATTCCAAAACTGTTGTCTGTCACATTTCTGAGCAAACCCTCAATATATTCCACATTAGAACAGTAACAATTCACAACAGTAGTATTTGATGATAAGTGGATCCTCCTTGTTATGGGGGGGGGGGGGACTTTTAATTAAAAACAGTGAGGTGCTTCCTGCTAACAATAGGCCTTTGAAGCGTTAAAACCTGTCATCAGCCAGCTTTCAATGTATATTAGTTAACAGCACCTTGGATAAAGAGAAATGAAAAATATATGTCACCAAGTCAAAGAAAACTTGCATAATTACAGACAATTAACAATTATGAATCATCAGGTTTTTTTTTCCACTGGGAAATATTTCCTCTATTTCTATATTTAGGACTCCTATTCTTTATTCTGTGTCTATATAAGTGACCAATGAAGCTAAAGTTATAAAGGCTGTTTTTTCAAGAAGTCAGAAAAGGAAATATTTCCGGTTTTAGAGATTCATGAAAGCTTTTAGATTTAAATATCTTTTTTATTTTGAAAATACAGTACTGACTTCTCTATCTCTCCACCCACACCCTGGAACAGCATCTCCTGCCTTTGAGATATGGATGACGCCTAGTTTCCTGGGGTTTTGGAAAGCCCTCAACATCTGGCTCTGTTCCTAGTCCTGGAGTTTCTGAATATATTTGTGGAGCCCTTTTCATATGTGTACTGTTTATTGTCCTAGTTATTTTAATCCAGGCTGCCTATTTATGTGTGTTTAAAATGTTTTTTTAAAAAGATTTGTAAACTGCCCAGAGTATAATAGACTAGGCAGCCATTAAAAAAATAATAAATTGAACTGTTACTTGCATGATATTTTCAACAGTAGATTTAGACATTGTTTTCAATATTATTGCATAGGCATATGGTATTGTATGAAATGAGGGGCTGAATTCAAGCTACTTTATACATTATGATTTGAATACAGACACCATACATACTTTATTATAAAAGAAAGCCCTTTATTTCTTTAGACTTCTTTCTTTTACAAAAATTCCCTTTTGTTCTTTATTTTGGTTGTTTAATTTGTATAGTACAAATAGTACTTCAGATGGAGGGACATGATGCAGACTCTGTCAGTTAAAGCATTTCAATGGTATCTAAGAGAAGACACTTTTTTTGCCATTAACCTCATCCTATGAAATATTTTTCCCATGAAGTGAGGTTGGCCCCCATTCTGCTCATTTTCTGGAAGAGTGAAAAATATGGCTTTAATATGGAGTATTGAGATTTAAGAGTGACAAGCAATCCTGGTGGGTAGCTAGTCACTTAGTTGGTGAGATAAGAGATATATAAATTTTATTAATAGATAAATAGATTACGCAGTCTATCACATTCTAGAAAGCTTCTTCAATTCAGTTCTTCAGAACTCAAGAAGCTTCTTAGATGAGAAGTAAAACATCTCCAAGGAACAATACAGTCTAGTTACCTTTTGAAAAGGCATCTTTGGGACAGCCAAGAGGATATGGTTTTTCTGATTGGTTCATTAAGTGATTATCACAAAGAATGTCTCCTTTCCTGGCATTCTATAAAGCCCTTGTCACCTGTCCTCCCCAGGGCTGGAGTTTGAGGTATTTGTGGAGCACCTCTTATACCTGTAGATGTTATCATTTGGGTGCCTGTAGATGTGAGTTTATGTGTACATTTAATATTTTTTTATTGTTTCTGGATTTTGTAAACCATCCAGAGTATAATAGAGTGGGCAGCTATAATACATTTAACAAATTAAATTACACTAAATTATATTGTTGGCATGACATTGATATAAAGCCAGTAATGCATATCTTCTTGTCCCATTCAATTAAAAAAATCAAGGCTGCTTGCTAAATTCTTCTAATGATAATCAAAATATCAAGCTGTAGATATATTTAGAATTGAATAAAAATAATAAAGCAGCTTATTTGCAATGTTTTATGATGTTTTTGCATCTAGACTACGGGTGTCAAATTCAAGGCCCAGGGCCCGGATCCGGCCCCTGGGATGCTTAGATCTGGCCTGTGGAGCCACACTAGAAACAGTGAAGGACTGGCCTGCCATGCCTCTGCCAGTAAAAATGGGACCTGGTGGGCACATGTTGCCTACCTGAGCTCTATTTTCACTGGCAGAGACTGCAGGAGGCCATTGCAGCTGAAAACGGAGCTAAGGAGCCCTTTTTCACTGGCAGAGCGGGCCACCACAGGCACCCTTAACATTAGTGATGTCAAGCTGGTCATGCCCACCCTGGCCACACTCAACCCATCCCCCAAGGTCAAACACATCCTGATGTGGCCCTCAATGAAATCAAGATTGAAACTCCTGATCTAGGCAATTCTAAATGTCTAGAATTGTCAATTTCATTAGCCTGTCCATCTAGCCAAAATAAATTAGAAATGAGAATTTCACTAAAAGGCATGTGTAGGGTTCCAAATTAATACAGATCAGCCTGGAATAGCAAATACGTGGTTAGGTGACCCTTTTTGCTCAATAAAAGATTAACCCCTTGGCTTAACTGGTATTTTTATGATTTAATGCATAAGAATTTATATGAGGTTTCTATATAAGTCTGACTAGTCATTTATCATCAAAGTTACTTTTTAGATTTGCCATTTAAGAGCAAATTTTTGCTTAAATGTTTTTTTCAAATCTGCCAGTACTTAAAGAGAACCTTTTAGGCTTCAAGACCAAAACCAAGAGTGGCAACCAAAATGACTGACACAAACTTCTGCTAACATATACTTCCTGTTGTAGACCCATGGCTAAATGTCAGCCAATTAAACATTATTTTGATCTATATTGCAAAATCTGTGCAAAGCAAATGATGAAAACAGCCTTCTAATTTTATATCTGCATATTTTGGTCCATTTTTGAAACTCAACATAAAACCAATATTTTTCAGTTAAGTGTAAATATATTCCTACGTTTCCACTTAGTAAAATAGTTAAATATTTAAAATTACAGAAATGGTGTTTGATATTATAGCAATAGCACTTAGACTTATGTACTGCTTTACAGTGCTTTACAGCCTTCTCTAAGTGATTTACAGAGTCAGCATATTGCCCCCAACAATATAGGTTCTCATTTTACCAACCTCGGAAGGATGGAAGGCTAAGTCAATCTTGAGCCTGGTGAGATTTGAACTGTCAAATTGCAGGCAACCGGCAGTCAGCAGAAGTAGGTTTCAGTACTGCATTCTAACTACTGCGCGGTTCTTCCAAAATTGCACTTCATCAACTATGAGGGTTCATATTTATCTTATCTGGAATAGAATGTGTTTCTGGTCATAACATAGTACAGGCAAAATATCAGAAATCTATAAATGTTTTATTGAAAGAAAAGTACAATGCCTTAACTATTTGTTTTTCTAGTTTTAGGATATGATGAAAACTGGTATAAAAAAACCTGGATGTATGTTACTACCATAGCTATATATACCAAAAAAATGTATCTAGCAGACAGAATATATATCTTAAAGAAAAAAAGTTGAAGTCTTAAATTTCATCATCTCCTGACCTTGTTTTTTTTTTTTTAAAGATTCTGGTAATTAACAGCTCTCCCACACAGATTCTTAGTGAAAAATATCAAGGATAAGCATAGAAATTTGGTTATATACTTTTGTAACACACCACAAGAAATTAAACAAGAACTTGCCTCCCATTGAATCATTCCTGTATTTGTTTCTCAATTTTAATGTTTTGTTTTGTTACTAAATAGTATTGTAAGGTATCTCAATTCCTCAATAAGTAGTCTAGAGTGTTATTTTTTAATATTGAAAAGTTGCTTATTTTTACTAAGGCAGCTATATTATTAAATTTGCTTTGCTTTAATAGTAGGGTTAAAATACCTACCTGAACTAACAATTAAAGACAAACTATGCCCTTTCATTACCTGGAATAATGAGCCATTTACATGTGATAGAGAAAGAAGAACCTGCCAGGAAACTTCAATAAATGCAAGACACTAAGACAACATTGTTGGTTTTTTTGCTCCATTTTAGGCAAATGTATTTTTATCTTGTTTTTTTAAAAGCCAGATATGTATTTAAAAGCAGATTTAATTTCTACAGAGTATCAAGAATATGACATCAATATGTATAATTATCTTTCTTTTCATCAGGTTCTCTGGCACATTTTATTGAGCTAAATAATAGAAGCTGTTTCCTTTCTGAACTTACTCAGGCAGCCATTTATTTGCATGTAGCAGGATGCAAAACTTACCTAAGCACTTGTTACTTGTTTTGTGTAAAGCATTTTTTTCCTGGAACTTCCTCCCAACATTTACACAATTTCATTATTTATTTACTTAATTATCTATCTATGTATCTATCCAGTGGTGGGATACTGCTGGTTCGTACAGATTCTAGTGAACTGGTAGCGCCAATGAGCAGTTGGTCCCACCCACCTACTCCCACCCTTTCCTGTCCTTTGTTTCCTTGGTTTTGAGCTCAGTTGATTCACATGGCAGAGTGGATTACTGTGCCTCAGCTCACTGGTTTTTGACCGCTGAGCACACACGCAAAGCATTCTCTCATAGAACCAGTAGTAAAAGGCTTCATCCCACCACTGTATCTATCTATCTATTTATCTATCATCTATAATTCATTTATCACTTATCAAACTTATATACCTATCCATCTTAGAAATAAGTTACTCTGATCAAAGTACAAGAAATTATAAAGCAGCATTATAAAACAGGATTTTCTCCCCAGGTGGGTTGTCCAATGCATCTATGAGCTACATATAATGCTAGTCAGGAACATTGTGAATCAATGAGTGGGAGTAAGAGAGACTTTGCAGTCTCCTCCCATACCACCTATCTTGTTCCAGAAACGATGTGTTTTGTAATATGTAATATTCTTTTTACCAATCTTCCTGCTCCAAACTTCTACTTCACATTTTTTGTAACTTGGAAGTAACAATCTGTTCCTCTGTCAAACTGCATGCTGATTGGTAGTGCTGCAGAGGAAAAAAAATGGAAGGTAATTTTCCCTGATGCAAAAAAAAGAGCACGAAGGGTTTCTTGGATCTAAAATAAAATTCAGATGGGAAGGAATTGTGAAGAAAAATAACAACAGCAAAGCCAAGTGCTGGAATCCATCACCAGCCTGAGTAAACAAAAATGGAAATATTGCATTGGTGTATTTCATGTATGCTAAAAAGGCTGGAGAACCCAACAATTGCTATTGCCTAGCAAAATACATGGAGCATTAGCCACATTATGTGTAGCTGCTATAATGGGGAGGTGGACAGTGTGAAGGAAATTGTATGTGGTTCTACTTGCATGGTATTTTAAATTTGTTTTATCAAAGATATACACACAATAAGGTTTCAAAATATAAAAGTTCTAATCATCATGTCTTTTATCTTTGTACCATGTAATTCAAAAATTGTTAATATCACTAGCCTTTATAGCATCCAGCAAGAGACTATGGAATTATCCATAAACCTTTATTACAGTCTTTATGGAGTAAGATTCAAGCATTGAATCCATTGATATTTGTAATTAAGTCCTATAAATCATATTAAAATAGAAAGAGATATCAAGGGGATTAACTACTTTCATTTATCTATTTTTCTTAATGTGCAAGAACATCACCTTATCGAAATGGATATATATGTTGTAATGCAGTTATCCATTTTTCTGAATATATGTACTGAATATATGTACTGTATGAAATTGTTTGAATTTGTCTGAATTTTATATCTACCTTTCAAGAATGTAAACACATAATTGTTTTGTAAAACTTTAAAAAGTATTAATATTGGTGTGCCATGAATGATATGATGTACCATTTGATAAGAATAGAATAATGATAACTTTCAGTTTAGTCCCTTGTATTAATTTGATTATACATAATTTATAATTGCAATTGCTAGCACAAAGTTTATTTAGTCATTCCCAAATCCTTCCTTTGGCGGTTTCAAAATATATGGCAAGAGTTGTTTGGCTTCAGAATGCAATTCAATTAGTGGTCATCTGTTTCCATAGACATAAAGCTAGAACATTTAACAGTATTTTTAACTCAAGGTGGAAGGATCCTTTAAAACACCACTGATACAAGTTTGCCAGTAAAAGATAACTACAATAGGTTTCCAGCCTGGAACCATCTGATATCCTATAATTTTATATCTTCTATCTAGGACAGGGGTTCCCATCCAGGGGTGCTCATACCTCCTGGGGTGTGAGACAATATTACAGGGGTGCGAAAACTTGGCTTTAGAAGTTTCAAAATTATAGTGTATATTCATAATTATATGCATATAATTATTTGCTTTTGTAAAAGGTGCGAGAATATATCAGAAGTGTTCTAAGGGTGTGGGGCATAGAAAAGATCAGGAACTCCTGATCTAGAACTTCCTCTTTGAGAAAAGAAAATGTTTTGGATCTACATTATGGTAACACAGAACTTTTAACAAATGTTTTTACTGCACTTCAGTGTCAGGATGCAAACTGGGAAGGTAATGGCTTACCACAGTGTATCTTAACCATGTCAACTTTAAGATGTGCAGATTTCAACTCCCAGAATTCCCCAGCCAGCCAATTCTGAAAGTCCATCTTAAAGTTGAGATTGAGAAACATTGGGTTAATATATAGACTGATTCAGAAATGCAACATAACCCTAGCTCAAATATAATATCCAATGTCCTGAATTTGCTTAATATCAATTTTTATAAATAATGAACAAGAGGTCAGCTTAATTAGACAGGATCAATTTCCCCAGCCTGCGTGCTTATGAGACCAAAAAATTCTATTCTTGGGTCAGTACCATATACTATATTTGCTAGATTGTTCATTAACTAACAATATTTTCCAGTGTATTAGTACATAATGTAAAAAATAAGTTGAAGCAGGCTATATAGAAAGCTGTGTGTTATTGCCTAATCTCATGATTTCATACATAATAATAATGCTAGAAAAAATAGTTCTCTCAGTTAGATATATTTAGATTCTGGACTCATAGGTTTTATGAACAGTGGGAGATCTTTAAATGGTAATGTGCATTGCTGCACAACTGAAAATATGCTAGGCTACCAGTCCTGCAATATTTGTAAGCTTTTCTATCAAACAGGGCTACTGAGATTTGGGAAATCACTTCAGCTGGTCATTTGCTCACAAGAGGAATCTACGTATAGATGATTACAAAAACTTATTTCATTGGTATTTGTTCTTTCAAACAGAAAACTGAGAGTGGCAGCTCTTTATTCTTAGGATACTTCTACACAGTCTTTGCAGTGTTCCAAATGAAATAACAGATCAGATGTTTGTGCACTGTCACCTGTAGCCATTTTGCTGATTTATTTGTATTTCATCTGTGTAATCCAAAACTGCAAAATTGATCAATCAGTCAAAATATGTTTACAAGCAACCTGTACTGGGGGACGGGTGCTGCCGTGTCATCATCAGGTGTCCATGAAACCTTAAAGAAATGTTATGATTTAAATATTGAGTTAGGTCTTGGAGGTCTGTGGCCCTGGTCTGTAGCCACAAAAGGTATTTAAAGGGGTCCATGAAAAGGTTGTGAACCACTGGTTTATAGTAATAAAGCTCTGCAAAGTTTTGGGCAGTCACTTTATTCATTGGCTGGGTTACTCACTTCATCTTCAGACTTCTGCATGCTCATAGATGGGAAAAGGAAAGAGGAAAAATGGCTTGATGACTTCACAGTTCTCCCTGTATGAAAACTGCTTGGATTTGTTTTCCTACAACAACTGAAAAATTTCACACCCCTTTGCTGATTTAAGACACAGTTGTGATCTGTGATGTTTTGACTGTGCAGGCCCTTGTAGCTCTGTTTTGTGAATTCTAACACAGGAAGCAGAAGAAAAACTGACTAGAATTCTGACCTTCTTTCCATCCCCTTCTACCTGAGCCTTTAAAGTGAAGACATTCTGAAACTTTCATCTGATGAGGTCTGTAGGTAAAGTATGTGCTCTGATATTCAGTTACTGCCCAATTGCTACATATTATAAATGAGGCTGGTGCTACAGAACAACTATTATAGCTAAAGTTGCAGACACATATCCTCTCATTGTGAACAATATGTAGCTATTCAACATGATGGTGTGGTAGAACATAAAACACTAGTTTGTCATTAACAGGCTTTGTGACCTAGAAGGTATTTTAAATGTCTGTTTCATTCAGTTGAATATTTATTGGCTGTCAGCTAAGCTTGTTTTGTATGGGGTGGGGAAGGTAAAAGGGAAGAAGGCAGGGCTTAAGACACAAAAGAGAAGATATACCTTCTGAGAAACCCAGTGGGATTCCCTTTTGCTTAGTCTACTTTAACAGCACTACATTTCCTGCTGTGTATGCAAAAACCAAAATAGAACAAAAACAAAACTGAGCTAACAAACATGATAACTGTGCACTTTAAAACAACACCTTCTTTGAACTCTTGAAAGCACTGTAAACAAAATTCTGCAATTGCTACTGCAAAGCTCTGCTAACATATAATCCTAAACTACACACCCTTAAGTACTTGTGTCAGAAAATGTGCAATGTGGTTGGGCATATATTAATTTAAGAACATTAAACAGAAAATAAAGAAGGAAAACATTGTTGAAAAGTAATTAAAATATTTTTACATAGGCTCCTCCATCTTCATTTCACTTTAGCAAAGCAAATGCCCAGAGCACTTATTGTACCCATAATTTTTTAAAGAGGCCTAATGTTTTCAATTGGCACAGAAGACACACAGATAAAATAACTGAACCTGAAATGAATCATGAGAAATTCATTTTCTGCATCAAACAGCTACTTCTCTGAAATCATAAAATGTGAATTCCTTCCTTGTGTTCCTAAAATGCAAAGTGCCAAAACCAACATGTTTGGAAAAGCTACTAGTGGGATAAGCAAAAAAGAAGAAGAAGAGCAATGTGACATTAAATAATGATGCATAGCAGAACAACATACTTCCCTAAGGTATTCAAAATTTGTCCTCAAACACTGGGCAAGAACTTTGAATGACTCCACTCTGATATGATTTATCAAATGATTTATCCAGGACTGGGGGTGACATGATAGCTGTATTCTAATGTTTGAGGGGCTGACAAAAAAAAGAGGGGGTCAACTTATTTTCCAAAGCACCAGAGGGCAGGACAAGAAACAATGGATGGAAACTAATCAAGGACAGAAGCAACCTGGAATTTAGGAGATATTTCCGAACAGTGAGAACAATTAACCAATGGAACGCCTTCAGAAGTTGTGGGTGCTTCATCACTGGATGATTTAAAGAAAAGACTGGACAGCCACTTATCTGAAATGTTATAAGGTCTCTTACTTGAGCAGGGGATTAGACTAGAAGGTCCTTTATGATTGATTGAATTTTCTATTACAATATGCTCTGGTTTCCTCAGTTTTGTTGTTGTTATTTGTTTTTTGAAGATTGAATTTATGACAAAATGTGTGACAGCTTCTTTATACAAAATATTACAATATACATATTGCTGGCAGATATTGGAATGCAAGTATACAATTGCAGCATTTATCTGATGATGTTCCCATGCCCCTGTCATCATTTTGGCATCATTGTGTTTGTGCCATACTCTGCTGTGTTCACTTAAAACTTTTGGACCACATTTGAAATATTGTGGTTCATTGTGGCCAAAACTTTCCTTTGAGAAAACTGACTTTTCAGACTGTCCCAAAGAGACTTTTATATTTCTGAGGAGCCAAAAGAATCTTAACAGACAAATCCCCATTCCTTTCATTTTGCTAGCATTTCTTAGGAATAGTCAAACTGAATTTTAAAAAATAGGACAAAAATTGCCTGTCAAAATATGCAACTGATTTGAGGACAGGGAAATTGGGTGGCTCATTTCTTTATATTTCTTTGGAGAACTGAGATACTACTTCTCAAGGGAATTTAACTGAAGCATTGGGAGCCAGAAGAGCTGCAAAATATTGGAAAAATAGTACCATATGTGAAAGACAATGATACACACACATACACAAACACACATAAATAAAATAAAATAAATAAAAGCAAGAAACAGTTTGAATTTCTTCCCTTGAAAGAATTCAGAAATTCTCTCTTATCAGAACTTTTAGGGAAATGGGAACCCAACATTAAACTCTACAGCTAATACCTTCATAAAACTTTGTACCTTAAAATAAACTGTTAAAGATAGACTTACTAATTATATGTGTGCACATACATTTTCTCACCACAAGAGAATTTTTTAAAAAATAAGCAATTGGATTTTTAAAAATCAAGCCCATTGTAACCAGTTTTAAATAGTCAAAAGTTCAGTGGCCTGACTAACCAGTTAATGAAGGTGTCTAATTGTTGAGAAGGACATGCTAGGAAAAGACAGCCTTATAAAAATAATATCATCAGTGATGTTAAGTACCAGCAACAGTTATAATTAGTGGAAATTATACTAAACACAGCTGGAAAAGGATATTCATGCTGTGCACGGTTGAGGACACAAGCATTTGTATACTGGTATTTAAATGTAACCTTCCATTTTATGTAATATATCCAAGCCTTTGAGAGAAGACCTCAGACATGAAGCAGGGGTGGTAACATCTGTGGTCCAAGGCTTGTAATGATTGAATTCCAGATGTTTAGGTTCAATAACTTCTACTTCTCTTATTGCTATATTTATATTTTATATTATGCTCTGATATTATCCAATCTTACAAATTACATTTGATAAAAACCCATTTCTGTTTAAAACAATAGTGTTAATAGTTTTATGTAAACATTGGAGATACTTCAGCAAATTTGTCAGGGTTCTAACTGAAAATTAGGAAATCAGAAAATTCAGCAGAAACCTTTGGTAAATTTATGTTGGGAAGGATTGTACATTTTCTTCCAAATAGTTAACATTACAAATAGTGTAATGTTAGAAATTCAGAATTTTTTAATAGCTGTCAGTTCTGTTTCCAGTCAAAACTTCTGAAACTTAAAAATCTACTTCTTTGGATCAATGTTATTAAAAGTGTGGCAACTATCACAAGTTAAAATGTTGACATAGTAACAAAGATAATTTAGGGATATGTTAGTTAAAGACCTTTGTAGCTCATATTTTTAGTTACATTAACAAAGCAATTGCTAATTTATTACTTATATAAAGGCATTTTTAGATTGAAGTATTATTTCATGTTTCATTCCTTAATGTTACAGATATGTGTTGGTGGATATGATATGTGAATTGGTGTGTGTATGTGAATATATTTTAAAACCCCAGTCTATTTAGGTTTTTTAAGTTGTTCCTTTTAGTTTTTCTTTTTATTCAGTTATACGTTCTGTTTCAATGTTTTGTTGTATATGTGTCTCTACAATATGTGTGCATTGGATCAATCCCAAATAGAGCAAAATCTAAGGACTTATTCCAATTTCTCCATGCAGTTAGGGAGACATTATCCCACATGGCTTATGATTGTATAGAAGAATCTACTTTATAAACTTTTATACCAAAGTTGTCAATACAAGAAAAAAGATTTATATCAGGGTCTCCAAACTTAGCAACTTTAACATTTGTGGACTTCAACTCCCTGAATTCTGGCTGGAGAATTCTGGGAGTTGAAGTCCACAAGTCTTAAAGTTGCCAAGTTTGGAAACCTCTGGTTTATACTGTGAGGATCTAAAAAGCCCCTTAAAAAGTAGTATTTTTCATTTAATTTTTATTGCCATTTATTTTAGTATGTAAGGGGCATTCATAAGTGCACCATTGTGCCTACTATACCTTTCCTATTGTCCCGATTTATTCATACCTATTTCCTGTATTCTTACTCATGTTTATACTTATATCTATTATCTTGTAAGCGATTGACAAATCAAATAAATAAATAAATAAAAATAAAGTATTCTTAATTGGAATGTTTCTTAATTGTTTTCAGCAAACAGTAGTATAAAAAAGACAATATAAACCAGATGAGAATTTCTTGGGGAGACTCATCCATGGTTTGAAGCAATCAACTGAACATCCCATCCCCTCACAGTGCAGAACTTAATTTTGTGGTGGTCTGGCTTCTTCCTCAATTTTCCCTCAAGAAGAAAATTAAACGCTGGGATTTAAATCTCTAAATCACATTTCTCATCCATTTGTAAATGTTTAAATAGGTCTAATCCTTCTAATGCAAAATGTTGGAAGATTTATTGAAACTTATAAGGAGATGTTAAGACCTTTAACTGCTATTAGATAATATGTTACACATTTTACTCTACTTAGCTGTCCATTTGTTAATCAGGGCGTGGGTGACAGTGTTCTGAAATCAGTTTGAACTTTAAGATATTCATTAGGTGGTGCTATCATTAGCTACACAGCTCAGAGAAACAGGAAAAGGAAAGGGAATTTTGATTAGAATTCTGGAAATACACATTTCTGAAAAACAAATGGCAGGAAGAAATTTTTCAGACACATCCATACATTAATATAGTGGGAATCCGTGAAAGCAGGAGGAGGAGCAATTGACAGTTTGCATCCATTATTAGCAAACAAATATTAAATATATTGTAATGTTATGATGCATGTTTCCATTTTTTGTTTGTTTTTTTGTGAATAGTTTATGGCTGAGAGATAAATAATATCTATAATAATTATATAATCCAGGTTTTCTGGCTAAAAAAGCAATCCCTCATACATAAAAGCATTGAAGTATTTCTATATATAATCTAAATTACACAAAAATTATAATTTGCTTTTATTTGTTCTATTTTTATTTCTTTTATTTTATATTTTTTATTAACAAAACGTAAATTGCTTTTATTTGTTCAGAGAAGATGTCTGTTATTTATCAAAGTCTATTAAATGCAAATGTATCATTAAAACACTTTTCATCAATTATACATGACATCATTACATAAATTGCCATAGAAAGTTGGCATGTTGCATATGAGGTCCTTTAATTAAGGTCTGTTCAATTAAGGTTTTCATTGCATTTCTGCTTCAATCCTTCATAAGGTGGTGAGAAACCAGATGGCCAAATACTTCCCAAAATATGACAAATAATTCCTATTCAGGGTTTTAATTAGCCAAGCATAGACTTTTCTAGATTTTCTCCATTCTATTATCATCATTTTTTTCTATTTCTGTTTCTCTTCTACAATTACTCAGAACACCGTGTCCATTGAATTCCTTTTGTATTCTACAGGTTGCTTTTGGGGGACAGGGAACTCACATTATTATTTTGTTTCTGATCCTTTAATAAACTTCTACTGATATTCAAAGTTTGGACAGTTTGGTAAATTCCTAATCTGTTGATGTATTCCTGTTGCATGCAAGATGTATTGTATATATGGATGTTAGGAAATATTCAGTTAATAATGTATGGAAGATAAGTGTTACCAGGCTGATATTTGGTGTAACATGGTAATCAGATATATTCTTATTTCCATTAAAAAAATGGAGTTTCTCTTCTAAGTTGTAGATCTTGCATAACATACATCAAAGAATGGAGAAACTATAACCACAACTCCCATTACTCCTTACACTGGATTCTATAGGCTATGTCTGATAAAAATGGATCAACAATGGTTACCTAAAATTGTACAGTCTGTATAGTTCTTCTAAATCCTTACAACATGCCAAATGTCAGTACAATGTCATCCAGGTATCAAAAAGATGAGTTTTAATTCATATTTCCAACTATTCATGAATCAGTCAAGCTCTTTCAATCTATTTCACATGGTGGTTGTGAAGATAGAATATGGAGTTAAGAACTAAGCAAATTGCTCTGAACTTCAATTATTATGATTGTACTTAATCATTAATGCTTGAACTTCTTTATTTTTAAATGTGGTTAAAAACAAGTTTTGCACAGGTTGGTACAAGTCATCTAAAAAACAAGATTATCACAATATGTTATACTATAAAATATTTGGAATTTGCACCAATGAATTTAAAAGAAAATGATTAACTTCCACTGAAACTACTGGAAGTATCATAGGTAATTGGTTTGCAAAATGATTAACTAACAACAATTGGATCAGTTTTAGTCTGCTGAGATAACAAAGGAATGACATATTAGAATAACAGTTTCTTCTTAGCCTAATTGGACATTCCAAAATGGGAGTAAATATTGAGAACAATTAGAAGTGAGCCAGGTAATTTAAGTACACAGTTTTTTTTTCCAATATTGCTATACTTCTGTTTCTTTTTTTCAACATTAGAATTGCAATGTTGTTCCAATGCAAAAGGCAACATTAGAATTTATTAATAAGGCTAACTGAATTATCAGCCCAAATCCCAAAATTATAAGTAAATTATTTGTGTTTCAAAAATCATGGAAGTTCAATTTTTTAAAAAACTGCAGAAATGAAACAATAATTGTTGGTGAATGCTGACTCATGGTTCCTTTGGATTGTTAATTTATAGTAGACATGAACCTGAAAAGGAAGGAAGAAGGGATCTGTAAATATATCAAGAAATTCTTGTTGATATTCAATTGTGAGTATATAGTAAGTGTAATTCAAGGGGCTGGTAATTAGCCTAAGGACCTATCTGCCTCCCATAATTTCTGCTTTACCAATTTGATTCTGCAAGGTTGATGCACTCTGGATTCTTTTGATTCAGCAATGATATCTATTGGGCACCAAGAGCACAATTTCTCTGTTATTATTACATTCTTCCAGAAAATGAATCAAGACACTACTCCAAACATTGTTCAACTGTTGTAGAACAGTTCCTAAGCAAATTAATATAATATAAAATAGCTATTAATGGTATTCCACAAAAATAGTATTGCCTCTAGGATAGGCTTCTAGGATAGGGAAGCTATAGCATTCCAAGTATCTTAGCAGTTTTGATTGCCATAGTCATTGGTGAAGAATGGGAAGAGATGTAGTTGGCTAACAACCAAATAGCCACAGGTTTCATACCTCTAGGTTAAAAACTGAGGCATCTCTGGAGTAAAACTGTGCTTTATGCTTGTAACACTCTGGCCAAAATATGCCCAAATTGGACCAGTAGAGTTCTTAGCATTAGCAAACATGTTGCAGGCAATACAGGTTTGATTACTAAAAGTTGTTATCTGATTGAACCTTCTTTGAACAAAGCCAAGATGGGCAACAGAGATCAATACTTACAAGATTAGTTGGGAGCAACTGTCCTTTTTTTATCTTTTTTTATGTCTTTAGGGTTTTTTGCTTAATATTTTTGGTTCTTTTTACATAATGATGTAAAATATAGGTGGGTGGTATTTATATTTTATATATAGATAAAATTAACTGAAATGGAAGAAAATTCTTGCTCGTTGTTCTTACCAAGTAAAGCAAATTTCTCTACTAAAATAGAAGAATGTTTTGTTCCTTTGCAAATGCCTATAGTCTATTAGAAATGTGTATCACCACTTCTCAAGCTATTAAGCTTGAAGGACAGACAGTAGAAATAAACACTTCATTAGAATCTGAGAGTTAAGAAAAGCAGAGGATTAAGGTATGAATAGACTGTGTAGCCAATACATTACTATGGGATTCTTCACTTCTCCTTGAGAACTTTGGAAATAGAGGGAAAAACTTGTCTTTTAGAGAAAACTTTCTTGTTCCAAACTGTTGTTAGAAGTTAAATTGGAAGTTATATAAGAGCTATATGCTAATGTACTCTAATAGATACAAAACAGAATCCATGACCTCTTTTATTCAACCATTTCAGGTTGTAGAGAAGATAAACCTTTTTTTTTTCAAGGCAAAACCTATATTTGAAACAAGATATATTTATATTTTCCTACCCAATACTGAAAATCTGGATAATTCCTAATGTATTTCCTTCTCTGTTTATTACTAGGCATCAATATTAAGTATATAATCTATAATGGCACTCTTAAAACTCATTCTATTTTTCCCAATGTCCTTTGTTTGGCTCCTTTCAACTTAGCATGATTGTATTTGAGAAACTTCAAAGCACTAAAGGATGAAAAGGTCAAAAGTCTTTGTTCTCATATCAAGGGGTAGTCCTACTTTGTAGGGCTAGGTAAACATCCTTCTTCTGAGGCAAACATTTAAGCAGATAGATTGACTCCTTTCATTACAGTTTTCTTTTTCAACTATCCTTTCCAACTGGGAATACTTGTATAGTCCCCATAATTTCTTAGAAGAGATCTGTAGGCAATCCTTGGAGATCAAAGAACTGACTTGGGAAATCACAACAGAGATTCATAGGATTAAGATAAGTATCAGAGTTACTAATAAAACTTCTCAATACAATGTATACTATTATCTCAGAAATATACCAATACATCTTACTGGCCAGTCCCCTCACGAAAGAAGAAACAGGCACAAATCTGACATCAGAAGTGACAATAACCAACAACGAGAATAATAACATTATAGTTCACTGGCTTCAGAGTGGTCAAAACCTGAGATAGAATTCACAAAATTTAATATTAATTAAGCCAGATTAATTCAGAGACTAAGGCTTCACTTCACAATTAATGTGGACATCAACGCTAATTTTTATAATCTATCCTATGTTTCATTTTACTCTAATTCTTTTTTCATTTTTCATCTCTCCAGCCACCTATAGTTTTATATAGAAACTATAGTTTCTATATAAACTATAGTTTCTATACTCCTCTGTTAGGGTAATACTCCATGGACATTTTAACAAGTTAACTTTTTTCTTCATTATCACATTAAAGAAGTTCATACTGTAATAAAAGTGCAATATCTGTTTCAGAAACATTTTGCCATTTTCCTTTCTAGGGAAAGGAAATGGAAGCATTTAATTAAAAGCAAGGGTGATCAATGCTAAAAAAATGGCAATGAGGACTGAGATGAAAAAGTAGTAATCTTAATCAGTATTATTAGTGAATGTTGCTTCAAAATAAAATTTCTATGCCTAAAAAAACTGAAGTAACAAATGACACAAAGCCTTGAGTATTGTGAAATTAGCTACTGTTTTCTTTACACTGATGGAAGGGTAAAATGTAATGATCATTTCACTAAAACTGTTTTGCTTCACTTTGGTTATCAACATATTGCAATTGGAAATCAAATAATGAAAATTCCTGGTTTTCTTCTGATATTGATAAAACGGGATATAAAATGCAAACAGTAGAATGGGCTGCAGATCTAAGCAATTGAAGGGATCTCTTTTAATTCAACACAAACAGTTATTTTTTACAAAAATCAGTATGGGCTCTATTCTAGAGCTCTGTTCTAAAGATTTCTCTCCCTTCCTCCTTTCCTCCTTCCCCTGCCCCTCCCTTCCTTCCTTTTTCTCTCCCCTTTGGGGTGTGTGAGTGAGTGTGTGTGTTTAAGGCAGGGGTAGAGAAAATGGTATTCTTCTCGTGACTTGGACTATATTTTCTGTAATCCTTTTCTTTGATAGCTGGGGCTGATAGTTCAAAACCACTGAATGAAATTCCTGTTTTAGGGAAATGTTCTGCCTTTTCATTTAGAAGGATCAGGATCATTAATATATGATGCTTACATTCAGATAAAGTTTGTCTTGCCTTTGATCAAAAGGTAGTGATATTGGTTAACGTTATTTTCATAAAAGTATATGTCAGTCATGCTTACCATCTGAACGCACAGCTTGAGATACTGGGTGCCTAATTAAAAGAAATGGTTATTTACAATCAGTTTACAATCAGTTCAATAATCAGCAGCCCTGGCTTAGTCCCCAAACAACAGTATGGTATAATAAGCTGATAAGTAAACTTTAGTCAAAACCAGAGAATCTGATGCGTCTTTCCAGCTATTGCCTCTCTACAATGTTTAACAAGACTCTTTAAAAACATCTTTCTTTTTTCTTGACGCAAAGTCATCCATGGTAACACTCCCACAAGTGTTCTGCTTAACAGATTTGTCTGTTTATCTACCATATATTCTTTACCATTACAATGATTTTGCAGTGCTTTATCCATATATGACCTCCAAGTCATATACTGAAGGCTTTTTTCCTGACTTTTAATAATCCCTTTCCCATAATCTGCATAATACAAACATGCCTGGAATGTGCCAGGTTGGATAAGTTGTTCTACTTTAAATCACTGGAGTGAAAGAATTTAACAGTCCCTAAACTGTTAAATAATAAATACAAGGGTCTTCTGAATGCTCGTAATGAATAAGTTCTGTAATTATTCTTCAAAAGTAATGTTTTGCTACTATTTGTTCTTGTTTTGTGTCTATGAGACTTCTGAAAGTCTAGGGGAAAGATTAGTCTACTTGCGAATTATAAACACATTACCTACTCAGTTAAGGACAGTCTAGACAGGGATTGTAACTAATACAGTGTCAACATCTGTCTACTAATTTCCAAACAATGTATATTCCTGTAAAAGAGGCCTCTGTTTTTTTTACCCCCATGTTGATAGTTCTTCAGAGCATTTCTTTTGATGATGGTTTTGAATGAACATGACTACAACAAAGTGACAAACAATATTCTGTTACATGGTTTTCTATCATTCTGCGGCTCCTATTTAAAAGGCAAACATGGTTTTATTAATATTGATCCTAATCTTGATAAGGGATGAAACTCTCCACAGCTTTCTCCAAGTTAAAAATGCTGTGGGCTTTTAGAGTAAAGAGCTTTGCTATGATTGCCCTGACTGAATCAGAATTTTAAATGTCCTCTTTTTGGCTGACATTTCTATCATTATTTCAAGGCATTCACTTGCACATTCTCTCATTTTAAAATATTTTTTCCTGATAAAGATATGCCTGAAGCATTTTATGTGCTGATAGAATTTCTCTTTCTCTTTTGCCTTTTTTTTTTCAAAAGGAAAAAAAGCAGATGAATTGATAAAGTGGGTTACATAAGGACAAGACATTTGCAAATTTCTATAGAAAGAAATGGGGCTACATCTAAAAAAACACAAGTGAGTTCTTACAGCTGTAAAATAAATATCTTTTTCCTGAACACAGAGACACAGAATTTTACAATTTTTTATCTTTTAGTTTCTATCTTGGTTATCTCAACATAAGTGATTTTCTCAATTTAATTCTTCAAAGCCTTTATTGTCTTAATATATTATTAAATCCCAACAACTCTGGGTGACTCACAAATAAAAGCATTTTTTAAAATATACAATGTTGTGAACTCTAGAATAGGTGTTTTAGAGAATGTTAGTGTATTGCCACTTAGACTTCTACCTCATTGAAAGAAAAGGCCCAGCACATTATCTACATAGAATGGAGAGCAATACCTGGTATCAGCAGCAAACTATTTGACCCCAATCTTGACTTTCATAATTTTGCTATATTGTGATACATCAAGTCTATGGGTTAAGGACAACCCAGAGTTAAGGGCAGAGTCTATGTGAGTTAATGGTTTGAGTTCATTGCACAATACTAGTTTGTCAGAGTATATTCATTAACTGGCAGAGACATGGTTAACAAAGTCAGCAAAGGAGTAAGCATGGCAACAGACCAGCCAATGGGAGCTGACAGTCTGGGTGTGGTTTGGCTCTGTATACTTTGCTGAGAATTGAAAGAGAAACTAGACTTGCTTGCTTACAAAATATCTGCTCTGAGCTGCATGCTTGTGTTTTTGTTTATGTTATATTGAAAGAATCTACAAATGGTATTGTAAACTTTACTCATATTAATATATTTATAAAGAAGTTAATGATCCTGATGAATCAGTCATCTCTGTGTTTTCTGGAATTTCTGCTGCAAACTCTAACATACTTATTAGTGGTGGGATTCAAAAATTGTTACTACCGGTTCTGTGGGCATGGCTTGAAGGCATAGCAGAGGAAGGATATTGTAAAATCTTCATTCCCTGCCCACTCCACTAATCTGCTTTCCTCCTGTGCAGGGCAACAAAAGAAGACCCAGCCAATCAGCTGGGACTTAGGAGGCAGAGAATAGATGGGGGCAGGGCAAGTTAGAGATGGTATTTGCCAATTCTCTGAACTACTCAAAATTTCCACTACCAGTTCTCTAGAACTTGTGAGAACTTGCTGAACACCACCTCTGATACTTGTGTACAGCATTAGGCAATAATAAAGTATTAGAATTACAAACAAATTTGACTTAAGGTCAAACATTGGGAACGGAACATGTTTTAAATTGGGGACTACCTATATATGCATCATTCCATCAGGATGTCTGTCCAGTTGAATCATAAGCATTTATTCAGGTTCAGTGAGATTTACTGCAAGATTGCATGCTGTCTTGCCCAGGGCTGACTGTTAAGTTCTGTGCATGGGTGCAAAGGATGGAGATGAGCCAGTAAACAATGAACTTCAAACTCTTTATTTACATGTGAAAACAGCTCAGCTCAATGGCCACAATGGGCCCCTTTATATAGGCAACTCTTAACTTATTTAACCAATGAAAACACAGGGAGTGCTAGCTCCATCAACCAATGGGAGAGGCTCATTAATAGCCAATCAGATTCTCCTGAATGGACCAATCTGATGTCGCTATTATCGTAAATCAGAAGTGCAGGGCCAGAACCCTGCACTTTGCTTCAAGCTCTTAATAATCTTTATTAAGTATTTATTGATTCACAACACTCCTTCCCTCCAGGTTCCATTTAAAGGGTGCGTCACGTAGTCTTTGAGGTAGGCAGGTTGTTTTGATTGTCTATTTGATTTTCGTTGTTCTCCCGGTATTTGGCTACAGTCTTGTTGGGGTAGGACGTTATCTGATGAAGAGGGTGCCTCCCATTCCGCATTCGAATTTTCGTCGTCGCTACTGCTCTCGGCATCTCTTTGAGGTGAGGCCACCCTCATCCCGGATCCATCGCGTGCTGCCTCTGAGCGGTCATTACTTCTGCTTAAACTTTCTCCCGCTTCAAATTCAGCTTCCTCGCTATCTCCTCGCTATATTTGGAAATCAGGGGGCTCGGAGATCCCCCACTGTAGCCTTGAACGCAGCTGATCAATATGGCGCTTCCATATTCTATCGTCGCGACATTTCACGCGGTACGATCTAGGGCCGGTTACTTGTACTATAGTTGCCTCGACCCACAACAGATCGCCCGAAAAGTTCCTAGAGAAAACCAAGTCGCCTACCTGGAAATTGCGGCATTTCCCGCTGGAACCGTGTGGTTTTTCAGGTTCATAGGATGGATGTAGATGGTCGAGGTGGGAGCGGAGCTTCCGTCCCATTAACAACTCGGCGGGAGTTTTATTGGTGACGCTGTGCGGAGTGATATGCTGCAAAAGGAGTATCGGGTTAATTTTGTCTTCTAGATCACCATAGTCCATTTTATGCAAGGTTTTCTTGACGAATTGTACCATGCGCTCGGCCCTTCCGTTGGCTGCAGGATGCACCGGCGAAGATAGCGCATGGCGAATACCGCGGTCCTCCGTGTTCAAAGGACAGCGCAGTAAATTGGGGCCCGTTGTCAGATACTAGAACGTCTGGTAATCCGTGTGTCGCAAAGAGTCTGTCTAGTTTCCTGATGACTGATTTGGTTGTTGTATTCCTCATTTCATGGATTTCAAGCCAGTTCGAGTAGGCATCCACCGTTAATAAGAATGTGTGTCCCTTGGTAGGTCCCGCAAAGTCCAGATGAATACGGGACCATGGTCCCCTCGGTGTTTCCCATTCAGTTGGGGTTGCTTTCAGAGGGGCGTTGCTTACTTCCTGGCATTTGTGACAAGCTTTTACCCATGTCTCGATCTGCTTGTCAATACCCGGCCACCACACGTAGCTTCGTGCAAGGGCTTTCATACGCACGATGCTGGGGTGGCCATCATACAAGGTCCTTAGTATCGCTGGTAGCAACTGCTCTGGGCAACAACTCTATCACCCCAGATAATGCAGCCGTTTTGGGAAAATAGTTCCGTTTGCCAATTCTTGAATGGGGCATAGACATCAGGTATCTGGTCCAATGGCCATCCCCGCTCGACCCAACTGAGGACTCATGCTAAAATGGGGTCGCATTTCGTTTCCATCGCGATATCTCGGGCTGTTAATGGCGGCATTCGAAGTGTCTCGATCTGCAGTGTTGTAACCGTCAGAGCGGGGTCATCAATGGTCTCTGGAAGAGGTGCGCGGCTCAATGCGTCAGTGTGGGGAATGGCCTTCCCTGAACGATGTTGCAAATTGTAATTATATGCCACCAAGAATTCTGACCAGCGGGTCATTCTGGGAGATAATATATACGGTGTTGGTCTATCTCCCGCTATTATTCCCAGCAAAGGTTTGTGGTCAGTCACTATGGTAAAGGCTCGGCCATACACATCTTCATGAAATCTCTTAACCGCAGATACTATAGCAAGGGCCTCCTTATCAATTTGACTGTAATTGCGTTCTGCTTTTGATAACGTCTTTGAGAAATAGGCAACAGGGGCTTCACTACCGTTTGGCAAAACGTGGCTTAAAATGGTGCCCACTCTGAATGGGGATGCATCACACGTGATTGTTAAAGGCAAAGTCTCGTTATACTGCATCAGAACAGCATCAGAAGTCAATAAATTTTTTACATGTCGAAACGCCTGTTCTTCTCTGTGTCCCCATACCCAGGTTGCTTTTTTGTCCAATAAACAATGTAGGGGTTCAGCTACGGTTGCTTTGTGAGGCAGGAAAACGTTATAAAAATTGATAAGGCTCAGAAAAGCCTGGAGGTCGGCCTTGTTCCGGGGTTTTGGGGCATTCTTGATTGCCCTGAGTTTGTTATCGGTGGGGTGAATACCTTGACTATCAATTAAATATCCCAAAAATTCTACACGATCCGTACATAAATGACACTTGTTTTTTTTAAGTTTGAGACCTGAGTCTTTAAATCTCTGGAGAACCAACCTCAGGCGTTCCTTTAGTATTTTCCGAGTTGGGGCAGTGATTAACACATCATCAAAATATGGGAAAACACCTTTTATCCCTTGTAATAGCCTTTCCATCAAGCTTTGAAAGATTCCCGGGGCTACGCTCACTCCAAACTGGAGTCAGTTACATTTAAACGCACCTTGGTGCGTAACGATTGTTTGGGCCTCTGCCATTTTTTTGTCAACAGGCAGTTGTTGGTATGCCTGGGCTAAGTATAGTTTCGCGAAGACTTTTCCGCCCCCCAGGGAATGGAGGAGGTGTTGCACCACTGGTACCGGGTAAGCGTTTTGTTGAAGGGCATGGTTCGGGGTGGCTCGGTAGTCCCCAGAAATTCTTATCGATCCATCCGGCTTGATGGGTGTTACGATTGGGGTTTCCCAGGGAGAGTGATCTGTTAGTTTTAACACACCCTGAACTGTTAATTTATCAAGCTGCTCGTCAATCTTTGTTTTAAGGGCAAATGGAACTCGACGAGGCTTAAGGCGGATGGGAGCTATTTCGGGATTGAGGTTAAATGATATCGGGGTCCCCTTGTACTCGCCTTATTTTTCTGCGAAGACGTCCTGGAATTCTTGGACGAGGTCTTCTTCCCAATCGCTGCTGCAGGTTCGGTGAATGCCGGCTACTTCAATTCCGAGTGGAGCGAACCATTGGAGACCAAACAAACTAGGCAGATCCCTGTTGATTACAGTCAGGGGTAGGAATGCTGTACGGTCAGGAGTCCAAGCCAGGAAGTCTGACAAACTGAACAGGTGAAATCAGAAACTAGTAACTTTAAGAAAAGAAGCCTCACAAGATCATTAACTGACACCACAGGCAGAGCAAGTAAAAGAATAAAAACCAAAGAGACTAAGATAAGGGACACAATATGTGACAATTCCAGAAACTCAGTATTGACAAGGTTATTTAAATCAGAATTTCCTTTGCCATTTCCCTGTTGCAGTTTATTTGAACAGCATTAGTTTCACAATATGTTTCTGTTTTGCTCTGAACTAAATGCAGGCAAGCTTCACCTCCATCAGTTCTAGACTATCTGTTTGTTCTTTTGGGCTCAAGAATATTCCAGATCTTTTTTCCAGGTCAAAGACATCTTGCAAGGAACTTTTTTAGCTGTTCTCAAATCAGATTGCAAAATGAAAAATGATTAATCCCATGAGTAAGAAAAAAAATGTCACCAAGCTACTGCAGGCTGCCTGGTATGGAGAATTAGAAAGTTCTTATAACTGCTGGCAATGGGTCATATTGGCCAGAGATTATGGCTGTTGTAATTAAACCATCTCAAAAGTACTTGCTAGTCTACCTAGAGCTTAGAACCTGGTTTTAGCATGTTAACATCATATAGGGCAAGAACTCAAGAAATAATGGAGGATCCAAAATAATATGGAAACCATAAATATAAAGTAACTTATATTTTAAGTGTAGTAGAACTATCTTTTGCTCCCATTCATACTACATACTACAGTACAATATACAAATTAATGAAGGACAGACATATTAGTAGTTACCAGTCTTGTATATCCAGGAGGGTAATCAGTCAACACACTAGGTACACAGAAGTAACAATGGGAGAGAAGCACTGGAAGGACCTTCAATTTTGGGGCTTCCTGATTGCATTTCATGGCTATCATGTGCGATGGATTGTTAGACAGATTGACTGACTGACCAAGCTACTCCCATTTTCTTGATCACTTCTCAGATTTTTCTGTGCAGCATAGTGATGGTAACAAAATAGTTTGAATGGCCTCTTTCATTTAGTTCTTTAAAGATTCCCATCTTAACAACAAGGAGAGTAGATAGAATTGCAGAATAACATTTTAATTTTAAATCTTCAAGTCTGTAGCCGCTCTAGGTAGGAAACTGATTGATTGATGTGTTTTATTAGTCAGCCAGAAAGAATAAGGATTAGCAATGGTTTTCTCAGCATTTTTAGGCCAACAAAAATAAAAATAATTGCAGGTTAGTTTTAAATTGATTTGAAAAGTTTGGAAATAAAAGAAGGAAGAGCAGTGGCATACCAAGAGTGTGGCAGTGAAGTTGACTGGTATGGTTGCAGACACTAAGGAGTCTGAGGAAATTATCCATTACCAGAATTGATGCCTGCAGAATTCTGGGAATTGAAGTCCACTGATCTTAAAGTTGCTGAGGTTGAGAAACACCAATCCTGAAGATCAACAACAGATGAACAGTTGGATCAGCTGCTAGTTGAGAGTTATTTGGTATAGCAACAGACAGGGAGCAGGACAGACTTTGATGGTGTGGTTGGGCAGCCTGAAGCTGCTGCTCGGCCCTCTGATCTCTTCAGGGTGCCAAATATGCTAAACATGACACTACAACGGAATAGAAATTCTAGCTCAGTGTAAGCCCTCAATAAAGCTGTCCAGACAGAGTACATTTCACTTGTTTTAAGATGTTAAAATGTATCATTGGCCACCCATATTACATCCGCTTACTTAGGAATACTCTTAAGTTAATATCAATGATGTTTCAATTCTGTCAAATACAAACCTATACACTGATTTTAAAATGAATCATATTGCAACCAGAAACATTTTCAGTTTGTTTATTCTCACACAGTCTGTTTCTGACTTTGAAAAGTCTAAGGATTAAACACAAAACAGTGCAAGTAAATACTCCAATCTTCATATTTTAATAATCTGAAAATGGATTATCATTATATAGGTTTAATTGATGCATGCCAACTGTTACCTTTCAAAAAAGAGATAACTGGAACTGTTTTATTTTGCATTATCAGTCCTGGTATAAAAAAGTGTTATGACTTTTTCAACCTCAGACTGAGAAAAATAATTTGGTCCTTAAATATCTATATTTATGTTTGCCTGCAAAAGTTATACTTATAGCTGCTCTCATATTTACACAAATGCCCCCCCCCACACACAAAAAATCTTAGGTTGTAAAAAATTATGTTGTATCTTCAATTTTCTCCTGAAAATATTTTTGAACATCAAAGATATCAATCCCCCACCCCAATCCCAAATGTAAGGAAGAAATGAGTATGAAGGAAGTCACATTTAAAATCAGATCACACTAAGGTCAAGTCAATCACCAAATTACATTTGTCTTGTTTGCCTAGCAGATGAAGGTGTTAACAGAATAATAGCTTTACCACTGATACAAGGAGCAGTTATTTTATGTTGATTCTGATTAGTGGATTACAATCATTGAGGTGGAAGAATGTGTGAACTTGCAGTAATTTCTGGATTGGATTCTAAAATCAAAATATTGAATAACAGATGATGATGTTTCAGGGAGATCCTGTTTGATTATATGTCTAAGTGATCTTCTCAGTGTTACAGGCCCACATTTATGACTGCATTGTTGGACTACACTCAGTGGGGGATTTTTATGACCGGTTCTGTGGGGGTGGCTTGGTGGGTATGGCAGGGAAGGATAGTGTAAAATCTCCAGTCAGAGGTGGTTTTTGCTGGTTTTCTGAACTACTCAAAATTTCCGTTACCTCCAGAACTGGTCAGAACCTGCTGAATACCACTTCTGACTACACTCTCCTTGAACTTTTCCCAGCTATATAATATTGTACTGCTTCCTTTCTTTTCTCCCTCCCTTCCCCTCCCCTTTCACTTTCTCCCATCCAACAAAGAAGACAAAGAAAAATTCACTTCTGAAAAAAACAAACTTTCCAAAAAAAATGCATGGACTAGTTCAGCAGTCATTATGAATTAAAAACTGGTACACAGGCGCGCACAAGCACACACACACACACAAGAATTGGATATCATGTTAAGCTGTCTTGTCTATGATGAGTTTACAATCCCAATATATTTTTAGCTTGCATTTTCTTATCCTGACTTGTAAAGCCACATTTTTCTTAATCAAAGGCAATTATGATTCCAAACATTTCAACATTTTCATTTTATAACACCAAACCCTCATAGGGCACTATGATGGAATCAACTTTGTCACCTGGGCAAAACAGTAGTAATTATACAAGCATAACAGGATAAAAGAGAAAAGTTGTTTGCGCTTTAAATAGAGAGGGATGCTACATGGGTGTGAATTGCTTTGTAGGTTCCTTTTTGCCTTCCAGAGAAACCAAAGAAACAAAGAGGAGTGTAATTTTATTGATTGGATTTAATAGGTCATCTTCGTATAATTTAAAGTAAACCAAAACAAAATATAAATGAATAAATATAAATGTTCATGTCAATGGAAATTTAAAAGTAAACTACCCTGCCCCTCTCCCCACCCCCTCCAAAAAAATTTAAAGCCACATCTTATGTAAATTATCAAAGAGACTCTGTGGGAATGTATGAATAAATATACAGTTTTGTTTTGTTGCTGATATTTTAATTAGGTGTATGTCTATTAGTGCTGCTGAATTGCAGCTTTCTGTATATATATTTTGCTACATTGTTCCATAGGCAAAAGTAACACACACATCTCTTATACCCGCCCAACCAAAATGAAAGGAAAGAAATGAAAGCATACTTGTAGAAACCACCGGGGTTTGCAACAGAATCTCTAGTTTTTCACAAATAAGTGTTAGTAAACTCTACATTCCATTCAAAGGAAAGTAACACAAAAAAGCCCTTTATTGTATTGTCTAAAGAAAAGCAGCCTCAGGAGCTTGTGATCTAGAATGCAGAAGTTAGAAGCTGTAATCAGTTTATTTCTATTGATTATTGCTCACTAAAACTATGTCTTTTTATATAAGTATTCCTGAAATAAACCAGCCAAAGATGACAGTTTAAGCAATCCAAGTTTCTACTGCATCTTTTTACAAAAACACTTTCTGTGTTTTCCAGTTAAATAAATGTTAGGGTTTAATTACATTCATTTCCAAGTATTTAGCTTTTAAATGCTCTGTCCAGTCCAATAGTCAAATCATCAAAATAATAAAATTGTCAGAATAGGACAACATATGAATGTAATTATGAAGTTACTTTTTCCAAAGCAGTCACTTTGTAATGATTACAGCCATTTTGTATAATTTCCAGCTTGGCCCGTTATTAGCAAGGAAGCACAAGTCTCTTTACTGCTGTTTGCTACTAATGCATCCAGTCTCTTTTGCTATTCTGAATTTGAAACTTTAGGCATCCAATGTTTATAATTGGATGCGTGTTTCTTTTAAGTGACTTGATGCATTTACATTTTTGGTGCCCACTTATAAATGTTTCTGATGCACATAGATGGTTTTTGCTTTGTGACTTTTCACAAAGTAAACAGAAGCCAACATTTCTATATATGCCAACTTGCCAAATAATTTAGTTTACCTCTTATGGCAATCACAACGCATGAATACATTGGGAGTGGCATCAAACAAGATGCTTGGACATTCCCCTAGCTAATATTTACTTAATTTAGTTACTTAACAATTTGCTTAATTGTTTCAAGTTCTTAGTCTATCATTCAAAAGACATTATGTCTATTTTGTCTTTTATTTAACACTACAGAAGGAAAACGTTCATGGAGTTACAGAGCAAAGATCTTCAATCCCTGACCTTCCTGTAAAATTCCACTGTTGCACAATACAAGCTTTCTCTAATTCTTTGTTGATTAACTTTTATTATCTTTATGGCAGGAAAAGAAAGGAAGAGAAACTTGTCTTTGTTTTTACCCCCAGAGCCACTTTAAGGAACTATCTTGTAAAGATACTAAGACGACTTTCCAGTATCAAAAGGACATTCTGTGCTTTCTAGTGGTTATTATTTTGGATATAATAAAACAGATACTATCTGCCATCAGTCAGAATTGCCTTTCTCTATAATATAGAAAGCATAATATAATTATTGTCAAGATACTCATATTTTCCTTGGTTTATCAATCACGCAGGACCAGATCACTTTGCATTTAGGATAATTCACTCAAAAAATAGGAAGTGGTCTTAGATGTTAGGTTTATTAAGTCACAACCACAGATGGGCAATTCTTGGCAATGGCTACTAAACTGCTGGCTGTTCAAAGCCTATTCCCCTCAGTGTTTTTCAGATTTGTACGAATTAGGCCTTCTTGCTTTACATTAGAATCCCCTCCATATATCATTTAGGAACAATGACCCATAAGCATTGTAATGCCCTCTACACTAAATGCTCTAAAATAATAGAAGAAACTATTTCTAAGAACATGCTAAGTAGGTTAAGCAAGTGAAACAAATCACAACATCCCAAACTATAAGGATTCTTTCACATATTACAAAAAACCCTACATGGATATAAAATCAAGATTAATAGATGCTATACTGAATGCTGGAACTTATGCTCTGCAGTTCCAGAAAGTCCTAAATTTATGCCTTGGAATTTCCAGCTAAAGAATTAATAAATGAAAAACTGGCCTGTACAAAAGCAACTTTTTATTTTATTTTTATATATATATTTATTTATTTGATTTGATTTGTCAATCGCTTACAAGATACAAGTATAAGAATAAACATAGTTTTGAATACATGAGATAGATACTTATAAGAAAAATAAAAAGACACAATAAGACAGAAATAGTAGGCACGATTGGTGCGCTTATGCATGCCCCCTACAGGCCTCTTAGGAAGGAGGTGAGGTCAATAGTAGACAGTCTAAGGTTAGTTTTGGGGGTTTGGGGAACAAACCACAGAGTCAGGTAGAGTATGCCAAACATTGACCACTCTGTTGCTGAAGTCATATTTTCTGCAATCAAGTTTGGTACGGTTAACCTTGAGTTTTTATCTATTGTGTGCTCTTGTATTGTTATGATTGAAGCTGAAGTATTCATTTGCAGGTAGGACATTGCAATATATAATTTTATGTATTATACTTAGATCAGACCGAAGGCGGCGTAGTTCTAGGTTTTCTAGGTCTAGAGTTTCAAGTCTGGTGGCATAAGGTATTCTGCTACGAGTAGAGGAGGGGAGAACTCTTCTTGAAAAATATTTCTGGACTTTCTCAATTGTGTTAATATCAGATACATGATATGGGTTCCAGACTGATGAGCTGTATTCAAGTATAGGTCTAGCAAATGTTTTGTATGCTCTAGTTAGTAGTGTGATATTACCAGAGAAGAAGCTACATAGGATTAGATTAATAACTTTTAATGCCTTTTTGGCTATGTAGTTGCAGTGGGCTCTAGCACTTAGATCACTTGAGATGAGTACTCCAAGGTCTTTGACAGAGTTTGGATCCTCAACAAGGTCTTGACTATTTAGCTTGTATTTTATTTTCTGATTTATTTATTTTTTTGCCAATATGTAAGACAGAGCATTTATTTGTTGAGATTTGAAGCTGCCATTTTATTGACCATTCTGATACATAGTCAAGGTCTTTTTGGAGGGTAGTAGTATTATCTGTGGTGTTGAATAGCTTTACATCATCAGCAAAGAGAGCACAGTTGCTCTTAATATGATCACAGAGGTTATTTATGTAGAGAATGAAGAGAATTGGTCCTGAAACACTGCCTTGGAGGACACCACTGTTGACAGGTACAGAATTCGATAGGACGCTCCCAATTTTGACCATTTGTTTTCTGCTTGACAGGAGTGCTTCTATCCAGTTATGTAGGTGTCCAGAGACACCATGAGATTTTAGTTTTAGTAGTAGTTTGTTGTATACCAGTGAATCAAAGGCTTTACAGAAGTCTATGTAGTTTGCATCTATTGCTTTGCCCTGATCGAGTTGTGTAGTTTATATGTTTTTGCAGTGTAAGAGTTGCAGATTACAGGATAGTTTTTTTCTGAAACTAAATTGTTTATTAGAGAGTAGGTTGTTTGTCTCTAAGTGGAGGATAATGGATTGGTTAATAATTGATTCCATGATTTTACAGGTGACACAGCATAAGGAGATAGGTCTGTATTTTTCAACTAGGCTGGGGTCTCTCTTTTTGAAGATGGGGATGATCATGGCTTGTGACCATAGTTTTGGCAAGGAACTGGTCCTGAAAGATTTTTCAAAGATTATGCTTAGAGGTTCTGCTATGGCAGTGGATAGCTTTTTTAAGAAGTAGGAACATATTTCATCTGGTCCAATAGATAGGGATGGTTTTAGATGGCGTAGTGCTTTTTCAACAATGTCTTCTGTAAAATCAATATGTATTAGATCATTGTAGTTGTCTGTGGTTTGACTAGGAAGTACTGGGCTTGATCCATTGCTGTTTACATACTGAGCCAAAGAATGTGTTAAAGAGGTTTGCTTTGATGGTGTCGTCATTGCAGTCTTTGCCATTAGGTCCTTTTAGGGGTGGGATGGACCTTGAGTCTTTTAGTTTGTTGTTTACAAAATTGTAGAAAGCACGCATGGAATTGATGGGTACAAGGTTTTCATCTTGTTTAATGTGATAATTAGTGCATTCAGTTTTTATCTTGTGGCATAGATTTTTGTATCGGCTTTTGAAGTTGGCAACATGATCAGATTTGTTTTTTCACCAAAGTGATCTCTTTTTGGATTGAAGCTTCCTTATTGTTATAGGTAATCTGTTTTTACTGGTTTTGGGAGTTGTTATTGGTAGATATAGTTTGATGACTCTTTTGATTTCTAGTAAGAATATGTTGTAATGGTCTTCAACAGTATTGCATCCAGTGAATAGAAATTGCCAATCAAGGGAAGAGAGAATGTTGATTATAAGATCATAGTTGCCTTTTTGGAAGTTATAATTGGGGATTTTGTCATTGTGATGATTTTTGTGTGGACATATGTTGACACAAAAGTCAATCATGTTGTGGTCACTGTTGGAAAAGAGTTCTTTAATTTGTATTCCATAAATTGAATTCAAACTATTGTAGAATATGAGATAAAGGCAGTTGTTAAGCCTAGTATTGTTGGTTACTAGTTGTTCCAGTCCCAGATTTGTTACAGCATTGTACAAGGTTGCTTGTATGGGTTCAGTTGTATATTTGTTTAGGGTCCAGTTAATATGAGGTAAGTGGAAGTCACCAAGAAAGATAAAAGTGTGTAGGCTTTCTGAGTTTTCTCAACTATTTTTTTCTGAACTTTCTGAGTTCCTAAATCATAAATATATAATACCAGTCCTATCACTGCATGTGAATTCACATAGAGCACCATGTCTAAAGCTAAATAGAGAATGTAAATTCATTACATTATCATTTACATCATAATTCAAATTCAAAATCGTGAAATGCATTTTAATAAGCTGCATAATAACTACAATATGCAAAAAAAGGTTTTTTTATATTATATAGGTACCTAAGAAAAACTGCCACATGCCACCAAAGGTAGGTCAGACCAAAGGCTGATAGGAAAATGTTGTATGGTATGTAAGCAAAAATTGGTTTCCATATCTATGTGATAAAAGAGGATGTATGTGTTCTGTCCCCTCATTAGCATTCTTGAGATCCCCGCGCTTTGATTGGCCAAAGCGCGGGGCACTCTGATTGGTCAGGCGAGCCGCGCTGATTGGCTCGCTAAGAATCTCCCGTGATTGGTCCATTCGAATCGCGGGAGATTCAAAGCGGTGCCCTTGGCCGCGGCCGCTGCGGCTGAAAGAATAAAAGCCACGAACCTTTTGCGAAGAGCCAGTTCGGTTCCTACTTTAATAAAAGAGCATGATTTGAAGTCACCGACTTCTGGCATCATTTCGCGGACACAACACTGGCGACGAGGGTGGGATCCAGACCCTGAACCGAACCACGTGTCCGATGGAAGCCAGACGAACCACCACGATGGCGAAAATCGCACCCCCCGCACCCTTCAACCCCGCCACCGAGGACTGGGAATCATACTCCGACCAATTCCGCATGTTCCTCAAGTGCAGCGACCTGAAGGATGCCACCGGCCCCATGAAGCGCGCCGTCTTCCTGACCCACTGCGGGACCGAGGTATTCAAGATGGCCAAGGCGCTTGCCAAACCCGCCGATGCGACCGCGATGGACTGGGACGTCCTCGAGCCAATACTTCGGCGGCACTACGCTCCAGAGGTACCCATCCTGATCCGACGAAACGAATTTTACCGTCGGGACCAACAGTCGGGTGAGAGCTTCAGCGACTTCGTCGCCGAGCTACGGTGCCTAGGGGGGCTCTGCGAATTCGACAACCTGAACGAAGCCCTGCGAGACAGAATCGTGCTCGGTTTGTGGGACCCCGTCCTCCAGAGCCGGCTGATGGCCAAGGGCAACATCAGCCTAGCAGACACCCTCACCGCAGCCGCAGCTGCCAAAGCAACCCGAACATCCACCGACCGCATGCGCAGACCGAACACTGGGGACCGCAGCGGAAACAACAACCCTGCGAGGTCGGCCGAGGCCCAACCCGAGGCGACCATCCACCAGGGAGACTTCCACTCGGCATCGGGCACTTCCGATGACGAGGAGGACATCCATCGCCTCCAGACAGGCCGCGACCCACGGAACCGGCGGGGTTGTAAGTCGAGGACCAACTGTGCCGGTTGCGGCGGCGACCACCCCAGGTCGGAATGCCGGTTTTTCGAATCGATCTGCCGGCATTGCGACAAGAAGGGACACATCGTGTCAGCCGCCTAAAAAAGAACTGCAGCCCGGCACGATGGGACCAGAGTGACCGGAGGAGAGAGAACACACCACCCCGGACCAGAGATCGCCCCTCGGACAACAGATGGGACCGGAACGGACGATCCCTGCGAGGCAGCGATAACCGGCGAAGAGAGGAGACCCATCAGACAGTCACCATCGGCCATGCCATAACCAATGACGCCCGGAAGGTCCACGTGGAGGTAGGCATCGAGGGCGAGCCATGCAAAATGGAGGTGGACTCCGGGTCCCACCTCTCCATGATAGCATGGTATGAAATAAAGCGCTTGGTGCCTACCATCCAAAAGAGGAACCTAGACAGCCAGAGACTCATCGTAAAGGACTACCAGGGAAACCGCATCCCGGTAGTCGGAACCAAACACTTCAACATCACATATAAAGGGCACACCGAAAGGCTTCCCCTGACAATCATCGACAGTGACCGCCCAAGCCTACTGGGACTGCAATCGTTCACCCCGCTCGGCATCGCAGTCACGGGAGTTGACCATGTCACCGACGACAGCTGGGAGCAGCAACTGGCCCGGGAATTCCAAGAGGTTTTCGACGGAAACCTAGGCAAGTACCGAGGGCCCCATTCAGCCTAGACCCAAACGTCCCCCCAAAACGCCTGAAACCAAGGCGGGTGCCATTCGCACTTAAACCCAAAATAGACGAGCAAATTGACAAGCTCGTCAAGCAAGTGGTCCTACAGCCCATAGACCACGCCCGGTGGGAGACCCCCATAGTCACCCCAATCAAGCCCGATGGGTCGGTGAGGATCTGTGGGGACTATAAGGCCACCCTAAATGGCGCGCTACAACAAAGCGACTACCCCGTCCCAGTAGTGCAACACCTACTGCACTCACTGGGAGGGGGCAAGGTTTTCGCCAAGCTCGACCTCGCCCAGGCATACCAACAATTGCCAGTTGACGAGCAAACGGCAGAAGCGCAAACCATAGTCACTCACCGGGGAGCATTTAAATGCAACCGACTCCAATTCGGAGTCAGCGTGGCACCGGGAATATTCCAAAGCCTAATGGAAAGACTATTGCAAGGCATCAAGGGGGTGGTACCTTACTTCGACGACGTCCTAGTGTCGGCAACCAACCAAGCCGAACTAGAGGGTCGCCTAAGGGAGGTCCTAACCAAATTCAAAGAGACCGGGCTCAAAGACAAGAGGGAGAAATGCCAATTATACATGGAACGGGTAGAATTCCTAGGATACCTCCTAGACCGTCACGGCATTCACCCCAAAAACCAAAAAATCAAGGCCATCAAAGAAGCACCCACACCCAAGTCGAAGACTACAGGCATTTCTGGGGCTACTTAACTTGTACAATGTTTTCCTGCCCCAAAAGGCGATGGTGGCGGAGCCCTTGCATAGGCTCCTGGACAAGGCGGTGACCTGGACTTGGGGGAAACGCAAGCAAGCCGCCTTCCAAAGAACAAAGGACCTCCTCACTTCAGACGCTGTCCTTATACAGTATAACGAGACCCTACCTCTGGCCGTCACATGCGACACATCACCTTTTGGCGTCGGCACTGTCCTCAGCCATACCCTCCCCGACGGAAAAGAAGCGCCCATCGCGTTCTTTTGAAGGACCCTCACCAAACCGGAGCGGAACTATAGCCAGCTGGACAAAGAGGCTCTGGCTATCGTTGCCGCCGTAAAAAGATTCCACGAGTATCTCTACGGCCGGACATTCACCATCATAACCGACCACAAGCTGCTGCTGGGAATCCTTGCAGGAAACTGGGCCACCCCGAACATTCTGTCTCCCTGAATGACAAGGTGGTCCGAGTTCCTGGCCGCCTACAACTACGGACTCATACACAGACCGGGTAAGACGATCTCCCATGCAGACGCCTTAAGCCGCTCGCCGCTACCAGAACCTGACATCGACGCAGCACCCACAACGACCACCCTCACCATAGAGACTCTACCCAACCTGCCCATAACCACGTCAGACATTGCCCGAGAGACTAATAAAGACAAACATCTGGCGCGGGTGTTGCATTGGGTAGAGAAAGGGTGGCCGGAAAGGGACAACAACGAGTCCGTCAAAACATTCCGAAACCGCCAAACGGAACTCTCGTTATTAAAAGGGTGCATACTATGGGGGGATAGGGTGGTCATTCCAGAAAAGCTACAAGGAAAGGTTCTGGAAGGGCTACACGAGGGGCACCCTGGCATCGTTAGGACTAAAGCCCTGCCAGAAGTTACGCTTGGTGGCCAGGGATGGACAAACAAATTGAGACCTGGGTAGCAAGGTGCCAACGATGCCAGGAAACTAGGCCAAGCCCACCCACAGCACCCGTCCTAGAGTGGGAAACCCCAAGGGGACCTTGGTCTAGGATTCACATAGACTTCGCCGGGCCCACAAAAGGACACACCTTCCTTATAACAGTAGACGCTTACTCCAACTGGCTGGAGATAAGCAACATGAAGACAACAACCATGGAGGCCGTGATCAAGGAACTCTGCAAACTCTTTGCAACGCACGGCCTCCCAGACATCGTTGTTTCCGACAACGAGCCCCAATTCACTTCGCTGGAATTCGAAAAATTCCGAGCGGAAAGGGGCATCCGCCACGCGCTGACAGCACCGGCGCACCCGGCGGCAAACGGTAGGGCGGAACGGATGGTGCAACCATCCGGAAAATAGACCATGGGGAGATCCAGGAGAAAATAAACAAACTACTCTTCACACATAACCCCAAATACCACAACCAATAAGAGCCCAATAAGAGCCCAGCCGAACTATTAATGGGGAGGAAATTAAGGTCCCCACTCGACAGGTTACACCCCACATATAACCCGGAGAAGCCCCCAGACTCAAACAGCAAGCACCAAACTTTCCCACCAGGCGACCCCGTATACGCAAGAAACCTGAGACCCACTATGGATACCGGCCGTCATCACACAAATAACAGGCCCACACTTGTACCGGCTACAAACAGCAGACGGACGAGCGTGGAAACGCCACATCGACCAATTAAGGTCGAGGACTGCCAACCAAGAGACCACCGACGCACAAACAGGCGAAACCAACCCCCACAACACAAACCAAGGGGGGAGGGAATACCCAGGGGACCAAAACCAAAGAAGAGTAAACCAGCCATACTTACCGGAAAGCAGCCAGCATGACCCCTCGCCAGGAAGAGACAGCCAGGCCAGCTCGACCGGCCCGGAAAGACCGAGCGGGAGCGGCGAAACCCGCAGCTCAACCAACCCGGGAGGCCCAGGAGGGAGCTACGGAGAGTGGCCCGGCCCGACCGACCAGCCGGTTCCCACGACGGCATCAGGAGCAACAGAGATCCCGAGCGAACCGGCCGGGATCCAACCTACGACTGAGCTGCGCAGGTCCAGTAGGCTCAGACGGAGCCCCGCCTACCTGCGTGACTACGTGACGTAAGGACTGAACCAAGAGGGGAGGGGTGTTCTGTCCCTAATTAGCATTCTTGAGATCCCCGCGCTTTGATTGGCCAAAGCGCGGGGCACTCTGATTGGTCAGGCGAGCCGCGCCGATTGGCTCGCTAAGAATCTCCCGCGATTGGTCCATTTGAATCGCTGGAGATTCAAAGCGGTGCCATTGGCCGCGGCCACCGCGGCTGAAAGAATAAAAGCCGCGAACCTTTTGCGAAGAGCCAGTTCGGTTCCTACTTTAATAAAAGAGCATGATTTGAAGTCACCGACTCCTGGCATCATTTCGCGGACACAACAGTATGTATGATGGATGTATGGATGGAAGGATGACAGCATGAATGATTGGAGAAAGAGAAATATTTCCCATGTGGGTAGGACCTGGCAATCTCCTAAAAATATCACTGGAAACAAATCATATTATCTCATCCATGTTTCCTGGCAATTGATGTTCAGGAATATTCATATACATATATTTGTTTAGTTATAATACAAACATATATTTGTTTAGTTCCCTTTTATGGCTGTCCAATTTAGTGGCTATGTTTGCGTCTCATCGTTACAATTTTCTTATTTTAACAATATGCTATATGAAGAACATGCAAATCAAATCAAGCAAACTTAGAAAAAAATTTCCCTACGTAGTAATTGACTTTTAGTTCTTGTTCATTAAAACTTTTGTTTTGTTTCCTATCCTTGTTGTTCTGATTATTTCAAATTTTACAATGTCTCTATTTCTTCATTGAGATTTCCAAGATAAAAGTTGTTAATAAGGGTAAGCAAGATAAGCACTGACCCAAAATCTTTAAATATCATCAAGTAGGATAAGCTAATTAAAAGATTATTGCTGCACAAGGCTTAGAATTTACAAATTAACTGAAAGGGAGCATAGGCAAATATCTGATCACTGAATTCTTCCAAGTTGTGACACTAAAATTAAAAAGTCAAAGAAATGTGCCTATCGTCCAATGTGAATAAACTTTAGCTGTTGTGATATAACTCATTTTATAAAGTAAGAAAGGGAAGCTATTGGTTTACTTCACATTTTAATACCTAATTACTTAATTTGTACTTCCAGCCCATTACACATACTGAACTGATAATATCCTTTGGTACTCATATTGCTCCTGCTGTAATGCAGTTCTTTGATTAAAATTTAAATAGGCCCATGTTGCTGAGAATAAAATACAAAATGTATTATATTATCTAAAGAGCTCTGAGAAATGAATCTGTTAAAGTTGCATATAAAACATTTGCATTGGGAGAAATGTAAAGAAAAAGGTATGAATATATACGACTTTTAAAAAATACAATCAATTGTATTTTGATGTAATTGATGTAAAAGTGAATAGAATAAAGTTAAGAGTATATAAAAATATGATATAAAAATAACAGGGTTGATTTGTGTTTTTTCTATAGAAATACTGAGTCTAGATTGTTTAAACAAACTCCATTCTTTTTTCAAAAGCTTTCTAGATTCCTTGTTTTTATTTATTATTATTTATTACTGAGTTTATATCTCACTTTCCTATATATTCAAACATTCAAAAATACAAAAATGTAAAGAAACAGACACAGATCACAATATATTAAAAATTAATGCAATTAAAATCAAATTAAAAGATCAATCATTAAAATAATTAACAATCAAAAGTTCATTGAAAAAGGTAAGTTTTTTACTCTTGATTAAAAAGAGTATAATTAAAAAGTTCTTTCAGAATAAGGGATAGTGTTTCCCAATAGAGATCTTTGGAGTGTTTTCTTCAATTAGGCAGAAACATTCAAAAAAACATCATACTATTTCTGAATTATGAGGTCAATCCAAATGGGTCAGTTTTAGCAGACAGGAAGAACAATGTTTGAATAAGCAAGAAGTAGCCCTCTTGTCTCTATACATCCCACCCATTCCTTGGATATCTATAAATTGAAAAGAATTCCTGTAACCTATTCTAGCAAAGGGAGATTAACTTATTGTCCATTTTTATGCAAAACAAAGATAATTCATTTTGGTGAGCCTCAGATTGTTCCAGCCACCCTCCCTAAATAACTTGGGGAAAAAACCACACAGTTTAGAAAATCATCACCAGCTTGTTTTATGGAGATACAAAAGAGATTTATAAATAAATGTTTGTCACTTGCACCTAATAATGTGTAATAACTTAAAATGGTTGTGCCAAACATGCTTTTTTCAAAAGGCATCTGGACTTTTTTCCCCCTAAAGATTTCACTTCTCATTCAAGAAGCATCCTCAGCTTCCAATTGCCTTTTCCAAAAATCACTTCTAGGACAACCTTTAGGTGACCTGGATGACTGAGAATCTCCGTAAATACTTCAAATGGCTCTTCAGAGAGCCTTAGTTTGGCTCTTCAGACAGCCTTAGTTTGTGTTCAGTCTAATTCATCATGGGCATGTCTACATCCACTCTTCTAGTCTTCTAACTCTAAGTTTCATTGCTCCTAACTTCCTTAGTTAACTTCTCAACTAAGAGATTACAAGTTCCAATAGAAAAAAAGAGCATGCTTGGTAGTAATAATATCAGCTTCCTGGGCCATCTGCAGCGCTACAGGTCAGCCAGGACTTCAACAATATTGCTGACAGATAAAAAGATTCCCCAACTATCTGTACCACAGATGAATCTGTACCACAGCAAAACAGTACACTATTTTTACACTGTTAGAGACCTAGCACCACCAGCCTACACAGTAAAAACTCAGCATTAGCAGATTGTCAGGTGGCATTTCAGATCATACAGACTACGGACATACTACCTTCCAACTCTAGCCTGCTACATCACAGGATATCTTGGTGGGTAATGCTGGCAGAAATTAGCTCCCTGTTCTTTAATTAGCCATGTCTCTGTAGCATATGTGACATTACCACTTAATTCAGGATTAAATTGAGGATAATAGATATTTTACCAGTATCTGATCTGCCATTAAAAAACAGGAACCCTCTTTTGCTGTCGTCTAGAATTCCTTGATTAGTCTGCAATCTGAAAGAAAGGGAGGCCAGTGACTGCTCTATTTTGCTTTCCCTGCAAGAGTGAAACTATATAACTCTTGTAAGTGATCATTTTAATCCTTGTTCCTATGTCCTACTCTTTCACTAACCAGGTAATTTATACTAAACCAAGTAATGTACTTCTTATCACAAGATGGCCAGTACCGTTATCTTCTGGCAAGTATTTTGGGGGCCAAATGTAACTCTAAGGGCTCAAGTTTACAACTCATGAACTAGAAGTTTTATGGTGGGAGCTATCATATTTTTGGTCATTTCCAACAATTTAATCAGGGGCATGTGATTATCCTCTAAATCAAACATGGTTAGCTTTTCTGTGTTTTCAAATCCTACACCAAATGACAGATGGGTTTAAAATAGAAAAGACATGTCAATAGCAGGCCTCTATTGAAAAGCTTCAGACTTCAACAGTATGCTTCTCACAATACTAGAGTGACTCTTCTATGATAAAAGGTTCATGAAACTCCCAACCAAATCCACCAGACTTAGAGGCCAAATTAATTTACTGATGAAATCAATACTTTCTTCTAGGCTTGGACTGCCCTAATTTCAGGCATGCCTGCAAACTTACTAGCAATTTAAGACTGCACTCCATGACTAAAAGAGATAAGCAGCTGAGCTTTCTTCTGACGAAGCATGTGTTAGATGGTGCTGTTGTAAGCTTTGTTTTGAAATAATGCTTATGCAGTCATTTTGATTTTTTTAATATATATACATAGAGGGTATATCTCTCCACCGCTACCAGGAAAACTCCATTAAAAATTCAGGAAGGATTAATGTTAGGGATAACATTGTTTACCCTAACTGGTTTAGGTAAAATAATAAATATGTAATCATAGTTTGTAAGTTAAAGTGTCTGCAACTTTAAATATAGGAATGTAATTAAGGGAGTCATTGTGAAAGCACTTTAAAAGAAGCAAGACGACAGCTTGCTCTCTCTCTGGCTTTGATGATCCCTAATTACTGCATGGATTCAAGACAGCGTTACTCGAACGGGAGAGAGACAAAGGACTGATTTGTAAGTGAACTGACATAGGATATTCTACATGGGCTTTGCTAACTGAATATCCTTGAATGGACTGACTAAAATGATACATGACTAATGGACTGTTATTTTGACTATGCTATTAACTCATAATGGAATAAACTATATTTTTGATAGCACAAGCGTATCTGTTATTTTTACTGTATGTTAATAAACATACAAACTTATCTCACTCATTTATCTGTATGCCTATCTGACTAATGCTGCACATTCTGTTTAGCTTGCCTCCTTAACCCTGGTTGGGGAACCCAGGCTTAACAACTTCTTTGAAGGATGATAATGGGAAATGAATTGCTTAATTGTAAGGACTTGTACATATCCAGAAGGTAAATGACAGATGCAAAACTCCTGTTGCCAGCAGGGGAGAAAGGTCTGGCAGAAAACAAAACTCCCAACCTGATCATATTCAGAGTCAAGAGGTGCTTCAACCATAAACATGAATTAATCTTTCTTTATTTAGCCATTGTGAACAAAGGAACTTAAAGTCAAGAACAATATTAAAATGACCAGGCTTGTGAACAGCTTGCTGATCCTTGCAACTATGTACTTGACAACTAAAGTTTACAGTGATTGGGCCAGATTTAAAGAGGGAAGCATATTTTTCTTCTTTCTAATGGAATGTAGTAAGATGATCCTTAGTATTATATGAAATAAATTCTAGGAGAAAGAAGAAACAAGACAATGAATGCCTAATATTCTCTGTGTATTAGAAGCTGGAAGGATGCCATCTAGGGAACTGACACCAACAGCTTTTCACCTGAAGACATAGGCAGACAGCCACTAAAATGCTCTCCACCAGTCCTTAAGTCAGCAGAAAAGAATGTGGACATAAAGTTTGTTGCCCCAATTGCCAAATTCTGTTCTTTCACAATAAAAAGAGCCTGCTGGTTAATGGTGGCCTTACTATTTTAGCACATAACAGAAAAGCAGAAAAGCAGTTAGTGGATTCCCCTGGTTTTGCTTCCCTTTCCACCAAGCATCACATGCTGACAAGAAAACAACCCCCTATAAACTCCCTAGCATGGAGTGGGTCAAGGTTGAGTGAGTATGGATAGATAGTGGGGATAGTGACATCATTCAAGTTGTCTAACAACTAGCCACTAGTGTGGAAGTACATTGTGCCTGTAACTTGTCAGTCAAGCTTTTTCTAAGGACTCATTAAAACTGTATCAAAAAATAGCCCAGCTGAAGAGAGGAGGGGTGATGGGTGAAGCAAAGAGTAAATTCTGTCCTTGACTGGTGCTGCAAGGAAATGCAATGATGTCAACAGATATTACTGTGACCAACAGACTGAAAATAGCTTAAGACAGCCATAGAGCTGGAATGGAATAATGCAAATAACTTCTGCCCAGAAATACAATTATTAAAAAAAAGTTTGATGGTAAAACTTCTTGTTTGAGGAAGCAGTGGAAAAGCCAGGATGCATTGAGTAGAAATTGAATCAGGAACACATTTCTGGTAGGAGCCAGTGCTCTTCCCTGTTTTAAAACTGATTTTCCAGTTAGCATAGGTCTAGCTCTCTTTAGCATTAAATACATATATTTCAGTTCAACAAGCATTTCAGAAAATGTTGGCCTGGCATCACATGGCAGATGACCTCTGTAAAAGTCACAGGGCTGCCAACCTTGAGTGATAGTTCAGAGTGAGACACTGTGAGGGAGCGGAGCAACCGAGGGGGGGATGGTGTGGAAGGGGGGTGTCCCCCCTTCCACGGTAGGGAGCTTTGACAATTTTACATTTTAAATGGTGCAATCTGATGCATACTTTAGTCATGATTTGGACATATACATACATACATACATGCAAGCAGCACCAATGTACTTGAACCGGATTTGTAAGATATTAATAATGCAGTTCACCATGAATAATTGAAGTTCCTGACTTGTAACTGCAGTATTCTACCTCAACTGACTTTATTAGCTTAGTGATGTACTATAGACCACTATAGGATGAATTCAATGTGCAACAAAAAGACAAAAACCCGAAACAACTACAGAGATAATGCAAATACATCAATGGGTATTCTTCTTTCTGTATCAAATACCATACTACATGCCAATATCAAATGCTATAGTCTCAGTCTTTAATTATATACTAACTTGTTGACTGAAATAGGGGTTCATAATTTCAGACATGTATAAACTAAACATTTAATCAAATAATGAGTGCTTCATATAAATATACATATTGTTAACTGTAAAACTCATCTACTGTATTCTGAAGCTTGAGCACAGTGAGGAAACAGTATATTATTTATTGGGTAAGTTTAGATTCTGAACTTAATGGTCTTACTGCTCTTTGGATGGTAAATTGTGTTAAGATTAGAATATGTTCTAGTTGAGTCAGGGCTATCCCAATTTGGGGCTGAGAAGCCTACTGGCATCAAAAAAAGTCCTTATTGAGTCCTTATCTAAGGGTTTGAAAATATGATAATAATGTAGTACAGTCCTGTAGACCTGGTGCATGGAGACCTAGGATTTAAACTCAAAGGAGAAAGAGGAAAAAGTGATTCCTTCATCCACTGCCAGAGATGTAATCCTGTCAGTCCTCCAACCTTTCTATTAAGTATTTTGCAAAAAAGCTGCCCAGCCCCTTTATAGATCAACCTGGCGCGCTTCTCGCCTTGCTGGTTTGGGAAGACTCTTTTGGATCAGCAAAAAGAGAGCATAAGGCGTGTAAAGGGGTGGTAATAATAATTATAATAATAATAAAATTTAAAATAATAATAATTTTATTCAGAGTTGTGTTGGATCTCTTTTTTGGGAGGGGGGGTTGTCCCATTCTTTCTTGGTGTTCTTTCTGTCCTTTTTGCTTTTTTAAATGGTCTTTCTCCCCTGGGTCAGAAATCCAGCCAAAGAAAATAAAGAAACATCACCAAAGATTTAAACACCAAAGGGTTAAATGGAAGCCACTCCGTTGGCTTTGCTTACCATTGTTATTACTGGCCGAGGCTGTAAAGAGGCTTTGCCAGCCCCCTCGTGTCCTTCTTTGGAAAGCCTAGGGCAGCTGGCTTGTCCCAGAGGACATTGCAGAGAGGGAGAGGGTGGGGCAAAGTGGCTGCGAGCGCCCCGGGCGGCGAAGAAGCCTCCTGCTCTTCGCTTTCCTGAAGCGATAATGATCGGCATCGTGACAGTTACGGGACGCCGGCAGAAGGATTAAGGCGGGAAAAGAGGCGCGGTGGGGTGGCTGGGCAGGGCGGGGTGGCTGGGCAGCGGGGCGGCGCTGGGAGCTCATCCTTCTCCTAAGCTAAGGGGAATATTTGGAATATAATCAGAGAATGTAGGGATATTTTTGTACATTCCATGATTTTGGGGGTTTAGCGTGAGATTTTGTTTATCAGAGTGAGACAGTCAAAATTGATTGAATTGCGTGAGTCTCACGCTGATTGCGTGAGAGTTGGCAGCCCTGAAGTCATCCAATTTCTCCTGCAACTATGGCCACAGAGAATAGTTCTCAGGGACCAGAGGGAAGAAGCATATCTAAAAGAAGCAGCAGTTCGGCAGATCCTTTGGTAGCCCTTGGGGAGGGGGAGAGGTACAAAGGGGCAATGAGTAAGCCCATTCCATCTGAATTGCTATCAGCTCTGATCAACTACATGGAGAGATAGATAGGTAGAGAGAAAGAGAAAGATCCCAGCTTCTTTTGCAGTGACTGGATGATCTTTGAATCATTTGATCATTCTAGGCTACTCTATAAATAGAACCAATATGTCCTATAGCAAGGTTACCTCTTTCCTGAATTTTTGAACAACTGCACATGTTCCCTTTGCCTTTGGAGCTACCACCTGATGTTGATGGTGTGATTTAAAATGAAGCATGTTTGGAAGGTTCCAGAATGCCTCCATTTTTGCACTGCAATTGCAGAGAAGAAGTGGTACATTGTTGTCTGTTTGCAATTGGGAGAAACTGGAACTTGTGCAAGAAGAATGAAGCATCATCCATGGGCCAGAGGAAGAGCAGCTTCAGAAAATTAACTCCTTCCTCACCATCAGCTGCTTCAGATGATAGATTTTGTATATGTGTGTTTTCTTGTATCATTACAATCATCTTAAATAAAATATTGAGATGGGCATTTGGCAATGTTTCTTTTACCAACTGAAGGGTGGCGATGGCAAATGCTGCTTCACACATCACAGTACCATCATACAAATTACATCATTTTATCATTTTCAGAATACCTGAGTTTATTATGGTTTCTTTCAAACCTCTGTACTCTGTGCGTGGATTATAAACTGAGGAAGGGCAGACAACATGAAGAAACTATCTCGCATAATCACTGGACTGTTAAAACTAAATTCCAGTTCAGAAGCTTGATTAAGATAAAAGATAAGAAATTAGGAGTGAACAGTTGGGAAGCATTCCAGTGAAATCCAACTGTTTATTTCCTAAGAAGCTAAAACAAGATTATTTTTAAAAGGTATGCTAACATTTACTGGTACTTGCAGTAAGGCTGAGATTTCTCAGGAGACAGTTTGGGAAAAATCTGGTTTTGTTTGTTGTTTTGGTGGGTTAAACCTCATGCTGCCCTTCCCTTCTCTCCATTCCACTAAACCTTTGGAAAATCAAAATGACTATTTAAAAAGGCAGACGGCGTCAATCCCTGAAGTTGACATTTAGATGCACTGAACCAGTGATTAATTTTTTTTTACTACCGGTTCTCTGGAAGTGGCTTGGTGGGCGTGGCAGGGAAAGGACAATGTAAAATGTCCAGTCAGAGGTGGTATTTACCAGTTCTATAAACTACTCAAAATTTCTGCTACTGGTTCTCTAGAACTGGTCACAACCTGCTGAATACCACTTCTACATTGAACCTAGTTTGTTTTCAGGTTTATATGAATTAAGTCTTTAAATCAGTCCTTTAATTGTTTTTTTTTTGGGGGGGGGGAGGGAGCTCATCCCTATTCACACCACTACCTTTCAGGATTTTTGGCAAGTGCTAATAGGCTTCCTGAACCCAAGTGTAAAGAAAAACTTATTTGGCCAGCTGTGATTATAGGAATTTGGAAGGTTCTCCTCCCTGGACTATTACTCATCTCTAGTAATTGTCTAGTATTCATGGATTTTTTTTAAAAAGAGCTTTTCCCTATGAAATCTGTCAGCTTTTCACTCTTTGTTCTGTCACCTCAGCAGAATATTTGGAGGGGGGAAACCCCCACTCAAAAAAAGAACAATTAAAAGACTCATTTAAGGACTTAATTCATATAAATCTGAAACAAAACTAGGTTCAATGCATCTAAAGGTCAACTTCAGGGATGGATGGCATCTGTATTTTTTAATAGTCATTTTGATTTTACAAAAGTTTAGTGGAATGGAGAGAAGGGAAGGACAGCATAAGGTTTAACCTACCAAAACAACAGACAAAACCAGATTTTCCCAAACTGTCTCCTGAGAAATCTCAGCCTTACCGCTTCCCTTATTAACACTACATCATATTTCATCTTGTGGTCCTCAGTTTCTAAGCTCTATTTAAAAAAAAAAAAAAAAATCTATTGTTCCTGGTTGCTGAAATATTGTCCAATATTGGTAAATGAACAGTGAAGCCATTTTTAAAACAATGAAAGTTGTTGTGAAGATGCACCATGAATTTTGTTCTTTACATATTTATATCTAAAAAAAGAAAATAATTTTATCCATTCTTCCCCTCCTCACAAAAAAGCTGTTTCTTACATTATTTCCATAAAATAGTGCAAAAATAGCAGCATGGTTTGTATTTTCATTTGCTAGAATTACCTAATAGAAGTGATTCCCCCAATAATTTCTACTGTTTATTCTACTGTTTATTTAATTTTTACTGTTTATTTCATTCATTTTGTTAAATGAAACATTTGGTTTCATTCCACAAGCAATTTGGCATTTTTGTTTGTAAGTGCTGTTATGAATTTGTGATATTACTGCCCTTTTTTGCCCTGACACTCAACATCCTGGCACTGTGACAGTATACTAGAAAATTTCTTATTACACAATAATTAATTTTATTCTGATGAACTTGAAGTATTGGCAATGTATTGTCCAAGCATAAAACTGAATTATAAGGATAAATGGAGGATAGATCAGTTTTGAATAAAAACATCATTGTTTCATTCTTTATTGTCATTTCAAATAACACTAGAAAATGTTGTTCCATTGGTCTATAGCAACATGCTACTTTATTTTGAGAATACATTTTGGTAATAGATAAACCATAAGTTTGCATGCTGTGTTAAATCACAATTGGCTTAGCCATCAATGCTGAATAAGCCATAGCAACCTAATTGCATATATTATGCTAGATCTTACAACTATTGTATAAATCACAATAGCCAGATTCCCATCACAATAATTTAAAAAATGAATTTGGCATACCATGCTTTTCAAACACATTAAGTCTTACTGTCATGCCCCTGTCGGAGTCTGAATCTGAGGAGGAAAATGAACAGCTGACAGGGATTGGGAGTGTGGCTCCATTGGCTATGGAGGAAACTGGGGAAGGGCAAAGTCTGGCTGGGCAGAGCTGGAGAGGGAGAACAAGGGAGAGGGGGTTCAGAGGAAGATCCAGGCCCACCCTGGAAGATCCAGGCCCACTTCCATACTAGAAGAGAGCAAAGTGGGTTGCATAGCTTACAAGGGAGGATTCCCTTCATTAGCCACAGCTGGAAAGAGAGTTTAAAAGAAATGCATGCTGAGTGCATGCTGAGTGCAGCAGCTGCTGGAAGCAAACGTGAGCTTATCTTGTGTTGCCTTTGGTTATCTGTGTTCCTGTCCTCCCAACTGTGTTGAGTTATTGCCATGCCTTCACGTCTGGAATGCTTGCTCCTGCCCTGTTAGACTAATTACCTCATTTTGCCTTGATTGGACTTATAGTTACAGTTTTTGTTGACCACATTTTGGACTTGATTCTCTGCAGCCAAAGGCTGTTCCTGGGAGAGTTTTTCTACAGCCAGAAGGTAACCAGGACATTGGGGGCAAAACTGGAGCTAATAAAGGGACTCCTACTGATTATCTGACTATATTGCCTTTGTGCCACACCCTAGGTCATCACACTTACAATGAAGTAATTATTGAATTAGATTATAATAGTTCTAATGTCCACTTGAAGAGGTGGATTTAATTGCTTCATAGTTCCTACCAACAGGATCAAATACTGTATGACTGAGAATTATGGGAGCTGAAAGCCAAATATATCTGAGTAGTAATGGTGAGGATGGATTCCCTATTTTATCTTTGTTTGCACATTCTCAGTATGATTCCATATTTGTTGCATCAGATTAACAAGAAATAATAATTCTTCTAAAGTTCCCTAGCTAGAAAGCCAAAGAGCAAAGGAGCCAGTGATACATTATCAGTAAGAACTGGGTCCAGGTCTACCAAATGCTTCTATGTTTTACAATCCTGTGATGCATTTTCCTAAATCTAAATTTCTAAGCCTTAAACTTAAGTTGGACCTGCTTTGCTGTAGTTTCACAAACATCATGTTTTCCTACAACATACTTTATAATAAACACTTGTTTAAAATATCAGCCCTCAGAAACGAGTAGATCTCTTATTCTCTCTATATAATACTTTGCTCATCGATGGCAATACAATGGTTCCTGCATATTCTGATTAAAATATCTCTAAATTCTATCTATCAGTATCATTTTGGAATGGGAAAGCCCTTCTAAGGGCTACATCAAATAAGGATTTGTCAATAATGTCATCTTCATAACCACAGAGGTAAAAAAGAAGAAAAATATCTACCCGCTCCTACAATATCAGAGATTTGAGTAATCCCTATTGAACTAAGTTGGATTCACTACTTAACATACAAGTGCTAATAAATAGATTAAAAGCGTGACTTCTTTTGCTATCGTGTACAGTGACCATGGATCATTGTAATTTGGCTGTGATCTACCTCTTGAGCTAAGGCAAGCTCCTAGATAGCTAAAATTTATGAGAGCTGATTTAGCATTGGAGTGAACATCTCCTTCCATGGTAATAGGTCTAGAATTCATAGCCAAAGGTTACATCCAAAGTGAAACAGAAACTTTCCTTTTCATTGTTGATTGTAAATGGTATCTAAGATATATTACTAAATCATTGAACACACACTGACACATAACCACATTTATTAAATTTAGAACATGGATTCCTCTCTGGGTATGTAATCTATCCTTTGGAGTATTCCACAACAAATACATAGTCTATTGTTGGAAATAAACCATAGCATAAGGGATTATTGGAATAAGTGACAATATAAACTGGAAAGCAAAATAATTAATCTTTCAAAATTGCCTAAAGCAGTCTATGCATTCTTTTCAATATTATTAATAATTAGAGTAAATTCAACAAAAGTTTAAAGGTAGACCTGTGTGATGCATGGAAGAAAATTAGAATATACAGTAAGCTATCTGGCAAGTACTATTTACATTTCAATATCAAAATCCTTCCTGGCACATTGGTTTTCAGAATAAAACTGTTCAGTACTCAACCATAGCTCAAACTTATCAACAGAAGCAATCATTACAAAAATTGAATTTTCAATGTAATAGGTCATACAATATGATATCTGGTTTATCACTTACAGTAAATGAGGTACAAACACATAAAAAATAAGGTACTGTACTGACATTAGTCATTGGGAAGCTTAGTTTCTGCTGATTATGTACCTTCTTTTAAATAAATGCTTTGCACAACTCCCTCTCCATTGCAGCTCCTTCTCAAGGTGTTGTAAAAACCAGGCAACCCTAAAGCATATTTATACAGATTAAATGGTTTCCAATACTCTAAAGAGCACTTAATCTGCATGAATGTTCTTCATGTTGCTACATGCTTTTACATCTTAAATAAGAAAACTTGGCACTTTTTAAACTATGTGATAAAAGTTTTTTTTTCCTTAACAAATTAAACAAAAGTCTCCTAAAGTAATAATTCACCTGCTAAACAGTTTAAAATCCAGCCACTCAGAGGAACCCTGGCCCCCTTCCTCATTAAATGGTGTTTAGAAACTGAGAGTTATCTTGCCTTCATCTGCTGCGGCTTTGGAAAGGTAAAGCATGCAGGGCCTTTTGTTTGGAGTTTGGACCATTTTGTGCAATCTTTAGGGAGTAAGACTAGAAGAAATTAAGACATAGTATAATTCTGTAGAAAACAGGGTTATCTTAAAAGCATGGAGTTGCACAATAAAAATGAGAGCAATGGCAAGAAAGAACAAGCCACACTCAATGCTTTTCTGGCAAACAATAACCAGAATCCAACTATATTTTGTTTTATGTCTTTAAAGGGTAAAAGATCAATTTTATTTATTTAAATCTATCTAATTTGACATCACTCAGATTAAGATGCAATCCATAGGGCCCTCTAACCAGTGCCATTGGAACTGAGAAAGGTGCCAACAAATAGATCCCACTCTTATTAATTTCTATATCACTCCTTCATAGGCCATCTCCACAACATAGATTTTTCATCCTCCAAAATTTGCTGGAAGACACATCTCTCTGTTCTACTTTATGCAGAAGATACAGCAATTCTTTCAAGAGCACCTATTGACCTTAAAAGAACATTGAGATCACTAACCCAGTGTTGCAGAGAAGATCAGATAGAATACAATTATTAATAAACCAAAATTTGCTAAAATTTGCATTTGCTAAAAGGCTGAAGAGCCACTCCTGGAAGATGGATGACCACAAGATTGAGCAGGTCTTTTATTTCCCAGTAGCTCTTCACTTGCTAACCACAGGAAACCCCACAGGGACAATATTGCTGAAAATTCATAGAGCATTTGCCATCCTAAAATTCCTGAAGATAAGAGGTAGCCACTATTTTCCTGCAGTACTCAAATTGTTCAATGCCATGCACAACTTCTTACGGTGGCCAGCTGTGGCCATTTTCCAATTTTGTGCCATTGTTCAATCCAAATATTTAAGATTGGCTTTTCAAATACCAAAGTATGTCTCTAATGCTATCCTGAGACAAGAGATATGCCTCATGAAAATGAAGACTAAAGTGTGAATGACTCCATTTTTGGCTCAAACTATCCTTTTTCTTCCTTTAATCTGACTTATTAAATATGAGAAATGACTTTAAGGCCACATAGAAATAGCTAGTGATAACTAAAATTTCATCCTTGTGCTTTTCTCCTGGTTTTTTACTCAGCATGGGATATGATAGGCCAAAGCACTCATTGAATAGCAGTCACAGAGTGCCATTTGAAGCTAGCCAGACCTCAAAAATGTATTGCCAGTGAATTCAACAGGTATTTTGCCTCCCATGGCATACTTAATTAATCTTAAACTGCCTAGCCAGCACAAGACCTTTATTCTGACACATTGTCGAAGCCTCCCTATAGTCATCCATAAAGGCTGATATAGAAAGATTCTCTATCTGGAGAGACAATGCCCCTCTGACACACAGATATAACAGAGCATATACTTCTCCAGTGCCTGTATAATAGAGGTATTTGTACTACTCTCATATCATTGTTATTACATAAACACCCAGGACACATAGGACTATTGTATAACTTGTTCCTGTTCTTAGATATCAATCCTGCTACAACATATAATGTTGCCAGATTCTGCACAGCAGTATAAAAAATCTATCACATGGTGATCTGTGTCATAAACTAGCATCAATGGGCATCTAGTTCAATATTCGATAGAGTGCTCTGTACTGTGATAGTCATATTTTGCCATATACTAACATTTATGTTCCCCTATGCTCATCTAATGCTCCTATACCTTCTTTTAAATTCCTTTTATACTTTTTATATATAATTCTGTTGTTTTTAGCTTTTTATTAGTTTTGTAATATTTTTTATGTTTTTTTAATTGACTGCACCCTTCCCTCCTTATGATGGCCTTTGACCATTATAAAGATTTGATTGATTATCTAATTTATGCATACATATATTTTCTGAATTTCTGTAAGAGGCATAATGATAATCCGGAATGTTTGCGACTAAAGAAAAATGGAAAAAAGAGCAGCAATAACAACCACAGAAACTTGCAAGGGTTCATATTGTTTTTCTTCTGTGTCAGATTCCCAATGAATCTATTGTATCCTGAATCTGGATTTAGCATAGCTGTGAAGAATTATAGATTTTGGAATTCAACATTTCTTTTCACCACAGGATTGGCCAATGCCAGTTTAGGAGCTAATAATTTGCAAAGTAGGAAAAAGGTTAGGTCCCAAGTTCCACTATCCACTTCATCAATTAATCTTCAACATAATGCCCCCTCTTTGATGGTGTCCAGCCATTGTGTTTTTTGGTGGACTGGTTTCCTTTTACCACTAACTTTTCCTAATACAATTGATGAAAAGAACTATTAGCCAACATTGAAAAACGGGGCAGATTGGACTTGCAGTTGTGTACATATCTTTAGTAGGCAGTGTCCAAGCCTTGAAACTGATATGGAAAAGATGCATCTCTTAGCTAGAGAGAACAGGAAGCAAACAACATATTTACTAAATGAATGTAAATATCAGCAGTTAAATAAGGAGGGCTGGCTAAAGGTACCAGAAAAGATTAAATTTAATCAACATATAAAAGAAGCACATATCCTAATTTTTGTTTCTGACTTCATTCTCTTCTACACAAAAAAATAGTATTCTTTTCTCTTAATTCACCCTAATACAACTCTTAGTAAATAACTGGCCAGAAGAAGCAATTAACTTCACTGAATGTATTTTACAGATTCCTGAGGTAGAGAAATTTCCCCTCTATACTGTAGCCTAAGCTATTTCTAAGATATATCCATAAAATATATTTTCTATGGGTCACACATTTACCACCACTTTTTACTGCGGTTTCCAACATTTGCACCAATGCTCTGACTATGGTCTAAGTCATTATATTAGATACAACATTTAGCTAGGTTGCTAAATCAGATGATGAGAGTACCACATTAGTGAAACTTGCTCTGTGAAGGCTTCGAGACCAATCAGTGATTTTCCCTTCACAGCATAGATTCATGGATTGTGACCTATAGCTCAGTGAATTTATTATGCCTCACCTAAGAAACATTGTAAAATGCCTTTCAAATTTGTTGTGGGAATGAAATAAAACTGACATATTTTTTTCCTTTTCTGGTCCTTCGACTGAAGTTGAAAATAAATCTAACTGGGTGACTAGACTTGCTGTTATGGCTAATCTGTTTGCTAATGCATTTGCCGTTCTCAATTCATTTTCGTAGCCACACCATTTCATTTGAGAAAGATAACTTTCCTCCACTATGAGAAATAAAATATAAGTGTGACACTTCATTTCCCTAGGCCCGGAAAAGTCAGACTTTCTGATAGTTATCTTTTGGAGCTGTTACTTGACCTTTAGTAAAGATGAAACTTTTGAGGAATCTTTTTGGACCCAAAATTTAATCTTTTCTACCTGTTCTTTCTCCGCCCTTTTAATATCATTCAAAAGATGCTTATTTGTTATCTGTTGTGGACATAGTGAAAGGTTGGCAACCATTTCTCATCTTATTGTCATACCAACAATTCATTGATTCTGAGATCTCAAAGGAATGTTGAGATCATTTAGTTTGACCTTCCAGATACATCTGCCATTCAATTCTTTCATTATGTCTCCAATAAGTCCACTCACTTGTTTTGCCACTTAGTTGGCAAAAACTTTTCTTTTACTCTACAATAACTGTCAATCACTTTCCAAAATCAACCCTACTATTCTGTCATCCATCACTGCCAAACCTGGAAACCAAGACACAAGCCAATATACTACCAGATATATACCCATCCTTGGAATATATATATTCCATGATTAAACTTCGTTGTACAACGCCTCTATATATATTCATAAAGACAAACTGAAACTCACTAAGTTCAAATACATTTATTTTCAGGAGGTAGCCTCAGAACTGCAGTTTGAGTAAATAGCAGTTGATTCTGGCTGGTTGGTTCTCATGAAAATTTTAATAGATACCACAGATTGGTATTAAAATCAAACATTATTCAGTTCAAGTGGTATACACTCATCAAATATAAAATGTTATCAACTTAAAACTGTGCTCTAACTCTGCATATTCCCAGAAGAAAATGAAGCAATTTCAAGTAATCAGACACTAATACTGAGATATTCAAATCCAAATTCCATTTACAGATGTGCATGATTACTTGCCATTACTGTTCCTTTTGTGTGAGTGGGGTCAGTGGGTGAGGGGGTGTTCACACACATGCATGCATGCATGCATGCCTGTGCACACACACACACACACACACACACACACACACATACACAGAGCATGAAGTGATCTGCCTATAAATTGCCAACTCACTGTAGGTTCATTACAAATGTAATTAATTAGAGTCTAATTCTGGTAAGACTGCTTCCTGATTTTCATAATGCTCATTACCAATCAGAATACTTTGGCTTTTTCAGGGTAGTTGCATATTGAAGCCACAGAGTGATGTTTAGATATTAGAATGTCAATCACAGCATGGTAAGGCAGGGTACCTCTCACAGTGTATATTCTGGAGGAAAGCAGCAAGCAGAACAATTTGGGAAGAAGGATGGTCCTAGCTCTAGGAAATCTTCAATTTGTCAGAGTGACAGGTTTATATATATGGTATTCAGCTTTGTTCGAGTATTTTCCCACGTCATTATAGTTGTGCTTTTAAAGTTGTAGCAACATTTCAGCAGAATTTCATCTGCCATCACCAGGCTTCTGTATTGTGTTCGAGATGAACACAATTCAGAAGCCTGATGATGGCAGATGAGATTCTGCCGAAACGTTGCTACAACTTTAAAAGCACAACTATAATGACGTGGGAAAATACCCGAACAAAGCTGAATACCATACATGTAAGTACCCGCAAAAACTTAAGAAATATATATATATATATATATATATATATATATATATATATATATATATATATATCGCACACACACACACACACACAAACAAGATATGCTACAGATATGTTGCAATATTTAGGGAAGTTGTTTACAGCCCATTTTAAGTTATTTCATAAAGTTTATTTGATTTTCTTTTGTTTAATCATCAACAATATGATGTACTGTTCTATATTTTTATCTTCCACCTTTTTAAAAGTTGTTTTATATTCTGTAAGCTGCTTTGAGTTGCCATGGGTGGCAATATAAATTCAAAAATAAATGAATAAATAAATAAAATATTTGCTTGGCATTCCACCTTCTCATATTAACTTTATGAAGAAATAGAGGAGAAAAACAAAAGGCTTTCCAATCAACATTCCCTTGACAACTCTGCCTGAATTCTTGGTGTTTGTTTTAACTTTGAGGAAAGAAAGAAAAACAAAGACTTTCCATGTTCGAACGTATACTTTACACACATATGGACCATTTTAACTTTAAAAAATATGGGACCTACATGGAATCTCAAAACATTTTTGGAATCAAGAATAATCTAGAGGCTGCAGTTTTGCTTTGCCCATGTGAATTTCTTTAATAGCAATATAACTTAAACCTATATACCACTTCAAGGGCTTTACAGCTCTCTCTAAGCAGTTTACAGGGTCAGGGTATTGCCCCCAACAATCTGAGTCCTCACTTTACTGACCTCAGAAGGATGGAAGGCTGACTCAATCTTGAGCCAATGAGATTTGAACTCCTGGCAGCCAGCAATCAGCAGAAGTAACCTGCAGTACTGCATTCTGACCACTGCGCCACCATGGCTCTAATATTGTTTATAATAAAATAATATGTGAAAATAGTCTGATGGATATGAAGTGAGGTTTCTTCTAGCACGCTGGTGCCTATGATCATCACACTGGACTTTTTTTATGCCACCCAGCATTACCTTGCACAAAAATTTAATAAATAAATAAAATAAAAATAAAACTTTCAGCTTTAGAATAACAATTCAGGGGTGTCAAACTGGTGGATGCATCACATGCAGGCCATGCCTACCCCAGCTCTGCAAAGGCAAAAAACATCACAATATGTCATGATATGTCACGTGATGCGATCGAGTTTGACACCCGGGGGCTAAATTCAAAGAAATACTTTTGGTCGACCTTTCCCTACATGGGATAACCTATGGCAGTGTTTCTCAACCTCAGCAGCTTTAAAATGTGTGGATTTCAACTCCCAGAATTCCCCTGGCTGGCTGAGGAATTCTGGGAGTTGAAGTCCACATAACTTAAAGCTGCTGAGGTTGAGAAACACGGCCTTATGGTACAAGGGAAGGAAAGAGCACAACTGAATTATTCTGAAATTCTTAGCAGTATTTGGCATTCTAGACCCTGGCAGCTTTGGCAAGCTGGTCTTAAGTGAAGGAGAATTTAAAAGTAATTCCACAAGAAATCCAGCTGGAATTAATTTGAATTTTCATTCCCAATACAGTAAACCCACAGCTAGTATTTATCAACAGAATGGGAAAACAGAAATGTGCTGGAGGTCAGTGTGGTACTAAAATATAAAGTAGCTCAGAAGTGTCCTTAAAAAGCTTTGTGCTTTTACAAGGCACATGTATTTTTGAAGAAAAGATGTTTCTTTCCTGACGCTTCTTTCACTATCTCTCCTCTCACTGCACATAATTCCCATTTTCCCAGAATCTAATATGATTAATTTTCTATGCTGTATGTGTTTAATTCTGAATGCAATTCTCATCTTCCTTAAATCTAATATGATGAGTTTCCTATGAATTTTTAATTAGAAAAAAGGAAATTCACTAGATGGGAAATCTGCCTCTTAAATTAGACAGCTAAAAAGAGTATTCCAATTCATATATCCCTTCTTTGGGGTGAGTTATGAATTTTTACTCAGACATTTTTCTTTCTTTTTTTAGGTCAAGGTCCCTTCATATATATACTCATGCTACTTAAACACCAACATGAAACCACCTGAAGAGAGATCCTGTAGATTTAAAATGCAGTGCTGCCAGCAGAGGTGTTATCTAGCTGGTTTGATCTTATGTGTTAAACCTTTGGAGAAAAGCTAGAAACCCAGCAAGCTCAGGTTATATGTTTACCAGCAGTAGGTCCATACTGCTTCCTCCTACAGCCATAGCTTCATTATCACACATGCTGTTACTGCAACGCAGGAATGAGGCTAATCCAAAATGAGAGTTTTCTCTCTTTTTTTTTTCATAAGAAAAAGATGCAAAATGTTGGTGAAGTAGTAGAATGATATGCCTTTAACAAACTGTTACTCTGAAAATTCTACCACAAACCTTTTAATTTCTGAAAGAGCAAGTATCTAGTCTGAATATATTTGCTTGTGAATCTATTTATCATTAAGAGCCAGACGTGTCATTGTTAATTTGTTTCCCATAAGTAGTTTATGCTGCAGAGGTTTTTATGTACAGTATTTCACAGTTTCAATATTTATCTATGTATTTATTGTCTTTATTGTCTTTAATCAATTTCTTTATTCAGTTTATTCATGTAATAAATTTGATTTACCTAATCACAGAATAAGAGCATTTCACCCCTTAAGATGGTCATTTATGTCTTTGTGTGTGTGTGTGTGTGGTTTTTTTTAAAATTTAAAGCAGAGTTATTGGTCCAAAGTATGGGCAATATACAAAGCAAGGAGTATCAGTTTCTATAGCAAAAAATCATAAACTTACGATAAGCATGAGCAATTTTTTGTGAAGAACATATTATGCAGATTAATCAGGAAATATTTAAATCAAACTGTCATTGATATTGTTTCAACATCTGAATGAAATTTTAATGCTGGATGCTTGCGGTGTCCATTCAAACTTACCTTAAATTGTAGTTGTTGTGATATCACAATATTACCAAACAAACTATTACTTATTTCGGTCTTTGCTCTTTGGTGTTCTTCTGAGTCCAAGGTTTTAGGATCTGGAATGTTGGACAACAGTTTTGCAAGGTCACTTTAATTAGGTCATGCTTCTTCAGGATTGGTCTAGATGGAGTCTTCCTTCAGGTAGTTCCTGCTGTTCCTTAGATACAAAGCTGTCTATGAAGACAATCCCGGTAATTCTGTTAATCAAAACAGGCAAGAAAAGGGACCGGAGAGAATATTGCAATGCACTGTCTTTACTGGTTTCAGTTTCTATCTGAGGTTTATATAAAAGTCTTTTTTTTTTAATTATAAGCCTTCAGAGCATGTGGCCAGTTTCTATAGGATCAGTTATTTCCAGAATTTCTTTACATTTCCTGAAATAGCCTCAGAGCCTCAGCTCCAAATAATCTTATGGGGCCACTTATGAACAGGTAGCTTAAATTATGATATGTTCCTCTCATAAAGTCTGCCTGGATCCTATATTGTTGTCCTTTGCAGTGTTAGATGAGATCCTATTTTGATTTCCTTCAGAAGTTTTTCAATTCTCTGAGGAATTTTTTTTTCCTCCTATGGCTGCTATGTTCTAGTTGAAGTATTTGACTCAGTGATATTTTTAACTCTTGGTGCTGCTGAGGCTTATTATATTTTAAGCTAGGCTGCTATCAATTAATTGTCTTATTGTGCATATTTTTGCAGGTATATGTAGGTTTGGGGGCTATGAATATGTATGCATGTATGCAAATGCTGCATGTCACTCTGCTGTTTGCTAAATTGACTAATCAATCTTATAAATAAATATGCCCAATCCATCATCATTTAGAGAACATTATGAAGAATTCTTTTTAATTCAGTCCAGGTTAGTCAAAGAGTAAAGTTATTTCTGGTGGCAAGACTATGCATCAGAGGCTTTTTAATTCATATAATATTCTTACAATGAAAATAATGTGTATGCATTGGGAAAGCATAACAATAACATATCTATATAATAATATACCTCCTAGCTCAAATGCTGGAAATATGTAAAGGAAGTAAAGTGTACAGAAGGACACATCTGTGTCCATGAAGTCTTAGAATTATGAATAAGGTGTGTCCATATATGTGCCCATGAAAACTTAGAATTATGAATGACCTGTACTATCTTGTCAGTTATCAAGCAAATTTTTGACCCTTGCAACATAAAAACAATGCATTTGTTTGCTCTTCTTTCCTTTTGGCAACTTCCTCACAATTTTTTTTAAATGTCAGTACAACAATAAAACGTTCATGGTGAATATGGTATATAGTGATATTGTACAATTCATTAGTAAAACAAGCAAACAAACAAAAAATCAGAGCTATTATGCTATGCTATGTGCACATGTTCTATTTCTGCATGGTGCATCTTTGATTAGTTTCTCCAGTTCATTGCTACATAAGATTACACAGAATATAATCCTAAATTAATAATTTGCTTAAAATGGTATACCAAGAATGGCAATTTTTGTAGTTTCCCCATTTAACATTTAAAAATCAAAAAAAGCGATCAGAAAAATACTCCTTTTTCTCCAATATCCTTTTACATGCACTAAAACTACAGTTCCCAGAATTCCCAGCCTAAAGAAAGGTTGGTTGAATAGTGAATGGTTCCTGCAGAAATGTGATAATTTATACAGCATTTGTGTCCATTGAGGTAAGGAAGACTTACTTTTTCCAGTTTTCCTAATCTGATGTCTTGTTCAATAATGCCAGTGTCCATATTCACAGATGTCCCTTTAAAACAGCAATGTTATAAATGTCACATAGCACCAAAACCAGTTGGAGTGAATATTTAGGAAAGCAAAGGGAAAGGGAGGGAGGAAAGCTGCTGCAAATTCATTTAAAAACATGAGCAATGACTTGCACTTTTCCAGTATTCATCCAGCTCTATATAAAGTAAGTTTTATGTGGAAAAAATGTCTTGCCAGAAACATCTATCTCGGGATATGTTTTCCAGAATAAATATATCAAGTCCACATTTAAAAATGGAAGGAGGCCCCAAGAAAAAAAAATGCAGCTAGTCAGATTCTTGGCACTGTTTGACTCTTGCTTTGTTATCGGATTTGGCTTTGAATATATTGGAAGTCTTGGTCATATATCAGCCAGAGCTATATAAGCAGGGGAAAGAGCCTAGGAACCTGGGGTAGTCTCATCACAACTATCAGTGGCTCTTCAAATCAAATGTTTCAGAAATTACATCAAAGCATAGATCTAGCATCCAGGATTCCAGTTTTAATCCAATATCTCATTATAAGAATTCCAAGAGAACTTGTAGTTGGCTTCTAATGAATTGGCCAGAGTTTTTTCATCATCTTTGTTTTACTAAAGTGAAACTGAAGGGCAATTTATCCAAAGCAATCCCTTAAGCCAAGCAAGACATAATGCTTCTCATTTCCTTTCAGGCTCGTTCACATGACCCTTTCAGCCCATAGAAGTCAGTGATGCAAAAACCCAAGGCTACACAGATTTTCAGACTATTTCTGAGTGAATTCTGTGTGTCTGGCCCTCATTATATCCAATGTTTAGTGTACTGTGCTACTCTAAAGTTGCTCATGTTTATTGTGTTTGATAAACAACATGGCATATAAACTTTAGTGAATTTTCCAATTTTATCACTTTAATAACCAAAATAGAATTAAGCTATGGATAGTTGACATACCCATATATTTAACTGGCAAAAATGTATCAAAAACACAGATATAGAAGAGGAAAAGCCTCTTTCATACACATGAAAGGATTTAATGTCCTCCCTTTTAAAAGGAAGTGAAATACAACTCTCCTTTTTAGGCAATTGTTTACTATAACCCCGGATTTCCCCTTGGTATTTTTAATCTTCTGTTCGGTTTTCATTTCTTTTATTCTTCAGGTCTTTCTGCTGGCCCAGTGAAGAATGAAGACACCACCACCACCACCCCAAAAAAATGTTTCAGTAGACATCAGACTGTCTGTATTTTTTAACTTGGATTTAATCCATATCCACCTGCCTATCCAATTATGTACTGGTAGCCCCAAACCTGATGACAAGTTCCTACTTCTGTTTTAAGGCTCAACCTGTCCTTGGGTTGAGGATAAGAGGTGTTCATCAATTTACAAGGCTTTAAAATAAATTTTATCAGTACCAGGGGAACTGTTTTAATGATTAATTCGCATGGAGGACATTTTGCATGGCAATATTACTACAAGAGGGGTGGCCTCAAATGTTCCCTTCACTATTGTAATTCTCCTTCAAAAATGTCTTCCTCCCTATTATATGAAGCTAGTTTCTATTATTATCAGAGAAACTACTTAAAGCCTATTTGCCACATAGGGCCTTTTGGAGGGATTGCTATTGGGGAACAAATGAGGATATTTCCCTTCCTTCAAATCTGACTTCAAAGAATTTCTTACCTTGGATGTGTATGAGCGGTAAGAGCAGGAAAATGGTGTAGGCCAGATTATACATCCAACAGTGGGATTCAGCCAGTTCACATCAATTCAGCAGAACCGATATCTAATTTTTTGTTGAGTTCAGAGAACCAGTTACATGTGTTCCAGAAAACCTATGTTTTCCAAAACACCCCTGGTTTTTGTTCAACCTCCTTCCAGGTGGGGAAAAAAACCTCCCCAAAATTGGGGGCTGGACAGGGCCTGTGCATAAGGCAGGCAGAGCTGGAATGCTGCTATAAATGCTGGTCTTTTTTCCAGCAGGCCTGGGCAGCTACTGGAGAGAGACAGGCTTGCTTCAGCCTGGCACCCAGATGCCCTTGCTTCCCCCAAGCTGTCGCGACTACGCAACACACGTGTTTGAATCGAAGCCACAGCGACCTGAAGGATGGCATTCCTCTTCATCAGAATAAACTCTATATCATATTGTAATAATATCCGCGGTCTATGTAAAATGCTGTGAGGTGAAGCTATAGGCATTAACCATGATTCATGTGATTGAATTCATATGAATAATTATCATTAATAATGCTAATCATGGCTAATAAGGGTAATCATGGGTAATGAAGGGTAATGAGGGGAAATTACTGTAAATATTGAATCCCAGGAAACTCGGGTTAGATCCAACTTTATTTTGTTTGCTTAGCTATTATCTCGGACCTTGTGGAGGAAGAAATAAACAATAAGCTTTTGTGTTATCAAATACTGAAGTGAAGAATGTCTTATTTTCTCCCTGCATATGTGCCAAAGAGTAGCTGAGAGGAAAGTTGGATCTCATACATCCTATAATATTTCATTACCTGTGATATTATGGCTGAAGGTACTGCTGTTGATGGAGGTTTTGAGGACGTTTCGGAGGTGGAGGCAGATAATGCTTGAGGGGCTGACGTGGTGCCTGAGCAGCCCTCAATTCAGTTGGATGATAATGTGGTGTCTTTGGAAAGTGGACAAACAGATAACGCGAGATGTGAAGAGGATTCTCAGCCTGTGGTATGGCCGAAACTCTGGAAGGAATGGAAATCAGGATTGGAGTTGAGGGACAATATGAGGAGGAAGGTTTCATAAGGGAAACCTCCCACTTTTATGCCACTGCCCTCCGGGATGTTTGAGAAGTGGAGGGAATGATGGATTGCTGATGAAGATGAGTGTAGTACTTCTACAACCATCTTAAATGCTAGTACATTGGAACTGTTCCATGTCAAGTATGGTGACTTAAGAATTCATGACTCTACTCCCCAGACCATTTGGGACAGTCCAAGGAGGACTTAGAACGGAAGACACATCTTTCTTTAGTTCAAGTGCCAGAGATAGCAGGGATATGAGTAGGAGGAGGTCGGAGGGAGCATTTTCTATGGAAGTAGATGACTCATTAGCAGATGTAGTAGGAGTATCAGGAACTTGAAGTAAAACCTCTAAACCAGTCCCAGGTTCCAGGGTTGAATTTAGGGATGCGCAGATGGGGAATAGACAAACAATTCACTCCTGGGGTCCATCAGGCACATCTGGATATTGGCCCCAAAGAATGGTTTGGGGTGATCCTCCTCCTATAAACACTTCCTTTGATGGGAACCCTGATAGGTTAGCATTATTTTTAAGCCAAATTGTGAACCATCTACAATTATATTCCAATTGCTATCCTTTATATGTCTTTATAGAGGGTTCCCCAGAAACTGGGGGAATGATATAAAATGGTTGTGGAGTTGGATGTGGGACTGAGGGAGTTCCATCCTATGTTTGGGGGGGCAAAAGACAACCAATAGGAGCAGTAGCAGCATGGGGTAAGGTGGGGGAGGAGGCTAAAAGGATTGGTAGGGGAATGGGGCCCGTAAGGTGTTTCCGATGCCAAGGTCTGGGATATAGGGCAATGGAGTGTCCATCTATAGAACTAGATAATAGAAAACAGGTGGCTTGCATTCCTAGCGCCACAAGTGGTAATATACCAAGTTGTGTCGTGCCCCGTGGTACAGTTACAGTTACAGGGACAGTTACCTCTGAAGGATCTCAAAGAGTGTCACAAAAACAAACATGGAAGTAATGACAAATAGATGGAAGGAAAACACCTGATGGCAAACAACTACCCAAGGTAGTCTCGGAGTTATGGTGGAGAGGACAGTCCGGATGAGGATGATTTGGTGAGTAATCCTGTGCGATCATTTGTTATACCAGTAGTATTGGAAAATCTAACAAGCAAATTGAGGGGGCAGTATGGAGCATTAATCGACACTGGATGTATTAGATGTTTAATTACTAAAAAAGTGGTTGATGAATTACAGTTAGCAGTGGAAGAACTGCCCAAACCTATGCATTTTGAACAAGTGGATGGTGCATCCACAAGTGGATGGTGCATATTGTAGTGGAGTCCTGCTACAATAATGACAACCCCTATCAGACTAGAGATAGTCATTGGGAGTCCTTACGATTTATTGTAGTACCACAGATGAGGGATTTTAGGTCTAGTATGGTTAGACAAATGGAAGCCTGCTATATGGTGGGAAGACAGTTTGAGGAAGTTACAAATTGCAGTTGGCCCTATGTCCCCTCCATATGTAAATAATAGGGAAATTGTAACAGCTATAGACAATTCTGAAGAACTATATTAGCCAGAGGAATATAAAGACCTAGCAGATGTGTTTAGTGAATAGGACTGTGAAACATTACCACCACACAGAACAACTGATTGTGCCACTGATTTAATTCCTGGAGCAAAGTTTCCAAAACCAAGAATGTATGCCATGACTGCAAAAGAGATGGAGGAAATATATATAGTTAAAAATTTAGTGTGTGGATTTATTCAACCTGGGAAATCACATATAGCTGCCCCTGTTTTATTTCGTTAGAAAAAAGATGGTGGATTACGTATTTGTGTTGATTTCTGTGGGCTCAATGCTATTTGTATAGACAATGTATACCCTTTACCACTAATCAACGATTTGTTAGCAACGTTAGCAACTGGCAGGTATTTTATTAAATTGGACTTACGAGAAGGCTACTATCGAGTTCGAATATGAGAGGGGGATCAATGTAAAACTACTTTTAATTGCCTCCTTGGAAGTTTTCAGTTTAACATTATGCCATTTGGGTTGCAAGGGGCACCTGCTGTCTTCATGCAACTTATAAATGAAGTATTACAGGAACATTTATATCATAGCGTTCTAGTATATTTAGATGATATTTTAATTTATACCAAAACAATGGAGGAGCATGTGGCCTTAGTGAAAAAAATTCTGAAAAAATTACTTGACACCAAGTTATATGTGAAACTTTCGAAGTGCGAGTTTCATTGTACGTCATTGGATTATTTGGGGTACAGAATAGCCAATAAAGGAATAGAAATGGATCCCAATAAAGTCAGAGCTGTAGTTGATTGGAAAGAACCAAAAACATGAAAGCAATTATAAAGTTTTTTAGGATTTGCGAACTTTTACTGGAAGTTTATTCCTAAATTCACACAAATTGCTTTACCACTAACAGAATTGTTAAAAACTAAACATCAAGCGCCAAAACCCAAACCCAGTCAACCCATTGTGTGGTCACAGGAGTGTCAGCAAGCATTTGATGATGATCTGAAAGCTTTATTTGCTCAAGAGCCCATTTTAAAACATCCTGATACAACTAAAAGTTTTGTAGTACAAGCTGATTCAAGTGATGTGGCTCTGGGGGCTGTCCTATTACAGTATAACATTGACGGACAATTACAGCCATGTTCATATACATCACAAAAATTTACAATCACAAAATGCAGGTGGGCTATTTGGGAAAAGGAGGCTTTCACCATAAAATGGGCACTTAGTACATGGAGACACCTATTAGAAAGGTTGAAAGAAAAATTTGAAGTTTGGACAGATCATACAAATTTACAAGCATTACAGAAACCGAGAAAACTATTCCCTAAACAAGTAAGATGGGCTTTGTATTTTAAATGTTTTGATTTCCGGTTGTGATATGTTACATGAGGTAAAAACTTCATGGTGGATGCACTATCTAGACTACCTCAATACAATGTGTCTAGAGATGAAGTTATTCAGTCCATGATCTCTGTAGGAACATCAACCAAACAAATTCAGATGTTGACCATGAAAGAGATAACCAAAAAGGAATTACAAGAGGCTACAAACATGGATGTATGGATAAAAATAAATAATACTTCCTGTTTATATAAAGATGGGTTGTATGGATAAAAACAAATAATACTTCCTGTTTATATAAAGATGGGTTGTATTGGAGAGGGGATAAAATATATGTTCCATCAAATTGTAGGAAAAAGATATTATCCCAATGTCATGATGTAAGGTAGGCTGGACACTTTGGATTTTTAAAAACGCTACATTTGGTAAGGAAGCAGTTTTGATGGCCACATATGAGATCAGAAATTGAAAGTACATTAAAGAATGCCACGTTTGTGCTACTATGAAACCTCGAGTAGGAAAACCTTTAGGACTATTACAAACTGTATCGGATACAAACCAGCCATGGCAAGATATAGCCATGGCCTTTATTGTGGAATTGCCCAGCAGTAACGGAGATACAATAATCTGGACTATCATAGACTTGTTTTCAAAACAAGCTCACTTTATACCATGTAAAGGATTACCTTTTAGCCAACCTGTTTATAAAACATGTATATTGACTACATGGCACACCCAGAAGGATAATTTCATATAGAGGTGTGCAATTTATGGCATCATTTTGGAGAGCATTTGTACGCCTTTTAGGATGCTCTCAAGGTCTTAGCTCTGCATATCATCCCAGCACCAATGGTGCTGCTGAAAGTGCTAATGCGGTGATTGAAAGGTATTTGAGATCATATACATCTTATCAACAGCAAGAATGTGCTGATTTACTTCAATTTTCTGAAGTAGTATATAGTAATGCTATACATGAAAGCACAGGATAGGGCCCATTCCAGATACTAAAATGGGATAGAGTTTGTGCCAATCCCTGATTTACAATGTGATGAACAACAACCCATAAGTGTCCAAATGTGGTTGAAAAAGGTTCAGGATAATTGGGATAAAGTAAAAGAGACTCTCAATAAAACAGCACTAAAATATAAACAACAAGCAGACAAGAAAAGAAAAGAGTATAAAGCATTCAAACCTGGAGATTATGTTTACCTATCAACTAAATACAGTATATAAAATTACACCAAAATAGTCAAAAATTGGGACCAAAATATATTGGACCTTTCCAAAGTACAAAAGTGATAAACCCCGTAACTGTAAAACTTAAATTGCCACCATGGCCTCTTTGACCCCTCTTTTAAACCAGCAAAAAACCAGCCAAAGTCCAGTTGCCTCTTGAAAAAGCAGCTTTGGGACAACCATGACCTTGATGACTGAGAATTTCCATAGACATTTAGAAAGCAATGAATTGATAGTTTCGCAGTCTCTTTTGTGATGATAAAAATGTTTTTCCCCCAGTTGACTGACCATTACTGACTATCTGCTATAGAAGTCAAGAATTAGTCAAACATGTTACCATGGTATGTTATTTTAATTTGCATGCACATGTGTGTGTGTGTGTGTCTTAATAACATAATATGGAACATAAAAACTTCAGCTTCCAATAACACAAAAATGGGCATCTTGAGACCAACAGATCAGATGGAACCGATAAGTTCCTAGAACCCTTTCATTTGCCATTAAATGCTAGCAGTGTGGCTGATTGGCAATGTACAGAAATGTACCTTGATTTGAATTTCATTGGTTAAAATGTCCAAAGGGCAAAGAAAGTTCAGGGTCAAAAGGGTCAGTCTATGTCAGTCTTTTGGGGTGGTGAAAAATGATTAAGCTAGGCCAAAAAACTTCACTAATGAAACAGAATACAAGAGGAAAAATAACCAATCTTTCTGCTGTTGAAAGAATAAAAATTGGATTAAAATAACATACTAGCTATGCTGATATAAAAGGCTTGCATCATTTTCTCCATGATTTTTTATACACTGTCTTGTACTGCACAGGCTGGAATAAATGGGGGGGGGGAGGGAGAATCTACAGTACAAATATTTGAGCAGCTTTTATTGTCACTGATTATATATTTAGTCCATGAAATTGGGTCATATTTTTTCTTGCCCCTATTCTATTAGCTCAACAGGGATGCTGGCAAGTCATCAGGCCTGCTGGGCCCCAATCCTGACCTCCTTGCAATTTAGAACAAACACACACCCATGCACTATCAAAACAGAGTAGGTGCAGATGGCTCTGCTAATGTTGCCCCAGGCAGGAGATGGCTGGTGGTTTTGCATCTTGTCTACACAACTAGCCTGATTGTGGCATTTGTTGTTTATATTTCACACTGTTGGCCAAGTGAATCAGCCATTGCAATTAGTGCTACTGCTTCAGGGTGAAAGAAAAATAGTGAGAAGAAGAAGAAACAAAACTGAAACAGCTGAAGCGTTACACAGAAAGCATCTCTTAACTCAAGCCTGCTAGAAACAAGGCCAACTGATCAATTGCAAGACTTTTTTCTCCCCATCTTTTTAAGTTTTATTTTGTGCAGGTAGCAAATTGTGGCCACTCAAATTAGTCATTTGTACTGGATGAATGCACCATGAAATGGATTCACTGAGGGAAAGGCACTGCATTGCATTATATTGTTATAGATCAGGGGTAGGGAACTATGGCTGTGAACTTCAACCCTCAGAATTCCTGAACCAGCATGGCTGGCTCAGAAATTCTGGGAGTTGAAGTCTACAGGTAATTAAAGGGCCATAGTTAGTTCCCCATCCCTGTTATAGATGGACAATTGGGGTACGTTTCAATAGAGTAGAGTATCTCAAGCTTCCTGACTGGGCAATTCTGGGAGCTGAAATCCATATATCTTAAAGTTGCTAAGATTGAGAAACCCTACAATAGAGATTATTAAGTACTATAGATATGCAAAGAGGCAGATTGGGCAAAGGGCTAAAAGTGTTTCCTTTCAATACTATCTTGGATAAATATGGTTAATAAACCATAATATTTTATCATATTTGAAAGAAAAGAAATGAAGTAGACATTCCTGGTAGAGAAAGAACATAGTTAACAAAAAAAAAAAAAAAAACTGCAAAGAGGTGAAGCAGAGTTGGCAGCTGTAATGAAATTAAGCCAAATGCCGCTTGGCATCTGTAATATATCAGAACAGTCAAGGAAGATAATAGCTTTTCTTTTTAAAAAAATATATATATTTTTTTGCATTTCTAAATGAGTCAGTTTCCCCAAAATGTGGCAAGGAGGGGATTTTACAGCTGAGATGTCAGATTTAATAGCATTTAAATTTGTGATGGAAAGAGATCAAGGCTTGGCTGTTCCATCCAAACTCAGAATGATAAATCTAATTCTAGATCATGCCATATATTATGTTAAAAAGAAATAAGGCTGATGGGAAGTTTTTCTTAATTATGGTTATTGCCAACAATGGCAATTCACATGAATTTTCAGCATGAAACAGGTGGTTTAATTTTGGCCCTGATCTGATTCTCATGTATATATTTCTAAATTCTACAGGTGATCTTCCAATGTGTTCCAGTACAAAACTGACATATTCAAGGAATAATCTGTATTTTAGTGTTTTAGATTTTAACTGTACCTTCCATTACTCATTAAACATAAAACAATGAACACATTTTCTGTGACCCAAGGGATTTCTCTATACCTGATGTTTGGACAGATAGTTACAAACCTGATTCAAGTTCTGCAAGTTACAGCACAAATTATGGATAAATGCATCAATCATTTTTATTTTATTTTTTTTGTAGAGAAAGATATAGGAAATAATAGACATGTGCCCTGTTTGTGCTTGGGAATTATCTTGCTACTTTTAGATGTTGGTTTGTGAGTCAAATTTGGTACAGAGACAAATTGAATTCCTCCTACCTCTTCAGGCATACAGTTTTCCATATAAAGGCATAACATGTGAAGCATTAACAATGGAAAGATAATGCCTTAAGCTTTTTGCACACAAAGACAGATTAGGACTATGAGACTTTTATGCATGTGTGAAAATAGACCTAGTAGTCTGAGAATATGGTTGTTCAGCATGGATTCAAAGAAAATGGGTGGTGGAGGAAAGGAAAAAGGAGAGAAAAAGAGAGAGGAAAGAGAAAATTTGTGGAAAAATCTATCTTTTTGCAGGTTAATTTCCTCTATTTCCTGGTTCTGCACAGACTACATTTACACAAGTTATAATATAAAACTACTGAAATCTACCATCTCTATAATTCTAAGCAAATCCTCTGCATTTACTTAATCTGTGCCCTTGCTTTGAATATCTTCTTGTGTCTTTCATCAGGAAAATATTATAATCAGGGTCACAGTAGCAGCAATCAAACAAGAGTGATTATGAGATGAGTATGGAATGCTTGTAAAAAGTCAAATAAGAGTGAATAGGATTGGGGACATATTAACAGATAAAGAGGTGCTATTGACTAAAATCCACACACAGGATTCTGACCTATTTATGCCAATTTGATTAAGGAGGTGAGAAATAACTGGCACAGTAGGAAGAAAGTAGCTAACAACTGATTGTCAAGGGGCAGGTGTTGATATGAGCCTGCTTCCTAAGTGGTACATATTCAGGGGAAGATGGCTCTATTTTTAAAACACATTTTTTCTCTCAGGAGCCATTTTAAAGCGGCTATGTCATTCTGCTTTCTAAAATCACACTGGATCTAATACTGACAAAGGAAACAAACCAAAGTGCTAAAAACAACAGCAACAGGTGTGGTGCTTTCATCTCAGCACCTTCTGCAGGTGGGTCTCACAACTTCTTCAACAATTTAAATGGCCAGAAGGACAGCCTTAGTATCTCACCTTTTGAGAGTTCAGCAACTAGGTGCATATTACCTGGTGTTGCGACCAGGAAGTCCTCATTCTGGTCTGCTGTTTAGGCGGGAGCCAGAGAAGCCCCTGATTGGCTGGACCGTTTGACAGCTCCATATAAAAGGAGCTGTCGAGGAGAAGGCGGAGCTTCGTTCCGGCGATACAGCTGCGATCTCAGGGCTCTGAGATCGTAGCCGATATTTTCGCCCCTGGTCGGTCCTAACGGACCTAAACCGTCCCGTAGAGACGGTGATCGTGAAGGGCATTGTTCCAGGATCCCAGAGATATCGCAAAATCTCTGGTTTGATCCGGAAGAAGCCCTTTTGCTGGCGGCGGAGAGGCAGCCTCCATAGCTGCTGAAGTCGGGACAGCTCCGGAAAGAAAGTTATTGGAGTGAAGTGTGTCGGCTGGGTGAGAAAAACTCTTTTGTGCTGTAAATTCGCTAAGGTTGGAAAGTTCATCCGATATAAAGAAGAAAGCTGTGAGATTTTTTTTTGACTGAAATTGTTTTGAGCGGCGTTTTTTAAAGTGATGTCAAATTGAGGCTTGGTTTTTTTTTTTTTTTTTTCTTTATACTTTTTGGGAAAGATTTTACTGTGACTTTGTAGGTAACCGGATTGAATTTTCTCTTATATATATTTTTATGCTCCCTTTGATTTTACGCTCCCTTTGATTTTTTAACTTTCTTTAGGATAGTGGCTCCCTTTGGCTATTTTTTCTTTTTTTTCTGTATATATTATTACTTTTTTCTGGCGGGCGGGGAGAAAGAGCATTAAGAAACTTTGTAACACTGCCAACTAGAGGCTTGAAAGTATCTTTATGTGAATTGGAGAGAATTGCAAAAAGACCTCATCTCAAGGACTTTTTAAGTGATAAGATAGAGGGAGAGCACAGCAAAATATTATTGCAGGTGCTTTCCTGGACTGTTATCAACAACACTTGAGGTTTGGCTTTGAAGCGGCTGGAGAAGAGAGTCATAACAAGAGCCTTGGATAAATAACAAAGTGCAGTGTGTTTTCTTATATATACCCCATTCGCTAGCCTTTTTCTAAATTTTAATTTTAGTAATATTTTTATTTTTGTCTTTTATTTTAAAGGGAAAGCCTCAGAGTTTTTTTTTTTTCTTTTTTCTTCTTTATTTTTCTTTTCTTTTTTATTGGGACTTTTTTGCTTTTCATATTTATGTTTTTTGACTACTTTGTTGTTGAGGTTGTTTTTTTTCTTTTTTTTGGATTATTGAGATTTTTTAATTGGATTAAGGTGTGAAGAATCTGAAGGAACTTTTTTTTTTCTCTTTTTGCTTTTTCTTTTTTCCTTTTTCTTTTGCTCTTAATCAATATCATTATTTTTGGATTTGTTTGTTTTTTCCTTTCTATTTTTTCCTTTTTTATGGTGGACTATCTCGAAATTGGATTAGGGTCTAGAAGAACCTGAAGATCTTTCTTCTTCCTTTTTTTCTGTTTCTTCTTTGGTTTCGTGTTTTTTACTATTGGAGTTCTCCATTTTGGATTATAATTGGCTGCTCTACCAGTTGGATTAAAAGTCAAGAAGAATTTGAAGTTTTGGAAACATTGAAATGAGCAGGAAACCAATACCATCTGGCATTTCTGCTTCTACCTCTGCTTCCCCACCAGCTGGAGGACAACGTTTAATTCAGACAATGTTGAAGCAAGATAAGGAACAAGAAAAAATAACTTTACAGTTACAGATGATTATGCAAGGAATCCAAGATCTCAAGACAAAATCAGATATCATTGAACAAAGAACAGGAAATATTGAACAAAGAACAGAAAATATTGAACAAAGAATAGAAAATATTGAACAAAGAGCAGAAAATATTGAACAAAGAGCAGAAAATATTGAACAAAGAATAGAGAAGACTGATGAAAAAGTGGAAAATATTAAACAAATGATGGTTAAGTATGAGGAGAGATTCCAAAAAATTGAGGAAGAAGGAAAACAAAGAGAGAAGAAGATTGGAAATATTGACAGCAGATTAACAGCGGTTGAACAAGAAAAAGGTGGGATGTTGAGGTGGGAGATGGAAAGGTCAGAATTTTACCTCAGATTTCAAAATATAGAAGAGGAAAAAGGAGAAAATTTGGCAGCGGTAATGATAGAAATTTTGGCAGATGCTTTGGAAATTACAGAGGAAAAGATGATGGATGGAATAGATGAGATATATCGAGTCTATACAAGAAATGCGATGAGAAATAAATTACCCAAGGAAGTCCATATTAGATTTACCAAAAAATCCATTAAAACGCAAATATTACAAGTAGCAAGAGAGAAAACACTGAAATACAAGGGTAAAGAGGTTGTGGTTTTAAAACAAATACCCAGAAGAGTGAGAGAGATGAGAAGAGAATATCGATTTCTGACCAAAATACTATTGGAAAACGAAGTGAATTATAGATGGCTGATTCCAGAAGGACTAGTGTTTGGGTGGCAAGAGCAGAGATATAGAATTGATTCAATTGAGAAAGCAGAACTTTTTCATGCAGAATTCTTTGGAGGAAGAAGAGAGGAAGCAGAGAAAGAGGCTTTATCAATTGAGTTTCAAGATGAACAACTGGAGACTGAAAAAGAGAAAGGAGCAGCAGGGGGACAGATGGATAATAAAGAACAGCGTGAAGTGAGATCCACGAGAGCTGTTAGACCTAAATATAAAGCATAATCATGGAGGAAAAAAAACTGATTACAATGAATATAAACGGACTTAATTCAGCTGTTAAAAGAAAGGAAAACTTTTCATAAATTAGAGAAATTAAAATTTGATATAATTTGTTTACAAGAAGTTCACATTAAAAAACAACATGAACAATTGTTATTACAGCCAAAATTAGGGAAAATATTTACCTCTTTGACTCAATGTAAGAAAAGAGGTGTGGTTTTATACATTAAAGAGGCTATTCCAGCAAAATTGATTTACACGGATGAAGATGAAAGAGTATTAATGGTAGAAATAATGGACAATAATATAAAAATACTCTTGATTGCAATTTATGCTCCGAATGATAAACAAGAAGAGTTTTATAAAAAGCTGCACATGAAAATAATTGGACTGGACTATGTTAATATAATTATGATGGGAGATTTTAATGGAATTGTGGACAATAAACTGGACTATATAGCAACAACAACAAAGCAAAATAGAAAGGCTCTCCCAAGGTCCTTTTTTAAAATGACAGATGAATTAACTTTAAAAGATATTTGGAGAGAAAGAAATGTTAAAGCTAAACAATATACTTTTTATTCAAATAGACATTTATCATGGTCCAGATTAGATATGATTTGGATCTCAACAGAACTAATATCTAATATTAAAGAAACAAATATTGAAACAAGTACCTGGGCAGATCATAGCCCAATGACAATTAAATGGAAGGGACAAAAAAAAGATCGAGATGGACATTAAATAATACTATTTTAAAGGAGAAAGATTTTACACAATGGATGGAGAAGGAATTGGCTTTTTTCTTCAGAGAAAATAAAAAAGAAGATACTTCAACGCAAAATGTGTGGGACACAATGAAGGCACACGCTAGAGGTTTGATAATAGATTATACAAGAAAAAAGAATATTAGGAAAAGGCAAACTTCTAAGGCCTTGGAAGATGAGTATAAAATTCTTGAAAAAGAATTACAGAAAATGCCACAGAAAAAGGATATTAAATTGAAGCTGGATGTAATCAAACATAAAATGGAATTAATAGAGAAAGAAGAACTGGCACAGAAAATTAGAAACTCTAAACAGAATTATTTTGAAGATGCAAATAAACCAGGTAGATGGCTAGCATATAAATTGAGAAAAGAGAAGGAATCAAGAAAAATATTGAAGTTAATAGATGAACAAGGCCAAGTTTGTTATGGGAATAAGGAGAAAAAAGAAATTATTCGAGATTTTTATGGGCAATTATATAAACAGGAGAATATTGATGAAGAAAAAGTCAAACAGTATTTACAGGAAGCTAAGTTATCAAAGATACCTAAAGAGACTGAAGAAATGCTAGAAAGCAATATAACAATGATGGAACTAAATGAAGCATTTAAGAGACAAAATAATGGGAAAGCTCCGGGTCCAGATGGGCTTCCAGTAGAATTTTATAAAACATTTCAAGAATTATTGAGCATCCCATTGTTAGAAGTTATGAATGAAGTTATGTTAAAAAAGATGATACCTAAAACATGGTCAGAGGCTTATATTACACTCATACCAAAGGAAGAGACTGACCCATTGCAAATTAAGAATTATAGACCTATTTCTTTATTGAATGCAGACTATAAAATCTTTGCTTCAATCTTAGCAGAAAGACTTAAAAAATATTTAAATAATTTTATTCACTCAGATCAAAATGGATTTCTGCCAAGGAGACAAATTAGAGACAATATGAGAGTAATCTTGGACACTTTGGAATACTATGAGGCTCATCCTGAAAAGCAAATGGCTTTGATATTCCTAGATGCTCAAAAAGCATTTGACAACGTGAACTGGAGATTTATGTTATTACTATTGGAGCAGATGGGTTTCGCTAAAAAATTTATTCAAGCAATAGAAGCTATATATAATAAACAGACAGCAAGGGTAATGATGGAGGGGGAACTTACAGATTTTATTAATATAAGGAAAGGCACAAGACAAGGATGCCCCCTATCTCCTTTGCTATTTGTGTTGACCTTGGAAGTGTTGAATAGAAATATTAGGGATGATAAAAGCATAAAAGGAATGAAAATTAAGAAGGAAGAATTTAAGCTACAAGCTTTTGCTGATGATTTAGCTTTTATTTTGGAAGATCCGCTAGAAACAGCTCCAAAGTTACTGGAAAGGATAGAGACATATGGAGAGGTGGCTGGTTTGAAAATAAATAAAGACAAAACAAAGATTTTGACAAAGAATATGTTATTGAGACAGAGAGAAGAATTGGCAGATCTTTTGAAAATTCAAGTTACAAATAAGGTTAAGTATTTGGGGATATATTTGACAACAAGATGTAGCACATTAAAGGAGAATAATTATATTAAACTTAAACAACAGATAACTACAGATTTGAAGAAGTGGGAAAACTTGCAATTGTCATTAATAGGGAGAATTTCAACAATTAAGATGAATATCTTACCTAGAATTTTATTTTTGTTTCAAACAATACCAATTAGGCTTGGAAAAGACTATTTTGAAGATTTAAATAAAATTATGTTGAAGTTTATATGGCAAGGTAAAAAAGCGAGAATAAAGCTAAAGCTTTTGCAAGATGCTAGAATTAGAGGAGGTTTTGGTCTGCCTAATTGGGAATTGTATTATCAAGCTGCAAGTTTGATGTGGGTCAAAGAATGGATAACATTAAGGAAACATAGGTTGTTGACATTAGAAGGGCATGACTTGCTGTTGGGTTGGCATGCTTTTTTATGGTATAAGGGAACTAAAACACAGGGTTATTTTAGAAGACATTATGTACGGGAGTCTTTGTGGTTAAATTGGGAGAAGATAAAAAGACAATGTTATTTGAAAATTCCAGTTTGGTTATCGACCATTGAAGCATTTTCCTATCCTATAATCTACAAGAAGGAACAAACAGTTAGATATGGGGAACTTTTGGATGAAAAGGGTGAACTTAAATCGATCCAAAACTTAGAGGAACAAGGTATAAGGATGAATTGGTTTTCATATGCACAAATACACTCAAGGTATGATGAAGATTCTAAAACGGAGGGATTTTATGATAAACAGACTGATTTAGATAAGATCTTGATGGGTACTGATGAGAAGGTGATTAAAAAACTATATGGTTATTTACTGGGAATGAAATTAGAGGAAGAACAAGTCAAAGAAACTATGATTGTTTGGGGGAAGAATTTTGGATATGGGATTGATTTAGAGAAATGGCAGAAATTGTGGTCTCAAAATTATAAAATGACAATGTCAACAGCATATAAAGAAAACTTGTATAAGATGTTTTACAGGTGGCACTTTCCTCCGACAAGAATAGCAAGAATGTTTAAGAACAAATCTGAAAAATGCTGGAAATGTCATCAGATACCCGGCTCGTATTACCATATGTGGTGGACTTGTGAGGATGCTAGAAAATATTGGACTATAATTCGCATGTGGTTGGAAAAAATGACAAAGAAACATATAGATTTGAAACCAGAGATCTTCTTATTGGGAATTTTACCTGATATATATAGTAAAGATTTGAAATACCTGATTGTAAATGTATTAACAGCGGCCAGGATTGTATTTGCTAAAAATTGGAAGAATGAGAAAATACCATTACAGGAAGAAATTATTAAGAAAATATTGGAATGTGCTGAGATGAGCAGATTGACATTTGAAATTAGAGAGCAAGAGGATAAACAATTTTACGAAATTTGGGATCTTTTTTATAAATGGCTAGATGATAAAATACGATAATAGAATATTTAGAATGCTAGATAGTAAGGAATATCTTTATTTTGCTATTATTTTGCTATTTGATATTATATTTATAAAGGATTTTTTAGGATTGATTTGATATGACTAGATGATTTGTTATAGAGTAAACTGGTTTAAAGTATTGTTAGCTCATTAAGCATGAATGATTAAAAATATAGTCAAAAACTTCTTTTTTTAGTGATATTAGGATATATAAGTTTGGATTGACAATATGAGTTGTTATATAACATAATTGTAATTGAGACTACAGAATGAATGCACAAAAATGATGAACCAACTGACACACTGGATGTACATATAAGAGTTGATGTTTTTATGTTTTGTTTGTCTTGTTTGTTTGTAGAAAATTAATAAAAACTTTTTCAAAAAAAAAAAAAAAGGAGCTGTCAAACGGAATCAGCTGTCTCTTTCTCTCTCAGCTGCTGCCACAAGCTGTGGCTAGCCGCAGCTGAGTTAGTTAGCAATAAAGCCTGTTAAACTTTACATTGCCTCCACCTCTTCTTCTAAGAACTCCAAACACAAAACTGGTAACAAGGATGGGATGCTGATGAACTGAGGCAATTCCTGAGCCAAAGAGAGAGAGCACCACACGGCTGAAGTCACTACAAAAAGAGCTGTCATTAAGAGCTGTCACTAGAGCAATATCTTTCTCGCGAAGATATGATGGGGCCACCAAATTTTCCACCTTTTTGGCCAACCACCGAGATGTGGACATCATATATCAACAGGTTTGAATGCGTCATGGATGCCACAAACCTATCTGACATCCCTCCTAACATGAAGAAAGCCTATTTCCTGAGTTTCTTCAGGGCTGCCGTTTTTGACACCACCACTGAGATGCTGGCTCCTCAGACCATCAAGGCTGTTCCCTGGGAAGAACTGCAAGAGGTGCTCGTAACTACTATGCCCCGAAGCCATCACGTATTGCCCGCCGCCATGCATTCAGGAGAAGAAGCCAAGCAGAGGGTGAGTCCATAAGTGAATACATGGCGGCTCTTCATTCAGCTGCCCTGCAATGTGGTTTCTGAGATCATCTAGACGATATGCTGCTTGACCAGCTCGTCTGCAGGTGAGAGACCTTCGACTACAATGAGGACTGCTGGCAAAAGGCAACATCAACTTGAAGCAAGCGATTGAATAAGCTCAAGCCGCTGAACTATCCAATTTATCCATAGCTGAAATACAAAAGCCAAGCAGTCCTCCCGGGTTAAAACCCAGCACTGCGGTCTACTACGAAGACACCTACTGCAAAGATGATGACTTCAAAGAGGAAGAAGCAATCAATTGATTTCAAACACCCCAGCCAATTTAGAGAAAAGGTTTTCCCACTGACAGGAAACAACTTACACTACAGCTGATTTGCTTCAGCTGTGGAGGAAACCATCTGAGAGTCACTTGCCGTTTTCAAAATGCTGTCTGCCTAAAGTGCCAGAAGAAAGGCCACATAGCTAGAATGAAAAACAAGAAGAGTTTTATAAAAAGCTACACATGAAAATAACTGGACTGGACTATGTTAATATAATTATGATGGGAGACTTTAATGGAATTGTGGACAATAAATTGGACTATATAGCAACAATAACCAAGCAAAATAGAAAGGCTCTCCCTAAATCTTTTTTTAAAATGACAGACGAACTATCTTTAAAAGATATTTGGAGAGAAAGAAATGTTAAAGCTAAACAATATACTTTTTATTCAAATAGACATTTATCATGGTCCAGATTAGATATGATTTGGATATCAACAGAATTAAAATCCAATATTCAAGAAACAAATATTGAAACAAGTACTTGGGCAAATCATAGCCCAATGACAATTAAATGGAAGGGACAAAAAAAAAGATCGAGATGGACATTAAATAATACTATTTTAAAGGAGAAAGATTTTATACAATGGATGGAGAAGGAATTGACTTTCTTTTTTAGAGAAAATAAAAAAGAAGATACTTCAACGCAGAATGTTTGGGACACAATGAAGGCATATGCTAGAGGTCTGATAATAGATTATACAAGAAAAAAGAATATTAGGAAAAGACAAACTTCTAAGGTCTTGGAAGATGAGTATAAAAGACTTGAAAAAGAATTACAGAAAATGCCACAGAAAAAAGATATTAAATTAAAGCTGGATATAATTAAACATAAAATGGAGTTAATAGAGAAAGAAGAATTGGCACAGAAAATCAGAAATTCTAAACAGAATTACTTCAAAGATGCGAATAAATCAGGTAGATGGCTAGCATATAAATTGAGAAAGGAGAAGGAATCAAGAAAAATATTAAAGTTAATAGATGATCAAGGCCAAGTTTGTTATGGTAATAAGGAGAAAAAGGAAATTATTCAAGATTTTTATGGGCAACTATATAAACAAGAGAATATTGATGAGAAAAAATTCAAACAATATTTACAGAATGCTAATTTCACCGAAGATACCTAAAGAGACTGAAGAAATGTTAGAAAGCAATATAACAATGATGGAATTAAAGAAGCATTTAAGAGACAAAACAATGGGAAAGCACCGGGTCCAGATGGGCTTCCGGCAGAATTGTACAAAACATTTCAAGAATCATTGAGTATCCCATTGTTAGAAGTCATGAATGAAGTTATGTTAAAGAAGATGATACCCAAAACATGGTCAGAGGCTTATATCACACTTATTCCAAAAGAAGAGGCTGACCCACTGCAAATTAAGAACTACAAACCCATCTCCTTATTGAATGCAGACTATAAAATCTTTGCTTCAATCTTAGCAGAAAGACTTAAAAAATATTTAAATAATTTTATTCACCCAGATCAAAATGGATTTCTGCCAAAGAGACAAATCAGAGACAATATGAGAGTAATCTTGGATACTTTGGAATACTATGAGGCTCATCCTGAAAAGCAAATGGCTTTGATATTTTTAGATGCTCAAAAGGCATTTGACAACGTGAATTGGAGATTTATGTTATTATTATTGGAGCAGATGGGTTTTGCTAAAAAATTTATTCAAGCAATCGAAGTCATATATAATAAACAGATAGCAAAGGTAATGATGGAGGGGGAACTTACAGATTTTATTAATATAAGAAAAGGCACAAGACAAGGGTGTCCCCTATCTCCTTTGCTATTTGTGTTGACCTTGGAAGTGTTGAATAGAAATATTAGGGATGATAAAAGCATAAAAGGAATGAAAATTAAGAAGGAAGAATTTAAACTACAAGCTTTTGCTGATGATTTAGCTTTTATTCTGGAAGATCCGTTAGAAACAGCTCCAAGGTTATTGGAAAAGATAGAGACATATGGTGAGATGGCTGGTCTGAAAATAAATAAAGATAAAACAAAGATTTTGACAAAGAACGTGCTATTGAGACAAAGAGAAGAACTGGCAGATCTTTTGAAAATTCAAATTACAAATAAGGTTAAGTATCTGGGGATATATTTGACAACAAGAAGTAGCACATTAAAAGAGAATAATTATATTAAACTTAAACAACAGATAGCTACAGATTTGAAGAAGTGGGAAAACTTGCAATTGTCATTAATAGGGAGAATTTCAACAATCAAGATGAATATTTTACCTAGAATTTTATTTTTGTTCCAAACAATACCAATTAGGCTTGGAAAAGACTATTTTGAAGATTTAAATAAAATCATGTTGAAGTTTATATGGCAAGGTAAAAAAATGAGAATAAAGCTAAAGCTTTTGCAAGACGCTAGAATTAGAGGAGGTTTTGGCCTGCCTAATTGGGAATTGTATTATCAAGCTGCAAATTTGATGTGGGTCAAAGAATGGATAACATTAAGAAAGCATAGGTTGTTGACATTAGAAGGGCATGATTTGCTGTTGGGCTGGCATGCTTTTTTATGGTATAAGGGAACTAAAACACAGGGTTATTTTAGAAGACATTATATGCGGGAGTCTTTGTTGTTAAACTGGGAGAAGATAAAAAGACAATGTTATTTGAAAATTCCAGTTTGGTTATCGATTATTGAAGCATTTTCCTATCCTATAATTTATAAGAAGGAACAAACAGTTAGATATGGGGAACTTTTGGATGAAAAGGGTGAACTTAAATCGATACAAAACTTAGAGGAAAAAGGTATAAGGATGAATTGGTTTTCATATGCGCAAATACATTCAAGGTATGATGAAGATTCTAAAACGGAGGGATTCTATGATAAGCAGACTGATTTAGATAAGATCTTGATGGGTACTGATGAGAAGGTGATTAAAAAATTATATGGTTATTTACTGGGAATGAAATTAGAGGAAGAACAAGTCAAAGAAACTATGATTGTTTGGGGGAAGAATTTTGGATATGGGATTGATTTAGAGAAATGGCAGAAATTGTGGTCTCAAAATTATAAAATGACAATGTCAACAGCATATAAAGAAAACTTGTATAAGATGTTTTACAGGTGGCACTTTCCCCCGACAAGAATAGCAAGAATGTTTAAGAACAAATCTGAAAAATGCTGGAAATGTCATCAGATACCCGGCTCGTATTACCATATGTGGTGGACTTGTGAGGACACTAGAAAATTTTGTACTATAATTCGCATGTGGTTGGAAAAAATGACAAAGAAACACATAGACTTGAAACCAGAGATCTTCTTATTGGGAATTTTACCTGATATATATAGTAAAGATTTGAAGTACTTGATTGTAAATGTATTAACAGCGGCTAGGATTGTATTTGCTAAAAATTGGAAGAATGAGAAAATACCATTACAGGAAGAAATTATTAAGAAAATATTGGAATGTGCTGAGATGAGTAGATTGACATTTGAAATTAGAGAGCAAGAGGATAAACAATTTTATGAAATTTGGGATCTTTTTTTATCAATGGTTAGATGATAAAATACGATAATAGAATATTTAGAATGCTAGACAGTAAGGAATATCTTTATTTTGCGATTTTGTTATTCAACATTATATTTATAAAGGGTTTTTTAGGATTGATTTGATATGATTATATGATTTGTTATAGAGTAAATTGGTTTAAAGTATTGTTAGCTCATAAAGCATGAATGATTAAAAATATAGTCAAAAACTTCTTTTTTTAGTGATATTAGGATATATAAGTTTGGATTGACAATATGAGTTGTTATGTAACATAATTGTAATTGAGACTACAGAATGAATGCACAAAAATGATGAACCAACTGACACACTGGATGTACATATAAGAGTTGATGTTTTTATGTTTTGTTTATCTTGTTTGTTTGTAGAAAATTAATAAAATCTTTTTCAAAAAAAAAAAAACATTCCCAAGAGCTGAGTCACTGACTTATTCTTTTAATGTTAATAAAATTAATGTTGATCTTCTCTTAGAAGGCAGCCCCTGTCAGATGGAGGTGGACACTGGATCATCTCTGTCCCTCATCTCTTGGAAGACACTAAAGAATCTGCTACCAGACTTCTACAAAAATCAGCTGAGCCCATGCAATCTGACCCTGAGGGACTACCAAGGATAATCCATTCCAATCCTTGGAACAGGCAAGTTCCAAATATCAATACAATGATTTTCAGGGTCACCTTCCACTAGTTATCATAACTGGGAACTTACCTAGCTTACTGGTATTGGACTGGTTCCATTCCCTGGGCCTCCAAGTAACTGGAGTAAATGCAATTACCCCCCAACAACTTGCAGCAACTTCTTGCTGACTATTCAGAAGTTTTCAATGACAAACTGGTCTGCTACAATGGCACTCCTATTTCCCTTAACCTGGATCCTAATGTTACTCCTATACACCTCAAATCACACAGAGTGTCATTGGCATTACGTGCTAAAGTGGGTGCCCAGCTTGACAACTTGATTTTGCAAGGGTTCTTAGAGCCAACTGACTTTGCTAAATGGGAAACTCCCATTGTAATACCCTTGAAAAGAGATGGCTCCATGAGAATTTGTTCTGACTACAAGTCCACAATAAACAAGGGACTCCAACCAAACGCTTATCCTGTGCCTATCATGCAGCACCTGCTCCATTCCCTGGGGAAAAGCTCCATTTTTACCAAGCTGGATATGACTCAAGCATACCAGCAATTCCCAGTGGACAATGAGACAGCAGAGGCCCAAACAATCATTACACATAGGGGTGCTTTCAATTTAAGCATTTACAATTCAGTGTCAGCGTTGCCCCTACTTCAATGACATCCTCATTGCTCTGACAACCCAGAAGAACATTTGGAAAGATTACAAAAAGTTCTCCAGTGTTTTAAACAGGCTGGGCTAAAATTAAACAGGAAAAAATGCATCTTCGCAGTTTCACAGATAGATTTCCTAGGAATTTGCCCTGTAGAATCCAAAATACGGGCCATTCAGGAGGCCCAAGTCCCTCAGAACAAGACTGAGTTACAAGCCTTTTTAGGACTACTTAACTTCTAAGGCTCTTTCCTGCCCCACAAGGCCATTGTAGCAGAACCATTGGACAGACTATTAGTCTCTAAGATGCAGTGCATTGGGGATCCAAGGAACAGGCTTCCTTCTCTGCGGTAAAATCCCTCTTCACTTCAACCACGGTACTCATTCAGTTTAGCGATGCTCTCTCCCTTATTCTAATTTGCGATGCATCCCCTTATGGGATTGGGGTGGTCCTAGGTCATAAATTGCCAAATGGCCAGGAAGCCCCTGTAGCTTATTTCTCCAGGACATTCTCCAAGTCTGAGCGCAACTACAGCCAAATAGATAAAGAGGCATTGGCTGCAGTGGCCTCAGTCAAAAGGTTCCATGAATACCTCTATGGACACCAGTTTGAGCTCATCACGGACCACCAACCTTTGTTTGCCCACAAATCCTTTCCCAAGAATGGCCCGATGGACAATCTTCCTAGCCGCTTACAGCTATAAGTTGACTTACAGGCCTGGCAAAGATGTAGCTCATGCTGATGCTCTAGGCAGGTGCCCTTTACCTCTTTTGGTCACTGATCCTGCCCCTTTAGCCTCTGTGTTGCTACTGGAACATCTGCATTTGCCTCTTACAGCTGATGATATTGTCTACACCACCGCCAGAGATGTACAACTATCTAAAGTCATGGACTGGGTGCGAAGGGGGTGGCCCAGGGAAACAACCACAGTGGATTTCCACCCCTTCAAAGCACGCCAGCCTGAACTGAGTGTGCTAAAAGGGTGTTTACTGTGGCGTCCCCAAGTAATTATTCCCAAACTGCTAAGACCATGCATTATTGACGTTCTGCATGAGGGTCACCCAGGGATCAACAAAATGAAGGCTCTGGCCAGGAGCTATGTGTGGTGGCTGGGTCTGGATGAGGCAGTTATCAATAAAGTTCAGAATTGGTCCATCTGCCAGATATTCAGGCCTACCCCAACAGCTGCCTCTTCTGGGGAGTGGGAAGATACCAAAATACCATGGTCTAGAGTACTCATGGACCTGGCAGGCCCCATGCAAGTGAAAAACTTCTTAATTGTGGTAGATTCATTTTCAAAGTGGGTAGAGCTGGTTCTCCTGCAATCAACCACTTCAGATGCTGTAAGCAGAGCTTTAGACAAAATTTTCACTTCCCATGGGTACCCTGACACTCTGGTTTTAGATAACAGGCCCCAATTCACCTCATCCCCTTTTGAATTGTTCCTGGCCCAAAGAAAAATCAAACATGCTCAGACATTTCCCTGGTTCATCCAGCCTCCAATGGCCTTGCAGAAAGAACTGTAAGATCAGCAAAAGACTACCTGGTGAGAATGATGGAAGGGGACTGGTATACCAGGGTAGCCCAATACCTACTTACCCAACACACCACTCCAAGCACAGCCACCAACCTCACCCCTGCTGAACTATTAATGGGAAGGAAACTTCACACAACCCTAAACAGGCTGCACCCTAATTATGCCCCCAGGGTGCCTCTTGACTCATCCAGTAAGGCAAGGGAATTTAGGCCTGGGGACCTGGTCTACTCCTGAAATTACACAGGGAATCCCTTAAGGTTGCCCGGGTAGGTTGAGCAGAAAATAGGCCCAAATCATACAGGGTAAGTTTGACAGATGAACAACTATGGCACCGACATGTGGACCAGCTAAGGAGTCATTGGAGTGCCCCAACAGATCCAGCCCAGAGGGAAGCTGAGGCCATGGACTCCAAATGGGGCAATACCGAAGCCCCTATCCAACCGACTCCCGACCACTGATCTCTCGCAGAGGACTTACCTGGGGAGGCTGTGACACCAACCAGAGACCACTCGCCGGCATTTGGAGAGGTTCCAATGACACCAGAGGCCCTTCCACAGCCAGCAGAGAATGCTCGGAGAAAAGAGCTGATACCACCCTGAGGGGAGAACACCAGTCTGGCAATAGGTCCTCCCACATCGCAGCCTAAGGCAGAACTAAGGCATTCAGAGAGAGTGAGGTGTTGCCCTACCCACCTGAGCGATTATGCTTGCGCAGAGCCAGGGAGAAAGAGTGTTGCAACCATCAAGTCCTCACTCCGGTCCGCTGTTTTAAATAGGAGCTGGAGAAGCCCCTGACTGGCTGGACCGTTTGACAGCTCTGTATAAAAGGAGCTGTCAAACGGAATCAGCTGTCTTTTTCTTTCAGCTGCTGCCGCAAGGCGCAGCTAGCTGCAGGTGAGTTACAAGTTAGCAATATAGCCTGTTAAGCTTTATATTGCCTCTGCCTCTTCTTCTAAGCATGCCAGACACAAAACTTTGGATTTACTCAAGTGGTTTGTCCTTGGACCTGTACACAGATTTGCCACAGATCATCAAACTGGTAGCATAAAGAATCTAAAGTTCAAAAAAAAAAAAAAACCCATAAAGCTGATATCCAGGATGCAAGTAGAAGGGCACAGTTTTTCAGAGTTGATGACTTGTAATGCCATTGTATTTGCATCTTTGAAGTTTATGGAAAAATTCTAAAGAGAGAAAGAAGAAGAAAAAAGAATAGTATTCACAATTTTTTAAACATATCAGGAATGTTATGCTGAACAGATCAAAGTCCACAATTCTGTTTTACACAGTAGTCAGTTTGTTTTAATATTTTTAACTGATGAATTTTTATCTCTTATGTGCTATACAGTGAAAACATATGGTGCAATTTAGAAGCATAAAGAAGAGTCTCCAAAAGATTCGCACAATTTCAAACCCATAACTGCATTCTTGATTTAAGTGTAATCCATCCCACTTCATCTTTGTCTTCCATAAATAAATACAATCTCATTCCTATTAGCCTATATTAACAGGGCACGACCCACATTCATGTATTGACAGTTGTTAGGAGATGACTAGCCACCATTATAATTTCTTTTTATTTTTCTTATATGTATCCATTTCACGTATGCATAACTGTTCTGTCCCACCTGTATCCACAGATGAAAACTTTGAGTTACAGAGTTCAAATACTTTACATAAACAAAAACAGTTCTGCTCTGTTATCACAGTTCTTTGGCAATCCTCCTAGAATCTGTCCGGCAATTCTGTATAGTTCGTGAATCACAATGCAGTAATTAGACGCAATTCTTTCCAAGGCAAAATTCACTTTGTTTTCCAGCAAAGATTACAAACACATACGCTCCCTTATATCCTCTAAGAGAGGGTGTGTCAGTCTCATTAATTAATCCTTTGCTGGATGTCTCTTTTCTAATTCAGATTGACGTCTCAATCTTCTCCTAGTTCTGGCATCCAGCCAGCATCCAGCAGTTTCCTCACCACTTGAAACCTCTGACACACTTTCCTGATTAACAGTTAACACCTGAGGTGTAATTAGGGAAGTAGATTCAGGGGAGGGAATAAACTCTGAAACCTCCAATAAATCAGGTTCATCTCCAATAAATCAGGTTCATCTCTCAAATCCAACTCCTCTCCCTCTACTTGACTCCCCTCTAAGTCACTTAATAATGCAGGCTCAAATCTCAGTGCCAGATCTTCTTCATCGCTCGAACCCACATCTGCTGACTGATCAGGTTCAAGTCTCAGAGTCACAACACATAACTATGTTTATATTTATCCCTGTTATCTTATAATTGCTGGACAAAATAAAATAAAATAAATAAAATAAAAATAATCCATAGGCTGAAAAAGACAAAAGAATATTTTCCCATCTCCTGTTGCAGGAGTGGGCAATCCACTACTTAAAGGCTCATATAGATTATCCAGCTTCAAATCTACAATCTCCAGAGCTCTTTTAGACTGCACTGCTGAAATTTGGTGACAAAATGGCCTATTTTCAGGGTTATCATTTTAACATTCTTTCCTCACCTTTAACTTAAATGTCAGAATGGATAAATGTTAAGTTCAGTGTTTGTTTTTTCTCCTCCCAGATTTAAAAGAAGTCAACAATGTCACCCTTTCACAGATGGCCTCTCCAGGTAAATAAAAATGTATAAAATATATTATGGCTAATAATAATAGCAAACCAGCCTGTTCTGTTCAGCTAAGGATTGAATGATCTGTTGCCTTACTATAGCAGGGATGTCAATCTCATGTCATCACGGCAAAGTCACGTTGATGTATCGTGACTTTTCCCCCTTCGCTAAACTAGGAATGGGCGTGGCCAGCACATGATGCATCTGGCCTGTGGGCCGCGAGTTTGACAGCCCTGCCTTATAGCACATAGGAATGGCATCAGTACATGAAGGCTGTGTGAGTTTTTCAGAGTTTGATGTTTCTCTGAGTAAAGTTCTATCAAAAAATATTATTTCTGGAATTCAGTGTATAAATATATCTACAGTACTTATTTCTTAAAAGGAATGGATAAAACACACCATTCAACCCCGTTCCTGGATTAATAATACTTTTGGCACCAAGCATTGGGGGTGGGGGCAGGGAGTTTGTCACACTGATTTTATCTTTATTAAATTCTCAATTGCTCCCTATTTTCAACCTACAATCAGGTGAATGCAATACAGATTGTTGTAAAGCCTGAAGTAGTCTACATAATTGCCAAATTTAAATTATATTATCAGAGCCATTTTTAAATTCTCAGGTAAATATTTCATCAAAGTACAGAATGATTCCTTCTATTAATTTGAGTTTGCATAGAATGTGGTAAAGTTGTATTTTATGGACATGTTAAAATACTCATAAAAACAGATATGCGCATCTTTTTTCAAGAAACACATGGAATAACACTGGAGCAGATTATTAATAATTTAAGATTCTTATTGGATCAAAAATGTTTGGTCAAACCAAGTAGTATAATAGCAATAGTGCTTAGACTTATATACTGCTTTATTGTGCTTTATAGCCTTCTATAAGCGGTTTACAGAGTCAGTCCCCAACAATTTGGGTCCTCATTTTACCCACCTCAGAAGGATGGAAGGCTGAGTCAACCTTGAAACTGGCGAGATTCAAACTGCCAAATTGCAGGCAACTGGCTGAAGCAGAAGTAGCTTGCAGTACTGCACTCTAACCACTGTGCCACCAAGGCTCTGTCTGTATGTAAAGCTGTCTGTACAATGATTTATTGTATTATATAATGAAAAGAATGAAATATCCACATCTCTTCTAGAGAGCAACTCATGGCAAAAGACTGTCAAATTGCAGGAAACAATATGCTGAATTGTGGGAATCATTATAGCTAATCTGAATTCTGTTTCTCATTGATTTCAGTGAAAGCTTGACATGTCCTAGTTCTGAAAAATTATTTTTAAAAAGCTATACTGTAAATAGGGTGATCAATTATGCATTACTGCAAAAGACAAAGGATGAGCATGCAAAACTGAAACAAAAAAATAAACCTGATAAGATAAAAAATTGTGAATAATTTATATACTTTAAAACTGGTCTTATACAAATGGGAGGAGGGTGTTCACGTGACCTGCCTGCTGATTTAGTTTATAGTCCAGGTACTAACTATTGAATGACAGCTTTTGACACCTGTTGTCCTTTGAAGTGGCTCCTTTAAATCAGACTTGAATGAATGGCTGTTCAAATAGAAGATAACTTCAAATAGAGAATTGGGCTTTGATTGATTGAGGGATGGATGGATGGATGGATGGATTGACTGGCAATCAAGTTAGATTTGACCACTAGTGATGCTATAGGTATATCCTGCAGAATTATTTGTCTGCGATCTAGTCTTTCATTTCTCAAGAATAAAAAACAACTCGATGACACATAATCAATCAATCAAGATGTCAATAGGTAGTTGATTCATTTCATTTTTTACTGCCTTCAGTGACAATATCTTTGACATTGATACCCAAGTGACCTTCTGCCTTCAGCATCTGCTGCCCAATAGAAATGCTATTTGCTGTAGCTGGTTTTCTATGGATGACCTTCATGCCTTGAGTAGCCCTGGAATACATACTCTTGGCATATAGTAGAGGGTAGAGAGGATGATCTTCATGGAGAGAGAGAAGGTCCATTATCAATTTAATACACAGTTAAACATTTCAGAAGCTCAGATGAGGGTGGGAGGAGGGAAGCAAAGTGTCTCAGACAGATTCCCCCTGAATTCACGTCAAGGTGAAAGAGAGAGGATGAGAAGTACATTCAAACTTGCAAGATTTTGTTACTATAGCCAATCTTAATGAAAAAAGTTTTTAGGCAAATCTGGGTCTGCCATATACACTCCTGGCAATCTTCACTCATCCCTCAGGACATCCCTTGCACACAATAAACAACATAGTAGGACCTTGCAGGAGACTAAAGGACTAATAGACCTTTAGATGTTGCACAGCCTATAGTCATCTTAGCAATGAAAAGCACAATCCTAGAAAAGTTTGCCCAGAAAAAGGTCTATACTACTTCTGAATTCACTTCAAGTATGTACTTGGAGGATAGCAACTAAAATGCTGTAAGTTTTTTCTATGTGTTATCTAAGTATTTAAAAACGGTGCTCACTAAAAGAGGACCTATCCACACTGAGCCCAGGTTCAAGACCCAAGCACCACACAAGAGGTTAAACTATTATTTGTCCCAGCTCCTGCCCATCTAGCAGTTCAAAAGCATGCAAATGCATATAGATAAAGTGGTACCAGTTTAATGGGTAGGTAACAGCCAGAATAGTCATGCTGGCCACATGACGATGGAAAAGATATTTGGACAACGCTAGTTTCAGAAATGAGCACCCCACTCCCCTAGAGTTGGATATGACTGGATAGGAGAAACCTTTACATTTTTTATACAGAATCCATCTGAATTCAATTGTTTAAATTTTCCACAGCTTGGCACAGAAATCCTACCATCCCTTAGTTTTATTTTTGGAAATTTGTTGTAATTAGGCATGATTATGAAATATAAGCTCTGTTTGGAGTTAAAATAACCTGTGACACATTACATCAGAACATATTAATTCAGGTCAGATTTTAGTGCCCTGTGCTGAATTATTTCTAGGTGTGTGATTTGAACTGTTCACTGTTTGTTAAAGATAAGCAGACAATAATTTGAAACTTCAAGTTTTGCTCATGCTTTGACTTTGGTCACTTAGTCTCTGGAGGAAGACAAGAACTGTACAGAAGTACAATGAAGTTCTCCTTCTTCTTTCTCTCTTTTTCCATAATCCAGCTACGGCCTCAGTTCTTCAAATTATGTGAATTATAACAGATATTTCCTTAAAGTACTTATAGGTATGGATGATGAACAGCAATATGGATGGTAAAAATTTGCTGAATTAAATCCAGAAGAAGGTATTGGAGCAGTTGAACAATCTGGGTAAAGCTCTTCATTCAAACAAGATGTTTAAGGTGTTGCTATATGAAAAGGAGTGTTTTGTCCAATTTACTTCTTAAAACTATGCTATCTTAATTAAACAATTAATCAATACAATTGGATCAAATATCCCGAAGCATATTACAAAGACTTCCATAATTCTCACATCGTTTATAATTCCTTTTTAGGGGTTCCAAACCAATACCTGAAAAAAGAGTGAATTTGTACATATAATGTACTCCTCCAAGGATGTAATATCATTATGGGATAGTATAGACCAGAGGTCTCCAAACTTGGCAACTTTAAGACTTGTGGACTTCAAAGTCTACAACTTTAAGACTTGTGGACTTGTGGACACAGACTTCTGGGAGTTGAAGTCCACAAGTGTTAAGTTGCCAAGTTTGAGGAGCCCTGGTATAAATCTTTATTCTATGATTTGATGAGGATCTTTATAGATACAAAGTTAAAGCAGGATAAAGAATGTTGATTTCAAAGCTTTATCTGCTGTTTTCTTCCTACAATAATTTTTAATTTGAAAAGCTATGATAAATTCATATATGCTGCAGCAGAGAAAATGTTCCAGTTCTAAAGACAAGCAGTTTCCACACCTAGCAATCTTCAGAACAGAGCCATGTGACCCCAAATTTATTGGGATCCACATTTTCTTGTTTGGAGTTGCACTTTGTCTTTGGTAGCAATTATTATTCTTTCATATATTCTGATCATAATAACTAATAAGTAATTACAATATTCATAATTTTTGTTCATGCTTAACATTTAATAATATTAATACCTGAAGTATTGTCAAAGGGTTTAGAGTGACTGAGAGGTTGCTTTTGGGGTATTTTGTTTTAAAACTCTGTAATTTCGCAAAAGTGTTTCCTCCAATCCTTTTCATTGTACTCCTGATTGACAATACTGAAAATAAATTTAAAAATAAATAAAAGCTATCAAAAGTGTAGCAATAAATTAAATTCAAATGCCAGGATACTAGCCAAGCTATTAGGAAATTTTTCCCTAAGAAGGAGATTTAGAGTGGTTGTAAGTATATGGAAATAGAAATAACCACTATATATTCAACTCTTAAGTTGAATATAATATTTAAAGAAGTTTACTGTTGAAAGTTTACTCTTGATTGGCTGGCAACATTGTGTTACTTTATTGGAGGCTTTTAATGCAGCTTTGCTCCAAGTAAATGGACGACTATCATTTGTTAGGAAGCTAGGTTTCATCTGGGTGCCTGGTTGGGGTGTGTTTGAGCTGGAGGTATCAGGGGGATCTGTTTGTACCCAGGTGTTTGCCTGGCTAGTGGTGTGGAGATCTTTTTGTTTGGAGTGTGGAGATTTTTTTGTTTGTAGTCAAAATTAATTTCAGAAAAATAAGAATTATTATTCATAAAATGCCTTGATTGACATGGCACTTATAGTTCCATATTGCAAACAATAATGCAAGGTAGATTATTCAAAATTAAATCATTGTTAGTATAAATCCATCATCTCATCTTCTGCTCACTTTCTGGAATTTTCAGCAATTGCCCTGCATTATTTTGCTTCTTAATTCTAAACAAGTTTCTTGTTTTCAATAAAAATCCATCTTGATTTTAACAGCAGCAGAAAACCAATAACCTTTTGTAGTAATTTAAGTGGAAAGTGCTTTATTGTTATAGCTGTCTTCAGTTACATACTCAAACTGCAAAATGCTATTTTGGATTACTGGGAAATAATTCCCAATACATTTAGTACAAATTACTTTTGAGATTTATTTATTTAAATTTGTTACAGATACCCACTCCAACAGGTTACAGAATGAAAGTAGTAAAAACACAGAAATGGACAGACAAACAGCATTAAAACAATAGATTCTAAATAACTAAAGTGAATGAAGTTCAGCTGAATTAATGTTAGGTTCTGCTAGAACAAAATTCTTCACAATTATATGCTAAGTATTTCCAATATATGGAATCCAAGATGAACTGCAAGCTATTTTCCATCTAATTTAATTCTGTATTGTGGTCATCTCCCCAGTCTGCTTTAGGTTTATACCTATCTTGCCACACTTCTTTTGTGCCACAAACCACAAACCAACCCTTCTTTGGTTGGTTTGTGGAACAAAATAAAGTTAAACTCAAATCAAAAACTTATTTTCATTCAAATGTTCAAAATGTTTACAGCATTGCATAGTTTTTATGTAACCCAATTAAAATGTGCTTTCCCTTGACATAAATTAAACTGACCTTTCCACAAGTTCAGTTTCATAAAATGATTATTGACAGTCATTGCTTTGTTTCATGACAAGGAGAAATTCTCTCTTATTATTTCAAAGGGGTCATTCCTCTTTTTCTGGTATTTCACTGCTTTTCTCTTTGCCTAGGGTGACACAACATTTCGAAGCTAGCAAAGCACTTCAGCAAAAGTTCCACTAAAACAAAGAGCAGTTGAAATGTGATTTTAAAATCTATGCTGATTGCGGCATGGGTACATGTATCTTTCAGGAAGACATGACTGGTTCTAGAAGGAACAGCTAGACATTCACTGTGGTGCTTATCTAAAGTTCAAAATATTGTGATGAGAGAAACAGAGAAACAATAAGAATATATTATTTTATACAAAATAAGATTATATTATAATATACAATATAGAGCATTTTGTACAAGATTAGATTGTTGTACAAAAATATAAAAAGACAACGAATGTTGGTGGAAGGATGAAAAATCTATCTCTAAACAAACAAACAAGACAATCACAGACTTCAACAGATAATTATGACTTCAGAAAAAATAATTACAACCAGACTGCCTTCTGTTATGGACTAAGCCTATGCAGCGATACAACCCTAAACAGCTTTACTTTACAGCAGGCTTGTAATCCTGCACTTCTCACTGGCCCATAAATAGCGAGTCGTGATTGGTCGTTTTTGGCCAGTCTGATTGGCTGTTAACGGGGCCCCCTGATTGGACGCTTGTGAAAGCGGTAAACTCAAATCATTGGTTGTTTTGATAGCAGCCAGCCCTATAAAAGAGCTACTGCTGCCCAAGTATTTGCTCTGTTCTTTCTTTACAATAAAGAGTTGAAGTCACCGTTCAATGTCTCGTCTCCGTTCCTTGCACCCATGCCCAGGACTTAACACTGGCGACGAAGGTGGGATGAGGAGACGATAGAGCTGACTGAGTATGCATTGAACAAGACAGAGCACCTGGCAAAAGAGTGCACGCAACAAACGGCAAGATGACCAGCGGCACCATACCACCTGCTCCATTCGACCTAGCAACCGAAGACTGGGACTCGTATATAGATCGCTTCCAGATGTTCCTGGAGACCAACAATTTAAAAGATGCTATGCCTGGCAAGAAACGAGCGGTGTTCCTGACTCATTGCAGCCCCACCGTTTTCAAAATGGCTAAAGCAATGGCAAAACCGATGGAAGTGAAGACCATGGTTTGGGATACCTTCACCTCAATCCTCCGGGCCCATTATTACACTGATACGAAGACACGAATTTTACCAGAGGGACCAATGGAAGGATGAGAGCATTGGAAATTTAGTAGCCGACCTCCGGAACCTAGGAGGCCTTTGTGGTTTTGCAAACTTAGAGGAAGCCCTAAGAGACCGCATAATTCTGGGACTAAATGCACTGCACATGCAGAGTAAACTGATGGCGAAAGGCAACATCATCCTTACAGATGTCCTCGCCGACGCTACTGCCGCAGAAGCAACCAGGAAGTCAGCCGCTCGAATGTGCCGAGTGAACGCACCGCTTCGCCAACTCACTAACAATAGCCCACTTGCCGCTGAGAAGCACACTACCACAACCCACCACGAAGACCTCGAGTCATCCTCAGACAGTGAGGAAGAGGAGGTCAACCGGCTCCGCTCGGAACGAGAGCAAAGAAACCAGAGACATCTATGCCAATGTGCTGGTTGCGGGGCAAACCACCCGCGATCGGACTGCAAATTCCTCGATGCACTCTGCCGTACTTGCGGAAAAAGAGGCCACATCGCAAAAGTCTGCAGAAGCAAGCGAGAGTTTAGTCCCAGCCAAAGAGAGAACAACCTCCGTCGGGAGACAGGCAAACCTCCTGACAACCAGGACCATCCGAACCACCAATGGAATAACCACTACTACTACAGAAATCGAGCACCTGCCTCTTCAACGAGACGAGAAGAGGCCCACCAAACCATTATTATCAGCTACGCTTCATCGTTCGATGCAAGAAAGATCCGCGTAAGAGTTACTATTGAGAATCGACCGTGCGTGATGGAAGTCGATTCGGGATCATCCCTATCAATGGTATCCTGGAAAACCCTCAAACAGCTGATCTGCCGCCAGGACCTCAGCACACAACGAATCATCCTGAAAGACTACCAGGGAAACAGAATTCCAGTTGTTGGTTCCAGCCACATCCAAGTATCCTTCATGGACCGCACAGTGACACTTCCCCTGACTGTCGTCGATCGTGACCGACCCAGTTTGTTAGGGTTACAGTGGTTCACCCCACTCGGGATTGAACTAGCCAGCATACACCAAACCAGAAGCGATGACTGGGAAGAGGCTCTCATCCAGGAATTCCAGGACATGTTCACAGGAACATTAGGCAAGTACAAGGGGACCCCTATATCATTTAATCCCAGCCCTGATGTAGCTCCCATTCGGCTTAAGCCTCGTCGGGTACCTTTTGGCTTAAAGCCGAAGATCGACGAGCAGCTAGATAAACTGATAGCCCAGGGCGTATTGGAACTGATTGACCATGCCCACTGGGAAATTCCAATAGTTACGCCTATGAAGCCAGATGGGTCGTTAAGAATTTGTGGGGATTACCGGGCCACCCTAAATCATGCTCTTCAACAGAGTGCTTACCCAGTACCAGTGGTTCAACACTTCCTTCATTCCCTGGGTGGCAGAAAAATATTTGCGAAATTGGACATAGCTCAGGCGTACCAGCAACTACCTGTAGACGCGACAACTGCAGAAGCCCAGACAATAGTTACACATAGAGGCACTTTCAAGTGCAATAGACTCCAATTCGGAGTAAGCGTGGTGCCTGGCATTTTCCAAAGTTTAATGGAGAAACTATTACAAGGCAAAAAAGGCGTCATGCCTTATTTTGACGACGTCCTAATAGCTGCCCCCACTAAAGAGTTATTAGTACAACGACTCAGAAAAGTTCTTCAGAAATTTAAAGATGCTGATCTGAAGGTAAAAAGGGACAAGTGTCAACTTTGTACAGAGAGAGTGGAGTTCCTGGGATACCTTCTTGACAGACAGGGAATCCACCCCACCAAAAAAAAAATGAACCACAATCAAAAATGCCCCGAGACCTAGGAATAAGACAGACCTCCAAGCCTTCCTGGGACTCATTAACTTTTATAACATCTTCTTACCCCAGAAGACAACCGTAGCCAAACCCCTACATAGACTTCTCGACAAAAAGGCTTCCTGGATCTGGGGACGGCGTGAAGAGAGAGCATTTCAACAAGTAAAAGGCCTCTTAACTTCTGATGCTGTATTGATACAATACAACGAGATTCTACCCTTCACGGTTACCTGTGACACCTCACCATTTGGAATGGGAGCCATTTTAAGCCATGTCCTACCAAATGGGAATGAGTCACCTATTGGTTCTTTTCGAGAACTTTGTCTAAAACCAAAAGGAACTATAGTCAACTTGATAAAGAGGCTCTCGTTATTGTATCCGCAATTAAACGTTTCCATGAATATGTGTATGGGAGACCCTTTACCATAATTACAGACCACAAGCCGCTACTTGGTATTTTGGTGGGAAACAAACCAACTCCCCATATCTTATCACCAAGAATGACATGTTGGTCAGAATTTTTAGCCGCCTACGATTACCGATTGCAACACCGCCCGGGGAAAACCATTCCCCACGCTGACGCTTTGAGCTCTCCACTACCAGACATCATAGAGGACCCTGCTCCAACCTTAGCCGTATTGCAAATCGAAACCCTCAAATCGCCGCCACTGACCGCTCGAGACATCGCCTTAGAGACAAAAAAGGACCCTGTTTTGGCACAAATCCTCAGCTGGGTAGAACAGGGTTGGCCAGTCAGCGCAACCAATGACACGTTCAAGCCATTTAGAAATCGTCAGAGCTATTCTCCCAGAAAGGCTGCATAGTGGGGGGAGACAGAGTCATATTCCCAGAGAAATTGCAATATCGAGTATTGAAAATGTTGCATGATGGACATCCAGGCATCGTGCGGATGAAGGCATTGGGCAGGAGTTACACATGGTGGCCTGGCTTAGACAACCAGATAGAGACCTGGGTAGCAAAATGCAGCAAATGCCAAGAGACTCTCTCCACTCCTCCAAAAACTCCCCCAACTAAGTGGGAAATGCCTCGAGGTCCTTGGTCCCGTATCCACATCGATATTGCAGGACCCACAAGAGGACACACTTTCCTCCCAACAGTGGATGCCTCGTCAAACTGGCTCGAAGTCCACAAGATGAAAAGCACCACCACAGAGGCAGTCACTAAAAACTGAATAAACTATTCGCTACCCAGGGATTTCCAGATGTCCTGGTCTCCAATAATGGCCCCCAATTCACTGCCCTGCCGTTCGAACAGTACCTGGCAGATTGGGGCATCCGCCATGCCTTAACATTGCCAGCTCACCCTGCGGCCAATGGTAGGGCTGAGCGAATGGTTCAATTTGTAAAACAGACCTTGCACAAAATGGACCACAGCGACATTGACGATAAAATAAACCAGATGCTTCTCCTCCAGCACATAACCCCAAACCACGAACAAAACCCCAGCTGAACTGATGGGCCGGAAACTTTGCTCGCATCTCGATCACCTCCACCCAAACTACACACCGGAACAACCCCCGGGATCCAGCAGCAAGTGTCGGGCATTCCAGGAAGGTGACCCCGTGTTTGCGAAAAACTTCTCGGGTGACCCATTGTGGGTCCCTGTGACCATAACGCAACTTACGGGACCCAGATCCTATCGCCTACAAACTGCAGATGGTAAGATGTGGAAACGCCACATAGACCAACTCCGTTCCAGATTAGCACCTAGTCCTATCTCACTGGGGGGGGGGAAGGAACATTGAGGAGGCCGAAGAAGAAATGATAATCGAAACTCAACAGCCTACACAACCAACCAGGAGATACTCACCATCAGAAGGAGAACCGAGGCAGGGAGTGGCCTCACCGCGTGACAGCACTGCGATGGAAACAGATCCAGGAAACCCGGAAGACAGCACTGGCGTAAGCAGGGAAAGCAGCCCAGGGCCACAAAATTCACCATCCAACCCAGCTAGCAGCCCACCGGAACCAGAACCAGGACAGAAACCAGTGGAAGAGCGCAGGTCAAGCAGACAGGTGAAGCGACCTGCCTATTTACGAGAATACATCACCCCACCCCTCAGACGGAACCTAGGGGGGAGGGGTGTTATGGACTAAGCCAACGCAGCGATACAACCCTAAACAGCTTTACTTTACAGCAGGCTTGTAATCCTGCACTTCTCATTGGCCCGTAAATAGCAAGTCGTGATTGGTAGTTTTTGGCCAGTCTGATTGGCTGTTACCGGGGGGCCCTGCTTGTGAAAGCGGTAAACTCAAATCATTGGTTGTTTTGACAGCAGTCAGCTCTATAAAAGAGCTGCTGCTGCCCAAGTATTTGCTCTGTTTTTTCTTTACAATAAAGAGTTGAAATCACCATTCGATGTCTCGTCTCTGTTCCTTGCGCCCATGCCCAGGACTTAACACCTTCCATTGAGAATCTGTATACTGCATGAGCCAGAAAGAGGGCTGCAAAAGTATCTACAGACTCTTCACATTCTGGACATAAAGCATTTCAACTTATTTTCTCAAGATAATGCTGGGGCATTGCATGCCCTATACTCAGGGGTGGGCTTCAAAATTTTTAGCAACGGGTTCTTTGCCCAGTTGCTGGGTGGGCGTGGGCATGGGCATGGTGGATGTGGTCTAGCTGGCCTCCAGCACCATGGGGGCATTTTTTGCCTTCCCTGGGCTCCAGAAGCTTTCCTTGAGCTTCTGGGAGGGCAAAAATGGCCCCGGGCTCCAGAGGCTCTCTGAAAATGGAAATGGGCCCATTTCTGGCCTTCCTGAACTTCCAGGAGGCCCATTTTTCACCTTCCCCAAGCCTTTGTGAGTGCCCTGCATCCAAAATGGGCTGTATGGGAAACTCCTGGGAGGGGCAAAGTGTGGGGGTAGGACCAGCCAGGAGTAGGATTTGGAGGTTCTCCAAACTGCACAGAATCTTAGCTAGGGGCTCGAATCCCTGTGAACCCCCAGCAGCCCACCCCTGCCTATAGTTTAATAGACAAAGACAGTTTCTTCCCTCATGCCATCATTCTGCTAAACAACTAATTCCCACAATGTGCCCTAGGATGTCAAACTACCTAGTAAAGCTTTATTACGATTTTCCTTCCTATCTTTCCCATTACCTAGTTCCTTAGCTTCTTTTGACTATAACTTTGTAATTTATGATTTATATTGATTGCTTTTATTAGTATCCTTTTTTGAGTTATGTCAATTGCTTATTTAATATCCTATGACTATTACTGAGTGTTGTATCTTATGATTTGTGATGATTATATTTTATGATTATGATCATAATTAATTTATCACTTGTTGCTTGTATGTACACTGAGTGATTATGTACTGGAGACAAATTCCCTGCATGTCCAATCACACCTGGCCAATAAAGAATTCTATTCTGTTCTGTTCCGTTCCATTCCATTCCATTTCATTCTCTAAATACCAAAGGAATTAACAAATTTTGTTCGTGTTTTCATAGATGTCTCTGTTATTGTTTCAACAGAGGTAGACTAAATCTCTTCCTGGAGAATTGTCATTGATGTCAATAATGTGGTTATGGGATTGCATACTGAGTTTTTAAGATATTTTTATTGATTTGTCTTTATCACATACAGTGTTGCGGGGGCACCTATTAAGCAGTTGAGATCCATTTCTAGCTGTATGAAGGGAATTAAATGCCCAGTTCCTTTTAACACTAATCAGAATAGTGTGCCTAATTCCCTGCACGCTATTCTGAAAGTGTACCCTCCTAATTGCCTAATAGGCTGTAATAAGAAAGCAGATTGAGTAACTTTGTAGTATTTTTTTTAAATTTTGTAAATATAATAGGAACCAGTTGATACAGCATAAACAGCAGACTTGTCAATTCATTTACCTTCAAAATAAAACGGTCACTAGGGCCTCACTGTTGCAACTATTTGCTATGGTTATATGACATTTGAAAAGCCTAGGTATTTTCACATATGGAGTGGTACAATGCAAAGAGATCATGTTATGCATATGAGACCTGCTGGAACTGAAACTGGAATTTTCCATTTCAATTAAAATTTCTGCAGTTATGAAGAAACTAAATTCCAAAATATATTTCAAGAAAAGCCAGAATAGTTTGTAGGGAAAGAAGCAGCACATAGTGCCCAAGGGTCATCGTTTTGATGTCAGCAAATATTTTCAACCAGCACACTGCAGAACATTGATCCCATGTTCTTGTATCATTTTTCATTCAATCTTATCAAAAGTGGGGGGAGGAAAGACTTTTTTTAAAAAAATTGCAAAGGAAAAGAGAATTTTGGTGACGTTATCATCATTGGACTATCAACCTCCCTATGGTTATTTAATTAAAGGATAACAGATATGAGCACAAGTGTCAAACATGTGGCATCACGTTGCTGTCACATGACATTTTGTAACTTTTTTCCCATTTGTGCATCTGGGGTGGGCGTGGCCTGTGCATGATGTATCTGAGCATGGGCCACCAGTTTGACATCCCTGGGAATGAGGGTGAATGTCCCTCAATGTATCCTCATTTCTCCAAGTGCCTGCTTCCCACAAGAAGTCCTCCCAGAAGAAGGAAGTACAACAAAACAAAAGACAGGGGGAAAAAAGGTAAAACTGAACATAATTAGTTAAAGATGATGCAATTAAAAAGTAGTAATAAACATTATAGATGCCCTTAAAATTAAATGAATAAAATCAAGTGCACACTGCAATATCAAAACTACTTTAATTTGTTTACTTAGCTAGCATGGTCAAGTCCATCCATATCTCCTTAGGAAAATATATTCAAGTGGGCTCTCACCACTGAAAAGGTCTGCTTCCCAAGTAACTCATGAGAAGAAAGAAGTATCTCTTGTTTTGAGCAGATGAGAAAATTCACAAGCACAACACAAGCCAAAAACCAGCTTTCCACTCATGTTGGAATGCCTCTTCTCTTAAGGAATTGAGGAGAAACCTCACCAGCAAGTTCAAATTTTTCAATGAGATGTGAACTGTTATTTTACTTTTGTCATCTGCAGTGAGTCCTTCTTGACAAGAAAATGTGAGAGAAAATGCATAAATAAATAAATAAATATTTCCCCTGAGCATCCATGATAATCTCTTAAAATAGCAAATGTGTGGTCTCACCCCAAAAAGATTGTTTCCCCTTCCTTTAAAGGAACAACCTCACCCAACAAGACCTGCAATGAAAAGATGTACATGAACAGACAACTAGCCCTCAATTATGGCTTTCATTTCAACAATGCACAATCACTCACTTCAAAGTTTTAACCTTAAGTTTAATCATATGTCATTTGAAATATTCCACAAGGGGGAAAACGGATACTCTCAATGCTCCTCCTGATATGGATGACTAAGGCATTTTATTTCCTACTCTTTTGTTCCATTTAAGTGTTTGCAGGAGCACCGGAATCTTTTGTTCTTGCCTTGCAATATTTCTTAAGATCAAGTGCTAGTCTTAGAATCCTTGCCAAAGCCTCACACTGTTATTTATGAACCATAAATCCTTACTGAACAAGTAATACCAAATAATTTCAGTCCAATGCTGTGTATTGTGCTATTCAGTATGAGTAAAGCCATTGGAATCTGGCCTTTTGTGCCCGCAAGTATTTCAAAACGGGTGCATTCAGCTTTTGCTTTCTAAGCACATGCAAATCAAAGAAAGATATTTTCATGGCAAACATTCAAGACAAGCTTGCTGGTTTTGTCCATGATTTATCCTCCCAGATTATAATTAGAATGAAATTGCCAGTCACTCACGTTTTTATTCTTTATTTTATTTGCAACTTTATCTCTTTCTCTAAATATGCAGCAGCATGATCGTCTGTGGAGATCTGCAATGTAATTCAGATGTTGAATAGTAAACTAAATCACTATCTCAAGATAACTGTCTCCATAATTCCCGTAAATAAATTTCTATCTTGGTTATGTGTTAGCGGTGGGTGTGGGAAACAGAGGAAGAATAACTTAACTTTGCTGTTCAGATAACTTGGTGGTTATCTGAAACACACGGTTTTTTTTCTACCCAAGAGAATGTAAAAAATTCTCCATAAAAAATCTTGGATAGTACTTAGAAAATATGTATATTTACAAAATGTCCTTTTATAAATTACAAAAGGCCACATTGCTTGGATCCACACATACTGTATACTACATTAATACATTACAACATTCTATTTACTTGGAATGAACTTGATGAATACAAAGGCCAACACCAGATTTAAAAAAACTGCCAGCTACGATTTCACATTGTTGTGAACAGATAATAATCCAAAACCAAAAACTATGGAAAACTAACACATTCATGACACTGCAGTATATATGATATGGCCATACTCAACTTGGATTATTTCCCTGCATTAAATTCTCTGCATTAAATATCCAGCCACCAAAATATTATAAAAGATTGTTAATCCCTCAGTGCTGGCTACCAAAGGAAATGCTCATTGTTTTTAGAAGGCTGCAAAAAGCAGGATACAAAATATATGTATAAAATTTATAAATAATTAACTACAAGATATAATAACAAACAATAATTCTCATTACCTTCTGAGTTGTACATTGCTTAAGGAAGAGACAAAATATCCAGTGACATTATTGTTGAAGGAACAATGTGAAATCTCAAGAATACCTCAACTGGATATCTCCATTTGGAACCTTTTCATTTATTTCTATCATACAGCCCAATGGCTAATATTTTACCATTGGTTGACTTCTTTCTTTGCTTCCTTTCAGATGGGACAAGATCAAAGTAAACAATAAGCCCCACAGCATTTGTCCACACCTCTATCTGAGATTTCTTCATTAGCAACTCTAAATGCAAGTCAAGCAACATTTTCCCAAGGGCTTCTTAGGATCAATTTAGTTGCATACCGTTAATAAAAGAGATGTCTGCCTTGTTTCTATGGGATTTTTGTAAAGGGAAAATATTATTAAAGGAGATAGTGTGGCTTATTGTGCATTTGTTCTGATACTGCTTGTTAGACAAGAAGTATTTCCTGAAATCTTGTCAATCAAAAGTATCAGTCTTGGACCCAATTTAAAATCACATTATAAATATTTGTTGCACAGAGAAGCAGCTGACTAACTTAGGGGATTTGTAATGAGGTATTTAGGATTAGGTAACTACATCATTAATACATATATATACATACATACCAGTCCATGGTACTGTATTGACTTTGGGGGAAAATGCCACCCAAATCATCCATTTCAATGAATTATAATTTTCATCCAAATAATTACTCTCCTGCACATACATCTTTTAAGGCAAAAGAAAGAAAGAACCTGAATTTCTATGAGGCTTGTTTGTAAGAGAATACAAATAGTATAGTATCAGTTTCCCCAAATGCTGTTTAACCATTTTATTACAAAAGAAAAACCTGGGGGGGGGGGAGAGAATCTGTATTCTGTAACACTGAAAAATTTGACTGGAATTTATCTGGAATGTTTCAGATAAAATAGAAGTCATAGTTCAGAATATATACCAGGAGCCTACAAAGCATGACTAGTTTGTTTAATGATTTGCTACATACAGATTTCCTAATTTTTATAGTTTTTGGCTATATACATCTCTTATTTCTGTTCATTATCTCTACATAGTTCTCCAGATGCTGTTAAACTATGATTCTTCAAATCAATTTCCATTAGCCATGTTGTGGAGTTGTACAGCAACATCTAGAAAGTAACCAGCTGCCTATTCCTTTCCAGGAATCTCCACATTCATTTATTTTCCAATCCACTCCAGATCCCAATTCTTTAAAAACAACCCTTCTTCATTTATTCATTTACTTATTCCTATGTTTACATTGGCCTACTTTTTCTCCATCCTTTGCTTTTCTTTTGTCTTTACTTTCCTTACAAGCAAATCAGGCTTGGAATGGCAGTCAGAGGTGCTTAATACTTCAACTACTGATGAATAACAAGAGTAATAGTGTTATACAAGTTCACCCCTTGAATTACTTATAGAAACAATAAAGATGGGATAAAAAAAGATGTTAGAGGACATTTGATTGTTCAGTCTCCTTCTAAGAGTGGCCAATATACAACCCAATCAGATGAAGACATTTCATCATCACTACCATGATAACATCTCCAAATAACTTTAAACAGTTTAAGTCACACACTCACAAACACACAAAATCTTATGTCTTCTATTCTGTATTATTCTACAAATCCTGAAATTTCAGTGCCTATGATGGTTGACAATTGATGGTTGTAATCTATCTCTTTTGGAAGGAACCATTTCAGAAGGGTTAGGTTATATAAAAGCTGCATAGCAGATGGTATTTTTCTGCAATTTCACTTTCATTATTGCATATGTTTTCTATTCAAAGTTAATGGTAATGGAAAAACAATATCACTAAAGAGAAGAAAAATGGGATATAATTCTGTATGAACATAAACAGAAAAGAAATCACCCACACATTATCTATGCATTAAATTTCATGAAGCAAATGTGGGTTAATAATATAGACAGGCATACATAAAAATTGGCCTCCTGATAGATTTTCAGCTAAAACCAACAGTTAATCATTACTGGCTGCTCCAGGGCAATTCTACTCACATGCATCTAAGCAATCAAAATCCATGACTTAGAAATTAAATTGGCCTAAAATTAATCATACACAGCAACGATGATTTGATTCATCCAGATTAGTTACCAAAATTCCTCTAGAGGATCGTATGTGCAGAAGATATGCCCTTCCTTCTGAAGATGTAGGGAACTAGAACTGCTGCAGTATTAACCCCAAAGTTTGGTTTATGTCTGCACAGATAAAATCACAATGAATGAGACCATGAATATAATTTTAGATTCAAAACCATTATACAGTATTTGATCAAAGTGTAAGACTGGGATCTATTTTATTTTGTTTGCATGTAAAATTTTGCCTTGCCAAAGTCTTGCACATTTCATGGTGGGCAAAAGTCTGGTGACTTTTTTCTTTTAGGATAAAATAAAAATAGATTGATAAATGTGTTATTTTATGACATTATCTTGTGGCTAAGTGCCCCATGATTTCAGCCACTCAACATTTACAGTTCTCTTTTTCTAAAGATAAAGAACATACTCTGTCTTAAAAATGTCAGAGTAATTATTTTCCAAAACAAACAAGACATTTGCCAGTGGAGTAACTACTGTATGTTAAACTTTTGCAGTAAAATCTGCAAAGAGCCTTGTGGCATTGTGGAGGCTAACAATTTATTATTACATACATAGGTTTGTGAAGTACAACACTGAGAATAAAGTGTGTTTGTGTGTGAGTATACATGTATGTATATGTATAATACAATGAAGCAAAAAGGACACAATCTGTCTTTATACTTTCCTTCAGGCAATGCCATCTGCCAAGATACTCAGACCAAATAAGGTAGGGCCCCCCATCTGCCTCAATTAGCTGCTTTACTTTGAGGAAATCAGTTTCTGCACATATGTTGCCCAGAAGACCACAAAGGTGGACAAAGTACTTTCTTGCAGATGTGCTTCCTTGGGATATTTTGATCAAATCAAATCATTCCACCACAGTATTGCACAGCCATAATATCTAGAAAGCCTTTGCAAAATTCTGAAATGGTGCTTTTTGTTTGTTTGTTTCAATAAAGATTCACACAAAGTATTCATTTGAAACTTCTTTGCAAAGCAGGATGGGTTTCTTACTTCTAAAAGCCACATATAAGGCTTCTGAGATCTCATCTAGAATGTTCATCTAGAATCTACTGAATGTTCCAGATGACTGAGAAGCAATAAGAATTTACTTGGAAAAGTAATCATACCCATAATATTTTAAGTGAAAAAATCCAAAATCCATAGCTATTAATTTTAGAGTGGATGCTAGAATGTTTTTCAGTTTAATAAGATTAATAAATAGAAGACAAAGAATTCAACAAAAATATGAAAATGGAAGATGAAACAGAACTGATCAATAAAATGAGTTTTCAGATTGGAAAGATAAAATATTTGGGCATCACTATGACAAATATAAACTGTATGTTAAATAACAATAATAATAATAATAACAGGGCTGCCAACCTTGAGTGATAGTTCGGAGTGAGACACTGCGAGGGAGCGGAGTGACCGAGGGGGGGATGGTGTGGAAGGGGGGTGTCCCCCCTTCCACGGTAGGGAGCTTTGACAATTTTACATTTTAAATGGTGCAATCTGATGCATACTTTAGTCATGATTTGGACATATACATACATACATACATGCAAGCAGCACCAATGTACTTGAACCGGATTTGTAAGATATTAATAATGCAGTTCACTGACCATCTTGGCCGGAAAGGGTCCACATTCTTGGGCCTCTGCCCATCTGCTCCGTCCCTTTGGGCTGCTCCGGCTCTCCTCCTCCTCCAGGGTCCCTGGCTGAGAGGGGCGTCCCAAGTGCCTGGGATCCGGCCCCTCCAGGCTGCCTCTTCAGGGCCACAGAAGCCTCCCTCACATGGCCCCGGGGGTGGAGGGGCCTTGCCAGGGTTCCCGGCCTTGGAGCTGGGCAGAAACGGCTCTTCCCAGCCCTCTCCCACCCTCTGGGCCTCCCACCTGCGGAGGGGAGGGGGATCCAGGCTGAGTCTTGGACCCACCAGCCTCACAGTCCAGCTGAAGGGTTGGAAAGGGCCAGGCAGGCAGATGGACACACACACACACACACACACACAGAATGGGGGGGGAGGCTGGTGTCCTTCACTCCCCAAACGCCCCCCTCCCAGTCTGTGCATGGGACCCCCAGCAATGCTGCCATCAGCTGCTCCCCTGCAGGGAAGTCCTGGATTGTCTGGGGGAGGAGAGGAGAGGACAGTGGCCACTCCCCCCCCTTTGCTTGGCATTTGTGGGGAGACCCCTCAAGGCGAGATTCCTTCCCAGGGGCTCCCAAAGAGCATCCAAACGTTCCTGGCATCAAGTGGGGAAAGAAGCCTAAAAAGAGAGAAACTCCTGCACCGGCTGCGATTGGGGCTCGGAGGGGACAGGAACCCCCCCTCCTTGCGAGCCCCCCCCGCCCCGCTCCAGCCTGCCCTCCGGCGGGACCCCCTTCCTGGAGAGGCTCCTCCCTGCCAGACCCTCTTGCAGCCTCTTGGACCCAGGGGAGGCTGGGGGGGGGCGCATATCTAGGTGCAAAGGGTGGGGGGAGGGACACAATGTACCCAGGAAGGAGCCCTCCCCCCCTCTTCCCCCTCCCTCTCCAGGGACTTCCCATCAGGCTGGGGAGCGAGAGAAGCCGAGGCGCGCAAGAGGCCAGCCACGGCAGCTCCCCTTGCGAGAGGGAGGCCGGAGAGGGACGCGCCTTTGCGCCCCAATCCCAGCGGCCTTGAGACCAGACGGGTGCGGGGAGGGGATGATGGGAGCTCAGCGAAAGGCCCAGGGATGCCCTGTAGTCGTACTTCATGGGGGATAGAGAGTTCGTCTCTCTCATCTCCGCCTGCCAGAGCAGAGTGCAGCGCAAGGGTTAAGCCCAGAGAGTTGTGACATCCTAGAGCGGAAAGGAGCAACCGCTTCCTGCAGCGTGGAATTCTCTCCTCACTTCGGAATATCAGAGAATGTAGAGATATATTTATTTTTGTACATTCCATTTTGGGGGTTTAGCGTGAGATTTCGTTTATCAGAGTGAGACAGTCAAAATTGGTTGAATTGCGTGAGTCTCACGCTGATTGCGTGAGAGTTGGCAGCCATGATAATAATAATAATAATAATGAGGTTAGGACAGATGGAATAGAGTTTAAAAAGATGAGTTAAAATGAGGGAAAGTACACTGTACAGAGATAATTTCTATGATTAACTTGAACATTTTTAGAATGTTATTTTTATATCAAACAATACCTGTTTTGACAACTGATGTCCCATTTGACAGAAGATTTATCTAAAATTGTATGGTAGGAGTAAAAAAACACAAGTTAAATATAAGACGGACGATCATGCAAAGGAGAGAAGAGGATTGGGTCCACCTGATTTGAAACTGTACTTTGTTACTTGTTGTTTTGTTTGGTTGAAAGAGTGGGTAAATAGGAAACCCGTGATCTGAGATTTGGGTGACATGGATACTTGTAACTGGCCCATGGTCACTCATGCCTAAGGCTGAACTAGAACTCATAATTCCCTGGTTTCAAGGCAGCACCTTTCCATTATACCAAACTGATTCTTTTATCTTACATCATGTTTGGTGGATTTGTAAAACAACCAGAAAAGTTTGGGTATAAAGACATTAATTTAAAGACTAATGTACATTGAAACCAGAAATTTTTCTTTGGAGGATAATGGATAGATAGATGGGGAAAAAGGTAATGGAACTTTGTTATTATATGTAATTGCAGTAAGATTATTATATGCTCAAAAGTGGAAAAGTTGAACACTATCTACAATGGAGGAATGGTGGTGAACTTGAAATTACTGAGATAGCTAAAGTGACTTTTTCTGATAAGACAAAAGATAATTGTCTATATTTATTGTTTGCTTGAAATCTTTTATAAACATTTACATGAAATAAAAATAAAAAATCATGATTCTGGTTTTGATGATTAGAAAAAAAAAATCTAGATAGTAGAAAAAATACAGCTTTTATTTCTGTAACCAGAGTAAAAGACAGTTTTGTAATCATACTTGTATTTGCTGCAAAGAACATAACAAGATTCTTCTATTTCTTTTGCTCTTTTCTTTCTGCACTTTTTTCTTTTTCTTCCTTTCCTCTTTTTTCTTTAGAGTGGTAATTTGGATAAGCAATGTATTTCTGTCAATGCAAGGAAGATCATGATTGCCCCTGCAGCAAGTATAGTAGCCACATTTTTATATTATAATATTTTTCTCCCCATAAGGCTTCACCTTGTATTCTGAGATACTGCATCAGAAAAATAATAACATATAATTCAGACAGATATTGGGTTTCCTCAGGACTATATGTTGAACAGAACAACAGATCTATGAAACCTCATTAGATTGTGCTGCATTGTCCCTGAAAGCTATAGGTAACAAGCATACATTAATTGTCCACAGAAGAGTCCGGTAGAAGAGAAAGGAAGCTGTACTCTGATTAGTCAGAGTGACACATTTCCCTTGACTGATGATTATGTTGTTGTTGTTGTTGTTGTTGTTGTTGTTGTTGTTGTTGTTGGTGGTGGTGGTGGTGGTGGTGGTGGTAATAGAATGTGAATAATGATCAAACTCTGGAATAAAATTATTTTATAAGAGGTTTGTCTCTAAACCATATCCTTAATGCTTTCATTTAAGAATTGTTCTTATGTACAGGTACATGATGATTGTGCTAACACAAGCATATGTACCTTAGCCTTCAAGTTTCATCTGTGAATTCCATATAGCCATACACATCTAAGTCATCTCTAGCACAAAGAGAAATGGGAAAAAAGGGAAAATAATTATAATTGTGGATCTTATGGTGGAAGCCAAATGGTATATATCTTTTTCTCCATGTATACTTTTCTACCTTATTTCTGTTTAACTTTATCTAGAAGTGTCAGTGTGGCATGAAGATTAGAGTGCTGGATTAGGACTGGCAAGAATCAGATTTGCCACCTCACTTTAGCAGTCCAGGTCAGTGAGAGTTCACAGGCAGTCTCCATAGCTTTCTCTTTCTCCTTTTCTCACATGTATTCTTACAATGTTTGGAATCCATATACTAGACCAATTTACAGCTAACCAAGCCATTTTTCTGAAATGCTTTCTTTTATTATTACATGGATAAAATGAACATATTAATCAGCTTGTCAAGATTAAGTCTTTCCCACTATTTGTGAATGTAAATGCTTTTTTTGAAAGCTTAGAATAAATTATAAGGAATTTAATCCCAAATTAGTGTCAAAATAGATTTCTTTTCCCAAATAACTTAGCAAACAGCACTTAATTTGACAATATAAATACCATAACTTAATCAAAACATAGCTCTTAACCATAACAGTAAGCTAGAAAAAAGTGGAATAGATAGCACCACCACTAAGATGGACTCACAACTGGCTGGCAAACCATACTCAGTGAGTAGTCCTTAATGGGTCTAAATCTACATCGAGGGAAGTAAGCAGTGGGGTGCCACAAGGTTCTGTCTCAGGCCAAGTATTCTTTAATATCTTCATTAACGACATAGAGGAGCGAATAGAAGGGGAACTTACCCAATTTGCAGATGATACTAAGCTGGCAGGAATAGCTAACACCCAAGAAGATAGGCTGACAGACTATTCATTTCTGATTCAAGTTCTTCCCTCGGCTTTTATTATTGGGTCACCAGAAGGACATCTTTTATAGAAAAGATGGTACATTGAGTTGTATTTTGGAGATTTTCTTTAGTGAAGACTCAGGCATAACCTCTCCAAAGTGCTTTGTGAACCTACTCTACTCCAAGAGTAAAGAGGCTGCATCATGTTATTATTACTACTGCACTCTTCTACAGTTCCCTGCAGCAGGTCAAAGATATCTGCATTTATGCTCAGCATACAGAAACAAACCTTTTCAGCTTTGCAACTGATCAAGGAGCTGTAAGTCAGGGGTCCCAAACTTGGCAACTTTAAGACTTGTGGACTTCAACTCCCAGAATTCTCCAGCCAGCATAGCTTGGAGACTCTGCTGTAAGGCAACTTGAAGCACCTCAGAGAAATGAATCAGAATCTCCTGGCACAAGGCTTTCTCCATTATTTTTCTTTCCCAGCCAAGCAAACAGTGTATATCAACAGGTAGCTGAACCAAACTATCATTTGGTTTTCTTCCATGTTCTGCAACAGAATTGCTCTGAGTCGTTTGGTAAATTGTAATGTGGTTTAATCAGCATCCTTACTATTAATCACTAAAAAGGATTATTGACAAGGAAAGGAACAAACCAGAGGATATTTTCTCCAGGTTGTCCTCAGACCAGGAGTCATTTTTTTATATAAGAATTTTCTTACAAGACCATAAAACATAGGAAGAATGATGACTTAAAATTCTGCTAATTAAAATGAATTATATTTCAGTTTATGGCCTAAAGCAGAACTATTACAAGATATTAATTGAATAGCCCTTAAACCAGCCCAAAGTGTTGCAGACCATAAGACAAGAAAATATGTCCAAAACTGGGGATCAATTTTGAGAAACTGGGCAGCAAAGTTCCAGCTTCAGGGTGAGAGGTAATGGGAACAATATTCAGGAACAATTCAAATTGGTCAAGTAATGGCATTTCAAAGACTAGACGCACTAAATTTGACAGGATCGGTTGGGAAGAGAAAGAGTGATAATTTTCTTTTAGGCTTTGAGAACTGCTGATTAATAGTTAAATACTGAAACTCGAATGGCACTTTTCAAAGCATATATATATATATATATATGCTGTTTTTGGACACTGCTTTAAGAAAGTCCTGATCCTGCAAACTATCTGCCTCATTGTTTTATTCTCAGCAGCACCATCTGGCACCACTTCTGTCTGGTACTTGTGAGTCTCCCAATTTATCTGGGCTCCATTTTCCATCTATTTTTTCTTTAATCATTTGAGAAATTTGTGTCACATGACTTGTTGAACTCACCATGTCCAACAGCATGGCTGCCAACTCTCACGCAATCAGCGTGAGACTCACGCAATTCAACCAATTTTGACTGTCTCACTCTGATAAACGAAATCTCACGCTAAACCCCCAAAATGGAATGTACAAAAATAAATATATCTCTAGTACATTCTCTGATATTCCAAATATTCCCCTTAGGAGAAGGATGAGCTCCCAGCGCCGCCCCGCCCTGCCCAGCCACCCCACCGCGCCTCTTTTCCCACCTTAATCCTCGTTCTGCCTCGGCGTCCTGTAACTGTGCATGATGCCGATTAGCAAATTCGCTCGAAGAGCAAGAGGCTTCTTCCCGCCCGGGGCGCTCGCAGCCACTTTGCCCTGCGCTCTCCCTCTCTGCAATGTCCTCCGGGACAAGCCAGCTGCCCTTTTCAAAGAAGGACACGAGGGGGCTGGCAAAGCCTCTTTTGCAGGCAACAGCCTCGGAATAACCCTGGTAAGCAAAGCTGAGAATTGATATTCCGAATATTCCCCTTAGGAGAAGGATGAGCTCCCAGCACCGCCCCGCCCTGCCCAACCACCCCACCGCGCCTCTTTTCCCGCCTTAATCCTCGTTCTGCCTCGGCGTCCTGTAACTGTGCATGATGCCGATTAGCAAATTCGCTCGAAGAGCAAGAAGCTTCTTCCTGCCCGGGGCGCTCGCAGCCACTTTGCCCCGCGCTCTCCCTCTCTGCAATGTCCTCTGGGACAAGCCAGCTGCCCTTTTCAAAGAAGGACACGAGGGGGCTGGCAAATATATCTCCAGCATTTTTATTTTAAATGCTTCAGCCATTCCAAAAAACTTGTTAGAGAGTAATATTAATGGTTGATGGCTTTATATATATCCTGTATTGTGCATAGGTATGTACTAGGTGTCTTTCTGGGGTACTTAAGTATAATAAATGAATGAAGACCAGAAGAATCTGTGGAATGAAGGAAGGGGGTCAAAAAAGTAGAGTTGGTAATCCTAATTATACAAATGATAGCACCCTTTTTAAATAGCGTTGTAAAAAAGAACAAGGCTTCCTAATTGTGCAGTTGCACTCACTTTGTAGGCTACAGTTTCAAATAAAAAATGAAGAAATGTGGGGGGAAGACAATTTATGCAATGTTACTTCTATTTCTAAAAATGTTTCACATTATATTCAGTAAGCTTATTTGGGAAAGATTTTTTTTTCTCAACAATCTTGGTTTAAATCCTACTTAGGAGACACAGAATTGGGACAAAGAGACTTAGATATTATAGTCTGAAAGGAATTACTCTAAAACAAACAAACAAAAAAGGCATCAAATAAATCCCAGATGTTCTGAAGATATAGTGTTTCAGCATATTTCCCTTAAATGGATGTGGAATGTACTGTCTCATTAAAAATAGATTCACAGCTCCTCTGGGTATTCTTATGGAAAGAAATTATACTTTACTTATCACATCTTGGTATGTTGGCATAGTACACTCACACATACACAAAATATGCTAGCTCTCTGTTTGTGCATTATTCCAGGAGTTGTCCTAGTGATTTAATTCAGCATTTCCTCCCCACTAGAATGCAAGTAAGCAGGAGAGTCAATAAAAATAAGTTATTAGTATGAACAACAGGTTGCTCTTTTACTTCCTGCTACTTTTCTTCAAATAAGCTCAGAAAAGTGGAATCATTTGCTGGTAGACACTATCAAATTAACATTATGTTCCCATATTCCCAATTACCATGTTTTGGGAATTATTTTGTTTTCTATTCATTGATTGATTGATTGATTCAATTTATATAACTGTCCATCTCACAGTAAGAGCTCTGGGCAACTTACATCATTTAAAAACAATACAACAACCTGATACAAGCAACAGCTGAGGACCTAAATGAGTCTAAACAAATAATAATCACATTACAAGCAATAACCAGCACTCTGATCCTCATGCCTGGAGTGCACCCATATCTTAAAGAGCCTTCACAAAACTTAACAAGTTTTTAAATTTTAAATGAGTGTTAAGTCTAACCCCTTTGGAAGCAAGAAGAAGGATAAAAGTGCATGAAAGATAACCCACAATTTTGAGAGGTCCTAACAAATGTATAGTTTGACCACTACGGATCTTAATAATGCATGTATCACATCAAGTGGCAACACCAAGCCCAAAGAATGCCAACAAGAATGGGACTTCTTAGGTTCCGTGTATTTGGATATAATTTTACCAAGAATCCCAAAGCTGAAGTCTGGGATATTAAAAAATATATATATCCCAAAGAAGATAGTGATAAATCACTTCTGTACTATTGCCAAGAAAACATATGTCCATGTAGGTATTTTATTTGCATGTTTATTTATAACAGGTTTAGGCTGTCTAGCTCCAGATTTTGAAACAAGTGGCTTCAAATTTAAAATATAGGCACCAAAGGTTGGGCTTTATTCAAGAGAGAATTAAAATATATTCCAAGTCCAGTCTTTTTGAATCAAACATAATGAGGTTGATTCTATCCAAAATCAGCAGTTTTACAAATGGAAGAAGAAGTTATTAAAAAAAAAGTGAGTGAAATTTCACCTAGGGAAAGCAACTCAGGGACAGCTGTTCATATATTCAAATATTCAGTTAAAACAGAATATTTCGGTAATTAGGCAATACTATGTATACATGTAAAAATATCTGGTATGTAAAATATAAGTATCAGTAGTTGAGCTCAACTTGAGAATTTAAATATGATAAGATGATATAATCCCAGATTTCATAATCCAAGGAATTTGTACATTTGGTGTAATACTAACATTATAAAGTCCCTATACATACTGCTGACAGATTCCTGCAAAATATGTTAAAATTATGTATTCAAAATGGAATGTCTGAAGAACTTGGACAACATTTAAAGTTTTATCTAGAAGCAGCATACTGAATTGAAACATCATAATTCAATACAACAATTCTTAAAAGAATGACCTTGATGGCTGGATTTATTCATTTACTAATAATGAGCTGTGTCTGCCTAGGGGTGAATCTGTCTGCCAGAAAATACCATCAGCCTAACATAAACATGATGCTCTTTCTCAGGTGCAAAGTGAGGGAGCCAGAAAACTATAGGTTCTTCATTCTTGTTTTCTGGGATCACCTTTTCAATCTGTATTAGCTGGGTGGAGATGCTTTTAAGGGGCTTACCTGCATACCAGTGAACCCCATTTATACTACAAATTACTTTTATGTCATGGTATTAAACATTTATTTTGCATTTTTACCATATGCTCTTAGTTTCACAACTAATAGCAGATTCTTAATTTCTTTTTTCTAAGGGGAGATTTGGGGGAAATATATAATTCTTAAATTCTCATTAGGAAACTGAAGAAATTCTTTGCTCAAGGAAAGACATTTCTCAAAAAAAGAAAGACACAAGGTATCTTTTTTCAAGGAGAGACATCTCAGATCAGGAAGGTTCACAATAATAGAAAGATGTGCCATGAAAAACAAAGCAATACTGCTTACAAATTCAAACATGACACAACCGTAAAATATTCTCAAATACCATCAAAAATATTTCTAAAATAATTTGGAAATGCTCTGAAAAAAAGAAGACAAGAAACCAAAGGTTCTTTTACAATCAACTGGACAAAAAATATTGTAACTTAGTTATAATTAGTGGACATAGTATACCATACCATCAACAAGTGCAAAATCAAACACTAATATACTGTACATTAATATGCACAAAGTGTATGTGTGAAGTTTCCATTTACATATTCGTGGCAGAATCAGATCAAATTTTGCTACTGAAGTAAAAACTCATTATGCATTTTGATAAGGCAAACTAGCTGGAAAAGGTACTACCAGACTTCTGTTTCTGGCTACTTTAGCTAAGACAGCTTTACTCCTACAGTGGCTGCCAAAGCAAGAAACTCCAAAGTTGCAGCTAGTGCCAGCATCAAACAGAAAATCATAAATTGAATTGGCAGAAGACACTTTTTGCTTTTCTTCAGAAAAACATATCACTTATACACCTTGGCTGGACTGGAGCAAAAGCCGTAACAGGCTGGTTCTTGAAGTGGCTGCTGATCTACCAGCAAGTTATCTTTCAATGTCTCCAAATACAGACTGTTGATAATACTTGTTCTATGGGCTGGAACTGTGCTCAATCTACCTTGTTTAATTTTTGCAGCCCTTATAACTTTTTAGGAGAGAGCCACTGATATTTGGCACAAGATAATTGAATAACAGCTACAAATGAGTTGTTTTTTTAAAGAGGAAGTGAAAAGTAAATTATTCAGCTTAAATAATTGTAATGCCTTTTAAGCCTATTTTATTTTAGTCCCTTCCACAGCATCGTAAAAGATTTGTCTTTTATTTTATTTTTTTAAAGAGCAGGACTGTCATTTTGAGTTCTTCCAGCAATTTTGTTGCATTGCCTTGATGGAGAGGGAGGGAGGGAGACAAGGGGGAAGGGTGGGACAGAGAGTCAGTGTCCTGGCTGTCTGAGTTTGGTTATTTTCTTCCAGATGTTTCATTACCCAACCAGATAACGGTGCAAGTCATTATACAGAGGCATAGGTTGATGAAATTCCTGATCCTGGGTATTTTGATCTTAGATCAGATGTCAGATGTGGCTAGGTCAGATGTGTTGTGTGATACTGCTGCCATGGATTATTTCACTATTTTGGATCTGTGGATGTCAAAATATCAAATTAAACCATGATTTCATCTTCTATTTTTAGGTTTTTAGTTTTCTGAAGGTATTATAGGGGGAACTTAATACTCTCTTTACTCTGTGACATGTTCAAGGTTTGTTCTTTGGCTATGTTGTATGTTGGAGTGATAATTGTACAATTGGATGAAGAAGTATATTGGGCTTGTTTATTTTTGGGCATCCATAGAAATGTGGCAGAATGGGTCCACTGCTTTTCAGATAGATAGACAGTCATATGTTGTGGGTCAGGAACCATGTTTCATTAATTTATGGGTTCCAAATACACCTGACATGCTCCTTACATTCTCATCTTTGGACCATCTCTCTCTCTTAAGTAATACCCTGATCTTTTCTTTATTAACTTTGACAAAAAGGTATATATATAAACTTAAGAAAACATATATATATATATATATATATATATATATATATATATGTTTTCTTAAGTTTTCGCGGGTACTTACATGTCTGGCATTCAGCTTTGTTCGGGTATTTTCCCATGTTGTGCTTTTAAAGTTGTAGCAACGTTTCAGCAGAATCTCATCTGCCATCATCAGGCTTCTGTATGGTGTTTTATATATATACATACATCACTCTGAGAAGCACAGAGCTGAAGACCAAGCCTGAAGATGATGAATGAGACTTCATCGAAACGTTGCCTAGATACTTCCAATCTTACGCGGGAGAAAACCCGAATAACCAAAGATCCACATACAAATACCCGCGAGAACCTCAGAAAACATATACATATACATTATACATATACATATACATATACATATACATATACATATACATATACATATACATATACATATACATATATATATATATATATATATATATATATATATATATAGCATTCAGCTTTGTTCGGGTATTTTCTCCCACGTCATTGTAGTTGTTCTTTTAAAGTTGTAGCAACGTTTCAGCAGAATCTCATCTGCCATCATCAGGCTTCTGATGATGGCAGATGAGATTCTGCTGAAATGTTGCTACAACTTTAAAAGCACCACTACTATGACGTGGGAAAATACCAGAACAAAGCTGAATGCCATATATATATATATATATGGGGATCTTTGGTTATTTGGGTTTTCTCCCATGTAAGATTGGAAGTATCTAGGCAACGTTTCGATGAAATCTCATTCATCATCTTCAGGCTTGTGTCTTCAGCTCTGTGCTTCTCAGAGAGCCTCCCCCCCAAAAAAAACAGACAGAAGATATTAGTAGCAGAACACAGCAAACTCCAAGACCAATAAACACAGACCAAGACTCTCAACCAATCAGGAGGAAGAAAAAACCATTCTGACACAGCAATAGGCTGCCCCAAATTTAAATCTGAAACCACTGTAAAAGTCTGACTCACAGACAAACACCATACAGAAGCCTGATGATGGCAGATGAGATTCTGCTGAAACGTTGCTACAACTTTAAAAGCACCACTATTATGACGTGGGAAAATACCCGAACAAAGCTGATTGCTACAACTTTAAAAGCACAACTACAATGACGTGGGAAAATACCTGAACAAAGCTGAATACCATACATGTAAGTACCCGCAAAAAGTTAAGAAAACAAATATATATATATATATATATATATATATATATATATATATATATATATATATATATATATATATATATATATATATATATATATATATATAAAGAAAAGAAAAAAGAAAAGATGAAACTTTTGAATCATTATTGGCCAAAAGTATGAATCCTCTACTTTCTGTTCTTGCTTCAGTGCATAGTAAAACTGGCAAGCATGGTTATTTCCTTATGCTGTCTGCATTGTATAATAGGACATTATTTATCTTCTGCCTAAAGCTAGATCTTTCCTTTGCTTCACATCACAGTATGCCTTGGTAATTCAAGAAATATGGGGCTTAGTGTCATAGATTCAGGCATGGGTAGAATGAATGGAGACAGTCTTAGTTGGTGAATTTTCAACTCTTTATTGCATAGTGACTTCTAACTTGTATAACAACAACTCTACTTATATAGGTAATGCTAATGTTAAATAACCAATAGGAGCTTGTGAAATGCTATCTCCAGTACCAATAAGAGTCCTTCGTTAAGGGCCAATCAGATTCTCAGAACCCGACCAATCCGATCTAGCCGCTTAACACCCAATCAGAAGTGCAGGGCCAGAACCCTGCACTTTACCCCAAGCTTGCCTTCATTCAACTATTTACATACATAACACCCGTTCCCCCTGGCTTCACAATTAGTTTGTGACTATGTAGTCCTTTAAATAGGACGGTTGTCTCTTGGGTCTGTCAGATTTTCTTTGGACTGGCTGCGTGCAGTCCCGTTGAGGTAGGGTGTTGTTTTGTAGTGGCTCAGCTTCTTGTTCTGGTGTGATTTCCCTTGGAGCGTACGATTCTTCTTCCTGCTCCATTTCCAGGGTTTCACTTGATTCATCGCTTTCCTGGAACAGGTTTCCTGGCATATCGTCATCTTCTCTTCCTTCCCCCCCCTCAGTTTGGTCATTGGGAAGGTGTTGGCTAGCAGTTATAAGTCGTGACCGTAATTGGTCAATATGTCTTTTCCATAGTCTCTCATCAATACATTTTACAATATAGGATCTGGGCCCAGTCTCGCGTATTATCGTTGCTTCAATCCAAACTGGGTCGCCCGATAAATTTCTTGCATAAACGGGGTTGCCTACCTTGAAGGTACGGTAGCGTCCGCTGGATCCTGGAGGCTTCTCTGGCTCGTAAGCAGGGTGCAGTCGGTCGAGGCGGGAACGGAGTTTTTGCCCCATGAGAAGTTCAGCGGGAGTTCTGCCGGTTTCGCTGTGCGGAGTGATGTGTTGTAGAAGTAGAATGCGGTTTATTTTTTCGTCAAGATTATCATAGTCCATTTTTTGTAAAGTCTTTTTTACAAATTGTACCATGCGTTCTGCTTGGCTGTTGGTAGCAGGATGCGCCGGCGAGGTGAGCGCATGGCGGATGCCGTTGTCAGCAAGGTACTCTTCAAACATTAGCGCTGTAAACTGTGGTCTGTCATCGGACACTAGGACGTCCGGCAATCCATGAGTTGCAAAGAGTCTATTGAGGACTTTAATTACTGCCTCGGAGGTTGTATTGGCCATCTGATGAATTTCTAACCAATTAGAGTATGCATCAACAGTCAACAGCAATGTCTGTCCTTTGATCGGCCCTGCGAAATCCAGGTGGATTCTGGACCAGGGTCCACGTGGCATCTACCATTCGGTCGGTGCAGCTTTTGGCGGTGCGTTGCTGGTTTGTTGGCACTTGGTGTAGGCCTTGACCCATTGCTCGATGTGTTGGCCCATGCCTGGCCACCATGTGTAGCTCCGTGCGAGAGCCTTCATTCGTACGATCCCGGGATGTCCTTCGTGCAGGATTTGTAACAGCGTCCCAGATAACTATCGTCCCAGATAACGCAGCCTTTTTGAGAAAGAAGTTCAGTTTGTCTTGTTTTAAATGGTGCGAAGTCATCTGGGATCTGGTCCAATGGCCATCCACGCTCTACCCAGCCTAGGACTCGTGCTAGGGTGTGGTCTCGTCTGGTCTCCCTCGCGATATCTCGAGCGGTCATAGGAGGCGAGTTGAGCGTTTCAATTTGTAACGCCGATACTGTTGGTGCCGGATCGTCGAGGGTCTCTGGTACAGTGCTCTGCTGAGTGCGTCGGCATGGGGAATGGCTTTCCCCGGTCGATGTAACAATCGATAATTATAAGCAGCTAGAAACTCTGACCAGCGAGTCATTCTTGGGGACAATATATAGGGAGTTGGTTTGTCCCCAGCGATTATCCCCAATAAAGGTTTGTGGTCAGTTACAATTGTAAATGTCCTTCCATATACATACTCATGGAATTTTTTTACGGCTGACACAATTGCAAGAGCCTCCTTGTCTATTTGTCCATAGTTACGTTCTGCCTAGGATAGAGTCTTCGAAAAGTATGCAACGGGAGCCTCATTTCCATTAGGTAGCACATGGCTCAAAATAGCGCCCACCCCAAACAGTGAGGCATCACAAGTTATAAACAAGGGTAATGTTTCATTATATTGCATAAGTACAGAATCAGATGTAAGTAAATCTTTTACATTTCAAAATGCTTTTTCTTCTCGGTAACCCCAAACCCATAATGATTTCTTATCTAATAACTGGTGTAATGGTTCAGCCACAGTCGCCTTATGCGGTAAAAACACATTGTAGAAATTGATAAGGCCTAAAAATGCTTGAAGATCAGTTTTGTTACGAGGTCTGGGAGCATTCCTAATTGCCCTTAATTTACTCTCAGTTGGGTGAATACCCTGACTATCAATGCGATAACCTAGAAATTCAACACTGTCGGTATACAGATAACATTTATCCCTTTTTACTTTCAATCCCGCTTCTTGGAATTTTTTAAGCACACATTTTAAACGATTCTGCAGAATTTTTTTACTAGGAGCTGCAATCAATACGTCATCAAAATACGGAACCACGCCCTTGATTCCCTGTAACAATCATTCCATTAAACTTTGGAATATTTCCGGGGCCACACTCACCCCGAACTGCAAACGGGTATATTTAAAAGCACCTCTGTGCGTTACTATCGTTTGGGCTTGGGCTGTTTTATCGTCCACGGGCAATTGTTGATAGGCTTGAGCTAAATCTAGCTTAGCGAAAACCTTTCCACCTCCCAGGGAATGAAGGAGGTGCTGCACCACCAGCACTGGATACGCGTTCTGTTGGAGGGCGTGGTTTAGAGTGGCCCGGTAGTCCCCACAGATTCGGATTGACCCATCTGGTTTAATGGGGGTTACAATAGGAGTTTCCCATGGGGAATGATCAATGGGTTGCAGTACCCCTTGTTTAATTAGTTTGTCAAGTTGTTCATCTATCTTGGCCTTAAGGGCGAACGGAACTCGACGGGGCTTTAAACGGATCAGGGCGACCTTAGGGTCGAGGCTGAATGAAATTGGGGTCCCCTTATACTCGCCCAGACGATCTGCGAAGACATCGCTGAATTCAGACATAAGATCCTCCTCCCACTCGCAATCACTGACTCGGTTCACACCGGCTAACTCGATGCCGAGTGGCGCAAACCATTGGAGGCCCAACAAACTAGGCCTGTCCCTATCGATGATCGTTAGAGGTAATTATGCCGTATGCTTTTTGAATGAGACGCGGACTCGACAAGACCCGACCACAGGGATCCGATTCCCTTGGTAATCTTTAAGGATAAGGCATTGCATTCGAAGGTCTTGGCGTTGGATGGTAGGAATGAGCTGCTTTAATGTCTTCCACAACACCATCGAGAGGGACGATCCCGAATCGACCTCTATGTGGCAGGGTTGGTTCTCTATGGCTACTGTAACTCGAATCTTCTTAGCGTCCAGGGCCGAGGTGTGACCTATAGTGATAGTATGGTGAGCCTCTTCTTTCTGCAATGCTCGATATCTGTAGGAGTGGTTTGCTGGGTCTCGCCTTACAGGACGGTTTCCTGCCGATTGGCGAAAGTTGGTTCCCTTTGAGGCTGGGCTTGGTCCCGGTAAACTGTGACAGACTCGACTGATGTGGCCTCATTTCCCGCACTCATGGCAGAGTGCGTCGCGGAATTTGCAGTCTGCCCTGGGATGGTTTGCCCCGCAGCCAGCGCAAGGGCGTGAGGTTTTGGGACGAGGGTCCTGGTCGGAACGCAGTCGATGGACCCCTTCTTCGTCGCTGTCTGACGACGAAGAGAGGTCCTCGTAGTGCGTTGTTGCCAACTGCCCTTCTGAGCTGGGTGAGATGTCGCCTGTCGGTGGGTTTGTGGGGTTCTGGCTTCGCCGTAGTTGCGCCGCTGACTTTTTTGTTGCCTCAGTGGCGGTGGCTTCGGCGATGGCGTCAACAAGGCCGATGTCGCCCTTCGCCATTATCTTGCTCTACACGTTTGATGCATCTAATCCCAGAATTAGGCGGTCTCTCAATCTAAGTCTGCGAACCCGCAGAGGCCTCCCAAGTGCCGGAGGTCTGCCACGTAGTCAGCCACACTCTCTCCTTTTCGTTGGCTTCGTTGATAGAACTCGTGGCGTCTCACGAGTGTGGGTACGGTTGGCGCGTAATGGTCTCTCAGGAGAGGTTCGAGGTCGTCCCAGCTTATTGCTTTCACTTCTCGAGGCTTTGCGAGGGCTTTAGCCATTTTAAAGACAGCCGGGCCGCAGTACGTCAGGAACAGCGCCCGCTTCTTGGCTGGTGTGGCGTCCTTCAAGTTGTTCGTTTCAAGGAACATCTGAAAGCAATCCATGTAGGATTCCCAATCCTCTTGGGATGGATCGTACGGAGCAGGTGGAACGATGCCGCCGGACATGGCTTCCGTTGGTGGCGCCGTTTTTTACACGTGCTCTGTTTTTTCTTCCAAATTCCTTAATATCAGATGTCTCCAAATCCCACCTTCGTCGCCAGTGTCATAGATTCAGGCATGGGTAGAATGAATGGAGACAGTCTTAGTTGGTGAACTTTCAACTCTTTATTGCATAGTGACTTCTAACTTGTATAACAACAACTCTACTTACCGTATATACTCGAGTATAAGTCGAGTTTTTCAGCCCATTTTTTGTGCTGAAAAAACCGCCCTCGACTTATACTCGAGTCAGATTCCCCTCTGAAAAAAAAATGGTGTGGAGCTCCGAAGCTGGGCAGCCGTTTCCCTGCTTCCGTGTTTCCTTTGCAACTTTTAAGCATGGGAGGGGGAGGCTTTTCTGAGCTCTAGGCTGAAAAAGCAACGCAAGTGGAGGTCGCTCCACTCAGTTTCATTTCCTCAGCTCCAGCTGCTTTCAGTCCACTCGGGAGGAGGGGGAGGGGGAGGAGGAGGGGGAGGCTTTTCTGAGCTTTAGGCTGAAAAAGCAATGCGAGCGGAGGTCGCTCCACTCAGTTTCATTTCCTCAGCTCCAGCTGCTTTCAGTCCACTCGGGAGGAGGGGGAGGGGGTGGAGGAGGGGGAGGCTTTTCTGAGCTTTAGGCTGAGAAAGCAACGCAAGTGGAGGTCGCTCCACTCAGTTTCATTTCCTCAGCTCCAGCTGCTTTCAGTCCACTTGGGAGGAGGGGGAGGAGGGGGGGGAGAGAGAGAGATATCATAAGAACGGCTCTTGGTTTTTTCTTGCAAGGGAGAGAGTGACTCCTGCCTACCACTGTCATCATCATCATCTTTTGGGTTAGTGAATCAATCAAACCTTTCATGATAGTGAGATCGTTTCCCAAATTTCCCTTAAATCAGGGAAGAAATCAGAAACAAATCTTTGGGCTGAGAATAAGCTTGTTCCTATGATGCCATTTTTGTTCACTTCAGTGTGAAAAGTGTGAAAAAACACACTTCTTTTTCTTCATCTTCTTGTTCCCTATTTACTGGTCTCTTTCAAAGAGGAAATTGTGAACATCAAACTTATTCTCAACTGTCCTAGTGAAAGTTTTTATTGGCATCTATTTTTATTTTTGAAATTTACCAGTAGCTGCTGCATTTCCCACCCTCGACTTATACTCGAGTCAATAAGTTTTCCCAGTTTTTTGTGGTAAAATTGGGTGCCTCGACTTATATTCGGGTCGACTTATACTCGAGTATATACGGTATATAGGTAATGCTAATGTTAAATAACCAATAGGAGCTTGTGAAATGCTAGCTACAGTACCAATAAGAGTCCTTCGTTAAGGGCCAATCAGATTCTCAGAACCTGACCAATCCGATCTAGCCGCTTAGCACCCAATCAGAAGTGCAGGGCCAGAACCCTGCACTTTACCCCAAGCTTGCCTTTATTCAACTATTTACATACATAACACTTAGCATATTGCTAAAATTAGTAAGACCTATTCAAATAATGTGTGTGGTTTGTCCAATCTTTGTATTCTGATTTGGTTACAGATGAAGTTGATTGAAAGACAAGAACCATGCTCACATACCAATAATATAAATACATATATTTTACAAGAACTATGAACTTTTCTTTTTCAGGATGCAAAACCTCCAAGATTTCTTTTCTGACTCATGGACAGCTAATTCAGAGCTCACTAATTTAAACATGGAATTAGGATCTTCCATCTTGCCTAACATGCATAATATTGCATTGTGCCTCAGCACAATTTTCAATACTTGAAGTAAGAACATTTTAAGCCACATTGCAAATAAAATCAATATCCTGACATTTTGAATAATACAAAAGATTTGAGTTATTTTGCTGAAATCAGGAGACTGCAAGTTAATGTAAATGAAAAGAGGCATTTCTTCAACCTACTCTGCATAATTGACCCATGAACTTCATTGTGCAAGGATTTCTTTTTTACAGTTACTACAATACATCTTTTAAAAAGTTTCAGGAGAGAAGAGAACTGTATCATGTCACCCACTATAATAATCAGAACTGCAATCTGTGTTTTCAGAGATCATGTACTTCTGTTAATGAAATACCAATGCAGAACAGTATGTCTGGGTTATTTCTTGCTTGATATTTGAAGATAGATCTGACTTTAGTGAATGTAGGGTTTATGGAATCCAAATATTGAGGTTATATTTGCAGGGAATCATCTAGGCTACTTCTCTCAGGTAAAAAAGATCATCTTGGTAGAGCTGACAGAATTTTCATAATATGCTTTCCCAAAAAAGCTAGCTTGATATGGAAATTTTATTTAGTTGGTGGCTAGATAGTGATTTCAATCATTCTTTACAGGTATTCCTTCTCAATAATTTGTTTTGTGACTGTTCAAAGTTACAACAGCATTGAAAAAAGTGACTTATGACCATTTTTCACACAACCTTTGCAGCATCCCCAAAATTATGCAATCAAAATTCCAATATGGTGGATCTCCCAGGGCTATGTGACACACACACACCCCGGCAAGCAAAGTCAATGGAGCAGCCAGATTCATTTAACAACCATGTTACTAACTTAACAACTGCAGTTATTCACTTATCAACTGTGGTAGGGAAGGTTTTAAAATGGGCAAAACTCACTTAAAAATATCTCATTGAACAACAGAAATTTTAATTGTGGTCATAAGGTGAGGATTACCTGTATTTATATCATCTTGATTTTATAAATCAACCTGGAAGGACACACAGTGTGTATGTGTGTGTGTGTGTGTGTGTGTGTATATACATATATACATATATACATACATACATATATGTTGTGACTGAAAGGATCGATCCTGCTGTGAGTTTTGACTCTGATGACTCTGAAGATGAAAGGGTGGAGCCTGCTGTGAATGTGGAGTCTGAATTATCAGAGGACACAGATGTGAGTCAGGAGGATGAGAGATTATTGGACAGACAATCCTCACCAGAGCCTTCGAATTCACTCATGCCAGCAACTGATCCACAAAATGAGTCAGAGGCTTCTAATGGGGAAACTGACAGATCGTGGATTGATGCTAGAATCAGGAGAAAAATGAAACGCCAAGTTGAAGGGAGGCGTCAAGCCAGACTTTGATTAGAGAGACTGACACGCCCATCCAGGTGATTTAAGGAGAATTGCTGATTCTCAAACTTTGCTTGGAAGCAAAGTGTTTGATGTATCGAAAGGATACATGTGGAGTGGCTTTTGAAATTTATGGACATTCTGAATTACCAGACAGATTCCAGGAAGTCTGCCAAGAACTGGAATATAATACTGTTAACCCTTTTTTTGTCTGGCTCTGTTTTGTTTGAATATTTTGAACTGTGGAACTCCTTGTTCTCACTTGTGAATATAGGTGAGACATAATATATATATGTGTGTGTGCGTGTGTGTGTGAATAGATAAATAAACAAAATACATTCAGACTACATACTGCATTTTCTTTTCTTTTTTTTTTAAATGGTTTTATGTTGGCTACTAAACAGGCATAATATATTCACATGTAAAATAGTGACAGGATTGCAAAACGTATAACCTCCTCTTTGTCCAATAATATTTAGTGACTGCAGGAGAAGAATTCCTCTTGAAAAGATGCCTGTCAGGTTTTGGAGTTTTTTTGTGGGATGATGGGGCCCATTAAATGCCAACAATGGCATTAGTTAAATGGACATCAATGGTAGTGTGTTTTAAAAGGATGGAAAAACATTCCTCTACTGAATATTCAAAACAAAAGTGAGGCTCATGGCCACTTCTCTCCCTTAGCCTAGTGCCAGAATAAATTGTGACTGTAACAAATGTTACCAAGGAGATAATTGCAAGTGAAAAGTTAAAATACATCAATTTACAAATTTTCAGCTGTGCCTTTGTGACAGATAGCTTTGAGTTTCAGTCTGCTGTATCACATTAACCATTATAATGAATGTTAGAAGTCAGTGGTTAATAAGAAGTCATCTTTTAATAAAAGGTGATTGCTAAAAAGTTTACCTTCCCCTCTTTCCTAAATTTTAGGCCTGCAAAGCACTGCAAATTAGGCTAAAAAATCAGTCTTATATTAAATTTGTTTCCTCCTAGATTCCTCACTAGAATTTTAGAGCCCATCCATCAGCCACTGGCATTGTGGAAGACAGAAAAGGGCCCATTGTTCAAGCAAAAACAGAAAAACAAATAATTTTGAAAAAGCTCATCTACTATAAAGGAGATCATTTTATGTAGTTTTTCACATTTAAATAAGTAAAAGGAGGGAATGTCCTATTCAAAGCTATTGGTTCTGATTAATTCAACATGCAGAAAGATTTAATTTCTTCTTTCCTCTATGAAGACAGAATACTATTCAGCTTCAGCATAGTCTAAAAACACAGCCTTTCTCAGACAAATGTAACATACTAACAGAAATAACAGGAATTATTCATTCAGGCACATCATCAGAAGTAGCCAAAGTACAGAGCCATTTTAAAAAATGAATGATTTACAATCTTAGAGAGTGAAGAATTTGATATTTTTTTACTTCACTTATAAGTTTAAAGAGAACCAAAGAAAAGTGTTAATGCATTTCTAGAAAGAAAAGTACATTCTAACCAGTTAGACACCTGGATATTCAAAGATATTCTGTCAAACATTCACACACACACACATCACACACACACACACACACACACACCACTTCTGTATATGGTTACATGGTGCAATTATGAAGGACAAAAAAAATCTGCTGTAGTATCAAAAAATTGAGACAATTTTTCTGGATAGAAAAAAAACTGAAGGTTTGTATTTGTATTTTAACTTTTTTTTAATTAAAAAAATAGAAAAAAAGATCGACACAATCTAAACTTATAAGTAGTTGCCTAATTATATAAAGTAATTTCTTTCATTTTCCTTTATTTTTATGGTTAAATTTTTGCTTTAATAATATCAACAATCTGCTATCTGCATCTTTAGATTTAATATGAACAGAATTACAAAGGTGATTATTTGCCTCGTGGCTATTAGAGAACTGTTAATTAGATTGTAGACTGCTTTGGATTTATTTCCAAAAAGATTCGGGAGTATAGCAACACAAATATAACACCTATCTATATCTTTCCCTAGGATCACAAGGCTTTGGAATTTTGTATATACAATCTTTTGTATAGTTTTAAAAAAGATGATCAATAACATGCAATGATCATCCTTTAAATTACAGTATTTAATCTTATCCAAAAATTCAAACCCTCAATTTTGAGTTTTATTAAACATGCTAAATAAATTTTAAGTGGTTAAAAAAATTAAAATAGTTATTTAATTTCCTGTTAGTTGTTTTGTGACAATCTTTCATCTAACAACCTGTAGTTTCATGTTTATTTATACTTTTGGATTGTTGCTTTGGAAGAATCATGCTCCAAATACGTAATATGGGTCCTAGAAATAGAATTTGGGAATAAAAGAGAATGAAACTGATTGTATTGCACGCTAGGTACGACTGATTATTTCCTTCTGTGCTTCAGTGCCCTAATGTGTATGAAAATGAATTCCTCTTGGAAGTTTTACAGAAAAGCAGTGTTGTGTCAGAAAAAGAACTGTTTTGAGAAATTGTCTCTACCTACTTGTTTCTTCTACTTCCACATGCGGAATCTTGCTAAGCACTAATGAAGTCTTAGTTGTAATTTTCTGGTGCTTAATCTCTTCCTACCAGTTTCAGTGTCACAAAGCTTCTCTTCAGTTTGTTTGGAGTCTTGCCAAGGCTTCAATGTGTACAACTTCCCCCTCTTAAATTTTCTTGGAACATTTCCCAACCTAGACCTTGAATCATTAATTCTGATTTCTGGAAATGAAAAAGCAGGATTAGTTTGGATCATTTGTTTACCAGAAGAGATTGCATTTGGATATGTGAAAGTTATATTTTTTACTTCTGTGCCAAATATATTTATAGATTCCCTTTGAAACCCCTCTTTCCAACCTTCCCTCTCTCCCTCCCTCCTACTTTGTACATTAAAATCCTGTTTAATAATGCTTTATTACTGTTGTTTAATTTTACTTTTTCAATAGATAATGCTTGGAAAGGGCAGTTGGGAAAGCATTAATGCAATATGATACAACATACAACTTATTATCCAAAGGTAAGTATACTGTTAGATCTGGGAGAATGGGCGTAAGGAACGGAGACGAGGCATCGAATAGTGACTCCAACTCTTTATTAGTGACTTCAGAACAGAGCAAAATACTAGGGCACCAGCAGCTCCTTTTATAGAGCTGGCTGCTGTCACAACACCCAATGATTTGAGTTTGCCGCGCTGGGAGCGTCCAATCAGCGGCGACCCGCTATCAGCCAATCAGATCAGCCAAAACTGACCAATCACGATCCGCTATCAGCAGGCCAATCAGAAGTGCAGGTTTTATCCCCCAGTCTGCTAGGTACTGTTCAAATGCCAAGGCGGTGAATTGTGCGCCATTGTCTGAAACCAAGACATCTGGCAAGCCGTGTGTAGCAAATAGTCTGTTTAGTTTTTTAACTGCGGCCTCTGTGGCAGTGCTCTTCATTTTGTGGACCTCAAGCCAGTTGGAATAGGCATCCACTGTTATGAGAAATGTATGTCCCTTGGTGGGTCCCGCAAAATCGATGTGGATACGGGACTAGGGACCTCGGGGTGCTTCCCATTCAGTTAGTGGTGCTTTTGGTGGAGCTGAGCATGTTTCCTGGCACTTTTTGCAGGTGGCCACCCAGGTTTCTATTTGCTTATCTATACCTGGCCACCAAGCATAGCTTCTTGCTAGTGCCTTCATTCGCACGATGCCCGGATGTCCATCATGCAATAGTTTTAGGACCTTATGCTGTAGTCTTCCTGGGATGACGACTCTGTCTCCCCATAAAACACATCCTTTTTGGGAGAAAAGTTCTGTCTGCCTGTGTTTGAAAGGCTTGAAGGTGTCGTTGGGTTTGTTGTCAGGCCAACCTCTTTCCACCCAGCTGAGGACTCATGCCAAACAAGGGTCCTTCCTTGTTTCGGATGCGATGTCTTGTGCAGTCAGTGGTGGTGAAGGAAGTGTCTCAATTTGTAGTGTAGCTAGGGTTGGAGCTGGGTCGTCTAGGACTTCTGGTAGCGGAGAGCGGCTCAAGGCGTCAGTGTGGGGAATGGCTTTTCCCGGTCGGTGTTGCAGTTGGTAATTGTATGCGGCTAGAAACTCTGACCAGCGTGTCATTCTTGGCGATAAGATGTGGGGAGTTGGTTTATCCCCCGCCAAGATGCCAAGTAATGGTTTGTGATCAGTGATTATAGAAAAGGATCTTCCATATACATACTCATGGAATCGTTTGATTGCAGACACAATAGCGAGAGCCTCTTTATCTAGTTGGCTATAGTTCTTCTCAGTTTTAGATAAAGTTCTGGAAAAAAATGCAATGGGCGCCTCAGCACCATTTGGCAGGACGTGGCTCAGGATGGCTCCTACTCCAAACGGTGAGGCGTCACAGGTGACAGTTAAGGGTAAAGTCTCGTTATATTGTATCAATACAGCATCTGATGTTAAAAGGTCTTTGACTTGCTGAAAAGCTCGCTCTTCTCGATGTCACCAGACCCCGGAAGCCTTCTTGTCGAGGAGCCTATGCAGGGGTTCAGCAACAGTCGCCTTCTGGGGTAGGAAGATGTTATAAAAGTTAATGAGTCCCAGAAAGGCTTGGAGATCTGTTTTGTTTCTAGGTCTTGGGGTGTTTTTTATTGCAGCTAATTTTTTCTCAGTAAGGGTGAATTCCCTGTTTGTCAAGAAGGTAACCAAGGAATTCAACCCTCTCAGTACATAGTTGGCACTTGTCCTTCTTAACCTTTAGGCCAGCGTTTTTAAATTTTTGGAGGACCATTCTTAGTCGCTTTTCTAGTAGACTTCTAGTGGGGGCAGCTATCAAGACATCATCGAAATATGGCACGACCCCTTTTATGCCTTGTAGCAATCTCTCCATCAGACTTTGAAAGATGGCAGATGCTACGCTCACTCCGAACTGGAGTCTATTACATTTGAAGGTACCTCTGTGCGTGACTATAGTTTGGGCTTCTGCGGTCTCTGTATCTACAGGTAGATGCTGATACGCCTGGGCTAGGTCCAATTTTGCGAATATTTTTCCGCCCCCAAGGGAGTGAAGCAGGTGTTGGACCACAGGCACGGGGTAAGCGCTCTGCTGAAGTGCGTGGTTTAGGGTGGCCTTGTAATCCCCACAAATTCTCAGAGATCCATCAGGTTTTATGGGGGTTACAATTGGGGTCTCCCATCGGGCGTGGTCAATCAGTTCCAACACACCCTGGGCTATTAATTTGTCCAATTGTTCATCAATCTTTGGTTTGAGTGCAAAGGGCACTCGATGAGGCTTAAGGCGAATGGGCGCAATATCTGGGCAGAGATTAAATGATATGGGGGATCCCTTGTACTTGCCTAGCTTCTCGGTGAAAACTTCCTGGAATTCCTGAATGAGGGCCGCTTCCCAGTCATTGCTTTCGGTCTGGTTGATGCGCGCCAGTTCGATTCCTAGTGGCACGAACCACTGCAGGCCTAATAAGCTGGGTCGATCTTTATCGATGACAGTAAGAGGTAGGGTTGCAGTGCTGTCTTTGAAGGAGACTTGGACGTGGCTGGAACCAGCGACTGGGATCCTATTTCCTTGGTAGTCCTTTAATATAATTCTCTGAGTTCTGAGGTCCTGGCGACGGATGTCAGGGATCAGCTGTTTGAAGGTTTTCCAGGAGACCATTGATAGGGAAGACCCGGAGCCGACTTTCATAACACATGGTCGATTCTCAATGGTGACCTTTACTCGGATTTTTCTTGCATCAAGGGATGAAGCGTGGCCGATGGTGATGGTTTGGTGCGCCTCTTCTCGTCTGGTAGAAGTGGCTGGTGCTCGATTTCTGTAGTAGTGGTTCCATTGGTTGCTTGGGCGGTCCCGATTTACTGGTGGGGTGCCTGTTGTCTGCCGGAAATTATTTTCTCTTCGGTTTGGGCTGGACCCTTGCTTGCTTCTACAGACCTTTGCAATGTGGCCCCTCTTTCCACAGGAATGGCAGAGGGCGTCTAGGAATTTGCAGTCTGATCGCGGGTGGTTTCCCCCGCATCCAGCACACTCATACGAGGGCTTACGAGTCCGTTGATCTCGCTGATCACGTTCTGACCTGAGTCTGTTGACCTCCTCTTTCTCGCTTTCTGATGAGGATTCAAGGTCTTCATGGTGGGTGGTCATTGTGTGCCTCTCGGAAAAGGGCATAGTGTCACTGGCGAGTTGGCGGTGCGGTCTGTTCGCTCAGCGCATTCAAGTCGCCAACTTCCTGGTTGCTTCTGTTGCAGTAGCATCGGCGATGACATCTGCGAGGCTGATGTCCCCCTTCGCCATAATCTTGCTCTGGGTTGTGGGGTCTTTTAGACCCAGAACAATTCGATCTCTAATGGCTTCTTCGAGGTTTGCAAAGCCACAGAGTCCCCCCAGGTTTCTGAGGTCCACGATGAAGTCTCCAACACTCTCGCTTTCCTGTTGGTCCCTCTAGTAAAACTCGTGTCTCCTGATGAGTGTTGGCGCCACTGGGGCATAATGGGCCTGGAGGATTGGGGCAAGGTTGTCCCAGTCCATCGTCTTGACTTCAGCTGGTTTAGCAAGTGCCTTTGCCATCTTAAAGACGGTGGGCCCACAATGGGTCAGCAATACAGCTCGTTTCTTGCCAGGCGTAGCATCCTTCAGGTTGTTGGTCTCCAGGAACATCTGAAACCTGTCCATATACGAGTCCCAGTCTTCGTTAGCCGGATCAAATGGAGTGGGTGGTATGGCACTGCTGGTCATTCTGCTGCTATTGGTGCACTCTCAGCCACGTGATCTGTTAGCATTTGATGAGTGTTCAGTCAGCTCTATCGTCTCCGCATCCTACCATCGTCGCCAGTGTTAGATCTGGGAGAGTGGGCACAAGGAACGGAGACGAGGCATCGAATAGTGACTTCAACTCTTTATTAGTGACTTCAGAACAGAGCAAAATACTAGGGCAGCAGCAGCTCCTTTTATAGAGCCGGCTGCTGTCACAACAACCAATGATTTAAGTTTGCCGCACTGGGAGCGTCCAATCAGCGGCGACCTGCTATCAGCCAATCAGATCAGCCGAAATCGACCAATCACGATCCGCTATCAGCGGACCAATCAGAAGTTCATGTTTACGAGCCTGTCGTGGAAGGAAAACAATTAGAATTGTAAGCTAACGAGTTTGCTTTGTTCAGAACATATACATACATTGGATTTTAGTTCATCATAGTTACACTGCCCCCTAAATCATTATCCCATGCAATCTGATGCTTGAATAGATATGGGGATATTTTAACCTTTCCTTGTCATTACAGGCTCAAGAACTTCATGATTAGGAATGTGTCAGCATTCCAAGTAACAACTTACAAAAAAAGAGACTCCAAGAATATCATCTTCCCAAAGATCCACTTTATTGGAGATGTCATGTTGGCACATTTGGGGAAAACCCGAATCTGAGAGTTCCAGGTTTTCCCTAACCCAAAACCAAACCCCTGCACCCAATCATCCATCACATGGTCCAATCCTTACTTTGTTCCAATTGGAAATTACCCCCAGTCACTCCCTTCCAGGTGCAGGTAACATGTCCTTGACTTTTTGAGAAAGAAATATTGTTGTGGTTAATCTTCCTTGAAATCCCCCTCCCAAATTCCCAGGCACTGACTATGGCAGCCCAGAAGGCTAAAAAAAAAAAATGGCTTACAAGCTGACAGGATGCCTATGACCAGATTGGGTAGGTGCACTTTTACACACTATCTTGTACAAGGATGGCCTCCTTACATTAGGCTTAAATTATTAAATGTACATTTAATTTGCTTCAATGGAGTGTATGTAGACTTACCCTTGTGTTTAGCCTGAACATCACAGCTGATATGATCATGTTGAATGCAGCAACTGGCTATTCATGTTGCATTTTTCCTCAAACATCTGCCCTACATTGCCAAATAGGTAACACATCAGTAGTAGTGCCTGAATTCTGGAATGGTCTCTGTCTTGAAAGTCATAAGGCAGTTTTGAAGGCTCATAACTCTCCTGAATGAAGTTTATTGTCAACCTGTAAAACAACTTCAGTTGAAGTCATGCTCACTGCTGCTTCATTTCTTGGTTGCCATTCAGGGAAGAGGGGACAGACCATGACAGGGAACTCAAGTATATGGTGCTTCAGCTGGCTAGTCGCAACATATCCCAGCCTGTGTGTGAACCAAGGTCACTTCAATGGACACTTGTTGAAGTTGAACAGGAAACTACACCTGGACTGATTGGCCATGTGATCTGAAAGACAAAGGGGAATGGGGAGATCTTATTCTTTTAACAAGCCTTGAAAATAATTTTGAGCTAGCTTCACCTTTCTAGTGCTGATATGATGTATTCAACAAAGGATTTCTTCAACCTGCAAAAAGTGTCAAGAGCCCTAACTCCCTGAATTCATTACCAGGAACAATGTAATTTATATGAATTATTTTTATTTACTTGTGATTCTTTTCTTGCTTCATCTTTTAAATCAAATATTAGGACAGTGAAAAATAATTAGAAGAATGTTTTTGCTACTTGCATTATAGTAAATAGAACACCTATCTTTGAATAGTTTAAGAAACCACATTTTTTACAAAGCTTGCCCAGCTGCTCTGGACATTGTCCCAGCTGCTTCTGCACAGCAATATGGCTGCACATAAACATGCTTGTTGAAGCAGTCAGAAGAGATTTTGAAGCAGCCCTGAGTAAAGGATGTAGTTGATTGAATGATAGAGAAAAACTTTGTTCCTATTATCTCATTTTGAAGATCACCTCTTTTCAAAGCTTTGAATCGCTTTATCCAGAGCTATTTTGATATTATTTTAGTGTGTTGTTTGTGTCTTAATTTGTGATTGTAAACTGCTTTGAATTTTTAACAATGGAAACAATAATACGATCATGATGCTTTGGCTGTGATACATGCTCCTTTCTGTATCAAATGTTTTAGTTCCAAACAGAAGAGAAATCCAAGCTTTTGAACACTTTGCATCCCACTTTATTCTGAGCTATTTTTACATGATTTTAATTTACTGTTTGTATTTTAATTTGTGTTTGCAAAATGCTTTGAATTTTTAATAATAGAAATAATAATAATATAATGATAATGATGCTTTTGCTGTGATACATGCTCTTTCATATATCAAATGTTTTAATTCCAATGAGAATTAAAAAACCTTTCCAGAAAATAAATGGGATTTTCTCTGTATTCTTTAGTTGGACAGGCCATGTATTATACAGTGCCATTTGAGAAGAAAGATGAAAACAATTAGAGAAAGCAGAGAAGTAGAAATATACAACTGAAGCATGCAAATTCAATCAAGGGAACAGTTTATTGTTGTTATTTATTTTCTCTATATCTATACTACATATGTGTTGTTTGGCAGCTGTGTCACATCCACATTGTGGATAAGAACTGGGTCAGTTATTCTGCTGTTAGAAAATGAAATTAAATGAAAATATCTTGCCTGAATCCATGCAAGAAAAAAGGTTTTATTTAACACTATTTATCACTTCTCCATACAGACACCAAACTCAATTTCATGCTCATTTTTATATTCTATTCCATATCTTATTACCATTTTATACTTTCTACATAGTTTTTCCCCTCTTTTAATTTTCTCAACTTTTAATTTTCTCAACTTTATTTTAATTATCTCATCTCAATTCAAATCATTATATTTATCGTTTTGTCTGTCCTGTTTCAATTTCATATTATCTTTTCTTATTAAACAAATTTTTCCCTGTAGTTACCAATTGGAGTATGACACCATTATATCTTTTAATTTTATCCATTCAAACTCTTATTTAAGCTTCAATGTATATCTTTAAGATTATAGCATTATAGCATTCAATGTAATACATAACTTCCAATCGAATTCTGCTTGGTACATTCTTAAAATACACACTATATGATTCCACCAGGCTGTCAATCATTTGGAAGCCTGCACTCACAAACAAAAAAATCTCCACACTACAAGCCAGGCAAACACCTGGGAACAAACAGATTTTTTCTTTTTCTTAAAAAGAAAAAAAATTATATATATATATATATATTTGTTTTCTTAAGTTTTCGCGGGTACTTACATGTATGGCATTCAGCTTTGTTCGGGTATTTTCCCACGTCATAGTAGTGGTGCTTTTAAAGTTGTAGCAACGTTTCAGCAGAATCTCATCTGCCATCATCAGGCTTCTGTATAGTGTTCGTCTGTGAGTTAGACTTTTACAGTGGTTTCAGATTTAAATTTGGGGCAGCCTATTGCTGTGCCAGAATGGTTTTTTCTTCATCCTGATTGGTTGAGAGTCTTGGTCTGTGTTTATTGGTCTTGGAGTTTGCTGTGTTCTGCTTCTGATATCTTCTGTCTGGTTTTTTGGCTCTTTTTGTACCTTGATTGGCTGGCAACATTGTGTTACTTTATTGGAGGCCTTTAGTGCAATTTTGCTTCAGGTAAATGGACGGCTATCATTAGTTAGGAAGCTGGGTTTCATCTGGGTGCCTGGTTGGGGTGTGTTTGAGCTGGAGGTATCAGGGGGGATCTGTTTGTTCCCAGGTGTTTGCCTGGCTTGTAGTGTGGAGATTTTTTTGTTTGTGAGTGCAGAATTCCAAATGATTGACAGCCTGGTGGAATCATCTCTTCTGTTCATGCTTTCTGGTTTGAAAAAAGAGATTGTATATATGTAAATAAAGCACACATTCCATTCCAATTCAATTCTATCATTAATATTCATTAAAATATTAACATCTTTAACATTTCTTTTCAATTAAATATCACACTTCCTTGGGAACACTTATAAACTTTCCATAGTTAATTCTTTTTTTTCCATATTTCTCATTTATATTTTTATAAATCATTACTAATAATTAAAAATGTTCCCATTTAATTCTCTCAATCATTTTAATTCATTTATTTATTAACAAACATTCCACTACATTACAGTAAATATTTTATCCATCATTTTAATCATATTTTCTAAAATTATTTCTGTTTGTAATATAACAATGCTATCTTATGTACCTTTGCAGAATCACTTTTGCAATTAAATTTTTACCCATTATCCCTAAACAAGCTTATGGTTACAATCCTTATATCTTTTCCTTGTTTCTCCATTTCTTGTTTCTGTCTTTTACAACTTCTTTTTCTTGCCTTCTTCCCCCTCTTCTTCTCCCTCCCCTTTTTACCCCCTCGTCTCTCTACTTCTAACTCTCTCATCTGTAATCCCCTCTTTTGTTGCTTTCTAATATAATACTTATCTTTTAAATTGTTCTTCTTCTTTTTGGTTGTTTTTTCTAGTCTTAAACCTTTCACTCTCTTTCCCCACTTTTCTTTTTTTCCCCACTTAAAATTATTTGATTATTAAAGATGGTTTCTTCTTTGTCCCAATCTTCTTGTTCTGCAAGCGTTTCTTGTTGTTCCTCATAGTTCCAGATCTCCATTTCTAAGAATTGAAATACGAAGCCAAAAGAACCTCTCCCTTCTTGTGCATCTTCTTTCCATTTTTTAAGTTCCATTTTCAATTCTTCTAAAAGTGATACCATTTTAAAGACTTTTAAACAACCACCCGATTAATTTTAGTCATCCAGATGCAAAAACCAAAAATCACCAAGTAATCCAAATAATCCAAAACTGTTTCTCCGTGCTTCTTTTTTCTACATTTTCTTCCTTGTTACCAAGTTTCAATTAAAATATATCTTTGAGGAATCTTGTTAAAATTTCACTGTAAGTTCCTTTTAGTTACAGCTCTATTCCTTAGTTCCAGGGAATCTCCTCCGTTTTTTCAGATCCTGCCCTTTTATTCTTTTTTTTCTCCTTTCCTGCTTTTAAAAACTTTTAAATCTTTATTATCCCTTTGACTTTTATTTTCAGCTTAGATGCCTATTCATGTCAAAGTTGATTTTTTTCAATTTCTTGCTTAAGTCTCTTAGCTGTCAGTATAAAGAAGGCAAGAAAAAAAACCTAATTTTTTTCCCTTCTCTCTCTCCTTCGCAGCTTCAAAATCTTCTTTGGGAACAATGTTATTAAATTTAAATTCCAGGGTACCTTATTTGTTGCTTTTGCTGTTTGACCTGGTCAACCAAAACTTTCTCTTCTTATCTTCCTCCTGCACATTCTTTTCTGGTTGAGTTCTTCTTTGTGGTGGCCATTTCTGAACACTGCTACAACTGCCTTCAGGAAAGGGAGCTGGGGAGGAGAGATGCAGTTCTCCTCAACCCTGCAGGCAGTCTCCCCCTTCTTCACCACTCTACGGGGTGGCTTAGCCCCAAAACCAGCCGGCTCGGGGCACTCCAGTGGCGAGCATGGATCGAAGCCTCTCTGTCGCCAAAGAAGCTCAAACCGGAAGTCCTCAAGTCCTCACTTCTGACATGTCAGTCTTAAGAGCAAGGCTGGTGTGGTGTCTCACATTGCATGAATATGTACATGCAGGAAAGTCTATGCCTCTTAAAAACAGATGCCCTGTCACTGAAAAGCAGTGGGAAAATTATCACCCTGCAACAAAATGATTCTTCATTATATCCTGGAAGCCTAGCATCAAAACCCTGACATTTCAACACAGGATATAATACAAATTAAAGACTTTGCGGCTTTTTTACAATGATGTCTGTCCTTAAAACTAGTTTCCAGAGTGATGGGGGAGGGAGATCTGTCTCCATTTAGAAGTGAAAGGAGTGAAAGTAATAAAAGAAGGGAATTTAAGATCTCTAAAAATATGGTTCATGGGCAATGTGATGTTTTTTCAAATAATTTAGAGTAACTAGGTTACAAAATGAGGCACTCTTGTCTAAATATATTAAAAGCAAACGTGGAGAAGCCTTTAAATGCTCTTGCTAGATCTTTGCATGATGTAGTGAGCAGTTTTCAAAATCATGATTTTAAAACTATAATTCAAATTTAGTGGCAAATTTCTTTAAAAAAAACACTGGGCATTTTTTTCACAGGGAAGGTGCATTAAAAAAAAGTTCAATACAAGCCATCCAGCTTTTAAAAAGAGGTAGGTTTAGATAGTTGAGAAAATTATGCCAATATTGTTTTTGTTCTTCATCTCATTTATCTCTTCCAGAGTTCACAATTAGAGGAGACAAATTTCTTAAACTAGTACCATCCAGACTCTTATTTGTCTTTCTTAAAGAAGCTTAAGGCAATATACAGAGCATTCCTCTTTTCATTTGCTCAAATCTTTTTCTTCAAATTGGAGGTTGCACTGAAAAATGGTGATAGTACATCACACCTTGCATGGGTGAGAATGAATTTGAAGCTAAATCTCCAGGTCCTAACCCACCTCCTTCTTCATTCCACCAAGATTGGCTACATATATAATCCAATATCTTTGTAAGGTATTAGGCATTAGGCTAAGGAATACTTAATTAAACATATGCTAACTGGTGATTAAAAAAAAATCTCTTTTCTGTTGTGAAAAAGATACATACATACATTGTATGTAAAATACAATGAATCTACTAAATGATGTTTACTTTTGGCAAAAGTTATCAAATGATTAAAAGATTAATCTCTTTTCAGATATTAAGCAAATAGGAAAGGAAACTCAAAAACCATTTTCCCGCTGTGACATATTATTTATTTAACTTATGAATACAAAGCCATTATCTTTAATTCTTTAAAATTTAGATGATCAAGATGTGTGGGTTTGCTTTCATAAGAATAGTAATAGTACATAATAAGCCCCACGCTCTTTCCAACAGGGTAGAACTTTCCCTATTTCAAAGCAGAGGAAAAAAAGAAATAGCAAGCTTCATTTTGACAGTGTGTACATATATATATACACATACACATATATACATACACACACACTATATATGTGTGTGTGTGTGTGTGTATGTGTGTGACCATAGAGGACATCACAGTCTGGACAGAGACGTGTGTGTGTGTCTGTCTGTCTGTCCAGACTGTGATGTCCTCCATGGTCACATATATTTCTCATTAATTGGGTTGCCTCTGGAGAGATTGTTGTTTTGTAACTTGGATTGTATCACCAATACTTCACTATTCCTAATCTAATTAACATAGCATCTGCTGTAGCTTCATGCTTCTTTGTTTTGTAAAAATCAACAGACCATTGCAATAATGCAACACCAATTATTTGTTTTCTTCTTTGTGCTAAACACTTATGTATAATGAAAAGATTAAAATTACATTTGTCCATCTTAAAGACTGCTATTGATTTTCAACATGCCTATCAAAATTTATCAGGTACAATAAAGAGTTTCAGACCACCTTCTTCTTAATAGTTTTGAACTTAATAGTTTTATCTAAAAATAAAATAATGAAAACAATAACTATATTTATTCAGGAACCAGTAGAAAATTGTATATAGATTCTAGTTCTTAACAAACAAGTTTTTCTTTTGTTTTTTAATGATTTAATGCTTTTGTTGGGTTTTTTTTTTTAACCAGACGTGAGATTTTCAGATACTTCAGGAACATGTTAGTATTATTTTATCTTTTTGCCAGGAATCATTAGCAGAGTTTATTTTTTTAAACTGAAGAACACACCTGGTCTTGGTAATTATCCAGGTGCTTGGTACAAAATGTATATTCAAATTATATCTTCTGTTTTATGGAGGACTATGGTGGAAACCCTAGTTGAAAGTATTCATCAAACTATTTGTGCCTGTAGTAATCTATGTCATGGTTGTCCTGAAGGGGCTTTTTCAGGGGTCAACTGGACTTTCTTGTTTTTTCTTTTGAAGATGTTTTGCTTTTCATCTAAGAAGCTTTTTCAGCTCTGATAGCTCTGACTTCCATTTCCCCACTATCTTGTCAGGGCTGAAGAAGCTTCTTGGATGAGAAGCAAAACATCTTCAAAAGAAAAAACAAGAAAGTCCAGTTGCCTCCTGAAGAAGCACCTTTGGGACAAACTATTTGTGCTTTGTGCACTGATCTTTCTCATTAAAGAATGTGAATGGCAGGATTTTAACAGCTACTGTCCATAAATTACAATATGATCTTCTGACTACTGGACATTCATCTCAGCCAGGATTTATTTGACTATACATATGTATATGCATACCTGGCATAATTTGGAGAGTAAGAAACTTTAAGCAAAACACAGAAAAGGAAAAACAAATAGTAAGTCAAATAAATGGAAGAATATAAGAAAAGGAAAAGATTGATACCTCTAAGGTTTTTTTTAATTCTTGTAAACCATCTCCATTTCTAGCAATTCCATACATTACTTCATAAATTGCCTTGTGATCTTTATATTTCTCATTTTTGAAAAATTATTTCTTCTTTCCATCTAAAAACAACCCGATCTTCACCACTGTCACAGCCCAGACAATCTTTCTTAATTTATTTTGTATGTGTGTATTGTCACCCTATTATCAATATTTTTTTGTAGGGGCATTCATTATTACATACAATCGATATTCATTCAGCATTTATTTGTTCTTGATTCTTTCTTTTCTGGTTTGCCAGACAAACTTGCTAAATGTTTGTCTTTCACTGCATTCAATTTACTTTTATATTTACCACGGTATAGCCATCAGCATTGTATGGCAGATGCCTGGACTGAAAATGATTCTTTTTCTGAGCTCTGTTCTCACATAGACCTCTTAGCAAGATTTATTTAAGATTAAACGATAGCGGTTCAAGAATCTCAGCAAGTAACTATAGAATTTAGAATCAATATACTTGAGTATACATTGAAGATAAGACTTTCTGCATTTTTTGCCACAGCCTCAGAGAGCAACAGAGAAGAGGCAGCTGTTTCCTTAATAACTGGAGATTCAACAGCTGGTTGTTTACATAAGAGATGCTTGAATTTTTATCGGTCTGAAAATCAGCTCTTACAGTACCTGGTTCTTATTTCCATATAACAAAATCAGTAGGAACACACAGTAGGAACAGATGTAGCCATGTTGCTCTTTCAAAGAATATTCATTCTTTAGAAAAGATAACATACTCTCCACCTTTGCATTAAAATTTGCATATCTTATTTCCATTCATTTTTCTATCTTTAGTAACTATTCTACCAAGGGTCTGTAGAGGTTCTCAGTCATCCAGGTCATGATTATCCCAAAGGTACTTTTTCAGGAGGCAACTGGACTTTCTTACTTTTTTCTTTTGAAGACGTTTCGCTTCTCATCCAAGAAGCTTCTTCAGCTCTGACAGGATAGTGAGCAATAAAAGCATTTATATTCCTTGCAGACAGTTGATAATTTGCATCCTTTTAGCAGGTTGTTGAAGCACTTGGAGGTTTATCTGTATCCTCGGGGTCACCTGTAGTCTTGCAATTTTTCCTCTGGAAAATCCTTTCCTACTCCCACACAATTCAAAGGGTATTCATTCCAAATTGTATAACTAAAAGTCTGTAGAGATTCTCAGGTCATGGTTGTCCCAAAGGTGCTTTTTCAGGAGGCAACTGGACTTTCTTGTTTTTTTACTTTTGAAGACATTTCACTTCTCATCCAAGTACCTTCTTCATCTCTATTCTACCAAGGTATATGTTAAGTTCTGAGCATGGGTGCAAGGATGGAGACGAGCCAGTGAAACAGTGAACTTCAACTCTTTATTTACATGTGAAAACAGCTCAGCCCAATAGCCACGATGGGCCCCTTTATATAGGCAACTCTTAACTTATTTAACCAATGAAACACAGGGAGTGCTAGCTCCATTAACCAATGGGAGAGGCTCGTTAATAGCCAATCAGATTCTCCTGAACAGACCAATCTGATGTTGCTATTGTCAGCCAATCAGAAGTGCAGGGCCTGAACCCTGCACTTTACTTCAAGCTCTTAATGATCTTTGTTAAGCATTTATTGATTCACAACACCCCTTCCCCCCGGGTTCCGTTTAAGGGGTGCGGTCATGTAGTCTTTGAGGTAGGCAGGTTGTTTCGATTGTCTATTAGATTTTCGTTGTCCACCCGGTATTTGGCTACAGTCTTGTTGGGGTAGGACGTTATCTGGTGAAAAGGGTGCCTCCCGTTCCGCATTCGAATTTTCGTCATCGCTACTGCTCTCGGCATCTCTTTGAGGTGAGGCCACCCCCATTCCGGTTCCATCACGTGCTTCCTCTGAGTGGTCATTGCTACTGCTTAAACTTTCTGCCGCTTCGAATTCAGCTTCCTCGCTATCTCCTCCCCCCTCGGTTTGGAAATCAGGGGGCTCGGAGATCCCCGACTGTAGCCTTGAACGCAGCTGATCAATATGGCGTTTCCAAATTCTATTATTGTGACATTTTACATGGTACGATCTAGGGCCAGTTACTTGTACTATAGTTGCCTCAGCCCACAACAGATCGCCCGAAAAGTTCCTAGTGAAAAGCAAATCGCCTACCTGGAAATTGCGACATTTCCTGCTAGAACCGTGTGGCTTTTCAGGTTCATATGCTGGATGTAGGCGGTCGAGGTGGGAACGGAGCTTCCATCACATTAATAACTCGGCGGGAGTTTTATTGGTGACGCTGTGCGGAGTGATATGCTGTAAAAGGAGTATCCGGTTAATCTTGTCTTCTATGTCACTATAGTCTATCTTATGCAAGGTTTTCTTGATGAATTGTACCATGCGCTCGGCCCTTCCGTTGGCCGCAGGATGCACCGGCGAAGTCAGCCCATGTCAGATACCGCAATCCGCCAGGTACTGTTCGAAGGACAGCGCGGTAAATTGAGGCCCATTGTCGGATACCAGAACGTCTGGTAATCCGTGTGTCGCAAAGAGTCTGTCCAGTTTCCTGATGACTGCTTCAGTCGTTGTATTCCTCATTTCATGGATTTCAAGCCAGTTCGAGTAGGCATCCATCATCAGTAAGAATGTGTGTCCCTTAGTAGCACCCGCAAAGTCCAGATGAATGCAGGACCATGGTCCCCTCGGCGTTTCCCATTCGGTTGGGGTTGCTTTCGGCAGGGTGTTGCTTACTTCCTGGCATTTGCGACAGGCTTTTACCCACGTCTCTATCTGCTTGTCAATACCCGGCCACTACGCGTAGCTTCATGCGAGGGCTTTCATACGCACGATGCCGGGGTGGCCATCATGCAAGGTCCTTAGTATCACTGGTCGCAACCGCTCTGGGACGACAACTCTATCACCCCAGATAATGCAGCCCTTTTGAGAAAATAGTTCCGTTTGCCGATTTTTGAATGGAGCGTAGTCGTCAGATATTTGTTCTAACGGCCATCCCCGCTCGACCCAACTGAGGACTCATGCTAAAATGGGGTCGCGTTTCGTTTCCATCGCGATATCTCGGGCCATTAATGGCGGCGTTTGAAGTGTCTCGATCTGCAGCGTTGTGACCGTCGGAGTGGGGTCATCAATAGTCTCTGGAAGAGGTGCATGGCTCAGTACGTCGGCGTGGGGAATGGCCTTCCCTGGCTGATGTTGTAATTTGTAATTGTATGCCGCCAAAAATTCTGACCAGCGGGTCATTCTGGGAGATAATATATATGGTGTTGGCCTATCTCCCGCTATTATTCCCAGCAAAGGTTTGTGGTCAGTCACTATGGTAAATGCTCGGCCATACACATATTCATGAAATCTCTTAACTGCAGATACTATAGCAAGGGCCTCCTTGTCAAGTTGACTGTAGTTGCGTTCTGTTTTTGATAACGTCTTTAAAAAAATAAGCAACAGGGGCTTCATTATCGTTTGGCAAAACGTGGCTTAAAATGGTGCCCACCCCAAATGGGGATGCATCACATGTGATCATTAAAGGCAAAGTCTCGTTATACTGCATCAGGACAGCATCAGAAGTCAATAAATCTTTTACATGTCGAAACGCCTGTTCTTCTCTACGTCCCCATACCCAGGTTGCTTTTTCATCCAATAAATGATGTAGGGGCTCAGCTACGGTTGCTTTGTGAGGCAGGAAAACGTTATAAAAATTGATAAGGCCCAGAAAAACTTGGAGGTCGGCCTTGTTCCAGGGTTTTGGAGCGTTCTTGATTGCCCTGAGTTTGTTATCAGTGGGGTGAATGCCTTGACTATCAATTAAATATCCCAAAAATTCTACGCGATCCGTACATAAATAACACTTGTTCTTTTTAACTTTGAGACCGGAGTCTTTAAATCTCTGGAGAACTAACCTCAGGCGTTCCTTTAGTATTTTCTGGGTTGGGGCTGTGATTAGCATATCATCAAAATATGGAACAACACCTTTTATCCCTTGTAATAGCCTCTCCATTAAGCTTTGAAAGATTCCCGGGGCTACACTCACTCTGAACTGGAGTCAGTTACATTTAAACGCACCTCTGTGCCTAACGATTGTTTGGGCCTCTGCTGTTTTTTTGTCAACAGGCAGTTGTTGGTATGCCTGGGCAAAGTCTAGTTTAGTGAAGACTTTTCTGCCCCCCAGGGAATGGAGGAGGTGTTGTACCACCGGTACCGGGTAAGCGTTTTGTTGAAGGGCGTGGTTCAGGGTGGCTCAGTAGTCCCCACAAATTCTTATTGATCCATCCGGCTTGATGGGCATTACGATTGGGGTTTCCCAGGGAGAGTGATCGGTTGGTTCTAGCACTCCCTGAGCTATTAATTTATCAAGCTGCTTGTCAATCTTTGGTTTAAGGGCAAAGGGAACTCGACGAGGCTTAAGGAGGATGGGAGCTATTTTGGGATTGAGGTTAAACGATATCGGGGTCCCCTTGTACTCGCCTAATTTTTCTGCAAAGACATCCTGGAATTCGTGGATGAGATCTTCTTCCCAATTGCTGCTGTAGGTTCGGTGAATGCCGGCTACTTCAATTCCAAGTGGAGCGAACCATTGGAGGCCTAACAAACTAGGCCGATTCTTGTCGATTACAGTCAGGGGTAGAAATGCTGTACGGTTCTTAAACGATACCCGTACTCGACTGGATCCAACAACCGGGATTCAATTTCCTTGATAGTCCTTTGGAACCGGAGGTCTTGCCTATGGATAGTGGGGATGAGCTGCTTGAAGGTCTTCCAAGAAACCATCGAGAGGGACGATCCTGAATCGACTTCCATCAGGCAGGGCTGATTTTCGATGGCCACTTTCACTCAGATCTTTTTGGCGTCCAGAGATGAGGCGTGACCGATTGTGTTCATTTGGTGAGCCTCTTCTTGCTTCTTTGGGTGGTTTAGGGTTTTGTTTCTGTAGGAGTGGTTGTTCCATTGGTGGTTCATGGGTTCTCACTTCACGGGATGACTTTCCGTCAGTTGGCGATAGTTAGCCCCCCTTGAGTGCTGGCTGGGTCCTGGCTTGCTTCTACAGATCCGACCTATATGGCCTCTTTTCCCGCACACATGGCAGAGCGCATCAAGGAATTTGCATTCAGACCGGGGGTGGCGTGCTCCACACCCGGCGCATTGGTACTGTGATTTCTGGCGTTGGTCCCGTTCAGACCGAAGTCGATGGACCTCTTCCTCGTCGCTTTCTGACGACAAGTCGAGGTCCTCGTGGTGGGCCATTTCTATCTGTCCCTCTGACTGAGGTGAAATGTCGCAGGCTCGGCGAACCGGTGCGTGTGTGCGGCGCATTTGGGCAGCCGTCTTCCTGGTTGCTTCTGCTGCAGTAGCTTCAGCTATGGCGTCTTTAAGGGTAATGTTGCCCTTTGCCATTAATTTACTCTGAGTGCCTGGTGCATCTAATCCCAGAACGATTCGGTCTCTTAGGGCTTCTTCTAAGTCGGTAAACTCACATAGGCCTCCCAGATTCCAGAGATCTGCGATGAAATCAGCAATGCTTTCGTCCTTCCACTGACTTCTCTGATAGAATTCATGCCTTCTCACGAGCGTTGGCACGGTCAGTGCATAGTGAGCCCTTAGCAGTGGTTCGAGGACGTCCCAGTCCATAGACTTTACTTCTGCCGGTTTTGCTAGTGCCTTGGCCATCTTGAATACAGTTGGCCCGCAATGAGTTAGGAATACCGCTCGTATCTTTCCAGTAGTGGCATCCTTTAAATTGTTGGTTTCCAGAAACATCTGGAAGCGATCCATATATGAGTCCCAGTCTTCTTGTGCCGGGTCGAATGGAGCGGGTGGTATGATGCTGCTGGACATGGTTCCGCCGTTGGTGTGTTCAGCCACGTGCTCGGTTATGGTTCTTCGTCGTTCAGCAAGCTCTGATGTCTCCACATCTCATCCTCGTCACCAGTGTTAAGTTCTGAGCATGGGTGCAAGGATGGAGACGAGCCAGTGAAACAGTGAACTTCAACTCTTTATTTACATGTGAAAACAGCTCAGCCCAATGGCCACGATGGGCCCCTTTATATAGGCAACTCTTAACTTATTTAACCAATGAAACACAGGGAGCGTTAGCTCCATTAACCAATGGGAGAGGCTCGTTAATAGCCAATCAGATTCTCCTGAACGGACCAATCTGATGTCGCTATTATCGGCCAATCAGAAATGCAAGGCCTGAACCCTGCACTTTACTTCAAGTTCTTAATGATCTTTGTTAAGCATTTATTGATTCACAACAGTATATATATTCTTTTTATTGCCCTAGTTTTTAGTTATTTATGTATAAATCGTTGAGGGTAGTGGGTAGAAAAATAAATAGATAAATTTATAATCAGTTGTTCACTCTATTTTCCAAACATACAATCTATATAACATAAAATGTAAATCATTGGGTTTTCTGCCAGTAAACTAATCATTTGCAAACATTCTTGTCCCTAGCTACTACAGTTCTACCATCACCAAAAACATTTCTTATATATATAAAATCCATAAATACATTGAACCACCAAGAAAATATCACACATAAAGGAGAATATTTGTATCTCAGGGTTAAAATGAGGGGTCTTTGGTGCTCTGTGACTTTCCTTGTTTTCTTGCAGATGTTTCAGTACCCCAACTAGGAAACATCATCAGGACAAGCACTGCTGAAGTTAACTTAGTTTGGATAATGAAACACTTGCAACAAAACAAGGAAGGTCAGAGAGCACCAAGGACACCTCAAATATAACACATGCTTGTATTATTCCCCGCTCAGTCCTGAACCGTCTGTAAAGCATTAAATTTTTCTCACACATTTTACTATCACAAGTCATATTATTATATTCAATATAATATAATAACCTTCAGCTTCACAGTCATGCACAATACTCCTTAAATTGTGCTTATCCATTATACAATGCAATTTCGATATACCTACCCTAACCCTAACCCACAATTGTAAGCTGAAGTTTGTTTCTCACCACATTCATATCTTTCTCACTGACTTGCTGAAGCAACATGTTTTCTTCACATCCCTTCCTGGCATTTCCCAAATTGTCACTCCTCTCATACTCTTTTGATCAATATTCTGTTCACTGTTATCAAGTGGAATATTAAACAATTTTTCCACTTGTCAGATACAAATTTAGTTTTGACAAACACATTAAAGAGTCCTTTATTATGACGATAGAAATAAAGACAACTATTTTAAGATTACGTAGTCTCAGATTTCTAAATTTCAAAACAGAATTTCAATTCATCTACTCCAAGATAACAGATAATCCAGCTATAAAGCTCAGGTAAGAACTGCTAAAACTGTTTAAAAAGAGCTGTTGAAATGAATATTGTACCATGAATTAATTTCCATTTCCAAATAATTCCATTTCCAAATAATTCCTATCAAGAATAAAGTATGAAATGACTGGTATAGACAAGTATATGTTCTAACAAAAAACAAGGATTAAGTAAAAAAAAACACACAGTAGGACTTAAAAGAACAATAAAAATTATATTATCATGCTGGCTTTTCTTAGCTATAGAATTATATACAATTTTCATAATTGACCAAGTATATAGTTTAGTGTTTATAGTTTTGTTCATATTTTGTAGTTAACCATTATTCAATTTAAGTCCAACACAGATTTATTTATTTATTATTTATTTGTTTGTTGTTTATAAAATTTATTAGCCATCCATCTTACCATAGGGTAACTCTGGTTGGCTTACAATTATATATACAGTTAAAACATAAAAAGCTAAAATGAGACATTAAACCCAAGGACACATGGGGAGGGCAGGGGCGGGAAGGGCAGAGAAAGTGGGATCTATTATTACTCAAACAGCACAGCCAGGTCTTTAGGCCCTTAGAAGAAGTTAGGAGGATTGGGGAACAGGGGGAGATGTTCTAGACAAGGTCTTTAGGCCCTTAGAAGAAGATAGAAGGATTGGGGAACAGGGGGAGATGTTCTAGACAAGGTCTTTAGGCCCTTAGAAGAAGTTAGGAGGATTGGGGAACAGGGGGAGATGTTCTAGACAAGGTCTTTAGGCCCTTAGAAGAAGATAGGAGGATTGGGGAACAGGGGGAGATGTTCTTTTTGTATTCTGATGTGTTCTGTACATGTACAATACTTATATTATTTTCATCCATACTTTCAAAATACTAAATAAAATTTAATATTTAAAAATATAGCCTACAGTAGAAACATAAAAAATAAAAAGTATATGCATCTCATTACGTTCATATTTATTTTTTTTTCAACACTGACGGCATTACTATATTTATACTATATTATATCACAACGTTGTCTTTTCCTCATTTTTTTTATTGACAATAACATTTACAACATTCATTTCAGTTTTACTGTTTGATATATTGCTATCATTTCTTTTCTTTTCTTTTTAAACAAATTTTATTAATTTTACAGAAAACACAATCTTAAACATGACTAAAAGATCTTTTCTGAAGGCTGTCTGGTCCCGGGTTGAAACTCTTCACACAGACACAAATTCAAACATCATATTCACTTTATATATCCTTCCATATCTTATTATCATTTTCTTTTCTTTTCTTTTTATAAACCAATTTTATCAATTTTATAAAAACAATGCACAAAGAATCAAGGCATAACAGCTTATAAATTCTTTTCTAAGAAAAAATAATAAAAGAAGAAAACCAATAGAACATAGTCATCCAAATTATTTCTTGTTAATTAAAATTCTATTGCCTTTTATCAATATACAAAACCCAAAAAGACATAACAAAACCTTTATATATCCTTCCATATCTTATTACCATTTTCAATAACATTCTTTGTCTGTTCTATTTCCAACTCTCCATTCATCTTTTTTCTTTTACTATACTTCTCCTATATCCCAATTGGAGTAACGTCTTTAACTCATAACCCTAACTTAAAAGTACTTCATATAACAATTTTTCTTGGGATTCTGTTTAATAGGTTCTAAAATTACACAATGAATTTTATACTCTAAATACACATATAAAAACACAATCTTATGTACCCTCCAGAATCCCTCTTTTATCCTAAATTAAATTCACCCATTGTCTCTGAATAAACTTTTTTTCTTTAGATCTTGCTTCCCCCCATTGAGGCTTCTCCTCCCCCCCTTTCTCTCTTGCTTATTCTTCTCCTTGCCCTTTTTACCCCTTTGTCTCTCCTCCTCCCTTTTCTTACTCCCTTTCCTTTGCTTTCTAACCTTGCCTCCACCTTTCCGCTCATTTTTCTTTTTTTTGGTTGTTTTTTCAATTCTTAAAATCCCCTTTTTCTTATCCTTTTTCTCCTCCTCCCCGGAAAAAACCCATTGTTCATCAAAGATGGCTTCTTCTTCCTCTTCTTCTTTGTCCCAGTCCTTCTGCTGTGTAGTCAACTTTTCATAAGTACATAATGCCATTTTTAAAAATTGAAACAAAGTGCCCAAAGTATCTTCCTTTTTATATTTTTGATATTCAGTCTTTAGTTCATCCACAAGCGATGCCATCATGAAAAGAGAAACTTTTCCCAAAACAACCATAAGTATTTTTAATCAAAAATAATTCAAAAAAATTTCCAAAAATTAATACTTTTCTTCCTTCTTCTCTTTCTCTTTCTGGGGTTAAAGTTTAATCAAAGAGGTCCAATTACCATATACCTTTCTTTGGGATTCTAGGCAATCTCCTCCTTTTTCAGCTTCTGCTCCAATTTTTTTTCCTCTCCCTTCCCACTTGCAACATCAATTTTAAATAATCAGAAATCCATACCTCTAATAAGGGTTTTCCAATTTCTTAAGTTTTTCAATGTCCAGGAACCCTTTTGTCTCTTAGCTTCAACTTTCAGAATAATTCACCTTCAATGTCCCAACATATTTCATATCTGCTGTTTCCATGGGGTGGGAGAGTGAAGAAAAAAAAAGTTCCCTTTCAACAGCTTCTCCGCCGCTTTCGATCTTGTTAGGGATACAATGTATCCTCCAGCAATTCAAACAGCTCAGTTCCAACAAATTTGAAAGATGTTAATTGACCCGGCTCAGACAGCACTTTCACTCTTCTTGCTTCCTCCAGCACAATCTTACCCGGTTGCTGGCTTCTTCGTGGCAGCCATTGCTGACTTCCGCTCCACCGCCTTGGGAAAAAGGGGTTTTTCAGGATGAGGAGGGGGTCTGCGACACCCCCAACCCCCTGTCCGGCTCCCCTCTCTCTTCGGCTGTCCCTACAGAGCAGCCATATCCCCCTGACCCATCTGGATCAGGGGTACCTCGGCGGCTAGCACAGCAGGAATCGCGAGCGGTCGCGAATTCCTGCTGCCCCGAAGCCACACGAAACCGGAAGCCCAATATATTGCTTTCATTTCTGTTATTGAGGGATAAAGTAGTTTCTAACTTTTGTGATGAAATGGACATTATTTTACTAGGAGTATTTTTCATAAATTTCTTTTTCAGTTCTTAAAAGCCCCTGTTTGTGACATTAGTGAAAGTTTCTAGTCCCATTTTCTTCTGTCAATCTGCTGTTCAATTGTCTCTGATTTTTCCAAGCATAAGGGTCTTTTCAGTGATTCTTATCTTCACATTATGTCTTTAAAATCAGAACTTTAGTTCTGTAGAAAGTTAGCATCCACCTCTCTCCTAGAAAAATGAAATATTCTAGAAAATATTAAAAAGGCAGAATATTATATTTCCCTGGATGAGAAAAAGAGAAACATGTTTTTAAAAACAAAGCAGCTCCCTGCCTCCCCTTCAACTCCAGGGTGATGGGATTAAGACATGGTCCTCAGGACATGATAAGATTAGCCTTGTACCTATCTAACAGCAAGGTTCACTGCATTGCAAAATCACCTGGGGACATTACATCAGCCCACAGTTCAACCGGACTCATCTCAGACAAACTCCTAGGATTTGCACATGACCCTTACAGCAACCAATCCGAATACATGCCCTGCCCACAGGAACAGGAAGCAAATTCAAAACTCAAGAGAGGGTATCAATCTCTCTCTCTCACCTATGTGCTCCATTGCCCAGGACCTCAAACCACGTGGTCCTATCCACCATTAAACCATCTTTCCAATCAGCCTCCATGTTTCCAGTGTCTTTCTTCGCACTTAGAACTGAACCCAGATGGACATTCCTTCCAACAGTTCAGTCTTACTGCTTCCTGATTTTTCTCCATCTAGTATTGTTCTTGCATTTAAGCAATTCTCAGCAATTTTTCTTAGCACCCCCACTCAATAACAGGACAGATTAGTAAGAAAGACCTATATGAGATGAAAAGTAAATTTCACAAATGAGCTTCTTCTGGGCAGAAAAAAGTTAGTTTATAATGAAATGAGTCAGCAACTCTTTTCAGTTCATGTGGGCAAAAAAAATTGTAGAAGAGTAGAAAGGATGGTTGAGTTATTTATACCACCACAGTGAAAAGAAAAGCATGCAACACATCACTAGAGACCTTATTATCCATGTCAGCCCTTCAAGGTAGCACAGGCTAGGAAACCAAATTATGATTCCTAATATTACTTTTATTATAGCATCATTGTAACCTTACAATAACAGATATCAGATGGAAGGGCTCTTGTAGATCTTCTAGTCCAATCCCCTGCCCAAGCGGGACACCCTACACCATTTCTGACAATAAAATCCTAATGCCATTCCCCCATCCCTCCCTTTATTTTCATAAGAACCAGAGAGGATTTTCTGAGACACTATTCAGTTTTGCCTCCGATTGAGATTCCTTTTATCTGACTGTTATCTTGTTAGAGTCTCCTCATCCTTTTCAACTGCCCATTTCAGTCCATTATAAGTTATGATATTATTTGCAACATAAATTAAGCTCCAATTAAATCAACTGGCTGGAATTATTGGTGTAGTACAAAACATCTGGTAGACATAGCAAACTGGAAAGGCCTCAGACCACTTTTTTTTCTTTTCTTTTCTTTTTTAAGCAAGATAAAACCATCTTTCTCTGGCAACATTAAAACATTGCTGTTATTTTTCCAAGTTGGGATATTGCCATGTAAGAAATGTAAGTGATGCTCTACGTTTATAAAAATGCAATAGAAACACTAAACAATGCTATAACATTGAGAATGCTGCAAATTTTATCTGCTGTGATCACAGTCTGTGTATTTTTCTTGTCTTTTTTCTTTATTTTTGTTTAAGGAATCATTTCATGAACCAATCCCCAGTGCTTGAATCTATAAGTCCCTAGCTTAGGAGTTATTTATTTTTATTAAATTTCTAGGTAATCCATTTGTATACATGACTCTGAGCATGTGTGTGTGTATACTCATGTTCAGTATATTCAGTATATGACTCTTTTGCATAATTTTCCTGCTATTAACATGTCTCCATGTGTAGCAGCTCTCAATTAAAAAAAAAGATGAATGTTTCGGAAATCAGTCCTTGATATTAGCTTAATAACTATTAAAAGAATGAAAAAGAATGAAGACAACCCAAATTAAAACAATGGAAATAGGATAAAAAGAGCAGCCAGGAACAGTCACAAACACTCAAACTTTTTAGGCTTATCCATACTATCAAGGCCCTGGCTTTGATAACCTTGGTTTTTATTGCCTTGTGAAAGGACAGCAGGCTTGAAGGAAGTCTGGTTTCTTGGGGGGCAGGGTAGGAAGAACACAACATTCGTCCCCTCTCATCAGTGGTGAGATTTAATTTTTTTTTAGTACCAGTTCTGTGGGCGTGGCTTGTTGGGCGTGACAGGGGAAGGATATTGTAAAATCTCCAGTCAGAAGTGGTATTTGACGGTTCTCCGAACTACTCAAAATTTCTGCTACCCGTTCTCCAGAACTGGTCAGAACCTGCTGAATACCATCTCTGTCTCTCATGGATGGGACCTAGAGGGTGCTTCCCCTGACTATCTAACAGGATGAGGAAAAACAGTCCCATAAGAAAATATGCCCTAAAACATTTCCTGCATCTTTTATTTAACACAGTCAAGAGGAACTTTTACAACAATGATTAATTCAAATTCTCTTGTCGTTGCATATTCATGCTAAATTAAAATTTCTTCTGTTTTCTCCTCATATTGAATACATCTTTTCCTGCCTCCGATGAATAATGATTTTTCGGTTTTTCCCTGTCTTGCCCCTTCTTGTTTACTTTGATGCCAAGTCATCAAAAATAATGGCTACCTAATTTGGGGGCTTGTGGATGGGGAATCCTTGTTGTCAAATGGTTGAAATATAACGTCTACTGGTATCTTGCTTCTTGGGAATAACTTTCTATACTGCAGCCATGTTATGTTAGAGATAGAAAGAAATTAGGTGAAAGGGGAGCAAACCGTAGGCAGGGCTAATGATAGGCAAAGCAAAATACAGCTTCTCTTAGACAGGGAGAGCTGGTGATAAGACAAATACTGTGACATAGTTAACTTATTTGATACATGCAGCCTGCTTGTTTTGGAGCTCCGTTATCACTTCCTACTTCTTCCCATAATATCAAGGACTGATTGCCAAAACAGTCACCTTTTTTTCTGGCTATATCCAGAGACATGTTAATAGCAGGGAAAGCTATGCAAAAAGAGTCCTATATACTGAACTGTAGCATGGAATTGTATTTAACAAACCAATACAGTTCTGTCATTCCATGGAGTTTATTTATTTGAGCTATAAAATAACGTTCTAACCCCCTCCCCAGTTCTGATGCTGTTTAAAACACACACCACACACCACACACACACACACACGTCATGGTTTCATTTAGCAATCACTTCACTAAACAACCAATTGCTGGGGCCAATTGTAATTACTACAAAGGACTACATTATGAAATCATTTTTTTAAAAAAATGCATCAACTCAATATTTAGTTTGAAGAACAAGTAGCCAGAGCATGATGATTCAGAATATCCACCCAGTTCACAAAGTAATTCTTGCAGAAAATTCATACATACAGAAATCTAGAAATCTCCTGAGTTCAGCATTGTGTCCTTCCATTAGCCAGATCCATGCACATTGGAAGTCCATAAGCAGAGCAAATGTATTCTCCTGTTCATGTATCCTAATGAGTAATACACAGAATTATACTCCAGAGGCAATAATCAACCCTCAACATTAACATCTACCACATTTCATCTGTACAATGCCCAGAGACTCACTCTGAAGGAGATACATGATTTCTAAATAAAATAAAATCTTCCATGAAGATACCTCTTTCCTATGTTGCCCAGAGCTGTTGTGTGTAATGATCACTAGCTTTTGCTTTGGTGACAAGTCTAACTACATTTTATTTTATCTGTACTGAATCCCCCACCATTCAGTTTCATTAAACTGCTTTCCCCCCAGAAAATAATAAATTAAATTCAGGATGCATTTAAAAATCTTATTTATTGTTACATGTAATTTCACATATCAGAGCGATTGCTAGAGAGTGAGAGAAAAAGAAAAAATTTATTAATGTCTGAGAAACATTTCTAAAGTCAGACATTTCAGCTTTGTCATTTTGAACATTTTTATGATCTTGTCAAAAGAGATGGAAAATGTAGGTCAGTAACCTTAACAGTAACCATACAAACTGTTCAATATCAGACTGTTGTAGATAAACAGAGAAAGTTGCTAGATGTACATATTCAGTATATCAAGATTGAAGTTCTTACAAAGCTCAGGAGCTCCCTGAGCTTGGTTATTTTCTTCCAACAGTACATACTTAGTAGTTGGGCTGTCTAGGTTTCAGGTTTTCTGTAAATATTTCACCCCAATTAATTGACACCCTAATGTACCTGCCTGCCGCATGTCACCTGGATCAGGAATTTAATGGATGATGGTTATATCCAGTTCAGTTCTTAGAGAAATACAAAGGAAGAACTGGTAGTCAGAGTTCATGCAAGGACATCCTTGATTTGTATGTAGATGATCAGTACCGTACAATGTATCCTGAACATTTTGAAATATGGTATGAGTTGTAAATATCTGAGAAAGCAGATAGGTAGACAAATCTTTAACTTATCTATGTTTTCTATGACATTATATTTTCTTGTGTCAAGATTTAAATAACATCAATTGCTCTCTATTTTATGCCCTGTAAAGATTTGTTTTCTTTGCAACAACACTTAATAATTATCCTTGGAACACAAGATATCACTGAGCAGTTAAATCATGTCAATTGTAGCATTTTAGAAGGGCAATTCTAGACAAAAAAAATGACACCATAAAAATAATATCCATTATGGCGTCCATTTATTTCTTCTAGGTATACTTCAAGATTAAATCTGCTCAATTTCTAAATGAAACAAGAACTTTAGTTAACTATATCCCCCAGTTTTCTCAGTAAGCTCAAGCCTACTATTTACTTTCAGATTGTTCTTTTAGAACAGAATATGTGTTATTAACTATTCATCATCAAGAGCATACATTCTTCAATAAAAATGTAGAAGAGTTTGATATTGATGAAATGGAATTCATATCTATTAAAACAGTGGTGGGTAACCAAGAATCTTAGAATACATGCAGATTTCAAGCTTCTAATTTTCACCTCCCAAGGCTTCCTTTGATTACTATTGTATAAAATTATGGCACAACTTCTCACCGTTTCAAGTCTGTAAACATATATAAAATGTAATGTAACAGCTCAGATGAAGAGCTGAACAGATTTTTAAAAGTTAATCCTAAAAATATCACCTCCCATTCATCAGATTCCCACCAAAACCACTTCATACCATGGTCATAAGTCCCTCCTCTTCCTTGTTTGTAACTTTTATTTGTGTGTCTACCCCTGAACTAAAGTGAATATGCTCTTTATCCTTGGCTACTATAATTTTAAAAAAATAGTCAGAAGGGGGTTAAAGACCTAGATAGCAGTGATAACAATTATCATTGAGGGATAAACAAGAAACTACAATATAAAACCAATATAAAACTGAATATTCTGGAACTGCTGTATTTTATGAGAACTGCTAGATTGAGGAGGACTGAATTATATTGTCATAAACTTGAAAGACGGATGACTACATGTGAATATTTATTTAAAAATTAAAATGCATGCATTTATTTAAATTGTAGCTTTATATAATTTAAACAATTGAACTGATACAAAGTTATAATCAGGCTTATCATCTAAATTTTGGTGAATAAAATTTGCCCTGAGTAAAGCCCTTATGTCCTTTTGCAGTAGAGTATATTTTTGATCATCAGCCAGAACATGTGGTTTTAGGTGGAATGAAAATTTAACTCTGCATTTTCCTAGCAATCCCATATATCTTGGCTCTCCAGCCCCGAGAAGCATAATGTTTACTCAGTATTAAATCAGAATTGATTCAGGAAGAATGTGTTGGTATAGCAAAGGTATTGAGTAATGCTACCAGAACAGGATAGCATTATATTTGTAAGCAGGGGTGGGATTCAAAATTTTTAACAACCGGTTCTGTGGGCGTGGCTTAGGTGGTAGGTGTGACTTGGTGGTCATGTGACTGGGTGGACATGGCTTGGTAGTCATGTTATTGGCTGGGTGTGGCCAACTCAATATCACTCACATCGAGGCATGCATCTCTTTGCCTGGCCTCTCATGACTGTGGGGATGCTGCAACAGTCGTAAATGTAAAAAATGGTCATAAGTCACTTTTTTCAGTGCCATTGTAACTTTAAATGGTCATTCCACACAAGCAAAGTACCAGCAAAGGAGGGGAAAAAAACACCAGAACTATTCCTGAGACAGGAAGTCTAGTCTTGCCAAGAATGTAATAAAGGTCAATGGAGAGGCAGTTTCTGTAAGCAACACCAGAATGTTTCCTTCCTGCCTTCCTTACAGGACTAGGCCAGTAATTTCTTCTAACAATGGTTCTCCAAACTGCTTAGAATGTCAACAACCGGTTCTAGCGAATAGGTGCGAACTGGTAGAATCCCACCCCTGTTTGTAAGCAAGAAAAATGAAGAGCTCAGTTGCTGGCCTGAAATATTAAAACATACAAGTTCAAAACTTGTACTAAGTTTAGTAACCATGAACATGATGGAGAACAAGACTGTTCAAACACCTGAATATGCAAAAAGATATGCAGAAATATTCAAGGTGCAAAAAGAGCTTTAGAAGCAGCAGCAAGGAGAAGCATGGAAGAAAAGACATAGATATGTAAAGAAGAACCAGCAGAAAGAATCCTGGACTTTTAAAATGTATTGAAAGATACAAGTGAGATGGGGAATTTTAAATTAACTATTAAAATTAAAGAACAATAGCAATCTGAGAAAATATTGATGTAATCAAACAAAATGTTATCTACTATATATTTTAAAGCATCTCCTTTTTCTAGCCATTGGTCTAATATTGGTGTGGGAGGGTTGATACTTCAAATAATTGTTTTGCAATTATTTTTAGTCAGAAAATCCTACAAACTGATGTTTTAATAAGAAAGGTAGACAATCTGCAACAATATCATATAGATTTACTAAAATCACAAAGTGCGCAATTTATGGGTGGTAGGAGGCTTGTGCAGAATCATTTTCTTGCTTTATAATGATCAAAATATTTGTTACCCAAGGATGTTATTATTCCTAGCACCACTTAGAAGAAGGAGTAATTTATGCACTTTATATTTATTGTATTACAGAAAGTATAAACAATACATATTTGATATCATGTCCTAAATATATCTGATAAAAAGTATATAGTAGGAAATATATTTGTTTTCTTAAATTTTTGGGGGTATCTATATTAAAAGCACAACTATAATGATGTGGGAAAATACCCGAACAAAGCTGAATGCCATACATAAGAAAAAGAATAAGAACAAAGAACAAAGAAAAAGAATAAGAACAAAGCTGAATGCCATACATAAGAATATATATATATATATATATATATATATATATATATATATATATATATATATATATATATATATATATATCTGGCATTCAGCTTTGTTCGGGTATTTTCCCACGTGGTGCTCTTAAAGTTGTAGCAACGTTTCAGCAGAATCTCATCTGCCATCATCAGGCTTCTGTATGGTGTTTGTCTCCAGACAAACACCATACAGAAGCCTGATGATGGCATATGAGATTCTGCTGAAACGTTGCTATAACTTTAAAAGCACCACGTGGGAAAATACCCGAACAAAGCTGAATGCCAGACATGTAAGTACCCGCGAAAACTTAAGAAAACATATATATATATATATATATATATATGTATATATATATATATATATAACACATGTATTATTTTTCCAAGAACTACGTGTTATATATGACACCTCCTATTTACTTAAAACTAGTGGAGGCTTATGAGCAACTTAATATGGAGCACTTGCACATAGATTTCATTCATTACAAAAGTAGAATTTAAAAGCCTGCATGATTTTTTTTTCTTATCACAATCATTATAATCATCTGGCTGGAACTTAATACAGTTGTATTAGTTGTATGTTCTGGAATCTGGTATCTTGAGCTTTAAAAGATTAATAATTTTTGTCTTGGACTAAATGACATTATTAATTCATCTAGCTATGTATCATTTCCGTTTTCTGGAAGTAGCTTTACAGATTTTCATACAAGACTTCTCAGATCCACTTATAAATGCCATGGATTGAACCAGGCAAAGCTTCACTATATCACTTATTTATGGTCTTGCTATTTGAAGGAGTCAGTCTGTCTTCATGGAATTCAAGATGGCTGGCAATGTTTGTGACACTTATCTTTTGTGTTCTTACATTTTCAGGTCTTTGTAATGTGTAGAGTCTGTTAAGCACTTTGCCAGCTTCTTCAGAACAAAAGAGATGCTTTGCAAGAAATATCCTAAATCTCTTTTGTAAGATTTATTGAGATGAAGGATACAAGAATTTCAGCAACGGAACTATTTCCCATTTAGAAGCCATTAAGTAGGTCTCTGTGTACTTTACTTTTTGCTTTCTTTCTAACAGCTTTCCTGTGAGATGTAGAGAGGCAAGTCTTTTCATTTATAATGGAGAAGCATGCAACTGGCTATTTACAAAACTGTCTTCTGAATCATATTTGTCTGAGAACCAACCATTACTGATAACTGCAAAACCTGCTTGATCAGAGCTTACATTGAGATATAAAAAGAAAAGATTAAGCAGTAATTCACCTATCCCAATCTACCCCTACAAATGTATTGTTTCTCGAGATCCATTGGACAACTCTTACCATTTCTATTATTGGTTTTGTAATTCTAATAAAAATGTATTATTTTGGCTTGGAACCAGAATCTTATAGGAATTGTAGTCACACATTTGGATGGCAGAAGATTAGAGTTGTCTAACATAAACCATAGGTCATGATTGCTGTATTTTCAGCTCTTTTTTAAAAATAACAAGCAAAATCTTTGCTCACTTCAGACCCATTGATTCAATAATATAAGTGATACAAATCTTAAAAAGGAGGTGCACATTGTGGTATGGTAGCATGACGTTCATTCTTCATTTTGCTGAAAGCACTGAAGATACCTCTGCTTGGCAGAATACTCACAATGGTTCTTTGCTAGGCAAGAATATTTATTGCAGATAAGAATAAAGGCATATATAGAAATTGATCATCTGTTGCTAGTGCCAAAAAGGAAGTGGCATTCATAGGGAGCTTACATCTGAATTAATAGCAATAACATCTCAAACTACTGTATATACTGCTTCACAGGGCTTCACACCCCTCTCTAAGCAGTTTACAAAGTCAGCATATTACCTCCAAACAATCTGGGTCCTCATTGGAAGGATGGAAGGATGAGTCAACCCTGAGCCAGTGAGAATCGAACTGCTGGCAGTTGGCAGAATGAGTCTGCAATACTGCATTCTAACCACTGTGCCTTCATGGCTGTTAATGGATACCTAGAAGTTCTAAATCTGAGCAGCTGGTGTATATTTGTATAACAGCTACTGTATCTCTGGCCTGGATACCACTGATTCCCATCTTACCCCATCCTGCATATACAAATGTTCAGTGGAGAGGAAGATGTGAAAGTGACGTTGCCTTCCAATCAGCACTCTTGGACATACACATTAGCTCTGCATCTGTAAATCCCACATACTGAGCTAATATGCCCAAGGTATACACGTTAAAAACTGGTAAGAACTTTTAGAATATGAGAAAAGCTGCCAACAGCTATCATGTCTTAGATAATGAATAAAGAAGCAAATAAAAATCAATACATTTCAGAAAATGTCTCTAATAAACAGTTTCATCCAGAACAAATGAATAAAGGGAGCTGAGTAGTTTTAAATGAAGTTCCTAAGAAATGTGTCCAGGCAATTTGTACCTGCTATTCTGAGATCTTGAAAAGGGAAGTAGAAGAAATAAAGAGATTGCAATAGATGGAGCCCTGTTTTTTTAACTGAAGTTGAATATATGGGAGTCTGCAATGTGTGCTCCTTATTACTGTTCCTGCCTGAAAACAACTTGGCATAAATGAAAACTCCGAAGGACCTACGAGACATAATTAAGTACTTCAAGAATGTTTAAGAGGCTTATATGAAGCCTCTCAAAATCATTCAGTCAAAAATCAGAAAGAACTTCTGATTATAAAGAGCTTTAAAATGACATGGTTTTCATTGTCTATATATTATTTCTTAGAGTCTAAAAAAGGAAAATATGATTTAATAGTGATACTGTAGATTCAGTGAGATAGTAGGACAGGAGCAATTAAAACATATAATTTGTTCAAAAGGAACATTGGCAATAAAAAGGAAGGAGTTACACTGTGTGTTAAAAATACGCATTTCAGCTCAGAAATGCTAATGAATGAATCTGGCAATAATGCATACTACAACTAACAAGAGCAGTACTTTCGTTAGCATCTGAAGCCTGACCAAGCAAATGGAACATGTGAATAAAGTTGTCCAACGTCAGTTTTTTCAAAGCTGCAAGACATTATTTTTTATATAACTTATCCTGTATGACAACATTATAATTATCTTGACATATATTATGAAACATATTGCAAAGCATGTCCTTTCCAGGAAATTCCTGACTGATCTTCCAACAATTTATTCTTTGATATCCGGAAATCAAAAGTTAAAAATACTTATTGGAGAATAAAATAAAAATAAAACAATTATCTACTTTGAAACAAAGTAGTAATTACAGGAAGTCAGCATGAATTTCTTAAGAACAAATGTTACTGACAGCAAAGAATATTTGCAGCTTGGGGTTGAACTGTGGGGTTCTTGGTGGTCTCTCAGCTTGGTTTTCTTGCAGATGTTTCATTACCAAACTAAGTAACATCATCGATGCTGTAAGTGAGCGGGTTTGCCATTATTTTATATTTGTGGCTTGCAAAAAAAGCAGGCGAATTCCTGGAGGTTTGCACTCAGATAAATGGACCATAGACACTAGGCAACCAGGCACATGGAGATAAACAATATCTACATACTATTCAAAATAATAAACTCCAAAGGGAAACAAAAAAAGAGCAAAATACTTCCTCCTCAGTAAACAACATGAATATGAGCAGACACCAAGATTAATATTAAACAACAGTCTAGTCAAGGAACTATCAAGAATACTCCCATCAAACTGACAGAGCAAGCCAAAAGTATATAAAAATAAAAGCAAACCCCACATCCTTCTAGCACTGATTACATTATCTAGTTTGGTAATGAAATGTCTGCAAGCAAACCACAAGCTCGGAGAGGACCAAGGATTCCACAGAATAAATGTTGCCAATCTTACTTCTTTTTTTTATTGGGTAATATTCTTAGTCAACAGTATGATATAACTTAACTTCAGCAAACAAATGGACTGGCATGCATAATTGTCAACAAAATTTTGGACTAGTTGGCATGGCAAACACAGCTAGTTTAAAACTAAAACTAAGAGTGCCCATTAATGGTCCTTTATCATATTAGAGTAAAAAAAACAAGTAAGCTTCTACAAAGATCAATCCTTGGTCTTCTGCTATTAAAAATTCTTACTAATGGTTTCAGTGGTGTGTTTCAAATACTTTTACCACCGGTTCGGTAGGGGTGGCTCGGTGGGCACACTTTGCACATGCATGCATGCCAAACACACACTTTGCACAGGCGCAGAGGCATTTTGAGTCATCTCCTGCAATCCTGCACTCTTCCTGACACTGCCGCACAGCCATTGCTGTGTCGCGAAAAGCAGTTGCCTTTCAAAAGCAGGACATAAAGGTTAGTATGGGAGCCCAGGTGGTGCAGGAGCCCCAACACAGAGTGTCGGAGAGAACCAGTTTGGTCTCTGCTGCTCATCGCCATTACCGGCTTGGCAGAACCGGGCCAAACTGTAGAATACCACCACTGAATGGTTTGAAGAAAATGTTACCAAGTTTGCAAGATGACTCAAAGGTGAGTGGGATGGTTAATATCTTTTAAGACAGAAATGAAATGCAAAATTATTTTACTAGGTTAGCACAAGAAGCTGAAAGCAATTTCAAATGGGGAAATACCTGTTACTATGTGTTCATGAAAATAATAAAGATTAAAAAAATAATAAGAAAGAGGTGAACCACATTTATGAAAAAGTACAAACATATATAGCAAAAAAAGACAAGCTACAGAAATATTAAACATGGGTGCCAGAATCCGAATGGGACTATGCATACTTGGTGGACCTTAAGATTGAAGAATGTTAAATGTCAGCTAGAAGAGAAAAATTAAAAAACTGGGCAGAAAGAACATATTGATTAGTGTAAGTTGCTCTGTCTCATTTATTTTATTCAATTTTCCATTTGGAGACAAAGTACCGTGGATGGAGCACGGGATGTAAGGATAAACAGCGATCTTTTGCTCTAGATCCCAGTTGTCATGTATAACACTGAATATTCTTTTTGATGCTTTCTGATTTAATGTACTGAGTTCAGTGACAAAAGCATCAGAGATGAATGCAGCACTGCATATGATTAATACTAACAATGTATTACTAATAATAAATATTTCATAAATGCTTTCCATATGCTACACATTGTGAGAAGACTAGAATCAAAATCAACCAGGCAGCCTCATAGTCCTGACAGAAAAGGCCATTCTGCAGAAGCTGGCTTGGTAATTTGTGGCTGATATTACTGCTCCAGTGTGCTGCAACTGCCAAAAAAGCCAACATAGCTCTAGCTACATTAACAGAGGTACAGAATCAAGATCATATGAAGTGTTCGTACCATTTTATAATGGCCAGGTAACACCACACTTGGAATATTGTATCCAGTTTTGATTGCCATGACATAAAATAGATGCTGAGACTCTAGAACACGGGTTTCAAACTCAATCACATCATGTGATGTCAAGTGACATATTGTGAATTTTTTGCCTTGGTGGAGCTGCGGTGGGCGTGGCCTGCAGATGATGCATCCAGCCTGTGGGCTGTCAGTTTGACACCCCTTCTCTAAAAGAGTGCAGAGAAGAGCAACGAAGATGATTAAAGGACTGAATACTAAAATATATGAAGAAGGGTTGCAGAAATTAGGTATGTCCAATTTAATGAAAAGAAGGCCTGGGATGACCTGATAGCAATATTCCAATAGCTCTCCAATATCCAAGGGGCTGCCTCAAAGACGAAGTAAACAAGCTATTCTTCAAAGCACCTGAAGGCAAGACAATGGTTGAAAACTAATCAAGAAAAACAACAATTTGGAACTAAGGAGAAATTTCCTGACAGTTAGAACAATGAATCAGTGGAATAACTTTAGAAGTTGTTACCCAACATTGGAGATTTTTAAGAAATGATTGGACAACCATTTGTCTGAAATATTATAGGATTTCCTGCTTGAGGAGGGGGTTGGACTAGGAGACCTCCAAAGTCCCTTCCATTACTCTGTTATTGTCTATTAAATATCTAGAATGGAATAACTAATATTCCATTAGTTATTTAGTTAATATGTGGGAGGAACAGCATAAACACAGAGTAATATGTGCTATGTGGGAGGAATGAATGGCTTTAATCAGCTGGAATAATGCTTTTTATCATTACATTAAAATCAGAAAGGCACATGGAAAAAGAGTTTAAATAAGGCTCAGTCAAAACACTCTCTAAAACAGTGGCTGCCAACCGGTGGGCCACAGCCCACAGGTGGTCCATGAGAAAATTTTGGTGGTCTGCAGAGAAATGTCACCCCCAAGAGCACCCCACAAAGCAATTAATCCAGGCTGTGTGGGAACACAAGGCTGCACCGCCCAAATGGCCTGTGGGAATCCTCCTCGCCCACTCACTCCTTACCTGGCAAACTTGTGGGCTAAGATGCTATTTTTCCTTTTTTTTTTTCCTGACTGTTAGGGATAACATTGTTTACCCTAACTGGTTTAGGTAAAATAATAAATATGTTATCATAGTTTGTTAGTTAAAGTGTCTGCAACTTTAACTGTAGGAATGTAATTAAGGGAGTGGTTGTGAAAGCACCATAAAAGAAGCAAGGAACGTCAGCTTGCTCTCTCTGGTTTGATGATCCCTAATTACTGGATAGACTGAAGACTGCGTTTTTCCCCTACTGAAAAGGAGAGACAAAGGACTGATTTGTAAGTGAACTGACATTGGATATTCTACACGGACTTTGCTAACTGAATATCCTTGAATGGACTGACTAAAACGATACATGACTAATGGACTGTTATTTTGACTATGCTATAAACTCTAAATGGAATAAACTATATTTTTGATAGCACAAGCGTATCTGTTATTTTTACTGTATGTTAACAAACATACAAGCTTATCTCACTCATTTATCTGCGTGCCTATCTGACTAACGCTGCACATTCTGTTTAGCTTGTCTCCTTAACCCTGGTTGGGGAACCCAGGCTTAACACTGACCATCAGCTGTTCTGCTGTGCCAGGAGATTTAGATTAGCTAGAAAGCAGGAAATCATTGGATTTCTTGCTTTCTAGCTAATCTTTAGATCTTCAGTTCTGCTTTTAAGCAGAGCCTAACTGAAGCTTCTATTTGTCAGTGCAGACTCAGTTAGCCAATGGTAGATAGATAGATCTCTGAATGAATCTCTGATTTTGTGAGCAACTCAATTTGCCTGCCTGCTTTGCCTGATTTTGGGTAAAAGTTGCTCTTTTTAAATAAAAAATTCAATATTTACATACATAGTGTGTTGTGAATTAATTTTGTGAGTTTGTTTGCTAGAAAATGTTATAAGTTTGCTTGCAAGCAAATTTTATGTGGCAGACTCAGGTAGCCGATGCCAGAAAGATAGATCTCTGAATAAATCTGTTATTCTGTGAGCAACTCAATTTGCCTGCCTGCTTTGCCTGATTTTGGGTAAAAGTTGCTCTTTTTTAAATAAAAAATTTAAAATTTACATAAATATTTATAATATTTACATACAAGCAATGCCCAGCCAGTTCCATGACCACCAAGCCACACCCACAAATTAGGCAATGCCCACAGAACTGGTTGTTAAGAAATTTGAATCCCACCCCTACCTCTGTGTGTTTGTGTGAGAGAGAGAGAAAGGGGGGGAGAGAGGTTAGATCAGATCTCTCTCTCTCTCTCCCACCAATGTCAGCAAGCCACCATCAGTAAACAACACAACACAAAATTGTTGTACATATAAAACTAGAACACAAATGAGTATGTACCTTGAGGTCTGATGGAAAGGTTGCCTGCAAATAAAATAAATGATCAGATTTATAATAAAAAAACAGTTTGTATTTTAGTCATAAGTACTGACTAAATACAAAATACTGCATATGATTAATACTGGAATCTAGCTTTTTGCTATTGAATTTTTTGGCCTCATCTCCCACCCCATTTAGTCTATTTTATGTTTTTAATTAGTCTAAGAAAATATCACTCTGATTGTAGTGTTACTAAATATGTTAACCCAATAATAGTTAATATAGCAAGAATATTGTGAAATACTAATGACTAATACACTGTGCTGAAATCTATCATCTATTTTCTGTGTTACTGCTACACATCTCCTTTCATTGAGCAGCATTTCTGGCTGCTATTTTTGGGGGTCTCAAAAAGTCAGAATTTTGGAAAATATTATTGCTGTGTTCCTCTACCTCAGCAACTTTAAAATGTATGGACTAATTTCAGAATTGCTCAGCCAGCCATGATGGCTGAGGATTTCTGAGTGTTGAAGTCCACACATCTTGTGTGATTGAGAAACACTTCTGAGATTGAGAAACACCTAACTTAACTATAGGGTGTACTTAAGTTACACCGCAGGGGTGTCAAATTTGTGGCCCGCGGGCCAGATGCATCATGTGCAGGCCACGCGCAGCAAAAATGTCACGAATGTCACATGACTGCAACCTGATGCCACGAGTTTGACACCCATGAATTACAGGAAATCCACCCCGGTTCACAAATATTCTTTTTAAATATTCTACTGTTTTGAATTTAAAAAGAAAAACCTGAGGGAGAACAGAGAAAAAAGTGAAGAATTCTACAGCACAGCATTAGTAAAAGCTAAGACATTTATTACACCATTAGCTTTTGGAGTGTTTGCTTGCGAAGTAGCTATTTCAACATTGTCAAAGAACAGTTAGATTGCCAGCACCATTTTCAAAACAGTCAATTCTACTCAGTGTCTGTTTTTGTTGCATTTTCTTTGTATAAGCCAGTCTTTCTTTGGTAGGGATAGGCTCACCCACTACTTCTCCAGAAAAAGCCTCTATTTTCTGCTTGTTTGCCCTCATAGAATGTCAGTTTAAATACCAGCCTGCCAAATGTGTGTGATATAATAATGCCTCGCTCAGCTCTTAATTGTATTTTTTAACAAATATTATCCCAATCTATTCTGACTTGTAATTTATTGATTATTCACATGGGCAATATTTTTATTTCCCTTTGTCCAATTTTTCTGCCTTCAAATTTTATTTTAAAAAAAGGCAAAGCCACAAATCTTTCATTTGCTCTTGTTATTCTACCCAGGACCTCTTGAAAAAGAAATTGCCCTATTCTTGCATCAGTGGAGTGACTGCAAAATGGTACAATAAATAAAATACAATATATAAAATAATCAGATGAATCAATGCTTTTTCTTTAAGGTAGTAACATTACTAAGTTAAAACACAACTGTTGTGTTAACCATTTAGTTGTGTCTGACTCTTGGTTACTTTATAGGCAAGTGCTCTCCATGCTATATACAATAAAACATGCAGTATAAAGTACAGTACTATTTTGTGCTATTTCAATATTTAAATTTTCAGTCCTACATTTCTATTTTCTCAGATGGTGATTTCAATAGATACCGAAAATAATCAAATATTAGATTGATGTGGGATGTCATAAGGTGGAAAGCTCCAAGGCTGGAAAAGTTATAGACCTCGCAGTTAGAGCTACTACAGTATATAAGGGCGCAGTGATTTAAAAAGAGTTAGATTTCCCAAACTCTATCCTTTGTTGCTACCAAATGATTGCCTGGATTTTAACAGACCAGATAGTGAAATCCTACATAGAACTGAAGTCATTTTGGGTTAGAGAAATTAATTTAAATGAATGTGCAAACTTTCAGAACTCACCTAAGTTTTTAAACCTTCTGATCTTGAACTTTTCTAGCCAGTGGAGAAAGCATATTGCTTTTGTCTTTAAACTGGTTTTTATGTCTTCTTTTCCTATCAAATTTACTTTCCTTTAACGTATTTTCTACAGTACTAACAGCAATTTTGGTGTCCCTGAAAGGATCCTGGACACAAGAGGCTTAATCAAGGATAACCTCTCTTTTCTTGACAGAATTAAAGTTAAATGTATGTGAGCTTCTGAAAAATAGTTGGTTGTTGCTAAGAAATTAAATTACAGAATGGAACGGCAATGATGTTATATTTCTTTGTAAATGCATCTAAGACCTTAAAGAATACTTGAAAAGTTGATTTGGGGAGATGATAAAAGTTCAGAAATTTGAAAAACAGAAAACTCTTCTGCTTACTGAAGACATATTCACAGAATTACTCACCACCTGCTAGAAATGTGAATTAAATCCTGAACAAAATTCTACAGCACAACACGTCTTAGATCTAATTCAGAAATGTTTGTGCATCAGTAATAGGATAGGAAAAGTGTGACTCCATTATGCTATAGAGCTGCAATTCTAGTCTTAGACATTATAGCCAATCATGAAGGATTATAAGACCTGCATTCAAAGAACATCTGCACACCCCTACAGTGCTCATTCATGAATCAATATATTATCTCTGAAAATGTGCAAGTAAAACTTATTGGTTTTTTTATGTCAGCCTTCCCCAGTTGCCATATTGACTGCAAATGGGAGTTGCACTCCAAACCATGTGGATGATTTCAGATTGAGGAATGTTGATGTAAGTGATAGGAAAGCTGTGCCTTTAATTTATGGTGGTTGTTCCATTTGTGCAAGCCACATGTTGAATCACATAGGAGAGTTGCAATATGCTAATTTAGCTTTTATTTCCTTGCTAACTTCCTTGTTTCTCAAGGACTCGTGATATGGTATGCTTAAAATCCGATTTCCAGAATGCAGTAAATCAATCTCATAATTTGAAAAATAAATAATAAAAAATAAATAAATAATATTAAAACTAGTATCAATATAAACAGGCATTTAATGAGCAGATGTGAACTCCCAATGCTCATCTTTCTTAAATGTAAGTTTCATTGTAAATATATACTTACAACTTTTGTAAAAGGAAGTCTTCTTTGTACTTTTTACTTTCTGCACTTTTTTGCTCTTTTTCATTCTTTTTTCTCTTATTTTGTCTCTTGTTAGTCATGTTAGTTTTTTTTTTATCTAATAAAGGTGTTTTAAAAATGTTTTGTTTTCTGAAGAATCATCTCATACCAAATCTGTATATTCAAGAGCACTTTCCTGATGGCTAACCTGTCATATATTTATTAGGTTATAAAAAAAACCATGATGGAAATGAAGCATCATCTTTAAAGATCAAAGAAACTTCTTAATATTTCATCAGTTTCTGGTTCTATTTGCTACACACACATAAACTTATGCAGAGTGGCAATGTATAATATTACCTGTTTGCTGTAGGATTGGGAGTAGGGCAGAGATATTTATTCCTTGGTTACTCCTAAACATTTCCAGTCAGCAGAAAGGAAGATATATACTATAATTAGGGATTGCTTTTGTTATGAACTAATAAAACGCTTAAATAAAGTTTTATCAAACCTTTAGAAAAAGCAGGGTTCTAATCCTGCACTTCTGATTGGCCGATAATAGCGATATCGGATTGGTCCATTCAGGAGAATCTGATTGGCTGTTAATGAGCCACTCTCATTGGTTCAAGGGGTTAACACTCCACGTTTCTCATTGGTTACTTGATCAGCAGCCTGCCCTATAAAAGGGCTGCTGCTGCCCTAGGTTTTTGCTCTGTTCAGAATGATTAATAAAGAGTTGAAGTTCACTGTTCACTGCCTCATCTCCGTTCCTTGCGCCCATGCGCAGAACTTAATAGCTTTCAAACTACTTCTTAGGTTCCGGGGGTGAAAATGGTGGCACTGTGGCAGTGACTCAGTATGGTAATCATTACCATAGTATCAATAACTAAGGGAGAAGGAGTTTTAATAGCTATAAAAGTAGGTATATCTCAATTCAGTTCAAGGCCTACCAATGTATATACAAGCCATAATTGCAAAGTCCTAGAACTATTTTTCATTAAACACTATTGTGCTTAAAGTTAAAAAAAAAAAAAACAATATATAGCTGGACCTCTGCTTTAGCTGGATATAGAAAAATAATTACAATGGTACTTTGAAATGGGAAATTGTTCATATTGTATACCTTTTGATTAAAGCAGAGAAAACTTGAGATGGTAAAAAACGGTTGCACAGCATTATTATATTATTATATGCATTATTATTATTATTTTATTGGTGTTTTTCAGCAACAGCTTTAAAACAGGTGCTTATCAGCAGGGAAACACTATGAATCATTGTTTATGAAGTTTTAAGTGTTAAGTTGGAAATTACTCTTTTCTTACCCTTTTTGATGTAAAAATTAATGTTATATATTTGTCAAAGTTAAGTGGTCAATATTCAAGGGCAGGACCAGTTGATTTAGTTACAATAATGAATTGGTTCCCTTACCACATACTGATCATATTTGTACACTTTCAGATCCAGAGCAACATGTACCAAAATCTTGGTGTATAATGCTAAATTATTTTAGAATCAAGCATAAAATGTTGTAACAGCAAATAGGAAAAACTGAAATTGTGAATATTTTGTGACTGTCTCATGACACTAAAATCTGCTCTCTGTAACTGTTTCTTTGTACTGCCTAAACAGAGATTTGGAGATAGACACGTTTTTTTATCTTCTGTAATTTTTGCTGGATAATATGTAAGACTTCAAAGTTTTTTACTCTATAAAAACTGGCTACATTGATTGTTGTTTAACCCAACCAATTGTTTTCTGGTAAACAATTCTGAAAGAAAAGGTATATATTGAAATTGAAACTTTGATATTTTATTTACTTTATTTATAAAGGACACTTATAGCTTACCCTACTACAATTCACACTATTCACCAGGTTTTAAAATTATAAAATAAAAAAACCTATGAGCTGTGAGCAGATAAAACAACTCAAACAAAGCACAATAAAGATTGCTGTAGTAATAATGTTTTATCCCAATAGGGAAAACACCTGCTAGTAATAACAATAGCAGAACACTAAATAAAAATGGGCAAAAATTTTTATCAAATAAGAATATTATGAAATAAATTGAGGTTCTTGTAGCTGCATTTCAGCTACCATTGGAAATGCACAATGCATATTTTAAGGACCATGCAAATGTATAGAAATGATAGCCATCACCAGGAGTCAAGCATATTTTCAGACTTCTTTGTTTTATGAAAATTAAGTTTTAAGATGGAATGAGGTAAATTCAAATAAGAAATATTGACAAAATCAGTTATTTTCACTCAAATATTTATTTAAATACCACTACTGAAGGGTTTGAAACCCCCAAATTTATCTTGGGAGAAGAGGATTCTAACAACAGCATTTTCTTCAAGAGAATGTGAATGATTGTGAGTGGCCAGTTATAGATTGTGATGTATTAATTTTCATAAATGTTACCTTGAAGGAAATGTATGAAATCATAACAGCTTTGCATGTCATTAGAACCTATTCAAATATTAGGATATTTGAGTTAAATATGCTGAAATATAATTGGAGCCTGAAATATCCAAATCTATTCTTATAACATTATCAGGATGTTCATCAGGAATATATAATTGAGAGGCAGTGCAGTGTAGTGATTAAGATGCCAGCCTAGGGATGGATTATGGTTAGAATCTAGGTTTTAGTCCTCCTTTAGACACAAAAGTTAGACAAATTGGATGACTTTGGATCAATCACTGGAAAGTCAAAAACTATCCATCTATAAATTTGCATGAACCAGAATGGTAGAATGATTTTATAATAAAAGGTTTTTATCCTACCATTTTAGGAGCCAGTTGGCCTAGTGGTTTAGCACCAGGATAGACAAGACAATGAAGACAATGAGTTCATCCCTTAGCCATGAAAACCAACTGGGTGACCTGGGCTAATCATTATCTTCCAGCCCAACTCACAGGATTGCTATTGTAGCGAACAGAAGAGGAGGAAGGTGTGTTGGATTTGTTCCCTGCCTTGAGTTATTTGTAAAATAATGAAAGTGGGATACAAATAAATAGACAATTTTATGGTAATCAATTAAATGCAAACTTAAAAAGATATGGAATATATGCAAAATGCACATGTACAACATGTACATTGAAGGGCAGGATTAAAATGAATTCTACAATTGAGTGGTAGCTCTTCTCTTCAACATTTTTGTACAGATTCTGTGTTCTTTTTTGTCATAATTAATTCACAAATATCTAAATTGTAAGATAATTTCCATGACTATAAATTCCAGTCAACCCAATGGATCTGAATTAATCTGCTTATAATATTAAACTGTATGATACTTTAATCACATTCTTCATTTCTTTTGTCTGGTTTTTCAGCCTTAGCTTTCTCCACAAGACTCAGTTAGCTTAAGTATGTAAAGGAATACCGCACAAAGCCCCCAGTAACCTTTAATCTGTATGCTAGCATGGTATCTATTGTGTTTTCCTAGCCTAAGATAGACATAGACATGATGGAGGTGCCAGTAATCAAGAACAAGGGAAAGATTATAAATAATCAGATAGGAAACAGCAAGGTCATGAGCAACATAAACAGTATTTAGAGATAATGTATGTTGTTAGGTTAAATTGACATTTAAAAAGTGTATCTTGGAAACACATGAAAAACTTTCATGCAGTTTGCTTTATATTAATATACAATTTTATGTCAGCAAACTGTTGCATAGAAGAAGCATCTGACACACACAGTGCTGCTATTAAAATTACATCAAGAATGTTCACTGCAGAGGGAGAAAACAGAATGCCTAAGAAATAGTCTTTGCAGTCATTAAATGTACACCTTCCATTTTACCTTTATTAGATAACCAACATTTACTTTGTTATGTACAGATAAATAGGTAGAGACTGAGGGTAATTTTCTACTGTACTGAGTATACAAACAGTGCAGTCAGTTTCTTTCATTGTTTGAAACTGTGCTGTCCCAGCTATGCTTTATCTTTCTCAAAGGGTGGGATTTAGCAGGTTCAGGCTGGTTCGGATGAACTGGATTTTACATCCAGTTTTGCAAACCAGTAGTTCCAAAGACCAGCTGGGATATGGGAGTGGAAAGGAAGGAAGGAAGGAAGGAAGGGAGGGAGGGAGGGAGGGAGGGAAGGCAGAAAAGAAAGAGAAGAAAGAAAGAAAGAGATGAGGGATCTCAGAGGTCATCTAGTCCAACCCCCTGCTCCAAAATCATTGTTAAAATTTCTCTTTTGACCCACTCAGTCACATGACTACATAGCCACACCCACCCAGTCATATGACAACATAGCCACTTCCACCAAGCCACTCCCACTGAACCACACCCACAGAACCAATTATTAAACAATTTGAATCCCACCCCTTCTTTCTCACATACTTTATGTAAAAAATTGTGGCTATTTATGTAAGGTTATTGATATTTACAATCAAACTTTCTGCCAGAGCTAAAAAAGCTGCTCTTATTCCTGTTTTATATTAATAATTGTCTTATCCAATAGATCAGGCAAAGAGAGAGCAATCAGCCTCAGATTATTTATAGAACTTCACAATGAGCTGTTAACCTTAACTTTCCCCGAAACCGTGAGTAGTATACCAATGTGGTATACTACTCACAATGGTATACCAATCTCATCTTTGTTACTTATTGGCAAAAACTACATATATGCTATGTAGCTAATATTGTAATTGGGAACACTATATACATATAGTTTGTTACCATATATATTCCATCTTTTTTACCATTTTTACACATTATATTTGTAGAATAGCTAATCAATCTTCCACCAGAACTGTTATCAATGTTATAATTCTAAATGAATATTAATTAAAAAGAAAAGGTTGAATTAATCTAATATTCGCTGTTGGGGGGAAAATGAAATATTAATACATCAAAGCAAAAAACAAGTATATGGCTTGTTATTTGTTCCATGTGTTAAAAAGAGTGACTAGTACTGCCAAAATGGTTAAATTATATCTATCTACCTATCTAGTTTTAAAAATAGCACAGAAAAATTGCAACATAAGTAAATATATCTTCTTAAATCTGAGGCAGAATGTAGGATGAAAGTAATCTTGTTCAGTGTCCTTCAACTTGCTTGATAGAGATTCCCAAGATCAAATGCTAGGAAATTCTGGACTCAGTGTGCAGTGTTATGACAGCAGAAATCTCTATAAAATCAATACCAATATTTATACTATCTTTTTAAAAATCCTTTTAAAACATATCTCAGATTGTTTTACCTGTCAGTTTTAAGCACAACTCATCATTGTTTAATCACCACAGAAAGGCATGTTTTCCATCAGCTTAAACTTTTAATTTCTTTCAAGACAATAACAATAATCATGTCATTGCCTTTGGACATAAAGTCTGAAACTGAGCCTGTTTTTTAAATTAATCTCATTATTCAAAGTCACAGTGCTGCACTATTTATGAAAATAGCTTTTCTTATAAAAGAGAATATTTTGTGGGGAAGTATATTAGTTATAGGTTACTTAATAGTAATTTACCAATGACAATATCTACGTTGTACGACACAATGCCTGCTAAAAGCATGTGCAATGTATGAAGGCTAATTGTACACCTGATTATTATTTTTTTAACTAACGTGCACTCTTTGAATATGCCGGTAAGTTGTTGGTTCTGTCACAAAATGTTTTTCATCTGAAATAAGCCAGCACAAAATATCCATTTAGCTTAGCAGATGGCAAACCAGTCATGCTGATCCCGATTATCCCTTAGCTTTCTTCCAAGATGTTTCCTACTGTCTTAGCTTATCTCTGTCTTCCTAGTTTTGACCAGAAACACATTCTTCCAAAAAACAACAACATTGAACTATAACCACCCCTTGTTTTATAATAATCCCTGGAATATGTGTAAAGCTCTGAAGCATTTTTGTAAAACCAAAACAGCTGGAGAGTGGCATTTTATTTTTGAAACTTCTCATAAAACTGTATTTTTTTTAAAAAATAGCCTTCCAGAGTCACTGGAGATTGGGGAGAATGCAAATTAACAGATGATGATGATTGATGGTGGTGGTGATGATGAGGTTGATGATGGACAGCAAATCTACCTCATGCAGAGGGTTTTCACAGATATGATGTTTGCCTTTAGCACAAACTATGCAGAAGCTATGCTAACTGCATTCCCCATCATTGTTTTATCCCTGCCTGGATAGCTTCTATAGGGCCTTCGTCTATTTGTGTTTCTCTTGTAACAGTGATGTTTCTCATCTTTTTACTGTTAAAAATATTGTAATTATTGTAAGTTTTGAAACTGAAATTTACATTGTTTTACCAAAACTTTGTTCCAATTTCATGCAGGGGATTTAATTTATTTTATTATATCCCCAAAGTAATTTCTTTGATTTAAAATTTTTAGAACAATTGTTTACTATTCAGAAACTACACTTTAATTGCTCACATCATTCACTATCCTAGTGCAATGGTTCTCAACCTTTTCTTCACCACGGACTCTCTTTAAATACCTTTTGTCATCACAGGCCACCAAGACTTAAATCAAGATTTAAATCATAACATTTATTTAAGCCTTCGCAGATCCCTGTGACGACAGGTCTGTGGACCACAGGTTGAGAACCACTGTCCTAGTGTATTGTCATTTATTAATTAAGTAGATAAATATTTATCAAGCTATTCTTGGTCTCAAAACTATTTGAGACACTTCATCACTGAATCAGTAATACAGATGAAACTGATGATGAAGATTCAATAGAAAGTAAACATAATAGATATGTTTTATGCAGTATTTCATAGTACATTAATCTTGCTTGTTTAGCTATTTTTTTATACAAGATAACCATAGTCAAGTATACATAATACTGACTGACCATAGAAAAAATTGCAATTTACTATAAATTGCTAGATCTTCCTACTTTTGTTCACACTGATAAAGTGAGGATAACTAGTGAAAGGCTTAGTTTTTGCTCTAAATTATATTGTAATTGTTTTTCTACTTGTTCTAACACCCAAAAGCCAAGAATATTGAATGATAAATAACTTGCACATTTAAGTCACCTGCTGTACTAATTTTAGCAATATGCCATTTGCAGTAACACTATACTACATATATTACAAGTACATTTTCCTTTCAAAATTTAATACAACTTGAGCATGTCTTTTCCTTTCTTCGATCAGAAACAGCTTAGTTTTGAGTCTTTGGTGCCTATCTTGTGTCCATTGGTTGTTGTTGTTGTTGTTTTGCAACTTTTGATATGTTTGTCTTGAGTAGAATTCAGAGATGCATTGCTGACAAATGGTAACATATACCACAAGTTAAGATCATATGAAAATTCTTCTAATATTGAAGCCAACGATTATGCAGTTGGTGCAAATATAAGTGGCAATATAGTCTGGGTTTATTATAACAGAAAAAAATCTCACAAGCAGCAAGAAATAAAACCAGGCTCTGCAGCAATGTAAATTGAAAAGTACTTGTAATCTATCTGCATAACTACCCTGTCCTCCATCTTTTCTGTTCTCCTCAAAATCCCAATTAAAGTCCTAGATCTGTTTATCCATAGTTGAAATGAGTTGTATCTCTCAAAGGCTGGGAGAGGGGCTAATAAAATCTGTCACTGAAAAAAAAAGCTTACTAAAGTACTCCTGATTTTTGGTTATCACAGAGTAACATAGCTTTTTTAGCTTTTGTATTTATAAAATTGAAAACCCTATATACTTACCATCATTGATATTATAAAGGAATACCAGGTATCCATTTTAGGTCAACGTTCTATCAGCATCCTTGCTGGACAAAATTTAATGAGGGGAGATGCTAGTTTATCCCTTTACCCAAAATTAAATGAGTAGCTGGAGACAGAAACTCTGAAATAATTATAATCATAAACTTAGAACGTCAAAATTGTGATGAATTAAAAAAGCAAAACTCTTCTGTGCACAACAAATCATAAGTTTGGTTTATAAACACTAGTATAGAATCCTTGGTTATGAGCATATCCAAAATAAAATATTAAATTATAACACTTTTAATAAAACTACTTCCTGGAATTTGAGCAAGCGCCATAATAATTGATCATGATAATCTTTGGAATTACGGTTCACATATTCAAGCAAATATAGCCTAACAACAAAATATTTGGATCATAATTTTGAAAAGGAATGGTTTATCATACAAAGATAGTAGAGAACAGGTGGCAGAAACTTGTAGTAACTTATCTTACATTTTTCTTCTTGAGCAACTACTCTTGGTTTACTTTTCATTATATAGGAAAATACTTCTATTTATTTCCATTCTGATTATAAAGCCAGTATTAAGGATTATAAAAGAAGCAAAAGAAACTCTTTTTCAGAAGAATACATCGAAAAACAAAATACAATTGTGATAAACATGAGGGCATGAGACTTTTCAGCAGAGATCCTAATTTCTGGTTTCAAAAAAAACTCCCAGACTCATTTTTTTTTTTAGTAATACAACTTTGAATGTACCTTTCTGCCTCAGAAAATTACTACATTAAATGATATTTAAATGTTTATAGCTTCCAAGATATAAATCACAATCATTGAACACTTTTCTGTTAAACCATTTATATTCCTATGAGATGACCAAACAAGTATGCTGTTAGATATTGCATAATAGAATAGAATAGAATACTTTATTGGCCAAGTGGGATTGGACACACAAGGAATTTGTTTTGGTGTAAATACTCTCAGTATACATAAAAGAAAAGATACATTCGTTAAGAATCAAGAATCATAACGTACAACACTTAATGACAGTCATCAGGTACAATCAGCAATCAAATTATACTAGGAAACAGTCAATATAAATCGTAAGGATACAAGTGACAAAGTTACAGTCCTACAATCACAAGTGCGAGGGGATGGCTGATAAGGAGTGATGATAAGATTAACAGTAATAGAAGTCTTCCGGTTTGTCAGCTTCGCCAGCGGCAGGGTTACGCGATCCTGCACGATCCCTACCGTGCTAGCCGTTTTGGTGCCTCCAATCTGGATGGGTTTGGAGGCTAAGGCTGCCCCACAGAGGCAGCTGAAGATAGGGGGGAGCTGGTGAGGGGTTTGGGGGTGCTGCAGACCCCCTCCCCAGCCGGCAAAACCCCCTTTTCTCAAGACGGTCAAGCGGCAGTCAGTAATGGCTGCCACAAAGAAGCCGGCAGCTGGGTAAGACTGAGCAGGAGGAAGAAAGTTTTCAAGAGAAAGTTTTTTGGCTGATCCAGGACTTTAAGAGGTGTTTAATCCTGAGAACTATGACTTTTTGAAAAATACTTGGTTTCCAGAGGAGGATTTCAAGCGGCAAAATTGAGGTGCTGAAAGGAAAGTTTACCCTCCTTCCCTATGGAATCAACAAATGGCCATTGAGAAACCTGTTGTTTTTTATAAAAGGTAAAAACTTGGCTTCTTGTTATAAGTGGGAAGGGAGAGGACAAAAAAAATATATATTAAGATTTTGCTGGAGGAGATGCCTTGAAGATCTTGAGACTAGAAATTGATTGCAACAAGGCTGTAAAATACAGACTGGGCTTTTTTTCTTTTCCCTTTTACTGATACCACCCCAGGAAGAGAAAGTGAGAACTTTGTGCATTGGTTGGACTGATTGATGTCTCTGGGACTTTGAGGAATTGTTTTATTGCTCTAAGAAGAACAAAGAATGGCTTTATCTGATGATGAACTTAGAAAGGAATATCAAGAAAGTAAGGATACTGTGAAAGAAGCTTTCCTTTCTTTAGAAATTGTTGTGTATGTATATAAGTAATAAAGTGTGAGTTTGGAGTAGGTGCGGGGTTCTGGCCCTGCACTTCTGATTGGCTGTTAAGCGGCCGTACCGGATTGGCCCGTTCTGGGGAATCCGATTGGCCCTTAACAGAGAGTTCCTATTGGTCATAAAAGCTAGCGTTCCTAGCCTGTTATTGGTTAAAACGTTACAAGGGTTGCCTATATAAGGCGAGGGTTACTGTTGTTTTATTGAGAAGAAGTCACTATGTAAATAAAGAGCTGAAGTTCACCGTTCAGAGGCTTGTCTCCATTCCTCCTCACCCATTCTCAAACATAACAGAAATGACACTTGCTATTTATCAGCAAACACAACAACAGATGGAGGAAATAGAAGGAGAAGAAGAAAAAGAAGAAGACGCCATCTTCAGTGAATCTAAAAAATTAACTAAGAGAGAAAGGAGAAAGAAAGGAAGGAAAATGAAGGACTTAAGACTTAAAAAAACACTTCTAAGATGCAAAACCAACTCAATGTTACTGAGCAAAAGGAGAAAGGATTACAACAGAGAGGGAAAGCTAAAAAGGCGGAGGTTAGTGGGGGGGGGGGGTTAAAAAGGCCAGGGGGGATAAGAAAGGAAGGGAAAAGGGAGGGAAAAGTCACAAAGGTATGAAACAAGATGGGAAAAAAGGATTTTTTTTTTAGGGATAAAGGGTAAGGTATGATTTCTTTAAAAAAGAAGATTCTGCAAGGTACATAAGATGGTATTATGTATTAGAAATAGAAAACTAGAATGTTATAAGAATTAATAAAAGATTAAAATATTGAAATGTTTAGTAATGATAGATTTTAAAATTTAATAAAATTGTAGCACTTGTTTTTTGAAATAGACAATCGGAATGTTATAAGATTTAATATTTAGATTTATTATCTAATTATATTCATTATTATGAACTTATTATTTTTTCTCTTTAAAGGTTAGTAGGTAGAATGTACTAAGCAGAATCAGATTTGGTATCAGGTGTTATTTTAAATATTAATTTAGGGGGAGGATAGAAAGGCATCATACTCTGATTAGTGATTTCAGGAGAAATTCTTTTTTTTTTTTTTTTACTATAGGGAATGAGATAAATGGATAATCTGGAAAGAATGGACAAAAATACAAATATAATGATTTAAATTAAAATGAATTAAATTAAATAGAAATAAGAAGAACGAAAAGCGGGGAGAAATTATATAGAAGATATAGAATGGTAAATAAGATAGGTAATGGTATACAAGATGAGCACGAATTTAATTGAAGTCCATACAAAGAGAGGTAATCTGGGGCCAAACTACTTTCTTAAAAGAAGTTTTATATTTTTGTTTTTTAGTTATTTAATGGTTAATGATGGTTTGTTTGTCTTTAAAATCAATAAAATTTGTTAAAAAAAAAGATTAACAGTAATAGTAGTGCAGACTTTATAATAGTTGAACAGTGTTGAGGGAATTATTGGTTTAGCAGAGTGATAATCCCCTAAAGTAAAAAATCAAATATTTTTCAAAGAAGGATACCATTATGCAACACTAAAAAAAATGAATATTTAAAGTTGTATATTTATAATTATTGTAGATAGGCTATTATAGATCTATACTATAGAAGGAACTGGTGGAAAAGTGCTTATTAATATTATACCTTCTCATAGGTTTCTTCTATATAATTTAATTTTGAGTTTGGAAATCACAGAATAAATATTCAATCCAGTGCTGCCAACTCTCACGCAATCAGAGTGAGACTCACGCAATTCAACCAATTTTGACTGTCTCACTCTGATAAACAAAATCTCACGCTAAAGGCCCGAGAGATCTTCCTTGCAATGGGAATTCTGGCCTCGAATAAAGGCGCGCTTGTGGAATAAGACCCCCTCCACCCCAAATTTTATTTCTAATTCATCTTAGATTTGCAATTTAAAGCAGGCTAATCCGCTTGCAAATTTGCCGAAGAACGGCGGGTTTAACAGAAAGAAACTCCCCTCCCCGTCTCTTTCCCCCACGGCCACACCTCTCTAGCAAACTAATCTGAATTTTAACCCTTCAAAAACCATAGCTCCTTGCCTCTAATTTTGATTTAGATGTGATTTTTCAGGGGATCGGTGGCTCCGAGCAGCCGCTCGCCTCGCCGATAAAAATATATTTGTTTTTCGATTGTACTAAGGACATTGGTGAAGTGTTCCCTGGTTTATTTTTCCTTTTGCCCTTTTTATGCAAGCTGCATCAGCTATTCAAAAGTTAGAATGGAATAGAATTGGAATGAAACTGGAATGGAATGGAATAAATTGGAATGGAACTGGAATAGAACAGAACAGAAAACTATTGTCACTTTAAATGTACACTAATCAGCATACATTAAAACAAAATTTCATTGCATTCAGTTCTCAAAATATAACCATTACGCATATACCCGCATATACCCGCATATACTCACATACACATACATATATGACAAAGAAACATCACAGTCCATTTCAAATAATTACCCAATTATTTTTTCAAACCTTTTATGAAACTAAAAGGCCTATGCTATGTCTCATTGGTTTTCATAGTCAAGTTCCCTCACTGAAGAAAAATGTGTTTTTGTAATATGTGTCCTCATTTTTTTTCTTATGCCTATGGGTTAAAATGCATGTATGTATGTATATGTCCAAATCATGACTAAAGTATGCATCAGATTGCACCATTTAAATGTAAAATTGTCAAAGCTCCCTACCGTGGAAGGGGGGACACCCCCCTTCCACACCATCCCCCCCTCGGTCGCTCCGCTCCCTCGGGCTTGGTCACTCCGCTCCCTCGGGCTTGGTCGCTCCGCTCCCTCGGGCTTGGTCGCTCCGCTCCCTCAGGCTTGGTCGCTCCGCTCCCTCGCAGTGTCTCACTCCGAACTATTACTCAAGGTTGGCAGCCCTGTCAATCCAACAAAGCAAATGTCTAAGTTTCAATATTTGGTAAAAGACAACAAAAGGACCTAATGAATTTTCTGAACCAGGGAGACCAATTTCTAGGTGATGTCACAGAAAAAGTCTTTTTCCAGCTAATTACGATTAATGCAAACACTCAAATACTCAAATACAAAAACTTTCTTCCCCTTATTAAAATATTTCATGGAATACCTTTCCCTTCACATTTTAAATTGGTTAATCATAATATTTATAAAGGTTGCATTTATAGATTTATAAGGATTCTATTTATAAATGTAAATACTTATTCATTAAGACTAAATATTGTTTCTGCATGAACTTCCATTTGCAAATAAGCTTACTCAAAGCAGCCATGATAAGAAAAGCTCCAAGTAAATGAGTGATTTCCATGATTTGAAGGGTGGCTTTGACAGAAGACTTTGCTTGTGTCAATATATCAAGTGAAGCTTTTCTCCAAAAATGTGTATAATCTTATGTTTCAGGAATAATTTACACTGAGTGCAGAGCTGCTTACTTACAATTAATTCTAATTAATTTAATTAGTTTTAATTTTTATGGCTGAATGTTTTAATTGTTTTATATTATGCTTTTAGCCACCCAGAGTTGCTTAACACTGAGATGGGTGGCATATAAATTGAATAAATAAATAAAAATTCTGATAAATTATCCTATCAGAAGATATTGCTTTTGAGGATCCATATATAAATTAATGGTGTTACTTATTAGTTGATCCGAATTACATTTGCTGGAATTTCAGTCCTCTCAAAACATTTTAAAGTAACTCTTGCAATAACTTTAAAACAAATACATATTTTATCATGGCAATAGGCAAATGTCATGAGTCATATTTGAGTTTGTAACAACTATATAACTGAAAGAAAAGGAAAAGCTGATGAGAAAGCATTCTTACATTCACAAGATTGCTATTTCAGTTAATAATTGGATTGCCAATATCAGCACCATGTAGATTGACAGCCAAAATGAAGGCCTGGACATCTTTCAAGCATGTTATAAATTCTATTTTATTTTTTAAGCTTTTACTAAAAGATAGGATGCAGAGTAAAGGAATTTTCCAGGATTTGTTCTATGAAGAATAACTGGTACAGATTAATCCATACAGAGATTTAAAGTAAATATTTTATATTTTGAAAATTACCAACAGGTTTTAAGTAATAAAATAAAAGACAAAAAATCAAGTTATCAGAGCTTGGAATTACAAAGCCATCCATTTCACCAATTGAACTTATTTCTAATCAAATCATTTTGAAAAGAAGAACAAGTATTTTGACTCATTTCACTGTCTGATACATTTCTCTTACAAGAGAATATTTGTGGTTCAGGGTTAAACTGTGAAGTCCTTGGTACTTTCTGAGTTTGTTTGCTTCTAGACATTTAATTAACTGACTAGGTAATAACATCATCAAAGCTAGCGAGTATGGGTTTGCTCCTATTTATTTCCCATTCCCCAATTTTCTTGCTTGCCTTCTTGGACATTTCATTTGGAGAGGAAGAGAACCTCTGGTACAAAGAAAGAATGATCCAGGATTTGTTTCTGTACTATCCAGGTTAAAAAAATGAACTATAAAAGAATGAATTTTTTAAAAGGTAGGAACTTTTTTGCTGTGTTGAGTTGACCAAATATGTATATAGGGTGGAACTACCAGGCGTCTATATAGCAGATATATACTGGTATCCCACAGTATCATAGTAATCACAGGATGAGACAAGGAAGGCAGCAACATCTTATACCACAAAAAGATAAGACAGGTCCTGAAGAACCAGCTCAATAAAAATAACAAGTTCCAGACCATCAACATGCACACTCTGCCAGTCATCAAATACCACATAGATATAATGAGCTGGCCAAGGATGGCTTGGAGACTGCCAATGTGAAGACCTGCCTATGTGAAATTCCTCACAATGTGGAGATTTCCATCCAAGTCCGACCCCCAGCCAGAAAGAGGACAGATGAGATCTGGTGAGTGCCAAAGCCATTGTCCTGGATGAAACTCAAAACAATCAAGAGTACATTAATAAGACAGCACCCAAAGCTACTGACACAATTCTTGAGGTAGCAGTAGACATGAGACAAAGAACAAGGGAAATTCCAAGGCAATACAAGACCCTGCATGGGATATACCATTGAAAAAGAGTTGATGTGACTAATACTGGGAAAACCTACCACTAGGTGGAAAGGATTGGACTAAAAGACTGCGCTGAGGCACAGATTGTGGTAGCAGGAGAACAGACAATAAAAACCAAAATCCATAGCAGAGGTCTATCACATTAAATAGGATCTGAGGTGCAAACTACACGGAGACCTCAGAGACGGTGTAACATATGATGGCAAGGGATAAGATGCAAGTAGCAACAGCATATACTGAAAGGTACAATATGTGGCTGCACAGTGTGTGAGCTAGACCCTAGACAGAAGATTGAAATTTTGGGCTTGGACAATCTGAAACTGTGCTGTCTGCAGTCTGATCTACTGTAAACATAGTACATAAAATTGTCTGCTACAATTTTGTCTTGCCTGTCAATGACTTCTTCAGCTTCAACCACAATAATACACAGGCAAATAATCTTTAAGGTAAACCACTTCAAACTCAATTGCAGAAAATATGACTTCAGTAACAGAGTGGTCAACGCCTGGAATGCTCTACCCAACTGTGTTGTTAGTCTCAAACCCTCACAGCTTCAACCTTAAACTGTCTACCGTGGACCTCACCCCATTCTTAAGAGGTCCTTAAAGGGGGTGTGCATAAGCGCACCAGCATGCCTACCGTCCCTGTCTTACTGTCCCCATTTATCTGTATTTACTTCCTTTGTTCATGTTCACATCTATACTTGTTATCTTGTACGTGTTTGACAAACTAATGAAAGATTTCACAGAAAATAGTAGAGAGTAACAAGGCTAAAATCTTGTGGGATGCCCAGATCCAGATGAAGAGACAGAAAATGGCCAATCAATCAGACATCATGGTAGTAGACAAGGACCAGAAGACAGTGGTGGTGATAGTGATGACAAATGACAGCAACATCAGGAAGAAGGAACATGAGCAGCTGGAGATATACCAAGGTATGAAGAGCTATGTGAGAAGATGTGGAAAGAAAAGACCAAAGTGGTATCAGTCATGGTAGGAACATTTGGAGCTGTACTCTGTCAGTCCAAGACCAAATATAACACAGTGGAATCCAACTAAGTCCAATCCTTTATTGATTATTAAATAGAAACCTTTATTGATTATTAAATAGAATCTTCTCAAATGAAACCTTCTAACCCCCCATAGGTATACCGTGAAAAATTCTAGGCTACTTTGGGTCTCTTATCTCTTCCCTCATCTATCTCTGGACTGCCCAGTCTCTTAATCTGGGTTTGTCTATGGAATATTCTCTGGAAAAGCTCTATACTAGCAAGATTCCTCTCCACTATATCTTCAGATACATATTCCATCAGTCCTAAGATGGCAGAGAGGCTCCAACAAATCCGAGGAACAACATTACAGCTCTCTGTCCAGAAATACAGTGCAGTTATATACCGCTCATAAATGAATAAAATGTGAGAAAAAAATCTAGTAACAGTAATAACAATAATGATAAAATGTCAAAGTTAATTATATTAATTCATTTTCTTGAGAAATAGTGATATATCTTTAATGTACTTTTGTATTTCATTAAGCTAGTATAAGTTCATTTTCAAAACATGTTGTAACTGCATTATAATCATTTGCCCTGCAAGGTATCTGTACATACTTTCTATTTGATCAAGCCAGATATGATAATCACACTTGCTAAAAAAAAAAAGGGGGGGGGGGGTTATGAAGACACTTAAAATAACAAGGTAAAGAAAGAATTCAAAGGAGACTTTGGTTCTTTCCAATTTCTATAACAGCATTGGCCACTGGAAGTGTCTTTATTTTCTTCTTATAGTAAACGATAATGTGTACACTAGGAAGCAAGGGGTAAATTACAGAATGAATGATAACTGTATAAAATACTTAAGCTGCATTTTTTAAAAACAGACTGATTTATAAGGTTTATTAGGCCTGTTGTTTATTTTGATTTTGCTTAAATGTAAGATAAATGTATTTATTTTGATAAAGTGTTATGTGATTTTTATAAACTGTTGTCAATATTTAAGACTCTATTCAATTTAAGTTATTCAGAAATATTTTTCAGCCCTGAAAATATACATGGAAGAAAAATCTCTGTATGCTCTAGAGATCTATTTCCTTCTGTCCAAAACGAAGAGGGGAAGTACTTATCTAAGAGCTAAAAAGCAAAGAAGAACAAAGTCTTAGGACAATTCCAGGAAGAGAAAGTAAGTGTATTTAAATTTGAAAAAGAAGTTACATTTTAGTGTATGTTGTCATATTTTGTTTCTGAGAAAACTCTTCAAAATATTTTGCTTTGGTAAATGTCATGACCAGAAGATGTTTCTGAAAATGCTAATTGTTTATCTTGGTGTCAGCAATTTTTAATCATCTCATCACAATATCCACAAAACAGATTTACTAGCTACCATCTCAAATGTCACTCTGCTAGAGGTGCTATGGGAGTATTTAGTAGTAAAGGTCACCATGCAAGCATATATACTAAGGCACTTGTCAAAGTGCAATTATGACTCATCTGCATAGGCAAATTGATATAAACATAGAAGAAAGTAAAATTTCACACTTTATGATTAAGAGTATGTTAGGAAAAAATAAGGTATGATTTCCAGCACCAGATATGAATACTGCCTTCTTTCTGTATAAATTAACAATGCAATCATAAATATATCTGTACAGAAATCTTACTCCTAAACTATACTTTGACATGACCACTCTAAACTCAAAATATATTCATGTTATGGAAGTGAATTATACAATGGCTTGCAAAATAATCATCCATGTTTACTCATATATCAGTAAAGTGTAGTCCTAGATAACGGTATACAATTGTAGGTTCAAAAACTTGAATTTTTATCTAAAATCCCATTTAATTATTTACGAAAAAAACTTGTTTGTAATTCTAGCTCAACAAAAACAGGACTGTGCCTGTGGCTGAGAACTTGTGACTCCATTGTCAGTAGTCCAATACAGGTAGTCTCATTCAAAGTTGTGACAGGGCTGATTGAATGATATTACTGGTCCTCAAAGTTTTGGCTGTCACAACAGTTCCAATGATTGCAATCTGGATGCTTGGCAACTAGCTTACTTATGATGGTTACAGCAACCTATAGTTACATGATTGCCATATGCAACCTTACTTGCCAGCTTCCCACAAGCAAAAATCAATGAAGAAGTTGCCTGGAAAGGCCATAAGTTACTCTAGTAAGTCTTCCCTGCCCAGCTGCAGCCACCCTTGGGCCTGGAATTGCTCTTGTGCAACTATCTGCGCAGCTTTCTTTCTTTCTTTCTTTTTTCTTTTTTAACAAATTTTATTGATTTTAAAGACAAACAAACCATCATTAACCATTAAATACATAAAACCTCTTTCCATTATTAATTTTACAAGTCAAGTAAAATATTATTTTGTGCAACATAATTCTGTTTTACACCATTTCAATATAAACATATAGATATCTCTTAACAAATTTCTCATTATTTCTCTTTTCATATTCAATTTCATTGTTATTATTATTATTTTCTATATTTATCCAGTTTATAATCATCATCTTCATTCCTCTCTGACTTGATTACCATTATTCTTATCCAACATTCCTCCAAGGTTTTATTAATTCTCAAACAAAACATAGACACACAAAACACAAAAATATAAAACTTCTTTTAAGAAAGTAGTTTGGCCCTAGATTACCTCTCTTTGTATGGACTTCAATTAAATTCGTGCTCATCTTGTATACCATTACCTATCTTATTTACCATTCTATATCTTCTATATAATTTCTCCCCGCTTTTCGTTCTTCTTATTTCTATTTTATTTAATTCATTTTAATTTAAATCATTATATTTGTATTTTTTGTCCATTCTTTCCAGATTATCCATTTATCTCATTCCCTATAGTAAAAAAAAAAAAAAAATTTCTCCTGAAATCACTAATCAGAGTATGATGCCTTTCTATCCTCCCCCTAAATTAATATTTAAAATAACACCTGATACCAAATCTGATTCTGCTTAGTACATTCTACCTACTAACCTTTAAAGAGAAAAAATAATAAATTCATAATAATTAATATAATTAGATAATAAATCTAAATATTAAATCTTATAACATTCCGATTGTCTATTTCAAAAAACAAGTGCTACAATTTTATTAAATTTTAAAATCTATCATTACTAAACATTTCAATATTTTAATCTTTTATTAATTCTTATAACATTCTAGTTTTCTATTTCTAATACATAATACCATCTTATGTACCTTGCAGAATCTTCTTTTTTAAAGAAATCATACCTTACCCTTTATCCCTAAAAAAAATCCTTTTTTCCTATCTTGTTTCAAACCTTTGTGACTTTTCCCTCCCTTTTCCCTTCCTTTCTTATCCCCCCTGGCCTTTTTACCCCCCCCCCACTAACCTCGGCCTTTTTAGCTTTCCCTCTCTGTTGTAATCCTTTCTCCTTTTGCTCAGTAACATTGAGTTGGTTTTGCATCTTAGAAGTGTTTTTTTAAGTCTTAAGTCCTTCATTTTTCTTCCTTTCTTTCTCCTTTCTCTCTTAGTTATTTTTTTAGATTCACTGAAGATGGCGTCTTCTTCTTCTTTTTCTTCTTCTCCTTCTATTTCCTCCATCTGTTGTTGTGTTTGCTGATAAATAGCAAGCACCATGTCTAAAGAAAGGAAAGCTTCTTTCACAGTGTCCTTACTTTCTTGATATTCCTTTCTAAGTTCATCATCAGATAAAGCCATTCTTTGTTCTTCTTAGAGCAACCAAAATGTTTCAAAAGTTAAAACAATTTCTCAAAGTCCCAGAGACATCAATCAGTCCAAACAATGCACAAAGTTCTCACTTTCTCTTCCTGGGGTGGTATCAGTAAAAGGGAAAAGAAAAAAAGCCCAATCTGTATTTTACAGCCTTGTTGCAATCAATTTCTAGTCTCAAGATCTTCAAGGCATCTCCTCCAGCAAAATCTTAATATATTTTTTTTTGTCCTCTCCCTTCCCACTTATAACAAGAAGCCAAGTTTTTACCTTTTATAAAAAACAACAGGTTTCTCAATGGCCATTTGTTGATTCCATAGGGAAGGAGGGTAAACTTTCCTTTCAGCACCTCAATTTTGCCACTTGAAATCCTCCTCTGGAAACCAAGTATTTTTCAAAAAGTCATAGTTCTCAGGATTAAACGCCTCTTAAAGTCCTGGATCAGCCAAAAAACTTTCTCTTGAAAACTTTCTCCCCTCTTCCTCCTGCTCAGTCTTACCCAGCTGCCGGCTTCTTTGTGGTGGCCATTACAGACCGCCGCTTGATCACCTTGAGAAAAGGGGGTTTTGCCAGCTGGGGAGGGGGTCTGCAGCACCCCCAAATCCCTCACCAGCCCCCCTATCTTCGGCTGCCTCTGCGGGGCAGCCTTAGCCTCCAAACCCATCCAGATCAGAGAAACCAAAACGGCTAGAGCGGCAGGGATCGCGCAGGATCGTGGAACCCTGCTGCTGGCAAAGCCGACAAACCGGAAGTTCCTGCGCAGCTTTCTTAACCTGCCTGCCAGCCTGCTTACAAACTGCCTGTGCCTTGCAATTTCCTGCCTACTTCCAATACTGATTTTGCTTGTGGGAAGTCAGCAGGAAGTTGCAAATAAGCCCTCTCTTAATTCATGTTCCTTATGCAATCATTTAATCTTCGAGGTGGCTAAGTGATGTGGTCATATAATATCACATTTTATGACTGCATCATTTAGCAATGGAAATTCTGGTCCCAAATACCATTGTTAAGTGAGGATTACTTGTATTTCAAGTGTTCAAGTATTTGTATTTCAAGAATATATAGACTTCTGCTGTTCGATTTGTAAAATATATTGAAGAGTTTTTGAACAATTATGAAATATCAGCTCTATAGCAACCAGATATTTCTTATATTAGCCAGATCTTCCATATATATGGGAAGATTCAATCAAAAAATGACTAGCAGGCTCAAGAATTCATTCATATATACATATACATACATGCTCAACATACAGGCACTTAACCCAGAAGCCAAATCTTTTTAATTTCCTTGTTTAGGAATGTCTAAAAATTACATATTTGTACAGCAGCCATTATAACATCGTATCTAATTTTGTTTAGTTATTCTTGGTTACGTTCTTATGTTTACCGGCTTTATGTAATCTGCTTATTTAAGCATTAGGCTTGGGGTGAGGCCAGTTCATCGACACCAACCCTACAGTTCTTGATTCCAACTACTCCAGATGACCTTGGCCAGGATACTTGCTTTTAGATTGAGTTTTCTATCTATTAAATAGAATGTTGGCTTTTCTGGACACTGTAGAACAGAGTTTCAGCTTTCGTGTTGCTTTATGCATAGCTGGAGACTCATTTGTTAACAGATGTCGAAAGCTGGAGATTGGTATCCCTTGTTAGCACCCCATGCCTCTCTGCTATTGGACTCTGGACAGTATGAATTTTTAGTGTTCAGATTTATTAGCCTGCATTCTTTTCGAACACACTATCATCTCTGCTACTTTTATTTCCCTTTATTATCTTTTTAAAATGTAATATATCATAAATAAGGCAAAAATACTGCTATATGAAATTATGGAAGTGTAACTAACCTACTAGACAGTGGTTTGACATGAGGCAACTTCTCATATATGATATTTGCTCAGCTATGCAAAAATATTCAAGGGGTGCCTTGTGAAGGGAATTGGCACAAACCAACCATCTTTCCTCAAAGTATAAAGCAGTTGCACTTCCCAGAAGGTTCAGTACAGATGCCTTAAAGGTTATTACCAAATGTTTGATTCACTTCCCTGACCATCTCACTTTTAACTACTTTTGTGTTACAAATAAGCAGGGAAATCAAGGAAAAGCACTGCAGAAAGAGCACTTTTGGAAGATCTTAATGTCTATATAAAACTGTTCTTTTAAGGAATCTGGGCTACAAGCTGTGTATCCCAACTCTATACCAGCCTGGCTACAGCAATGACATTTCCAAATAATCTTAACAGAAAACCCATCATTGTGTATTATAATAATCAAGTGAAATTTGACTAAGGCATAGCTCGGTCACTCTGAAAATGATTCACAGCTTAAAAGACATTAGCTACATCTATTGTTGATTGGAAGCCTTTTATGACTTTTTGCATACAATGGAAAAAACCTTGTGATTTATTTTTCTGATGATTAGACAGGATAAATTGTAATCTATGGAAAGAAAAGTAAAGTGAGGTAACTCTATAAAGAGTAACGAAGCTACTTCTTTATATCCATTTTCTTTCTTTTCTATTTTTCTCCAACTTTTCTTTACTTGTATTTTTATAGTTAAATCCTTATATATATATTAGTATTAGGTTTTTTTCTTTAAAAGTTTTCATTTTATATATATTTTGTGTGCCCGTGTGTTGGGTGTGTAAAACTTTTAAAGAAAAACAAATACAAGTATAATAGCTATGTATTACATATAGATATCCAAACACAAATGAGACTGTTCAGAGCACACAACTTGTTCCAAAGCAAGAATTCCAAGATGAAATAAAAATAACTTATAAAAAGAATTTACACATTGCCTGATTTTAGTTTATTGTCCCCGTAACTCATTGTTGATCATCTACAGCAGGGCTATCAAATTTGTGGCCCACGGGCTAGATGCATCACACGCTGGCCACGTCCATGCCTGGTTTAGTAAAGGGGAAAAAAGCTGATACGTCACATGACAACACCATGACGATGCAAGTTTGGCACCCCTGATCTACAGTAAAAGTAGAAAAGGAAATCTGGAAGTGTACACAGATTTTCTTCCTTTACCCACAGACATTTTCTTAAAGAAGCTATATTTTTTTGTGCCATATATCAACAACGTATGATCCCAAGAAAATGCACATTGTAGTTAAGGAAATATTAAGAAGTGGCTGAAAAGTATATCAAGGTACTGTTGTCACCTCCTTAACTCAAGTACATATTATCTTGGGGTCATGTGAACCCAATAAAATACACAGCTTCTTTTAAGACAATGCCAATTGATATTGTAACCACAGCTGCATGACTTCTGAAGCATTTTTTCACTTCTGGTGCACCTCAGAAGAAAAAACAACGACACAGTATTTTATCAGAATACTATTTCATATTTCCTACTCCAATAGATTGAAAACGGAATCAGCACTATGAGGGAGTTCTTTTGTGAAATGGAACACAACACCAATGAAGAGACTGTTGTTATCTTCTCTGTATTTACAGGTAGGCTTTTTAATTATATAAAAAATTACTTATTTTTCTAATTTTGACCTTTAACACTTATCACTAAGTCTATGCTACAGTGTACTATTCCAGGCTATGTCTGTGCATTTATCTAATCTCAAAACCAGGGGTGTCAAGCTCAAGGCCCTCGCAATACTTAAATCCGGCTCGAGGGCTTGGCCTGGAAATATCAAGGGACTGGTCTGCAGAGCCTCGGGCAGATAAAAGGCACCTCGTTTTAACCTTCCATGGTCTCCTGCAGCACTCTGCCAATCAAAACTGGGCCCAAAATAGACTGAAAACAGCGCAAAAACTGGCCTGAAAATAGCTGAGAAACAGCCCAAAATGGGTGCCAAACTGCTGAAAAATGGACCCAAAACAGGGCAAAAAATGGCTTGAAAATGGCTGAAAACCAGCTCCCATGGTCCACTTTTGGCTGGCTGAGTGCTGCAAGAGACCATGGAGGATGAAAATGAGGTGCGTGGGGGCACAGGCAGAGGCCCATGCCCCATTTTGGCCAGCAGGGTGGTGCAAGAGACATCCATCCTGTCCCCACCCACCGACCCCGCAGAAGGGAACTACAATGCTGATCCGGCCCTTAAAGAAATCCAGTTTGACATCTCTGCTCTAAACAGTCCCATGAATAGTTCTATTCCCCTAACGAAGTCTTTAACCATTATTTAGCCATCTGTATGCTAACTGGGTCTGTTGCTATTTGCTGCTGTTCTGAACTGCTGGTGAAGAAGCATTGGCTTTGTAAGTTCTCAGTCTGTGCTGGAATAGGGAAAAAAAAAGCCACTGTGCTGGCTGGTATAGGTTTTTGGGGTGTTGAGACTGGTGGGTTCAGCTTTCCCTTTCAGTTGCTTTGCTGCTAGTATGCTGAAGTCCAAGCCTCTTTCTTCTTCACCATCAATTGCCTGCTAAGCTGAAGGGTACAATTTTTTTCTGTCTTGTCCCATGTGAAACAAATCTTCTCCCAAACCACACCTAGACATTCACGCTCTTGTGCTATTATTATTGTTTTGCTTTTACAGTTGGAAACCAAGCATGGTGCAGTACACTTCAGGCACCTCTTCTTCCAGTAAAGAAAACAAAAGGAGAAGATCTCATGCTGCCCACTGCAAGGCTTTCCTTCCTCAAGCATTAGCATGATTTTTCAAAGCAACTGGACAAACAGAAATTTGAAGAAGTCTTTCTTTTCCCAATAAAAAATTATTGGCTAAGCTCAATAAATATTTTAGGAAAATATTAAATTTAGAAAAAGTACAACATATAGAAAAAAAAATCTCCAAAATATACTTTTAAAAAACACAATGAAATAGAACAGGGGTCTCCAACCTTGGCTCCTGGAAGCCTGGCGGACTTCAACTCCCAGAGTTCCACAGCTGGCTGTGGAATTCTGGGAGTTGAAGTCCGCCAGGCTTCCAGGAGCCAAGTTTGGAGACCCCTGAAATAGAACAATCTTTGAAATAGAAATGAAAAAAAAAGATAAAAATTCCCCCCAAATCAAAAACTTTGCACACTAAACTTATCGTCATGATTTACTAATAAATACCATAGAATACTGTAATACAATATAATAAAATACAAAAAAATATCATAAAAACTGTCTAAGTGCTACATGTACCTTTGATTAGTAGAAAATAATGCCTTTTCCAAGACTGGTAGGTTACCAGAGCTCTTTGTTAACCTGTGGAATAATATCACCTACTTGCTTGGGTCATGTTCTTTTTCCTATCATCTCAAGCTAAATAGACAAATGGCTACTTTCATTCTAATTCAACTGGACATACACGTATCCTTTATGTTTATTCTCGGTTATTAAGGCAACTTTGCCCCATTCCTAGACAGAATAAATTTAAACAATATTATTTTAAAAAATGTTGTTAAAAACATGTTTGAGTCAAGGCGCTGCAATTAATTGGGAATAGATTCAGTTCCTATGCACATGTTACCCTAACCGACATGCCATTGTGGAGGCAGATTAAAGTTATCTTTAGTTGTTCTACTGTTAGTGTTAAATAAGTGTTTAATGTTTTTATTTTTATTTATTTTCATCATTATTTTTATAAATAACTCAAGGCAACAAACATTCCAAGTAGTCCTTCCTTTTCCCATTTTCTCAATAATCCTGTGAGGAAGACTAGATGGAGACAGACCAATTGGCCCAAAATCACCCAGCTGGCTTTTGTGACTAAGGTAGGACTAGTACAGCAGATCCTTGACTTATAACATTTCATTTAGGGCTGCCTTTTGTAGCTTGAAGCCTTAACCAATAGACAAAACTGGCTCTCTTTTCCCACAATTTTTTTTGCCAAGGATATGATCTGGCATGCTTCATTGAGAATGTAGATGCTGACGCAATTACCGGTAGGTGTTGGGAACTGACCAATTCCTATCATCTACTTTAGACTGCTGAGGACACACAAATTATCCTTTGATCACTCTTGTTGTGATTTTGCTTGGGTCGCTATGAAGAACAAAACAGATTTTGTTGGTTTACTGATACCTGATCCCAGCTCATCAAGTCTTACACGGTTCTTTTCAACATGAATTTCACCACCTTTTGAAAAATTCACGAAATTAACACTTGTTCGGGCAAGTGCTAGATCTGTATTTGTCAGCAAGTCACAGGTATGGAATATTTTTACATCCATGGGCTATGATTGGGCAATCTGACAGGTGGCTAAACACATATCAATCACCTATTGTTGGAAAAAACCTGTGAGAAAATAATAACTTTCCATTTTATGATAACCAGGCTGAAACTGGTTCATTGTTTACTGTCAATATTATGAAATTAACAGTCTCCTAATAGCTATTTGTAAATATATAGAACCTAGTCAGTCATAGAAAAGTCATGTTAGAAATGCTCCAAAGGTGAAAGACCCCCCCCATTGCCAATTATAAACTATATCATATAAACAAAAGTTCAAATATTTTTATTTGTATGCCACCTTTATTATTTTTACAAACAACTGAAGGCAGTGAACATATCCAATATACACTTCCTCCTATTTTCCCCCACAATAATCCATTATGAGAAGATTACAGGCAGGCCTCAAGTAGTTTTCCTTTATGGATATAAATGAGGTCATGGTATAATAAGCATCCGTAATGGTATTTTAAAAAATATGAACTTAGCAATTCTTCTTTCTTTTGCACAATGTGGCAAACTATACTACATGACGTTATGCTACATGCTGCTGCAATGTGCCCACAATGCCATTTAATTCAAGCAAACACACTCTATTTGCCATATTGCCATTGAGCCTGGAATTTTGGTCATAAGTCACTGCAGTCATAAATTGAGTCATCATGTGATTGATCTCAATTTTTAAATTATTTTTGAAGGTTAAGCCTGAATTCAGCTTATCTAATAGTTTTTTTTTCTTCAGAAAATGGCAAGTCATAAAATGTGATCATATGACTGTGGGATACGGCAACCATTTGTAAATATGAGCCTGTTGCAAAATATCCAAAATAGGATCACAAGACTGCAGCGATGAAGCTTGTCATTAACTTTTGAGCATGGATTATTAACTTTGAATGGTCCTTAAGCAAACAGCCGTAAGTCAGACTACCTGTGTATTCATCCCTCCCAGCCCTACTTGATAGGAAGACCAATGCATTTGATGGTTGATTTTCTACTGGCAGGCGATTAGCTGTGAGGGAACTTGAAGATGGGAGAATCTCACAATTACTTTCCTTATCTTAATCAAATGAATATGGCAGTATAGGGCTCTGCAATGGGGACAGCAAAAATTTTTAATACCATGCATTTTGTTGGCTACAGGATTAGTGATAGCACTTGAATGTGCCCGTGTGACTTTGCCCTAAGTAAAATGAAATCATATTTTTAGTCAATTTGCTTTAGTGTACAGCAACCGTGCAGAACTGAAACTCAATGAATCAGGATCAACCTGTGCTTGATTATATTCCAAGCTACTACCTAAAATTGAGAGGTCTCCTTTACATTACTGGTGAACTAGGATTGTCTTATTTTTGCTGAGTATATAAGCAAGAGAAAACATTATTGGAAGGCATCAGTTGGCAGTTGCAAATGATGAGAGAGTGCTGAAACAAAATAATGAGTGCTGAAACAAGCAGGAAAGTGGAAGATACAGCCCTTACCTCAAGGAAGACAGGGAAAAGTCTTTCTCTGGTCAGTTCCCACCAACTACAATGTAGATATCGAAACCCTAACTGGAGAGCTGCTAAGGAGAAGGCCACTCTTCACTGAACTTAAGTTTCTGCATGCAGAGGAGAATGGCAAAATGAAGCCATTCTCCTCTGTGTGTAATTTAGCCTGTAAACATACTAACTGGGGAATAAGGATTTAAAGTAAGCCTGCATTGGTTTCTTCTGCTCACAACCAGTACATTCCATTTATTAACCATAGTGTTGTTGCAAACAGGGAAAACAGCTGCGTAGCTTAAGAATCTCTACTTCAACTTGTAAGAATTAAATTGGGCTAAACAGTGCATTTCCAGCAGTGCAGTAACCTAATGCGCATTTACCTGGGAGAAAGTGGTTTGACCACAGCAGGGCTTGCTACACAGAGAGAACACACAAATTTATCCTTATCAAACTAATATTGCTACTATTTTTCTCTATGTAAATGTGCAAACATACATTTGGGTTTGCAAGAGAAGTTAGAAATGGTTTATGCCTGTACGGTATATGCAGATGAGGATCAATTCATTTTAATGTATTATTTAACAAACAATTTGTAATGATTATTTAAATCAGGTATCAGTGTAATGTTTTGTTCTGGCAGACAGTCTCTGCCCAATATATATATCTGCCCAATATATATAACACAAGCATACATTCATGCACTAGTATATTACATCCATACTTTAGTTGGTGAATAAAAACCATGCAAAAATTATTTCAACAGGAGCTGATTGCTCTAGGTTTAAGGATAGGAAGCTGGTTCATGTCAAGTCTGGTGTCTTTATAGGGTGGGTGAGTGTTAACTTTAAAGGCCCTTTTGTTTTGGGCAGGCAGAAACTTTGGTCATTGTCCAATAAACTTCATTTTGGGTAAAAAAAGAGAGACAGACTCAACTATTTTACCTTACAGGTTACGAACGCAGGCACCAAATCTGCAGGGGTCACAGCAGATTATTATAAATGCATTATTTTCCACCTTTCCAAACAAAGTCCGTTTTAAATAACCGTTTACAAATCAAGACAGCCACTCGGAGCAGAGAGCCCATCCCTCCCCTCCCCCTTTCGCTTTTTTCTTTTCTAAGGCTGGAGGCTTTGAAGCATGGACGCAAAACAAGTTTGCTCAGTGACCTGCAGGGTGGCGGAAAATCCTTGCCAGCTCTGCAAATGACCCAGCACTGATAGTCACTGTTAACGGTGCACTCAGCAAACCTAATTTCCGTTATGCAGCCTGACATTTTTTTGGATCTACGGATTGGAGCTCAGCCTGGAGCCAACCAAAGCGGGGTTTTCTCCCCTTTTCAAAAAACAACACGAACCCCCCCCCCTCAAACCAACCCAACCACATTTCTTGAGCACTGAAGCAGGTAACGGATCGCAGGAAGGCGGGGAAAGCGAGGTGGGGGGGGGGGGGAAATAGGCCCCGGACAGAGACAAAAGGCTCGCTAAACCAATACACCGCAGAGCCGGGAACTTTTCTAATTGGCCGGCTGGTCAAATTCCAGGCTCTTCAAACACTCGAGGGGGAGAGGAATAAAAACAAAAGCAAAGACCGCCGCCTTAAATAACGACTTTTTCCCCCCCTCCCTCCCCCAGCAGGTGGCTTCATTGCTAAGCGCCTTCAGACAATGGGAGCCTGAGCGGCGTTCCCTGGCGTCGACGAGCTCTTTTGCTTCTCTTTTTCGGCGTTGGCATGTCTGCGCTTCAGGCCGCAAATAAGAATACCGCCGAGCTTTCTCACGTTGATTCATTAAACATCACTTCAACTCTCTCTCCCTCCCCTCCCCTCCCCCCGCCCTTTCCCGGTCCACCTAAAATCGCATTCGCGCGCGTGTTGCTCGTGCCACGCCAGACACACCCTGCGTGTCGGCCCCCCCCCCCCCCCGGCCCTGGCAATCATTTCCAAGGCTTCTTCGGCGCATCTCTGGCTGCAGTTGCAGCACGGAAGCTCGGTCTTTGGCTGTGGGGTAGCAAGCGGTGGGCGGCTGCCGGCCCAAGCGAGGGCCGAGCTGAAGCCGGTGGTTGGTTTCTCATTGGCCGTGAGGCCGGCAGGAACAGCCGGGGAGGGAGGGTAGCGGGTGGGTGGGGGGAGTGGAGAAGAGAGGAGGCGAAGCCGGCAGCGGCAGCCTCGCACAAGGAAAAGCGCACACGCACGCACACGCGGGCGCGCACACATGCAGCCAGAAGCACGCAGCGCGAGCTAGGCAAAAGCTGCTCCGGTATTGTTATCCTTGGGAGGGAGCGAGCGGCTGCGGCGGTTCTTACCGCTGCTCGGGGAGGCACAGAAAAGTGAAGGAGGCAAAAAAACAAAACCAAAAAAAAAAAAAAAAGGCAGTCGGGACGCAGCGTGCAGAAACCGCTTAGCCGGCATCCGAGCGGCGGTGCCAAGGCGCAGTTGGGGACGTACTAAGAAGAGGACCGGCTGCTTCAAGTCGCCGGCGAAGGCAGCCTGAGAAACAGGAAGCAGGGCTATATTCCAAGAAGGAGCCGCTACCCCCACCCGTCCCGGATTTTAGACTGAGTAGCCCGCTGCCTTTTGTGTGCGCAGACCGTCGCCGGTACCCAGGACGCGAGGGGAAGGATAAGGAGCCGAGCTGCCGCTGACCTAGAGCACAGTCGCCCTTTCCCTCGAGACCAGCCCTGCCCGAGTCTCCGCCAGCCCCTCCTGCCTTTTCTCTCTCTTCTCACCTCGGCCCAAGACGGTCGAGCCTCCCTCCCCGACCCCGCGGACTTTTCGCCCAGCTTAAGCGCTCTCCCGTTTTGTGCATCTCTTCTCCTCCGCTGCCTTCGCCTCCATGTGCCGGAAAGCGGGAACGCCGCCTCGGATCTGGCCGCCGCTGCTCTGCCTCGTACTGGCGGCCCTGCAGCAGGTAAAAGGAGGGCCAAAAATAAAAGAAAGGAAAGAAAGAAAAGAGGAGCTGGGCTCGGGGGCTCTTTGTTCCTGACGATAACGGCGATGGGCGGTGGCGGTGGGCTTGAGGGACGCCGGCGATCGGACGGTCGAAGTGGAACTGGGGAAGGGCGACTGCTCTTTCAAACGCCTTGTAGGCTTGGTGGGCCTGCGGTTCAGGGCACTGGTGCGGGGAAAGGACCGGGCTCTGCAACTGCAGTTTGAACAGAAGCAGCCTTGGGGAAAGAAAGAGGCTTGAGCAGAGGCGCCCCCCCCCAACCAACCCAGGAAGAAGAGTCGGGGTGTATCGAATAGGAATAGAAGATTTCACATTGCAGAGCCGGGTTTTGTTTGATGGCAGCGGCGGAGCCTCCTGCTTTCTTGGCTTCTTGCACAGGGAGTTAGAGATCTTCTTTTCTAGGGCTGAGCAGAGCAGGTGGCTGCTTCGGCGTCAAGTCATACTTGAGGGGCAAGTCAAATCCAGAGAAGAGATTGGGGAGTGAAAGGGAGTAGTAGGCGATAAGTTAGAACCAAGTTATTCTCCAATCCGTTGTTGTGGGATGTGGCAGTGGGCCTTCCACGCGTGAGAGAAAACAAAAGTAAAGGTGGCTGGGAGAAGGGCGCTGGTTGCAAAGAAAGGGACTATCCGGCAAATATTATAAGGGAAGGCCAAGTAAGCAGGTGAATGAAATGGAGATTGGCGGGCTAGGTGTGAAAAATGATCTTTTTTTTTTTAATTTGAAGACTAGAAACGGGACAGTCTGGGCGCCTTCTCTTCCTAGGAGAGGAGCGTGGGAAAGGAATCGTCGCTACCACCCACATCTTCTCCTGGAGATTATGGAAATAGTGCGCCTTTCCTGCGGGCAGGCAGGAAACGAAATACGCGCGGACTTGGCGATTTCGAAGTCTAGAAGGGTGGTGGAAGTTACGTGACTAAGAAAGTTGGGCTATGTTTCGGGTCCCCCCCGCCCTCGAGCTTGGGAATAGGGTGCGGATTCTATTCACCAATAGGCGTGGCAGGGGCCACCCCTGGCTTTTCTTTTGTGTCTGACCGCTCACACGCGCTCCGCCTGGGGTTCACTACGGCAGATGCTCCGCGCGTTGTTCCTACTCATGCAACCTTGGAAGGTCGAACCCGGTGTAACATGGCACAGTCTATCCCATTAACTATTTCCGACTCCTTTGCTGTCTTTCCTCGGTCCACTCCCCAGAAGGAGAAAAACAATTTGAATTCTTTTCCCAAGTCTACCTTTTAAATAACGAGGGATTCAAAGTCGTCTTTTAACGGCCTGGAAACATCGGGCAAGAATCGGGTGGCAGTGTGCCAAATAGCCGCGCAGCGTCCACCCGGAGGGGTCAGGAAATGAGCCCTGAATGACTCTTACAAAGTAATTTACAGCCCCCAAAGTTGCAGTGGGTCTAACGTGTTTCTAACGCCCCCTTCTGTGGACTCAGGTCCTGCGAAGAGAGAAGAGCGCTAAACTGTTACCTCGCCCCTCAGCTCTATCCCTAATCTCTTCCCAGGAAGAATTTAATCAGCTTCCGCTCCCTCCCAGCTTGACTCCTGCTGTTTGCTGCTACTGCAGCAACTAGCGAAAATTTCCACCGGAATAACCTGGGTTACTTTGGGTTAAAGCTTATCACCTCCCTCAGCCTGTGCTGGCAAGTAGACCCAAGGCTATTCCATCTTTAGTTTTGGCTGAACTTCTTCTGTCTCTTATATCCAGGAGTGCAGGCATGGATGGCTATTTGACCTGCCACTGTGTTTGTATTTGCAAATTTGCAATAAGGAATGCAAATCTTCCTTATTGAGAGTTTAGCATTTTCAAAGTTAGGGTTGTCTCCAAATCAGAGTTTTTACATTTGCTGAGCTGTACTGGTAGGTTTGAAAGCCACAGGGAATGTTGACGGATATACAGTACATGAAATTGTGCATTGGTGATAATATGTGGTGGTCTCAACTTTCCCTTTGTTGAGTTTATAGTAACTGTGGAGCTTTGCACCATTATGTCAGTAAAAAAGGAAATTAAGTTCATCTTCCAACAGGGTTTGGACTAGGCTGAGGATGAGCGGATGAAAATTACAGGAGTCTGCGCTTTCTGGAAGAAGAATTTAGTTACCCCAGACAGAAAATGCATGGGTGGTGCAGATTTTGGAAACTGATAATAGAGTTGTCATGGCTCATTAAATGAATGCCTGATGTGCATGGAATTGTCCTGGGCTGCAAGGGCAGTCTAGGATAATAAAAAGGTCTTTTTGCAGGATTGTATCTTGTGAAGCAGATATTATTAATAGAAGCTGTAGGCATTTGTCCCAGTTGAAGACATGCATTTTTAGTGCTTATGAGATGTATCCTGTAAAGAGGGAATGTGGTTGTTTGAGGCAGGTTTAGATTAAATAATCTTTATTTGATAGCAGGACATGCACATTTCAGTTATGTATGTGCTTGCAAAAAAGGTTGGAAGTTTCCTAGAGTTTCCTTGAATTGGTGCCAGGGTGAGACATGCAGGATGGACACTAGTTCCTTGGTCAGTGTAAAAGGAAATTTTATTCTTAGTGCAAAAGAATAAAATACATTTCAGAGACAAATGGTACATATCGCCGGCTCTTAATGGCATTTCTGGTTGGAGCATTTTTCAGAAAAGGTAAAGGCATTTTTTCTATGCAGTGAGCTTGAGAAAGTAGTATTTATGTCTGTATATGTGTTATTGATGGGGACCACCTTTTTGCACTGATAGTGCCTGTTTTAAATATTGTGTGACTAGGTGATTACGTACAATTGAGCTTTAATTGTGGCTATGGAACAAAGCGCTATTCTGCAAATATGAACTGGATATACCATTCACTGACTGAAGGATGGGAAGCACTTTCTCTTGCTGCTATAATATTTATCATTTTCTTTTGTTATTTTTTGGTAGTTTTGGTGGTTTCCTCATGCATTTAAGGTGTTAAAACATTTAATATTAAACATTTGGGAATTTTCCCTTTGGGTTCCTATCTCTCCAGTCTCTTTCACTTAAATGCCTCATACTTCTCCTTTGAAGGACTGTTTCATATTCCTAGATTTAGAAATAGTTAGGATTTGAATTAATGGTCTTTCCTTTAAAGATAAATTCATATTTGTACCAATCTGCCTAGAATACTTTTTTCTTAAGTTATCCCTGATATTTTTAATCTGTTAGTACTCCTGTTTTTTGTTTGATAAGGACAGGTTGAAGTCTGAACCATGATGTTATTCCATTCTCTGCATGTGTTCTTCACAAGATTGTTTTTAAATTAAAACAGAATATGAACTATGGACAGTGACAGTTATATTGCTTTATGTATAATTTAATGTCAATGGCATGTCATGGTTGGAAAATCCAATTTCCTCCTTGTTTGGATATCCATTAAATCTTGTTAAGACTTTTCAAACACTGTGTAACAATTCTAGAATTTAGGAATGAATTCAATTTCATAATCCTTGACTTGGAAAATAGTTTTATTTTAACAGTTGGTCTGGCTTCCTGGCATTGTTATTTAATCAGGATTGTTACAAATTAGAAATAGCTTAGAACTTTTGCATTATGCATATACCTTATGCAATAGAAAGTTTGAGGCATTGTTTCAAAACATGTATGAGGATTCTTTAACTTGATTGTTCTTTTTTCTTTATTTGCCAAATATTTCCATGAATTTCTTTAATTCTAAAACAAGTGAAGTTCATTGTTTAGGAACTTAGTGAATTATTCAATTATTTAGGAACTTAGTGAAACTGATTCTCATTGACATTGAAGATGAAAGATGGATAATAGACTATTCTTAGATATTCTTGGACATTTTCAGTATATTGTTGTATAGAATCTGGAACTTATAGAAAATATTGCAATAAAAATGATATATAATATCAGTACTTTTGAATTTGTGGAAAGAATGTTTGAGGAAAACTGCAGAAAATGTTTCTTTAAAAAAATCGAGAAAGGGGGTAACATTGTGATAGGCATTGGTAGGGAAAATGTCTAATTTTCTAGTTTTTAGCAATAAATATTGTTTATATTAGTCAAGTTTATAACAACATCATAGAATAGATTTAAAAAGAGTACTAGCAAAGTAGAACAGATATCCTTTTTCAAGAATTTGAATTGTATCTGGAGACATAAGAGTGGGAACTGTTTGTTCTGTGTTACTATTTTCTGTGCTGGCAATGTCTTTCTTCATCTTTATCAACCCATTGCCTGAATTTGTATGATATATTTCTAGTGGCTAGATAAGCCCATGGAGATTGGTACAAACAGTCAAATTAAACTTTACCTGATATGGAACTGTTATCACTGTTTCTTTTTCTTGTAACATAATCTAGAAATTGTGTGGTCTTTTTCTGTAGTGCAAATCCATGTCTACATAAATCAGTGGTTAAGCACAAGTTGTAAGGTACATAATATGATGATGACATCCATTACATATAGTTCATGTTAATCAGTAAAGAGGCTTAGGACTATGTTTCAAATTAACCTTAAGATACTGTGGTAGATTAATAGATGGAACCTTTTTGTTCCATTGTATTTCCTTTATGTTGGTACAGTTTATAGTATATTACTTTTCAAAAACTGGTTTTAAAAAAGTTGTGTAATGTTACAGTTTTGTCCTCCACCCACTTCTTCCTCCAAAAAAAAATTCTGGATAAAAAGTTCTTATTACTGTTTTGAATAAATTTCAGTGTAAGAAATGTATAAGCATATTGGGAAGTACCCAGGATTTTATATTTAATATTGCTTGTTTGTTTTGGTACAAGTATTACTGATATAATCTAAATGTTAAAATAAAAAAAAATGTTGAGTTTGTCATTCATTTTCTGTGGAAGCTCAAAATAAATCCCCCTTTTTAAAGAAATGCTTTGTTTTCTTATTAAACAGGCAGATTTCAAATGTGTAATACAGTATTAAATAAGAAATTAACATTGGGAATAATGAAATTATTTGACAAAATTAACAATCAAATCAGGATGACATACCTCTAAACATTATACAAATTAATATTCTACAATTATGATATAGTAAATAATAATATTACAAATAGATATTTAAAGCATGTTTACATTTCAAAAAATCAATTTATTATTTAAAAATATTACCCTTAGAGGTTCAGCAATAAGTTGAAGAATTTTAGCATACTTTTTATTTCCTTGGCTTAAGCATGAGAGAATTATTCCTTGGCTTTTTCTTCCATTATCCTGTTCTATTTTATGATGGGCTGAGAACTGGATTAACACTTGTCCCTTCAACATAATGTTTCTGCCAACAAGGAACAGGTTTTGTCCATTTTCCTGTCTGCTCCACTGTCCTGTGTACCATTAAAAATTCTTTTGAAGGTAAAGGAATCTTCCAAATCAATTGTAACAACTGCTAGGAAAAAGTGCCTCTAGTTTCCTTTCCTGCATTTGAATCACTTCCATCAAATCATCAGGATCTTCAAAATCTTAGGATTTTGTTGTTATTGTAATTAGAATGGGCCTAAATTTCTGTAGCCATTGTTACTTCCTTTGCCTAAAATTTCCAACAGGTTTGTATGGTTTCAATAATTTGAAGAAGGCGGAGCCTCGCTGACAGACCGTAGATCGCATCTCTCTGTGGCTATGGTCCGTGCTCTTTCATTGGAGAGCCCCGATCATTACAATTAGAGGGGCGGCGAAGTAAGGGAAGACGCAAGCCAGGGTGAGGGGAGCTGCATCTCCTCTCTTGGGCTTGGTCTTTTTACCCCCGAAGACGACTGCAGTGGTGGTTTAAAATGGCCACCCCAAAGAGGAGGACTCAGATGGATTAATATTTGTGCAGGAGGGAAGAAAGAGGTGGATAACATCTAAACCGGACAATTGGGCGACGCAATTAAACAAAATATCCCGGGATTAAGGTTACATTGAATTTTTAAGAAAAGTGAGCAGCGAAATTACAAAGGAATAGGAAAAAAAATAAGAAAATATTTCTGACAGCTAAGTGGGGCTTCGAAACCGGGAAAGGAAGAAGCCGGAACTAAAGATTTAACTAAATTGGACTAAAATATTTTGGCAATAAACAGGCATAAAATAAAGCTGGACTTAAGATTGTCAAAAAATAATAATAATAAAGTTTACAAATTGGAGAGTGGACTGTTTTGTAATATTGAGGTTCAAAAAACCCTAAATTAAAAAATAGGGGAAAAAGACTTTGTATAATGGAGAGTGCCACCTTTTGACAAAAACTTGAGCTCAAACAAGGGAAAGCATCCTGTTTCTGAATGAATTTGTGTGGACATAATATTAAAGAAATATTGAAACAAAATAAGAATCTTAGAAAGTGAAAGTAGAACTCGGATAAAGAAAAAAGCAAGGAAAGACTGTGGGATTGATTGATGTTTTTGGTATAGACCCTGGGATGGAACAATTGAGAAGTTTAGAAAATTGAAAGAAGGGAAAGTAAAAGTGGTTTTTTTGTGGACTTTAATGATCATAAAATACAAGAGTGTGTAATGATATCTCTTCGGGAATTAAAAATGGAACTTAAAAATATGAGAAAATTACTACAGGAAAGAGGCGAATCTCTTTGTTCTGTGTTAGAAAAAATGGAAATGGTGATTGAAGAACAAGAAGAAAGAGCTTCAGAGGAGGAGGAGTCGACTCAAGGAGAAGACATCTTAAATAGACAATTAACACAAAGAACACTATGAAGAAGTGAGGAAAGAAGGAAAGTTAAAAGGTTGAAATTTAAGAAAGCAATCAAAAAGGGGAATACCTGTGAAGTCAGGAAAGGCAGAAAGACTCAGCAGAAAAGGGGAAAGGAAGATATTAAGAAAGAGAGGGATATAAACTGGACTGAGAAAAGATATGGGGAAAAGAGTGGGAGGAGAAGCAGTAAGAAGCAGGTAGATGAAATAAAGAAATATGGAAATAGTAAAATGTTGAAAAGAAATTGTTTTTTCAGAGATAATGGTTGATGAATTAAAAAGGGTATTCTGCAGGGTGACAACGGGTAATAAGAATATTTCTGCAATTAAAAATATTTGGAAAATAGGGTAATATAGATACTGATAACTCTTATTAAAAATCAAGCGGGGAAAATATGCTGCGGAATCCAAATGAAAAGATGTAATGATTATTATTGTAACTTCTTAAAAATAATGGTTTATTGGGAATCAAGATGAGGGAATAAAGGTATATTTTAACCATTGAGGTGTTACACTCAAAGCAGTAAAAGGGAGGAAACCTATACTTTTTTTTTTCTTTAGTGTTAAAACTTGCACTAATTTAGAATTTATAAAAAGAATGTGTAATGGAAAGGGAATATGACAGACTATTCAAGAACCAACTAAATTAATAAGTCATATAGACTATTAAAAGCAAGGAGAGACATTGGCAACCTATTGTTATTGTTATTATTATTATTATTATTATTATTATTATTATTATTATTATTATTATTATGCAAACACATATTGTTTATCTTTATTTTTAAAATAAATATTAAAGGATTATATTTGAAATAATTGAAATGAAACAAAAAGATGTTTTGATTGAGATTAATGAAAGAGGCCAGAATTAATGTGTTTGTTTCTCTTTTTACTGAAAATTTGGAATGGAAAAGGTAACAATAGAATTAAGAATTAAGAATGCATATATAAGTGCTGTCATATTTGAATGTAAAGGAAATATGTTGTCCACTAAAAGGAGATTTTTGTTTTTATGTGAAAAACTGAATAAAATTTGTAAAAAAATAATAATAATTTTTGACCATTTATTCACAAAAGTTTAAGGCTAGCCACAGTGACAGGAGAGGACACCTATGCAGTGATATATGACAGTTTGTATATTGTGACATTTGACCCTATATGCAAATCAAGGGCCCAGTATCTCCTCCCATCCCTGATAGATCCCTATGAATAAATATCAGCATTATATATCTGGGACAGAGTGAAAATAAAGCTTGCTATAATAGCAGAAGCAATATACCTTGTAAATTAAAATAGTTCAAAAAGAAGGCTAACTATTCTTAAAATATTATTTTCTAGAAGCAAAGAACCCATACTCCACTTGCTTCAGAAATCTTTTGGGCAGATTATAACAATAAATACAAGAAATTCAATAGAACTATTTTTATGAAATGAAGATAGCTTCTTGATGACTTTTGCATTGCTTATTGTTATATATCTTATTCTTCATTTAGGAAACTGATGTGTTCTATTTGCATACACTCTGCTTTCTGTTTTAAGTATATGTAAAAAATCCATAGATTATCCAAAGAATTATAACAGTTTACGACAGAAGTCTCCAAACTTGGCAATTTTAAGACTTGTGGACTTCAACTCCCAGAATTCCTCAGCCAGCCTTGCTGATGTGTATGAATGGAAAATGTTTTTATTTCACTTTAAATTGAAATGTATTGGTTAGATTAATATCTTGTTATCATTCTAGGAGTTCAGGATGGATCAGATAGGGTTTTCCCTTTGTTTCATCCATACAACAATCCTGTAAGCTTTGTCAGTCAGAAAGAGTATGACTGGACCAAGGTCCAGTCTGTGAGTCTCAACAATTTGTGACTTGATGGTTTTCCAGACTAAGTGTAGTGTAAGTAGCATCAATCTTATTGATGATTATTATGCCAGGGATTTCATTTTAGCATATTCCTACAAAAAAATAAAATAAAAAACTGATGGTAACATTAAAGGTAGATATGAGGATGGACTAGAAAAAGAAAATGCTATCTAATACCTGGTTTGTATCCCCCCCCAATGGAAATAGTAAAAGCTAATTCTGTTAGTTTTCTGTGTTAATTATTGTAAGCTTTTGAAAATACTAATATAAGCAGACAAGCAGGCCATGGATGAAATAAGAAAATACTGGCAGATACTGGCTTTATATGTTATTAGCATAATGATTGGCAGCATATACCATCCAGATATTTGGGTCAGACACACAAGTTTTTAAAATCACTGATATGCTGCATCAGGTTGCAAATCACATTTGAGTTGGACAGAGTTTCTCATTCATTCGATACTGTTTGATTTTATACCACAATGCAGCATTGTCATATAGAATTAGAAATTAAGTATGATCCTTTGTCTTTTTTTTGTCCAGTATTCAGAATAAAAGAGATGGTAACAAAATGTAGCAGAAAGCAAAAAGTCTTATTGATATTTCAATAATGCAAATAATATAATGAAAGTAGCTAAAATGCTATTTAGGTATCCTTGCTTAATGGCAGAAATTGGGACTAGAATTTCCATCACAAAGCAATGCAGTCATAAAACTCAACATCAGGTAACTTTTCCATTTAGCAATGGAAATTCCATTGTTAAGTGAGTACATCATGTGAGAGCAACTTCCGACTTTCGACTATCTTCCCATTGACTTTGCAGGGAAGGTAAGGAATTATCACCACATGACTATGGGATACTGCAATGGTCAGAAATCCAAATTAGTTGTTAACTAAGTTGTTGAATCAGTTATTAGATGAGGACTTTGGAATAATACTCATCTGAAATCAATTTCTTAGTTTTACTAAGAAAAATAAAGGTAAATGATTGAGGATTGTTATAATGAAATGTGAATTTTATATTAGAATTGAAGTAAATTATCAAAAAAATATTTGTGATCTGTTTCAATGCTAGGTACAGCTATATTCGATGTTGCTATAGTTAGGAGACAATGGCATAAAATTCACAGAGTTCAAAGTATGTGTACAGTCAACTATGCACAAATTATATATGTGAATAAATTGTATGTTTTAATTAAACAACTATGTTAATATTTTGAATAAGTCATTTTTCTGTATCAGGCAGAAAACTTTGAATTTCAGATCAGTTATTTCATAGCATACCAGAACATTCCGTTTCAGGAAAGTGTTGTTCCATCACTGTGTTTTTTATTTTATATATAATATTGTAGGGCTGTACATAGTGGAATATGGTTATGAAAAAATGCTTTGCAGGAATGTGCACAACTGTATCTGCTATTCTTAAACACACTTTTTCAAGATTCCACATCAAACTGAAAATAATTGTTGCTGCTTTAAGAGCCTCTTGAGCTTTGGTAAATCACCTGCTTAAAAGAGCTGCATGTTGAAACTTGAAAAAAGGCTTCCAGTGGTAAGTAGTAGCTGAGTTTGCACTCACGTAGGAGAAGTTAAGTGAATTTCATTTCAAAGCACAACAAACACAGTAGTCTGTAATGGGCAAATGACAAAAAAGTATTAGTGTTGTTATACAAACTTAGACTTATTCATCTGTTTTGATGAAGTTGCATGTATATTACAAGAGAGATGGTGCTTGCCATTTTGATTAAAGTATTGGATGCTTTGGACATCATACAACATGATCCCAATTTTTCTTATGAGAAGTTAACTGGAAGGATTCTAAGATTTAATAGTACAGTTTAATGTGGGCAAAGTGTTGAAAACAAAACAATAAATTCATTGGTGTCTTCAACAGAAGTCTGCTAAATCATTCCAAATATAGCAGAAATAAAACATTTCTATCTCTTCTTTTAATATAGTAATATAAGGGTTTTTTTCTGTCTTTGCATTGATTATGATGGAAGGGGAAAAAGAGTCCCATACATCTCTTAGCTGGCTTAATGTTAAGGTGCTTCAGTGGGGAATGGACACATTTTAATTTGGTGAACCAAATTTATTACTGTTGTCAGAGTCATTTGGCATTTGAGCCCACAGAAGAATCTCCCAATCTTCATATCCTTTCCAGCAACTAAATTTGTGGGTTATAATGTCTTTATCTCAGGAATTCTAATATAAGCAAACTTCCTATTCTGATAATTTTTTAAAATCAGAGTTCTGTGAATCTGAAATCTAGGCTTGTGTTTGCTTTTATCAAAGTAAGTAAACAGAGGTGTAGCACACATAGGTTCTTTCTTTTCCAGTTGAATTGTAAGCCTTTATTTTACTTGGTTTGGACTTCTCTGTAACTTTATTTTGCCAAACATTTTGTTAGAACATCATAAAATTACAGAGAAGTCCAAAAATGAAAGAAAGACTTAAAGTGTTTAAATATAGCTATGTGTCTATTGTACTTTTTATACTGAAAATTACTTTGAAGACTTTAAGAGTTTTGAGATCTAGGAAAAATGAGAGAAGTATTTATTTAATTGAAAAAGTTCATTATTTAAAATGGCAATAGTATATTTAATGAGATTTAATCACGATAAATATAGTTTCAGAGTATTAGGGGATCCATCCATCTATATCGCAACATGACTTGAAGACCTACAGTTCAGCTGACATACTTGTTCTTAATTTTAGAAGAAATTGCCATTTTGCTTAGTGACTCATTTATGATCAGTACTGTATTGAAGTTTAAGTGATACTATTTATAACAGTTTAAAAAATGGTTAGGAAAAATATGAGGAAATGAAAAGCATAAGAAAAAATAATTTTCCTATTTTTAACATATAATTAAGCAAAACAAAACTAGCTAATATAAAAACAAGATAGAGGACTAATCATAATATTAATACCAGCTTCTACTTCATATTTACTTACAGCTTATTTACATAGGCTCTGTAGACATACTAGGGGTGCCTTCAGCGTGTTGCTTAGTTTGGAAGCATACCCATCTACTCAAAAAAGATAAAGATAGATTCAATTAGTTATGGTGACTGAGCAGCAAAAGATTTGAGACAAGTCTGTATACTCTTATTATTTGTAAATATTAAATAGATATGCTGTTATCTCTGGGAACTCTTAATAGACTGTTGCTGAGATCAGAACTGAAATGACCAGGTTTTACGCATTTAATAAAAAAGTGGGACATGGGAAGGCGAGATTATTTATTACACTTTAAGAGGAGGAGATGTCCATAAAATTATTTATATTGTAATATTTAATAAAATTATTATAAGTGGAAAATCATATGTTGAATTGTTTCCTTCTCTAATTATCTAAGTCTTATCTGTGGCAAATGTTAACCATTCTCTTTAAAAACTTTAGTCTTCTCTGATTTGAATGTTTTCTATGTGAAGGAATTTCTTTTTCAGGGTATATTACTTATATGAATAGAAATTTTAATTGGCTCTAATGGTCCTATATATGATGAGAATAGGCCAGGGGTGTCAAACTGGAGGCCCGCGAATGTCAAACTGGTGGCCCGTGGGCCAAATGCATCATGTGCAGGACACGCCCACCCCAGCTCCAGGGAAAATATATGAAATGTCACATGATATCAACATGACACCATGGGTTTGACACCTGTGGAATAGGCTAACCCCAATGAATTTGACCATTGCAAAGTCTTGGGTATTTTATCAGATCAGCTTACAGACAATTTTAGCACAAAAGAGGTATTGATAATTAATTAGCTCTATCCCAAATCTGTTTGTTAAAATAGCAAAATAAGTGGAATTGTTAAAGACGTATTGTTGAGATTTCTTTCTTTAGAAAAGTGTTACAATTTTGAAGTACTGTACAGATACTAAAAATAATACAGATTCTGTCTATAGACTTTCTGCCTAAGGTAAAGCTAACACCCGAGAATCTTCTGTGTTGAAAATTGATATTCTGTGACCTAGCTTGTTAAATTCTTTGGTTCCAGTCATTGTTCAGTTGGATTTGCTTCTCCTATTTTTTTTTTTAAATTTCGTGATTAATAAGAACTTAAATAGGTCTTCTCAGGGTCAGCCAGTGAAAGTTAAAGAAACCAAAAGTTTTCTAAGCATCTTATGCAATTTAAAAAAATAAATGAGTGTGTTTTTATAATACGCTTTAAAACTTGATATTATTGGATTTTTTTTAAAAAAAAAAAGTCATGCAGAGAAACATTTCTTTCCACATTTCAATTTTTTTAAAAAAGTAAACTGCAATTTCTTCTATTTTTTTAAGTTTTTGTTGTGATCTGAAGATTTCTGGAGTAGCCTCATGTTGGTGAAATAAATGAAGTTATTATGTATTTAAAATATCAGAAGCATGATCCTTTTTTAGGCTGGTAGACTTGAGCTGTGATCAATTACCAGAATTGTTCCTTAGTAAATTGGTATTATAAATTATTTCAGGGAGTGAATTGTCCATCTCCTTTCTCATTGTTTGAGCTTCATTCTGCTTGCTTTATGTTCTCTGCACCTCAGCTTTCTTTCTATGACTTTCTAGTGTTATAAACTAGAGAAATTTCACCTGACTGATGCTTGGTAATATAATTTGAAAATATTATATGGTGCTGTAGGTTTTCATTCTATATTTTTAACAATAAAGTTAGAAGGTTTCTTGGTTTGGGTTTTCTAAACTATATATCTTTCTAACAGAAGAGATGCAATAAAAGGCATCAGATAAATTAAGTTTTTCTAGTCTTAGGACTTAGTTTTACCCTGCTAAACAAACAAACAAGAACAGTGAGGATGGATGTTGCCGTTGAGCACAGTTTATATTCAATCCATTAGAAAAACCACAACCCTTTTGAATGTCAACTTTCTATGAAGTTGTCAATCATTGTTTGAAAGGTAATTTCTAGTATTATGGTTTAAACATAAAGCTATTGTAAATCATAAAATAATGAATACTTACACATATAGGAAAAAGAGGGTGGGACTGGGAAGAATATATTATTTAAATGGATTTTCCTCAGTCTTACACTTTAAGCATACCTAATCTTTCTGACTGATGAGGTGCTTATTTAGAATTTTTAGACTGTTATGTAAACTTTAATGAAACATGGCCAGTCTCAGAATAGTTATATACTAGGAGGCAAATTAACTACTGGATTGCAGCCCACTATTCATTTTATTTTCTATAGAAGAATCTCAGATTGATGAGGACCTGAAAGACATTTTTAGAAATACAGGCTATGCTTTGCACTAGGTGAGTACTTTGTAGCATTCCAGCTTCCTGTTCATTTTATTTTAATTAAAAGTGTCTAAAAATAGGTCAGGCAGGGTAGGAAATAAGCACCAAGGATTGTATTTGAAGGGTATGTTATAAGCCTGATACGACATTGGAGATTCAGTTTCTTTTAACGATATCAACAATTTTATGCATGCATCTTTTGTGTTATTAATCAGGCATTAATATGATCAGAATTAGAAAGGTGGTTATTTGCCCTGTGGCTGTTACGGAACTGTAAATTAGGTTGTAGAATGCTTTGGATGTATTTCCCAAAAAGGAACATTTGTCTATCTTTTCCCAGGATCACTGTAATGGAATTCTGTATGCACAAAAATTTGTATAGATTAAACAACAAAAGTTCAGTATGTGCACATGATAATCCCTACCACAGGGGTTCTCAGGCCTGCTGCCAGCTTCCCAGTTACATTAATTTACATAAGCAAACAGTGTAAGGCTATGCCACCCATGTGATTAGGATTATGTCTATTCCTGTTTCCAGCACTCATGTAAGGTTCCCTTTCTGTGAGAATGATGTGAAAAGGGATAATATGCAGTTTGAAAAGGTATCTTGAAAAACACCTAGGTCTTTTATTCGGTTTTCCAGACTAAATGATTTAGGCTTAGTAGTAAAATAAGACACTTGCTGAGTAGTGAATTTGTATTCTGGATCTATCACTTTATGAGAGCAAATCTGAAGTTTCCACTAACCATATTAACCTTGATTTTAAGTCTGTGAACTATATAGATCAAAATATAATACTTTATATTTGTGGAATTTATCTTGGAAGTGGTTTTCATGGATATTTCACACAAGTTCTTCAACAATTGCTTGTAAGCATGATTTTTAAATTCATGTGGATCCACCGAGAAACACCAGTTAAAAATGTAGACAATTTGTAATTAAAATCACTGTATTTATAGATCTGACAGCCTTGATCTGTCTATCAAGAGCATTTTTTCTTATAGTAATCAGACATGGCAGTAATATTAGTAATTGTCTAGCAAAGTTGACTTTGTGTGATGGGAAGGCTGTTTCCCATAAATGCTCTCTTGAGTTTAACAAACTGTCATATATTATGATACTACCTTATATAACAATATTGTAGCCAGAATGCCAATCAGAATGTTGAAACCCAACAGCCATAGACATCAAAAGAAACAAGATAATGATTGTGACAATGCTGTTGCAGACCCATTTCATTATACACATGTGTCATATTGGCCTACGTATAAATGCTTTTATTCATTGCTTCAACCTCCAACTTGCCCTTTATGACTTTCTTCAACAAATGTCAATGTTTAGAACTAAAAAACAATATATTTAGGGGCACTTAACTGGAATTTAGGGTACACTAAGATGTTTTCCATTATGTTATTCAGAAAAACTGATACTTTCCTGTCATTTTTACCAGTCTGAGTAGGATTGTAGTATAGTATGAATTTTAGGACCGTATATAAAGACTTATATTTCATTGCATCATCTGTTTCATTAGTTATCTGGTGATACTTCCGCAGCAAAAATTTGATTCATTTTGCAAGATTCTCTTATAGTATACTTCCTGGCATTATATTTATTAGAACAATACCTATAGAAAGAGATGATTTTAATAGATCTCAGGTCCTAAGTTTAATATGTTTTAGTTAAAATATTGGGAAAATAATGTAAACATTTCATAAAATAAAAACCATTGCTTATCTAGTTTGTGTAACAGTTCATTTTTATATAGGGCATATTAACATATCCCCAGAACATTCAGAGAGAACAGCTTTTGATGCAAACTATGTGATCAGCTGCTAAGTATACACCAGTGACTCACCATGAAGCAATAAAGAAGAGATAGTTTGGGTTTTCTGTGAAAGGTATCATGCTTATATTAAATTCAAGTCAACTACTCATAGAAGGCTAAAAGAGGCTTTACTATTCTTTGAAGAAGAAAAAAACAAAGCAGAGCTTTACATGCAGGAAAGAATGAGACAGTTTTCTTGCATGGAATGGCAGGAAGCAGTTTTAGGATTGGCAGTAGGCCATAACTTACTGATTGAATTAAATTCTCTCATACCTCTTGTGTTTGTGGCTAAGGAATGTTGACAGTTGGCTAATTTGGGGAAGAGACTACTCTCTTATTTCTGGAAAAAAAAATGAAAGGTTAAAAATAAAAACATTAAAAATCTATGTTCCAAAATTTTTATTTCATTGCACATTATTTTTTAGTATATAGAAATTGTTTAGTATAAGTGGTGTGCTGGACAGATTGACAGATTCCCATGCATTTTTTAGGCTTGTTTAAAATCCTATTAATCATACAGCTGCCAACCTAGGAAATTATCTGTTTCTGAAGATGTTCAAAAGATAGCTTAAAAGCTTATGGAACTTGTTCTGTATTTTGGCCTGAAATATTTCCGGTACTTCTACTTCTGAATGTTAACCCCATTTGTTCCCTCTCCCCACTTCCTTTTAAGAAATAACCCCAATACTTAGTTTTATAATATAGGAATCATTTGCTAGTTATATTTTGTTTGGTGCTGCTGTTTGCCAAGAGATATAAAGGAACCTAAGGTGGAAACAGATGTTAATGTCCTACTATTACTCATGTAAATAGAAGTCCTCTTATTAAAAAGGCTTACCTTAAAGCATAAATCTCTCTCATGTATGGCTTATTAATTAAAACCAAGCTTGTGAAACTTCTTGATTCATGAATAAATACACTTCTCCCGACATGAAAAAAATAATATTTCAATCAGCCAAATTAACTAAAGGAAATGTAAAGCAGTTTTTCATTCTGGTAACACAGTTCTTTTACTTAGTCTTCCTTTATTATGAGAAATGTTTTATGAAACATGAAACAACATGTTTTCTCAATGACATACTTGACTTTAGATAGACCAACAAATTAAATTTCTGTGTCTATGTAGATAAAGGTTAAGTTGAAAAGATAGACCCCAAAATGTATTGAAGTTCTTAGTGATCATTCTTATAATTGTTGTTAAAGCGTACAAATGTATCATAATCAGTATCAAACAAACTTCATTTTGTATAAGATTTAGTTCTACTTGCAGAAATATGATTGTCCTCTCCATAATTCTATTTCAAACTAAGTGACTGTTTTAGTTCAAACACTCAGTGGATTAACAAATCAAGTTTGCATATTATTTGCTGGACAAGTGGGATTTGTTCCTTTCCATTCCAGTTATCAGAAAGATTAACCCTTTACCCCTGGAATTCTAATTGCAGCCATTTGGAAACAAAGAAGCTGTTTGTACAAGATAGTAGCAAATTCATGGTTCATGCCAAGTTGAATGTTTCTCAGTTGAATGGATTTGCAAAGTATTACATAAATTTTGTCTTGCATTACAGGCACCTATAAAGGCAACTTGTGAAGATGGCACATTATGCAAGACTGGATTTCCTGAAGATATTTACAATACAATCGTATCCAAGGGAGTAAATGAAGGACAGCCTCTTCTGAATGGTATTGTTGAACATAAAACTTAGTTACTTATTCTGTCTTATACATGCTGCTCAATTCCTCTGAATTCTGGATTTGATGTAGTGGATGACACTTTAGAAGTGATAGTTTCTAAGAATAACTTATGATCTAATATCATTGACATAACTTAGAACTTTGAAACCAGTACCTATATTAGGGTTGTTGTTGTTGTTTTTTTTGTATTTTGCAAAGATTGCTAGAGAAGTTTATTAGAATATCCCTTGGGTAATACACTAGACAAAATGTTTTTGTTTAATAAGTATTGTTTTCAAGGTCTGTAAGTTTCCTAGAAGTTAGTTATTTATCAGAGAAGAATATTAAGTTTCAAAATAAGTTCCACTACTACATCAGAAACTGATTTGCTTGCCATGTGGCAGACAGAACATCCATAGGATGTTAAGACTGTAATACTTATTCCTTCTACCTTCGTAAATTTTGAAAGCTTTTTGTGAATTGTATGCTGACTGCTTCTACATACGATAGACAAATTCTATATTTGGATTTAAAATACTGCTTTTAGAGTGTTTCAGTGTTTTTTTCTCTCTACTCATAATTTTAAACCTTGAACATTTCATGTTTTGGCTGCAAAAAGTCTGCAGAAGTAATGTAGCATTTATTATTGTCATATAGTTTACAAATGTAATTATATAAATATTATTTTAAAAATAAAACAAAACCTTGTTTGTTCTTTTTCCAAATGCAAGCAAGGATGATAATACAAGTATGAATCTGTAGAAAGACACAGACAATCATAACATTCTCCACTTAGTAATCCTCAAAATTTAAATTGGTATCTTATTTATTTCTGTAATTTGGGGAACAGTATTCAAATTCAGTCATTTCTCTGCTTTGCTTTCTGCACTGGCTTAATGAATAGTCCTGGAGAAGTTAAGTTTGTATAATATTTTATAATTACAATTTAAATTAGTATAATAAAGAAATTGTTGCAATATCAGTGTTGATATACTTGTGTTTAATGTAATTATTTCCTCTTTTATTAAAATATATATTTGTTCATTCTTTGTGCTAAATAATACCCATATTTATTTATGTACTTCTGTATATTTTGCTGCAATTTTAAATATCAGTACAGGTTCTTGGCATATGCAAGCATATTTTATGTTTTATAATTGTGAATGACATTGAAATTACTTTGTAGCTAATTTAAAAATTACAATGCTGATCAAGAAGATTGGTTTCAGCGAGTTCCAAATTTATGTTAAAGAAAAACTAATTTGATTTATTCCATTATTTCACTCCAAAATAAATATAGTTGCATGGATCACAAATTAAATAAATGAGAAAGATTTTTAAATGAGACTGCAAATCAAATTGATCCTTAAAATAAAAGCTGTCTCTGTGTTTAAACTATTTTGCTCAACAGAATCTCCTTGCAGTTATGTTTTTAATATTTTATAACAAAAATTGATTCCCAAATCAATTTTAAGTTATTAAAAATATGACTTAATAAAACACTTCTGTGTTTAAAACAGACAAGTATATTTCATCAATTTTGTTTAGGACTTGAGTCATTTTTAAAAATAATGACAATATCCTACAAAAACGCAAACTGTAGTAGTTTTGTTTTATTGTGTAGCTTTTGTTTTTAGACAAAATAAGTATAAACAATATAATATTCTTAAGTTCTACATAGGTCTGATATTATAAACAATAGATTCTTGAGTTCTATAGTAAGGTCATATAAATTCAACATATTAACTAGGATAGGAATTCCTAACAGGTTTAAACAGAATGTTTGTGACTTTTTTTTATACTAATCTTACTGATGAATGTTTTTCCTCTGAAGCAAAACTAAAAGCAAAATTTTTCACTTTTAAATGTTTCTTCTCTGGATTTTTTAAACTTTTTATAAGTACCGTATTTTTTGCACTATAAGATGCACATTCCCCCCCCCCAAAAAAAGTGGGTGGAAATGTCTGTGTGTCTGATAGAGAACATGTTGCCAAAGCCCTGCCCACCTGCTGGCCCCCACCCTTTGGCCATTTTTGGCTCCATGACCCCCGTTTTTGGCCTCTGCGCATCCTGTCTTCGATCCATTCCAGGTGGCAGCAATCCCCTCTGCCCAGAACAGACTGAAAACAGGATGTGTGGAGGCCAAAAATGAGGCATGCGGAGGCCAAAAATGGGCTTGCAGAAGTGGCAATAGGCTGTCAACTCATAAAACATTTCTATGTCTGTTTTATAGTTGCCAATAGAAAGAGGGCAGGAGTTTGAAAGAGCAGTGCAGCAGTTTGGAATCAAAGTGCATTCCATTTATATTTTTCAGAGAATGTAACAAGGTGACTGAAGTTTCTGCCATGCAAATCTCTAATTGGAGAACATGATTGATGACACTTGGCAATGGATGTGTTTCATTGCAGAATATGAATTATGGGGGACATGTTTCATTGGAGAATATTAATTATGGGGTGGGGGAAAATCAGGGTCAAGGATGACAGTGAATATGTGTTTCAGAGTTGGCTACATTCAGGTCATGCCGACATGTTAACTCCCAATAAATCTTTTGAAGTTTTGGAAGTTTGGCTCGAGACTCATGATTTAATTGGGGTAACTACTGGAATCCTGACAGCAGCGATGGGCGGCGGCGATCCCCACAGCCTGGAACAGTTGATAGGTGGTATTCCAGGAGGCCGAGCCAACCGCCAATCAGCTGTTTGTGCTAAATCAGGCTGTACTGAAGCTGACCAGGCTGTTTGCTACAAGGAGGCAAATTGCTTGGAGGCAGTAGCAGATTTTTTTTTCTTTTTTTCCTCCCCAAAAGCTATGGGGAGGTGCATCTTAACAGTGCAAAAAATATGATAATTTGTGCCTTAAAACAAAGCAGCAAATTTTATCTAGATTTTCTTCCTCAACTTCTAATAGTGATTATTAAAGAATAAAATATTGGGAAATAACAGAAGCTAAAGGACTCGTACATACATACATAAAGAATAAAATATTTGAGGAATTATCTTTGTTATATATCATTTAAGAATAATCTCAGTTAATTGATATGGCATCCATATAACAGAAAGTGCATTCTCAGTTAATTGATATATTATCCATATAACAGAAAGTGCATTCCATGGTGAGAAAAGGAAGGCATCAAAAAGTTTAATTAAATTAACTTAATTTTTTCTGAAATAACTACAACAATTTGGAATCCTTGTGTGCTAGTTTATCAGAGACAAAAATGAAGAAAATCAAAGTTTAAAATATATATTTTATGACTGTGCAAACCATAGTTTATGACACTTTTTCATCATATCTCATTACTATTAAGTACAGTTGAAAATTCAGGTGTGACCCTAGTCTGTACTGAATAAAATACTTCATTGGCTATCTATAGGTGGGAAGTAAACTAAACTATGGCTTAGTTACTAAATTGTACACATATGTTCATATATGTATCAACTTTATGTTTTGGATTTTAATCAGATATAAAACAAATCTGTAATTCATTCTGATCAGGAACAATAATAAAACATTATTTTCAAACTGATTATTAAATGAGATGCTGGCTTTAACTACATTTTAAGTGAAATTTCTTTGCTTCCTTGCTCCAAAAATGAGTACTTCTGAAATTTTCAAGGCTTTCACATTAGAATTAGAATTCTTTTATTGGCCAAGTGTGATCGGACACACAAGGAATTTATCTTGGTGCAAATGATCTCGGTATAAATAAAAGAACAGATACATTCATCAAGAGTCAAGAATCATAAGGTACAACACTTACAATAGTCATAGGGTACAATATACTGTACATACATTTATTTTCAGGTACTGTATTTATTATAAAGGAATACAATCCTGAATTCATTATACTCTTGTCTTTTCTCTCCAAGAGTCTCAATTTCCATTTTGTTCAGAAATCAAAGACTTTCCAATTTTAAAAGTAAATGATTTGTGGAAAACACCAGACTTATTTTCAAGTAAATACCATTAGCAGTTCAGTTATCGATAGATTGACTATGCTCTGCTTTTATTTAATGCCTAATTTTTAATAGCTGCTTCCAATATATGCTGAAATGTATTGGAACTTCAGCTCCCTTCCCAAGAATTCTTACCAAACATGGAAGCCTCAAATTTCTGAAGGGTACTAAATTGCATTTTTTTCACTAATTATGAATTCATATTACTGTCGATATCACATTAAGATCTGATTGCTAAAAATAAAAGTATGATCTATTTCTCATTTATTACTACAAACTAGCTTGAAGTAATCAGGACAGTATGGTTCTTGACCTGAAAGTCCAGAACCTTGCATATTTTCAGTGAGAAAGGAGGGTGTTTAAATTAATTAAATTAAATATTAAATAAATAAATGGCTAGCACTTTACTTGTACATATGAGGCAACCACTACTTTGAAACAATCAGTGATATATTCAAAAAATCTTTGTTTAAAAGCAGTTTATATTTTGTTTCAGAATAAATCACATTATCGATTAATAGGAATTACTTGACAAATTTTGGGGGGCATCCTTTTTTTCCTCCCAGAGTAACTCCTTAGACAAATTATTTTAATGGTTAATTCTCATAAGAGCACCCGACATGCTTGAAAGCACGTCATTTGCTGGTTTAATAATTTACAAGGCATTGGATGGCTTTGACTTAAAATTTAATTACACTGTCATTTTGAAGTACTATAGTTGTCTAAAGCCCAATTTCTGGTTATTAAACTAGATGCATGTGACAACGGAAGTTAAGTGTACCTTGCCCAGAACCAGAATGTGGGGGAAGGAAAGAGTTCTAGGGCTTGACACAGAATTTTATAAATTCATTTATGCTTTTGGGGCTGGTTCAGATTTATATCAATGGAAGATTTGAATTTGGCATTTTAATTCTTATGTATTTTCTATAGAGATTGATGCAGTTTAAAGACTAAATTGTCATTTTGTTGAAACGGTGGAGATTTTTTTCTCTTAGCTGTAAAATACAGAGAAAAGATAGATAAACTACTAAACTTTTTTTCATTTGTTTCTCTTGCTATCAAAATTTAAGACAGGCAATTTCTGCACATTGTTTCTCCTCAAAGTATGAAATTTATCTTAAAAAATAATTGTAGAAAACAATTCTAGATCTTTTTCTGAATGTCTTCTCGCATTCTTGCATTCCCATATGAACCTTGGCATCATTACATTTTTATTAGTAAATGTTGCACCTACTTCAAATTCAGCCTCTTGGAAATTACAATTGTGTCAGTTACAATGGGGGAGAGGGAATGTGCATTTTATTTGATTTTTTTTCACATAAGTATCTTTTTTGAAACTTGTTCATTATATTTAAACTGATGTGTATTTTTAAAAAATGTATTGTCGCAATATTTTTCCTAATAAAGGTAATTTAATATTTTTATATTATGATTTTTTATTTCTTATTATTTTTAGGGAGGGAATATTTATTTTAATTTTTCAAAATCAAACTAACTGCATTATTTTAATGTCATAAGTCAAATGTTACATCAGGCCTGCCAATTTAATATCACAAGATAGTTCAATGGGTTATTTGTATATTGGATAATTTGGACTAATATTTTGTTTCATTTTTCACTATTATATGAATTATTTGCCTATTTCTCCCTTGAGCCGCTCAGGGCATCCAGAGAGTGGGATGTGAGTCCTCTTCTTGCAGGCTGAGCTTTAGCTGAGGAAATGCTCTACTCCCTCACGTGACTCCATGTAACATTCCCCCAGTCTTTTGCTCAGCCTCGAAGAGTCAGGCTGCTGTTGAAAAGAGCTCCTTGGCTGATTCAAACCACGTACTTTATTCTGGCTAATTTCTTTATTTCTCAGGTTTGGTATTTCCTTTCCTCCTCCTGCGCAAAAGGTTGGGACTTAGGGGAAGTCTCCCCTCGCCCCTAGGGGCCAAGTGGGCAGGTTCGCAGCGCTTCATGCGACCCCCCCCATTATTAGATTGCGATGCTGCCTCTGCGCTGCCTTGTGGCGTGCATTTTTGCTGGATTCCCCTCCACCCTAAACGCCGACCGGGAAGGGCTGGTTGCTCCTTAAGAGCAACAGGCGTGCTGAGCTAACTGGACAAGCCCTCCTTGCCGTCCCGAAGGTGCCCGACATAGCTCAGCTTGCGACCGCCATCTTGGCGCCGCATCGTGGTCAGACGCCATTTTCATTTCCGATTCTTGCCGCTGCGGTGGGTGCAAGCGTCCCAGACCCCTTGTGTCAAGAGTTTAGTCGTTTTTAGCGATCTTCCTGGCTCGCTTTCATTATTCTGTTGGCCTCCCACAGCCTTCATTGGAGCGAAGTTGCAGCCCCCCCCTCCGGTTTGTTGTCTGGAGGCCTGCTGCCAGAGGCCTCGCTCTCTAGGCCTCAGGCCTTTATTTGGTAAATCCAGCCTGTACTGTGATACTTTTCTAGTTCCTTCCTGTTATCGTTTATATAAGAAAAAATAAAAAACTAAAAAAATAAAAAAGAGTGTATATATATATACACACATATACATACATACATACATATATATAAACACACTTTACTACCTGTTATCACTGTACATATTAAATTCCAAAAGGGGGAGCGAGCCAGCTCAAATCTCACTCGGCCCTACTCAGGCCAACTCCAGTCGAGTCAACCGCTCTTTGCTATTATTACTATTATTATTATCATTATCATTATCAAAATGGAAGATAACAATCTCTCTAAATGACCTTCCTTGAAGGCTAAGGCAAAGTCCCACTACTTGCGCAGGCAGGACAAGGAACCTTCCAAGGACTCCCAATGATACGCCTTAAGGCGCCATAAGGAAAAGGAGTTTGATAGGCGGTCAAGGGTATCCCGCTCGGGGCCTCTAGCCCTTCCTCCTCCCACTCCCTCCACCTCTACTCAACCTTTTCCCCCTCCAGATCCATCTTCCCTATCTAGGCACAGTCCACTTCAGGGTCACTTGACCCCTGGACCACCGATCAGACAGACCCCTGAAGCAACCTTTACACCTATGGCCGCTGGTCTGCGCCAGGAAGAACCCTCTACATCTGAGGTTCCAGCCCACATCAAGGCTTGGATAGAATCGGCTATCCGCCAGGACATTGCGGAGGGCCTGCAGCACATGGCCAGATCAGGCTTCTTGCCACGGGCTCCTGAGCACGACTCTTTATCCATCAGATCCCTTCCACAGCCGGATCCCCCAGTTGGTCAGGTACTCTCTCAGAGGGACAGCCCTCCTCTGGTAGGGACCCAGGAGAAGGAGGAAGGGGACTTTGGTGACTTTAGGGAAGAGGAAGAGGATTCCCGGACGGGATCCTCCCGTTATAGTGAGCCCCTCTTAGAGGCAGACTTCATGGAGGGGGAGAAGTCGGAGGACGAGGGGGCTTCTCCTGACCAACCAGTATTCAGGGGGCTGTTCAAGCCACACTTGTTTAAATCTCTCCTCTTTAAAGCCAAGAACGTCTCTGGTCTTCTTCCCCAGTCTTCCTCTGAACTGCCCCTGCCTCAGAGGGACCAGAGGACTCCATTTTCACACAACCAGTGGTGGAGGCTGAGGTCATCCCGACCCCACCCATCTTCGTAGACCTAGTGGCGAAGCAACTTGCTTCCACGGGAGCCCCCCCTACACCCTCTAGCCAAGACAAGAGATTTTTAATCTCGACTCGGTAAGCCTTCTAAACATCCCGGAGGTTGACGATCCCATTGTGGGCCTTGCTTCCTCCTCTACTTCCAGTGAGGCCTTAGAGGCCTTGAAACCTGAGGACAAGCGGACGGAACTGGCGTTGTGCCAGGCCCATCTATCCGACGCTTGGGCCATTAGATCGGCTACGGCCGCTTCATTCTTCACAAGGTCCTCTATCCACTAGCTCTGGCAGCTGAGAGAACACGTCCCCGTGTCCAATGTGAGGGCGCACCAAGACATAGCGAAACTGGTGGCTGCAGCCGAGTTCTCAGCTGACGCCATTTACCAGTCGGTAAAGTTCTCTTCCAGAGCCATAACGTCCCATGTCACAGCTCGCCTCCTGCTGTGGCTCAAGCACTGGCAGGCGGATGTTAAAAATAAGGTCAAGCTGGCCACTGCTTCCGTCAAGGGAGACAAACTGTTCGGCCTGGCCTTGGAACCCCTGCTGGTCGACGGCCGCAGCAGGAGGAAGTGTCTGCCCTCCCTTTTTCAGAGGCCAGAGACAAGAGGCCCTCAGCCCTTTCGGAGGGGCTTCTCCCGCCCCTTCTACCAACCCCCCTTCCCGCCCAGATACCCGAGACCCCCTTCCTTCTGGTCCCAGGATCGCTCGGGCTCAGGCGACAGAAACAGACGGGGCGGCAACTATAAGAGGCCCTTTAGGGCATCGGGGGGGAGGCCCTACCGCCGATCCAAATAGATCTTCCTCCCTTCCCATCGGCGGCCGCCTCAGGCACTTCGCCGCCCAATGGGACAAATCCACATCCAATGCATGGGTTAGGGACACCGTGGGTTAGGGTCTCGCCCTTGAGTTCCGGTCCACCCCCTCTGATTTCTTCATGACATCCCCCACCTCAAGGGATCCCGCCAAACGTGCACTAATGGATGCAGCCATCCAGCACCTGCTTGACATTCAGGCCATTCAACCCGTTCCACTGACCCAGAGGAGATGGCGATTCTACTCCCACCTTTTTGTGATGCCCAAGCATTCTGGGGGATGCAGAGCTATATTAGATTTAAAAGAGCTAAACCGCCACCTTATCCAGCGCAAATTCAAAATGCACACCTTGCAATCGATTCTCTTAGCTACCAGGCGGGGTGACTGGTTATCCTCCATAGATTTCTCGGAGGCATACCTACATATTCCAATCCGGCCCTCTCACCACAAATTCCTCGGGTTCTGTTACAATAACCTTCACTATCAATACGTGGCCCTCCCCTTTGGTCTGGCCTCGGCCCCCAGGACCTTCAACAAGGTCCTCGCGCCCCTGGCGGCTCACCTCAGGAACGTTCCCGTCTTCCTCCACTGCTATTTGGATATCCTTATTCTCTTCCCGTCCAAGACCCAGGCAGTCAGGGATACCAGGGCCACCCTCTCCGCCCTACTGGCACACGGGTTCCTCATCAATTGGCAAAAGAGTCAACTGAACCCATCCACCCGAATCACCCACTGGGGAGCCATAATTGATTCGGTTACAGAAAAGGTCTTCCTCTCTTCGGAGAGGTTCCTCAGCATTCAAGCTCTGGTCAAACAGATTAGGTGATCAAGGAGGGTGGCGTTACTTGACCTTTCTAAATTATTGGGTAAAATGGTTTCATGCATCTCAATTATTCCCTGGGCCCGTTTACACAGCAGATCCCTTCAGTGGTTCCTGCTCCCATTCCAAAGATCCGGAAGAAGCAACTCGAAGTCCAGAGTCAAGGTGCCCCCAAGGGTCCTCATGTCTCTCCTCTGGTGGACTAACCCTGCCATCAACAGGGGCCACCTCTTCACGGAACCTCAGCAGCTAACTCTCACCACGGACGCCAGCCTATCCGGTTGGGGCGCTCACGTCAACTCGCTCTTGGCACAGGGCAAGTGGTCGCCAATCGAGCAAAGATGCAGCATCAACTGGCTGGAGCTTCACGCCATCCACCTGGCCCTGCGCAGCTTCCTCCCCCGGGTCCGCAGACGTCACGGTCTTATTCTCACGGACAACGTCACGGCCAAAGCCCATATCAACAGGCAAGGAGGCACCCAGTCTATTCAGTTGGTGAGGGAGGCCGAGCGTCTCTGCCATTGGGCAGAATCCAACCTCCTCTCACTAAAAGCCGAGCACATCTCCGGAATCTGCAACATCCTGGCGGATTGGCTGAGCAGGGCCATGGTGGACCAAGCAGAATGGTGCCTCCATCCATCCCTATTCAAGGAGGCATCCAGAATATTCGGCCTCCCGAGGGTGGATCTTTTCGCTTCCCCGTCCAACGCACAGCTTCCATGGTCCTTCTCCAGATACCCGTCTCACGGGTCGGAGAACCACAACGCGCTACGCTGCCCATGGCACCCAGGGCTCCTATATGCCTTCCCTCCACTGCCACTAGTTCCCAGAGTCATACAAAAACTTATGAGAAGGCAGACCTGCTCCTGGTGGCTCCTTATTGGCCCAGGCGACCGTGGTTTGTGGACCTCCGCAATCTTTCGGTAGCGCCCCTGTGGAGGATCCCCCAGACAGGGTCTCCCTCTCTCAGGGGCTCCTTCTGCATCCGGAACCTCAATGGCTCCAGTTAGCCCTCTGGAAGTTGAACGGATCCGTTTGACAAGAGAGAAATTCTCCAGTCAAGTAATCGCCACTATTTTGGCCGCTAGGCAACCCTCCACCACACGAACTTATGATGCCACTTGGAAGGGCTTTTGCAAGTGGTGTAGCGGGTCCCAAGTCGACCCCCTCTCTCCCTCTATTGCGCAGGTCCTGGAATTCCTTCAAGAAGGCCTACATAAAGGGCTTGCCCCTAACACCCTGAGGCGGCAGGTCACTGCCCTCTCAACCGTTGTCTCCTCTGATAACTTCGGTTCCCTTTCTCATTACCCCCAGGTTAGGGCTTTCCTCAGGGGCGCCACCAACTTGTGCCCTCCGACTGTTCACAGGTTCCCCACATGGGACCTCAACAAGATCCTCGTTTTGCTTACAAGGCACCCGTTTGAACCCCTGAGGGAGTCCTCCCTTCAATTTCTAACGTTTAAGGTAGTTTTTCTAGTGGCCATCGCTTCTGCTCGTCGAGTCTCGGAAATAGCAGCATTGTCAATCAGAAATGATTTATGTGTGTTCCACGCTGATCGGGTGGTCCTTCGCCCTGACCCCCCTTCTTACCCAAGGTTAACTCACCCTTCCACAGGTCACAGGAACTGGTCCTCCCAAACTTTTGCCCCAGACCCTCGAGGGACAAGGAAATCCTTTGGCACACCTTGGACGTTAGAAGGGCCTTGCGCATAAACATTAAACGCACACAATCGCTGAGAAGATCAGAATCCCTCTTCCTCTCCTTTCAGCCCAGGACACTGGGGCTCAAAGTCTCTCCCTCAACCATCACTCTCTGGATCAGGGCGACTATCGCCAGGTGCTACCTATCACAATCTCTACCCGCACCTGGTGGAATAACCGCTCATTCCACCAGGAGTGCAGCTACTTCGGTGGCTTGGGCCACGCAAGCCCCAATCGCTGACATTTGTCGGGCAACCACCTGGGCCTCTCCGTCCCCATTCATCAGGCATTACAAAATAGACGTATACGCTTCAGCGGAGGCCTCTTTTGGCCGACGAGTCCTACAGAGGGTCATCAGTGACCTGGAGGGGCTTCCGGCCCAGACAGAGTCCCACCCGTAGGACAGCCAAGCTTTGGTATGTCCCAATCTCTGGATGCTCCGAGCGGCTTGAGGGAGAATGGGCGTTGGTTCTTACCTGATACGCCCCTTCTCGGCGAGCCGTGAGGAGCATCCAACCCTACCTAACTCCTCCGTCTGGTGGGGACTCTTCTTTCAGCCAAGGAGCCAATAGTTGATTAGAAGGACTTCACAACCTTTCTTCTCATTATCGCAAGAAACTGGGGGAACGCTACGTGGAGTCACGTGAGGGGGCGGAGTGTTTCCTCAGCTAAAGCTCAGCCTGCAAGAAGAGGACTCAGAAGCACATCCCACTCTCTGGATGCTCCTCGCGGCTCGCCGAGAAGGGGCATATCAGGAAAGAACCAACGCCCATTTTCCAAATGCACAGAGTTTTAAATTTTCCTAAAGTATGCATTAGTATCCATATTATTTAAAAATTGAGAACTGTATTGAAAAATTCAGAGGAAAATGTTTTTTTCTGTTTCTGTATTTATGTTTATTTATATCTGTAATTACTTTCATTTTTTATTACCTGTATTTTAACTTATTTTAATACTGTGTTCTATGAAAATGATGAGGATATTTTAGACCAAATGGATAATATAAAAAGCTATTTCTTTTTTGGCTATTGCCAACTGGGTTTTGAATCAGCCAAGTGCTTAAGATGTTGGACGAAGAAAAGTAATTAGCAATATTATTCTCGAATGAATATTTCTAGGTTACTTTCTAGGATAGAAAACTTTACAAAATGACTTTCAATCATTTGGAAGCCTGCACTCACAAACAAAAAAATCTCCACACCACTAGCCAGGCAAACACCTGGGCACAAACAGATCCCCCCTCATACCTCCAGCTCAAACACACCCCAACCAGACACCCAGATGAAACCTAGCTTCCTAACTAATGATAGCCATCCATTTACTTGGAGCCAAGCTGCACTAAAAGCCTGCAATACAGGAACACAATGTTGCCAGCCAATCAAGACAAAAAAAAAAAAGCCACAAAACAGACAGCAGATATTAGAAACACCAATCAAGCAGAACACAGCAAACTCCAAGACCAATAAACACAGACCAAGACTCCCAACCAATCAGGATGAAGAAAAAACCATTCTGGCACAGCAATAGGCTAGCCCCAAGTTTAAAACTGAAACCACTGTAAAACACACACACATACACACACACAAATACATACATATACATGCATACATACATACATACATACATACACTTTCTTAAGTTTTCACGGGTACTTACATGTGTGGTATTCGGCTTTCTTCGAGTATTTTTCAACGTCATTATAGTTGTGCTTTTAAAGTTGTAGCAACGTTTCGGCAGAATCTCATCTGCCATCATCAGGCTTCTGTATTGTGTTCGTCTGTGAGTCAGACTTTTACAGTTGTTTCAGTTTTAAATTTGGGGCTAGCCTACTGCTGTGCCAGAATGGCATACATACATACATACATACATATGTACGTACAGGAGGTCATGTGTATCATGACTGTTCGTCTTGGTGGCATTGTGACTACCTCTCAAGTCCATCTACTGGAAGACTATTGGAGTTCCTTGTGTAGTTGTTTGGCCACTGGGAGATGAGCCAGGAGTCTAATCCAGCAGATTACTGTTTATGGTCTTCCATCAGAAAAGTGCTCATAAGGCTGGAGATTAGTGACATTAATGTGTTGGTTTTCTAAAAGGAATTAATTTGCTCAGTTTGATAAAGAACATGAGTTGTACCATGCACTACAAAAAAGTGGGTACCTGACTCACCGGGAATAACAAAGGTCAAGAAACATGTTTCTAGTCAGACTGTGAAAGCCATTTGGCCCGCCCACTAGCAATCATAACAAGAGTGCTATTTGTGCATATGAGAAGTGTTCGGTCACACCTAGCCTTTGAAAGGAGATGGCATATAGACACTTTGAACAAGGGCTTTAAAAATCAGCTTCTCTTAAAAGATTCTGTGGAATCCTAACATTGATTCAGATTTATTTGTCAGTTACCAACTGCTCATATATTTATATAAATAAAAGTATTGAACATAATAATGCATTATTTGTTAATTTGTTAATTATTTGTTTTGAATAACACTTTTTTAAAAAAAAGAGCATTTAGCTTTTCTAGTGGTCCCAAAATGTTTTTCTTCCCTAATAATATTGGCAAAATAATAAACTTTACCCAATATTATTTATAGTATTTTTTTCCTTGCTTTTTATTCATAGACGTAAATCCACATTTCAGCAACACATGATGAGAGCTGTGGAGAAATGTTTGGACAGGTTTTATAGGTGGCTTTAGTAGAGAGAGAACCACAGATGAAAGCCAAGAGAGAGCATACTGTCTAAAGTAGGCAGATATCTGTTTTCCAGTTGCAGCTTACTATTAACAAATGTGAGCACAGCAGGAGATAGAGCAGGAAGTGCAGTTAAGTGGTGTATTATCGTCCTTTCTAAAGGAATGGAGCTTTAGATGGAATATAGATAGGGTATGGAACCAAAAGAAGCAGACAAAATAGTGTGAGTAGAGGAAGAAAGTTAGTATAAATTATGGGTCTGAATTGCTGTTTTTAGGATCCTTATGTTATAGTTTTACTTGCTCTCAGTAACAAAATGCAAAGAATTTTCCACTAATTTTCTGTGGGAAAGTAAATGTTACGATTAAAACAAAATAGAAACCATCCTGCAACAAAAAAAAAAAACCCTCACTCCTAAATTCTGTCATAAATTTGTCTATTATGAGCTTTGGCAGAAATATTCAGATACGAACTGCAGTCTCCAAATTGCTAAAATATTGTTATTCTTGCTGAATTACGATGTAGCCATAGACCCATAAGTTCAAGAGTATTGTTGATTTACCACCACTCCCGTCCCGATATTTCAGGGCCTTTGATTAGCAGAATCCAAATGGACTTTGTCCTGGGATAAAAATGAATTCTGTTGATGATTATGACCAGTTACATTTTTCTCAGGTGTTACTGATGATTTTATTTTATATTTTTGTTTTTATAATTATATATCTTTTTGTATATCTTTGTAAGTGAGCTTTCTATAAATCCTATAAATATATAAAACAATGCAAATGTGTTAAATGGAAGATAGAAAATTACTAGACAAATATGGTTATTTTTTTAAAAGGCAATATTTGGAGTTGCCTAAAATACTAAAAAGAAAAAAGAAATTAGCTCAGTGTTATAAAGTGATTATCTTGATTCTGAAGTACTGTAGACAATTTTATCTTTGGTGCTTGGCTGGTGAACTTTCTGGTATGCTCAGCATCCAACTGATTTCTATATTTGGAAACAGAATGTCACCCAAAATGGAAATGTGCTTCCCCCTCTCTGGCAACCTCCTTCAGGTTGTTATCACATTTTTAGTATGACATGGGATTAAGCATGGCTATTTGAATATAAAAGGATAATATTCAAAAATGTTCTCATTTCAGATAGCAATACTGCATTATTTAGTAAACATTTTCTCATATGCAAAGTATGGGAATTAATAAACATTCTTCTAAAATCATTGAAGAAATAGAAGAAATTCACAATTTCAATTTTGTAAATACTTATTTATATTCCGAGTTTATTATTTTTATAAATAATTCAAGATAGAAAACATGCCTGTTTTATCCACAAACCTGTGAAGTGAGTTAGGTTGCGAGAGTGTGTGACTGACCTAAAGCCATCCAGCCAGCTTTCATGCCTAGGGCAGGACTAAGCACTCGCAATGTCTTGGTTTCGAGCCTGATATTCTGCAGTGAGCTACTTCGAGCACCCAGCAGTGGGAGGTGCTTAGGCTGGGCTTGATTGATAGGATGCTTCTCAGCCTCCACGTAGTCTTTCTTAGCATCCCCAGTTTTAGCTCAGCCTTTGTGAGGTAGGTAGCTTGGTTGCTTCCTTGACTGGACTAGGACAAATTAAACAGGTTTGAATTACTCTAATGGACAATTCTAAATTATTAGTCTATTACAATTCAAAATTGTTAGGAATTTCTAAATCATAAGTCTAATGGAATTCAAAAGTATCTTTCTAATAACATTATTCCGATGGCAAGACTGCCATCAGAATACACATCGGCTCCCCAGGGAGCCCTCAGCTACTTCAGCAGCGATTAGAAACCACATCATCTTGTGATCATAAATTGCTTGTCATCACGAAGTCCTGCTGTGCCGCTTGGAGAGACGAGTGGCCGGTTTAAACTATCGAGGCTTTTTTCCTGCTTCCCTGATCAGAATGCCTAAAGGAGGAGGCTTTAGAGCTCAAATTCTCCTTAGATTGCCTCGCTTTTTCTAATTAGCTTTGTATTGGCTTACAATAAGAGGTGATGGTTGCTGCTACATTTTGGTGACTAATATAACTACTGGTGCCATTTTGTTTATCAGAATTCTATTGCATTATCTGTTGAGAGGCCATTTCCCCTCACAAGGCTCTCTCTGTGAGCGTCCAGGGGACATTTACACTGATGGCTGACTTCTTTCTGAGATTGAATATCAGGTTTCTTTTTAAGTTGGCCGCCCTCACAGTAACAGCAAACAGCACAGTAACAGTGAGCACCAAGGCCTATGTCCACCTGTGTAGGAAGCTGTTGAGGGCCAGTGATTGCAGGATCATTCAATTGTAATACAGGCCCTGAAATGTGTTCTCAATTTGGCTTCACAATTTGATTCCAATATTCAGTCATCTAATTATAAGTCTGGGAACAGCACAATAATTTTATATTTAGTTGCTGTGCAAAGATATAATTAAAATATTATTTATAACTATATTTGTTTATAATATATTTTATACAACTATATATAATAATATAAAATAATAATAATAATTTGAATTTACAAAAAAAGGGGGGGGACAAATATCAAGAGGTTCCCTACCTCTGATTAGAGCAGACCCTTGGACTAGCCAGCGGTCCATGATATCACACACACACACACACACACACACACACGATATTCCATCCCCCTCGGCCCAACAATCTGTACAGCAAGGGGAGTCAGACGATTTGATCTTCTCCCAACCAATAATGGAATGGGAAGTCATACCTGTTCCGCAGATGTTCTCGAACCTCGTTCAGAAACAATGGGCTCTTCAGTGGTGTATCCCCCCTTCTACAGGATATGATAGAATTTTTTTTAAATTTGGCTTCTGATTTCTCTAAATTTTTCAGTACCACAGTAGTAGATGAACCAGTGCTGGCATTGGCATCCTCCACTGCAATTCCATCTGAAGCAGAGCAGGCTCTCAAGTCAGAAGATAAAAGAGCTAAGTTGTCTCTACATAGGGCACATCAATCAGATGCATGGGCCATAAGAGTGGTAACAGCCGCATCTTTTTTTACTAGATCGTCTCAGATGGCTCCGACCATCCCAAATTCCAATACCAGGGCACACCAGGACATCGCCAAGCTAATAGCGGCCATAGAATTCTCCGTAGAACTGCTGCAAGCATCCAGAGAGTGGGAGGTGCTCCAGTCTTCACTTCTCACAGGCTGAGCTGAAATTGAGGAACGCCCTCCTCCTCCACTTGACCCTATGTGTTCCCCCAGTTTTAGCTCAGCCTTCGAGAAAGACAGGCAGCTTTTCTTCTGTTCCTTGGCCATTTCAGGTGTTCTTGCATTTTAGGTTCAGGTTTGATTTCTTTCTTTCCTTCTTGTCCCTGCAGATTGTAGTGCGGTCCCAAATTTAGTTTACAGAGCGATTTAGCTCTCAGGAGGAAGGTAAGGGGTTTGGAGCCCTTTCGCCCCCCCCCACCCCTCCTCATTCTTCCTCTGCCGTTCCAAGCGCGCTGGGCTCAGCCACTTGGCTCCGCGCTATATTTCAGCGCGCAATTGCGTCTTCCCCCCTAGAACACCTCAGGGGAAGCAGCGCTTCCTCTCCCAGCCCTTTTTTTTTTTCCTTTTCATACCTTGAAGTTGCGGTTGGGCTGGTGCGCCTCTGAGCTGTGTGCTCTAAGCTGGGCGGCCATTTTGGGCGCACCTCGTGGCTGGCACCATTTTGTTCCCTCATCAAGTAAGACCCTTATTGTTTTGAATTAATTGTGAGCTGCGAGGCCTTTGTAGGCCCTTAGAGGGACCGTCAGGCCGCGTGGAGCCTCTGTTTTTGCCTGGAGGGCACTGTGGCTCCGTGCCCTGTTGTCCCTCTTGGTTAGACATTGTTGGCTTTCTTCCTTTGCCCGCAGCTAGCTCAGAGGTGCAGGCACATACTCCCCATTGTTGTTGGGGGGCTGCCTACAGAGGTCCTTTTTGTCTTTCCTTTTGTATATTTGTATATATTCAGCGTTCATCTGATCCATTTGGAATTTAGGTCTTTGCTAGTAGGTTTTTTTGCTGTTATTCCTTGGGTCTGTTTGGTCTTCCTTACTTGAACCAGACCCTCAATTTAATAATAAAAATTGTTAGTGTATATATTCAGTGTATATATTTAATAACCATGGGTAGATTTTTTGTTTTTCCTTTTTATTGCATAGAGTTAAAAAAAAAAAGAGAGAACATAAAATAGATAGTTAGATTAATTAATTACTGTTCTAGAATAAAATTTCTTTCAAAAAGGGGGACGTGACCCAATCTTAGGAAAACCGGCTTACATAAGTAGGCCGAACTCCTAGGCGTGCCAACCGCCATTCCTTTTTTCAATACCATGGCAGAGACTAATCCTACTGGCTCTTCTCTGAAAGCCAAATCAAAGATGCACTACCTTCGCAAAAGGGACAAAGAATCTTCCAGTTCTTCTCAAAGAGATGCTTTACGACGTCATAAGTCCCTAGAAAGGGAGTTTAGCAAGCGGGCTAAAGAGTCACGCTCTATAACACCTGCTTTACCTTCTAACCCCCCCTGCCAAGCCAATCCTCTTCCTCCAGGTGCGGTACCTCCACCCGAGGCCGCCAGCCCTCCCGTGTGTCCGAGGCAACCTTCACGCCAACCGCTGCAGGCCTACGTTCTGGAGATCCTACTCCAAACATTATACCTGATGACATTAGAGAATGGATGCAGTCTGCCATCCGTCAAGGAATAGCCGAAGGAATGCAGCAGCTGTCTAGACCGGACTCCCGAGGGAGGACTCCCGAGGTTGAATCTTTATCCGGAAGGTCTCTCTCTGCACCAGTGTCTCAACATGGTCAGGTACCTCCTCACATGGATGCCTCATTCCCAGAGGGGGAGGATACCCAAGAAGAAGAATTAGTGGGCCTTGAACCGTTCGGAGAGTACGAAGGTTCTGATAGAGGTTCCTTGCAGTATTCTAAACCCTTTCTGGAGGCAGATCTCATGGAGGGAGAAATGTCGGAAGATGAGGGCCTTTTCCCCGAGCAACCTGCTGTTGTGGGTCTTTTTAAACCCCATTTATTTAAGTCCTTATTATTTAAGGCAAAGAATGTTTCAGGTCTGGCCTCTCAGTCTCCCTCTGACCCTCCTCCATCGAGCCCAGAAGATCCTGATGACCTTATGTTCAGACAGACAGCGGTGGCAGCGGACATTATTCCGGCTCCCCCAATCTTCTCGGATCTGGTCGCAAGCAGTTGGCTTCAGTGGGTCCTTCTCCGGCCCCCACTAGTCAGGACAAGAGGTTGTTTACCCTGGATCCGGATTTCTCCGCTATGTTAGACAAACCGGAAGTAGATGAACCGATTGTAAGACTTGCCGCCTCTTCCAATCCTACAGATGCACTGGAGGCGCTGAAGCCGGAGGATAGGTGAGCGGAGATGGCACTCCGGCGGGCTCACAACGCTGATGCTTGGGCCATCCGGTCGGCCACGGCCACTTCCTTCTTTACCCGGTCCTCCATCAGGTGGCTCAGACAGCTGAAGCAACATATCCCCCCAGCTGACACCAGAGCCCATCAAGATATCGCAAAAATCACGGCAGCGGCAGAATTTGCAGCCGACGCCACCTTTCATTCGGTTAAGTTCTCATTCCGGGCTATATCTTCCCACGTGTCTGCCAGACGATTGCTTTGGTTTCGACGCTGTCAGGCTGACATTAAAAATAAATCTAAGTTGGCTTCAGCCCCCATATCAAAGGGGAAATTGTTCGGGCCCGCTCTCGAGCCATTGCTTCTGGAAACTCGAAATAAGAAAAAGTTTCTGCCTTCACTTTTTCGTAGGCAGGAAGCCAAGGGTTCCCAGCCCTTTTGGAGGGGCTACTTTCGTCCCCCTTTCCAGTCATCATTCACTCCTAGGTTTCATGGCTCCCCATCATTCCGGTCGTCTTACCAGGACCGGGGTGACTCGGGAGACAGAAGCAGGTGAAGGGGCAGTTACAGAAGGCCCTTTAGGGATGCCGGGAGTAGGGCGGCCCGCCGACCCAGGTAGGATTGCAGGTTCTCCTACCATAGGCGGCCGCCTCAGGCATTTTGCCGACAAGTGGGAGGAATCCACCTCAGACACTTGGGTCAGAAATTCAGTGCGCTTTGGCTTGACCCTGCAGTTTCACACTCCCCCTCCTGAGCGTTTCAGGTTTTCACCCATCTCTAGGAATCCTGCTAAGTGGGCCCTTATGGCCTCTACCATCAAACATCTGTCTGATATTAGGTCCATTCAACCTGTACCTCCCTCCCAATGGGGAAGGGGTTTCTATTCCCTTTTATTTTTTGTGCCTAAACATTCCGGGGGTTGGAGACCCATTTTAGATCTTAAGAGGTTAAATCACTTTATTGTACGCCATAAGTTCAAAATGCAGACTCTCCAGTCTATTTTACAGGGCATCAGAGAAGTGGACTGGCTTACGTCGGTTGACCTTTCCGAGGCTTATCTCCATATCCCCATTGATTCCTTGTATTCCAAATACCTCAGGTTTTGCTATAATAATCAGCATTTTCAGTATGTAGCCCTTCCCTTTGGTCTCGCCTCGGCTCCGAGATCTTTCACTAAGGTGTTGGCAGCTCTCGCAGCTCACCTTAGACAAATTCCTATCCGGATCCACTGTTACCTTGACGATATCCTGGTTGTATCCTCTTCCCGACATCAGGCTGAGAGTGATACTAGTGCTACCCTCTCGGTACTTCAGGCCCACAGGTTCTTAGTGAACTGGGAGAAGAGTCAGCTTATCCCCTCCACTCGTATATCCCATCTGGGGGCTGTGATTGACTCTGTTGAAGGGAAGGTTTTCCTCTCTCAGGAGAGACTTATTAATATCCGCACCACTATCAGGGATATCCGGCGAACTGGGAAAACATCTTTGCTCAATTTATCCAAGCTGCTTGGGAAGCTAGTTTTTTGTATTTCCATTATTCCATGGGTTTGCTTGCATTCCAGATCTTTGCAATGGTTCCTCCTGCCGTGTCAGCGTTCAGGAAGGAGCACATCAAGCTTCGTAGTGAAGGTGCCGCCGAAGGTTCTCGCCTCCCTCCTATGGTGGACACGACCATCTGTCAACAGAGGACAGCTATTCAAAGAGCCTCAAAGGGTTACTCTCACGACAGACGCAAGTCTTTCCGGATGGGGGCCCCACCTGCAGTCTCTCTCGGCACAGGATGTTTGGACTCATGCGGAGCGAAGTCGGAGCATCAAATGGTTGGAACTTCGCACAGTGTACCTGGCCCTGCGAGCATTCCTACATCGAGTGAGAGGACGCCATGTCCTGGTCCTAACGGACAATACTACAACCAAGGTCCACATCAATCGGCAAGGGGGCACTCATTCCATCCTTCTCATGAGAGAGGCCGAGCGACTGTGTCGATGGGTGAAGGCGCATTTTTCGTCCATCAGAGCGGAGCACATCTCTGGAGCCTCCAACGTCCAAGCAGACTGGCTCAGCAGGGCAACACTGGACCAGGCAGAGTGGCGTCTGCACCCACACCTGTTCAGAGAGGCAGCAGCCAGGTTCGGTCAGCCCCTAGTAGACCTTTTTGCATCTCTACTCAACGCGCAAACACCAAGATTCTTCTCCCGTTATCCCTCCAATGGAGCAGAGAATCACGATGCCTTGCGTTGCCCGTGGCCTCCCAGGCTACTGTACACCTTCTCTCCGCTTCCGTTGATCGCCAGGGTGATTCGGAAATTGATAGCCGAGAGAGCAGAAATCCTCATGGTGGCACCATATTGGCCCAGGAGGCCATGGTTTGCGGACCTCCGCAATCTGTTGGTAACTCCGCCATGGAGGATCCTGTTAGATCAGATTTCGCTGTCGCAGGGCCCGCTGCTTCATCCAGAACCACAGTGGCTACAGTTGGCCATTTGGAGGTTGAGCGGGAAAGGATGATTGAGGAAGGCTTATCAGCCCAGGTCGTTAACACCATTTTGGTGGCTAGGAGGCCTTCTACCACTCGCATTTATGATACAACCTGGTACAGTTTCTGTAACTGGTGCCACAAATCATTCATTGATCCACGCTCTCCTTCAGTTGCACAGATCCTGGCCTTTTTACAAGATGGCCTAGATGGAGGCTTATCACCTAACATCTTGAGGCAGGTCGCGGCTCTCTCAACGGTGGTTGCTGGCGGCCCTTTCGGTCCCCTTTCCCACCATCCTTGAATCAAGGCCTTTCTTAAAGGGGCTTCTAACTTGCGCCCGTCAGTAGTGCACAGATACCCAACATGGAGCCTGAATAAAGTTCTTCTGGCCTTGACTAGATCTCCCTTTGAGCCTCTCAGAGAGGCGTCACTTCAATTTCTTACATTTAAAACAGTATTTCTGGTGGCTATTACTTTGGCTAGAAGGATATCTGAAATTGCAGCTCTATCCTTGAGAAAAGACCTGTGTATTTTTCATTCTGATCGGGTGGTTCTGAGACCAGACCCAGCATTTATGCCAAAGATCAATTCAGCGTTCCACAGGACAAAGGAGTTGGTCCTGCCTAATTTCTGTCCGAAGCCTCTGCGCGAGCAAGAAAGGCAGTGGCACATCCTTGATGTTTGAAGGGCTTTGCGTATTTACATTTCTCACACGCAGTCCATCAGGAAGACAGAGTCTCTATTTTTGTCCTTTCAGCCGAAGATGCTTGGCTGTAAGGTCTCTCCGTCCATGGTGGGCAGATGGATTAGGGCTACCATATCCAAGGCCTATTTAGTTCAAGCTATTCCAGTTCCCAGTGGGGTTACCGCTCACTCCACCAGAAGTGCAGCTACCTCGGCAGCCTGGGCTACTCAGGCGTCTATTCTTGATATTTGTCGGGCAGCCACCTGGGCTTCCCCATCTCCCTTTATAAGACATTATAAGATTGATATTTACGCCTCAGCTGAGGCATCTTTTGGCAGGCGAGTCTTGCAGCAAGTGGTGAGAGATCCAACCCAGACGGAGTCCCACCCATAGGACAGATTTGCTTTGGTATGTCCCACTCTCTGGATGCTCGCAGCAGTTCTACGGAGAATGGGTGTTGGTTCTTACCTGATACGCCTCTTCTCATGGAACTGCGTAGAGCATCCAGCCCCACCCTGATTGGTCCGTCTGAGGGGGGGAATCCTGTTTCGGCCAATGATTTCTAGTGTTGTAGTTCAAGTTGTATAATACTTAAGATTAGAGGGTTGTTGTTGTCCTCTCATCTTCGTTAAAACTGGGGGAACGCATAGAGGAGTCACGTGGAGGAGGAAGGCGTTCCTCAATTTCAGCTCAGCCTGTGAGAAGTGAAGACTGGAGCACATCCCACTCTCTGGATGCTCGCAGCAGTTCCACGAGAAGAGGCATATCAGGTAAGAACCAACGCCCTTTCTCTGCGAATGCTACATTCAATTCTATTGAATTTTCTGCTGGAGCCATGCTTGTCGATTGCTATGGCTCAGACATTGGCAAGAGATATCATACACAAATGGAAGCTTGCTTCCTCCCTAATATCAGGAAATAAATTGTTTGATGCTGCCCTGGACCCGCTTCTGATAGAGACAAGAAGCAAGAAAAAGATCCTCCCCTCTCTTCTTCATAGATCAGAAATAGACCTTCCCAGCCCTTTCAGAGGGATTCTTTCATCCCTTCTACCTGGGACAATTCTCCAAGATTCCAGAGAGTGTCTGGATTCAAGATTAACCAACAGTCAGATAGATCCAATCTTGGAGATAGATACCGAAGAGAAGGGCAAACCAAAAGAACCTTTTGAGGGACAGGAAACAGAGGTTTCCAATGCACAAAATAGGTCTAAGAACTGTGCCACTATTGGTGGAAGGCTAAGGGTTTTCACAGACAGATGGGATTCCTCTACCACTGATTCCTGGGTTAGAGATACCATAAGATTTGGCCTGGCTCTAGAATTTCAGTCCACTCCCCAAAACTTTTTCATGACATGTCCTGTCTCCAGGGATCCTGTTAAAAGGACCCTGATGGAATCAGCTATTAATGATTTATTGGAGATAGAGGCAACCCTGACCCTAACCCCGAGGACCTTTACAAAGGTTCTGGCAGCTCTGGCTACTCATTTCAGGAAAACCTCTGAAGTCTAACCCCTGTTAGACTGTAGTGTTACTTAGATGACATCTTGTTATCATCTTCATATGAACAGGCCAAATTAGACACCCAGATCATCCTAATGACACGCCAACAGCATGGGTTCTCTATTAACTGGGCAAAGAGTCATCTATATCCACCAACTAGCTTGACTCATTTGGGCACGATTATTAAGACAGTTGAGGGGAAAGTTTTCTTATCCCCAGTAAGGCAGGACAGTATTAGGAAGCTGGCTCAAGAAATTAGAACTCTTAAGCATGTTCCAATAGCAAATTTATCTACCTTATTGGGGAAAATGATATCTTATATTTCTATCATCCCTTGGGCCCGGTTCCATGCCAGAACCCTCCAATGGTACCTACTACTGTACCAACGGGCAGGAAGAGGCAGCTCCATGGCCTGTGTCATAGTGCCACCAAAAGTTCTGATATCTCTGCACTGGTGGACCTTTCCGACCATCAACAAGGGTTGCCCCTTCAAAGAACCCCACAGACTTACCATCACTATGGATGCCAGCCTATTTGAATGGGGAGTTCATTTCCAGTCTCCCAAGTCTCAGTGGTGTTGGTTGACAACAGAACAGGCACTCAGCATAAAATGGCTGGAACTCAGAGCAGTTCACCTGTGCTTTGGAGTTTCCTTCCTCATATTCGGGAACAGAATGTCCTTATACTTACCAACAACATAACGACAAAAGCCCACATAAATAGGCATGGGGTGTACTCACTAATGAGAGAAGCAGAGAGACTGTGCCTTTGGGCAGAAAAGAACTTGATCTTCATAAGACCAGAGCACATCTCTGGCTTGGGAAACACCCAAGCAGGCTGGTTGAGCAGGGACACAGTCAATCAATCAGAGTGGCGCCCATACCTGGATTTTTTTTCAAGAAGTGGTGCAGAAATTCAGGCAACCAGTCATAGATCTGTTTGCTTCTCCTCTGAACTCACAGCTTCCTAGTTCTTCTCGAGGTACCTAGCCCAAGGAGGGGAGAGCATCAACACTCTTCATTGTTGGTGGCCCTATGACTTCTTTATGCCTTTTCCCCTCTCCCAGTGATTCCCAGGGTGATCCAAAAATTGTTGAATGAAAAAGCAGAAATGCTGTTGGTGGCACCATACTGGCCGGGAGGCCGTGGTTGACGGACCTCAGGGATCTGTCAACAAAGATCCTGGGAGGATTCCCCCTTTCAGCCAGAGTCCGATTCTGCACCCGGATCCCCCACCTAACTATATGGAGGTTGAGCAGAGACATCTGAGGAGCAAGAATCTCTCACATAGAGTGATCAAAATGATTCAAGTGGCTCAACGCCCCTCAACAAATCACATATACAGTGCCACTTGGCACATTTTTTATAAATAGTGCGTAAAATCCAACATTGATCCCTTTTCTCTTTCAGTGTCACAGCTATTGGACTTCCTTCAAGGGGGGCCTTGACAAGGGCCTTTCACTGAACACCTTGAGATGACAGGTAGTGTCCCTGGCTTCAATAGTCACCTGGAAACGTCTAAGATCCATATCACAACACCCACACATGCAAAGTTTTCTTTGTGGTGCAACAAATTTGTCCTGTGGTACACCGCTATCCAACCTGGGATAAGGTACTCATGGCCCTTACAAAGGCTCCTTTCGAACCACTGAAAACCATGAGTCTCCATTTTCTCACCTACAAGGTGGTTTTCTTGGTAGCGATAACATCAGCACATCGTATATCTGAGATAGCAGCCTTATCAGTCCGACAAGATATCTGCATTTTTCATTCTGACACAGTGGATCTTCGTCCAGACCCAACATTCATTCCAAAAATTAATTTGACTTTTCACAAGTCACAAGAATTAGTCCTTCCAAACTTTTGTCCAAGACCGTCTCAGGGGTTAGAACATCTATGCATCAACTAGATGTTAGGAGAGCACACACCACGTATGTACATACACCACATGGCTCCCTTTAGAAAGACTGAGGCGCTCTCAAGCAACCACTCAGGGTCATAAGGTATCATCTTCAACTATAGGCAGGTGGTTCAAACCACAATAGATAAGGCATATGAGACTCAATTATTACCAGTGCCCAGAGGCATAACAGCACATTCCACTAGGAGTGCCAAACTTCAGCAGCCTGGGCCACACAAGCACCAATAACAGAAATATGTCGTGCGGGAACATGGGCTTCCCCATCGCCCTTCGTTAAACACTACAAAATTGATGTATTTGCCTCTGCTGAGGCTTCCTTTGGTAGAAGAGTCTTACAAAAGGTCCATAGGGACCATGAGGGGAGTCCAAGCCAGACGGAGACCCTTCTGTAGGACAAACCAAGCTTTGGTATGGCCCACTGCTGCATGCTCAGAGCAGCTCATTTGAGAAAGGGTGTTGGTACTTACCTGATACGCCCGTTCTCTGTGAACTGCAGAGAACATCCAGACCCACCCAATTTCCATCTGGGGGGTTCCTGGTCCAGCCAATGACTACAAAAAAAAGAGGGCGAGGTTTCTCTCTCTTCGTCTTTGCAAAAACTGGGGATGCTAAGGAGGAGTATGTGGAGAAGGAGGAGCATCCTATCAATCAAGCCCAGCCTATCCAATCTAAGTCTAAACACCTCCCACTGCTGGATGCTCACCGCAGGTCATAGAGAACATGTGTATCAGATAAGTACCAACACCCTATTTAACCACCAGACCAAACTTGGCTCTCCAGTTTAACATGATAATATTCTAAGAATATATACATGACTTTAAACATTGCATTAACTTCAGTAACCACCATGATGGTTCCATTTAGATCTATATGGGTTTTCTATTCTACTTTCGATTTACCATATTGCAGGAAAAAAGATCTAATGATGAATAACTTCCAAATTGCTTCATGTTAAATTAATATATATATTTTAAATTTTATAAATTGAAAAATAACTGGTAAATTGGAAATCTTGGTGTTGTCAAACAATACAGTGTATAAATTCTTAGACCGTTTCCAGAAACATCTGCAGGAGGGTAGGAGATGTCAGGAACAATGAACTAGTGGTATGATGGTGTAACACTGCTTTCAGTATTCTGATTAGAAGAGTCAGAATTTGTAAATGCTACTGATGGTTTCCTTAAATCAGCCAGCCTCACTGAATAAAACTGCCATGTTATATGATAGTGAATCAGAAACAATGCAAATTCAATGCGTGGAATGTTATACACTTCAAAAAAATAAATGTAGAAAACAGAAAGTTAAATCTTCCTATAATTATGGTTTAAATTTTTTTAGTGTTGTATAATCCTTTATATTTTACAAAGTGTTGTGTATTTTTCATAGAAAGGAATATTTGCATTGAGGCTGAGGCCTAATAACTTTTATCAGTTTAAAGTTTAAAAATATTTTACCAATAGCATTCTTAGAACTTTGTAATCATTTTGTATTCTTTTATGCCCCAAACCCTCATTGTTTGGCCATATATCTAGTTAGCAATTTATTCATATTTATAGCTGTCCACTGAGCAGCATGAATTTTCAACTTCTAATTGATGGGAAAATGCAATCTGACTTTTTGTTCCTTTATTTTCCATTGTATTTTGTTACTTAGTATTTTTGCAAATAAGGATTTCATATGGTTTTACATCACTGTATCAGTTGTTAAGTGATGGAATTTATATATCTATTAGGAAATATGAATTCAGACATGAAAATAGTAAACGTACAAAGGTATGGAATAGAGTAGCGTCCAACAATTTTGACAATTTTTAAGATGTGTAGATTTCAACTCCCAGAACTCCAGCATCATGTACATCCATCCATATATCTTTTTTTTTTTTTTAAACAAATTTTATTAATTTTTTACAGAAAACACAATACACAAACATACAAAACACAAAACATAAACAAAACTAAAAGATCTTTTCTGAAGTTTGTCTGATCCCGGGTTAAAACTCTTCTCACAGACACAAATTCAAACATCATATTCACTTTGTATATCCTTCCATATCTTATTATCATTTTCATTTTTTTATATATATATATAAACCATTTTTATCAATTTTATAAAAACAATGCACAAAAAATCAAGGCATAACAGCTTATAAATTCTTTTCTAGGAAAAAATAATAAAAAACCAATAGAACATAACAATTCCAAATTATAGTATCAATACTTTATCTATTTAACTTCATATCTTATCCCTACTTCTCCTTTTCATCCAAATTATTTCTTGTTAATTAAAATTTTATTGCCTTTTATCAATATACAAAATCCAAAAAAAAACAAAAAACCCATAACAAAATTACCATTTTCAATAACATTCTTTGTCTGTTCTATTTCCAACTATCCATTCATCTTTTTTCTTTTACTATACTTCTCCTATACACCAATTGGGGTAACGTCTATAACTCATTACCCTAACTTAAAAGTACTTCGTATAACAATTTTTCTTGGGATTCTGTTTAAAAGATTCTAAAATTACATAATAAATTTTATACTCTAAACACACATATAAAAACAAAATCTCATATACCCTCCAGAATCCCTCTTTTATCCTAAATTAAATTCACCCATTGTCTCTAAATAAACTTTTTTTCTTTAGATCTTGCTTCCCCCCATTGAGGCTTCTCCTCCCCCCCTTTCTCTCTTGCTTATTCTTCTCCTTGCCCTTTTTACCCCTTTGTTTTTCCTCCTCCCTTTTCTTACTCCTTTTCCTTTGCTTTCTAACCTTGCCTCCACCTTTTCGCTCATTTTTCTCTTCTTTGGTTGTTTTTATAATTCTTAAAATCCCCTTTTTCTTATCCTTTTTCTCCTCCTCTCTGGAAAGGACCCATTGTTCATCAAAGATGGCTTCTTCTTCCTCTTCTTCCTTGTCCCAGTCCTTCTGCTGCGTAATCAACTTTTCATAAGTACATAACGCCATTTCTAAAAATTGAAACAAAGTGCCCAAAGTATCTTCCTTTTTATATTTTTGATATTCAGCCTTTAGTTCATCCACAAGCGATGCCATTATGAAAAGAGAAACTTTTCCCAAAACAACCACAAGTATTTTTAATCAAAAACAATTCAGAAAAAAAGTTCCAAAAGTTAATACTTTTCTTCCTTCTTCTCTTTCTCTTTCTGGGGCTAATGTTTAATCAAAGAGGTCCAATTACCATATATCTTTCTTTGGGATTCTAGGCAATCTCCTTCTTTTTCAGCTTCTGCTCCAATTTTTTCTCCTCTCCCTTCCCACTTGCGATATCGATTTTAAATAATCAAAAATCCATACCTCCAACAAGGGTTTTCCAATTTCTTAAATTTTTCAATGTCCAAAAATCCTTTTGTCCCTTAGCTTCAACTCTCAAAACAATTCACTTTCAATGTCCAATATATCCAAACATTTCTGCTGTTTCCATGGGGTGGGAGAGTGAAGAAAAAAAAAAGTTCCCTTTAACAGCTTCTCCGCTGCTTTCGCTCTTCTTAGGGATACAATGTATCCTCCAGCAATTCAAACAGCTCAGTTCCAGGCAATTTAAAGGATGTTACTTGACCCGGCTCAGACATCACTTTCACTCTTCTCCAGCGCAATCTTACCCGGTTGCTGGCTTCTTCGTGGCGGCCATTGCTGACCGCCGCTCCACCGCCTTGGGAAAAAGGGGTTTTCCCGGCAAAGGGGGGGGTCTGCGACACCCCCACCCCCCTATCCGACTCCCCTCTCTCTTCAGCTGTCCCTACAGGGCAGCCATATCCCCCTGACCCATCTGGATCGGGGGTACCTCGACGGCTAGCACAGCAGGAATCGCGAGCTGTCGCGAATTCCTGCTGCCCCGAAGCCACGCGAAACCGGAAGCCCATCCATATATCTTAAAGTTGCTGACATTGACAAGCACTGCAATAGGGTTAAAAGTAAATCATTCATTTGAAAAATAGATTTTTCAAGCATTAACATTAGAAGATCTATCAAAAGGATAATAGAGTCAAGGTAGGTGTTTGTGACATTTCTATATAAAGTTAATGTTGGTTTTCTCATTGTGTATATAATTGTTAAATTTTATTTTACATTTACAATGAATGTAAATGTAAGTAAAATGAAAATGCTGACTTTCATCTTTTAATGTTACAAGGATATAAATGTCTAAAGTTTTCCATTTAATAGATTGTTGAAATGACTTACAAATATGGAAATTATAATATAGAATAAAATTAATTCTTGTGGTAACTTAAAGCACAATGTATTAAATGAAAAAATACTATTTATACATTTACTCGATTTCTGTATAGTAGCTTTGATGATAGTCTTAACTATATAAAATATTTGTTACCATTCTGTTTTTACATAATCTGAAGTTCTTTCTTATGAATGATGATACTCATTTTGTTTTAGCTCTACTGCATGTGCTGATTTAAGCCATTTTAACATCATGAAAAGAGAGAGGAGAAAATGATGCTAATAACTGTTTATTTAGGCAGGCAAATAGTCTCTCATTCCTATGCCATCCATGAACAAGCCTTTTGCTGCTTTACAATAAAATAAGCCCACTTTTTTTAAAAAAAATAATCCTAAACTGATTCTATAGAATTGGTTTTGCTATGATTTAATTACTGAAAATAAATTTAGAAATAACCGTGAGTAGTATGATTTATTAGTTTAGAACATTTCAGATCCTGGTGAATCAAATGATTCATAACAGAAGTAACAATACCTACCATACATAACATGTATGCATGTGTGTATTGCCCCCTCATTAAATTTTAGTTACTTTACATGATAAAAACATTAAGAGATCCTATAATGGATATTAGTCAGGATTCAGGCTGGGCCATAGCACCGGCATGGCACCAATAATGCTTTTCAATGATCTTATGAAGGGTTCCAGGGTTCCAACTCCATCAAGGTTCAGGGTGGGGATAATGCAGACATTCTCTTCCATGCTGCTGCAAGAGTCCAGGATAGGGAAAGACTCCTCCTCCTATGTCATTGAGCTGAGTCTGCCAAGCTGATAAAAGCCAGCCCCTGTTGCTGGCCCCCAGCTTTCAACTCAGCTCCTTGTCGAAAGAACAGCATGTTTCTGAGGCTGTATAATTAAGAGCAGCAGTTTAAACAAAGAAGCAGCAGATTGGATGAATCTAAACAAAGCAGAATTTAAACAAAGCAGTTTCCGGGGAGCCAGTGGAGCCTAGCCATTGCGAAGAGTGGTAAGCCATTCTCCTTTAGCGCCAAGGCTTCGGCCCAGCAAACTGAGTGAAGGCCTGGGATCATTTGCCAAGGCCTCCAATGCCATGCTTACTAGCGCGCAGCCCAGGAAAGTTTTTTCTGCTGTGCTGACAAGCTGAGAGCTGGTTTTTGGAGCACCTCAGCCAGTTGCCTTTGAGGTGAGAAGATTGAGCAATAAATAGCCGAGCCTTAATTGATTTACAGCTGGGCTCACAGCACAAGTTAGGAAGAGCCTCTCAGCTGGTCCTATCATTATAAATTGACCGTTGTTGAGTTGGGCTCAAGGGAAGAATGTGGCCTTGCTCAGGCCTCAGCACCCACTCACCTGGCCTAGAATTTAGGGTGGCATGTTAGTGAGACAGCTCTCAGTGCCTCCAGTGTTTAGCCTTCACCAAAATGGCTATCACATCAGCCAGGAGGATGTCGGAGTTGGAAACTCTCTTTGTGAGACAGGACTTGTGCATCTTCCATGAGAACAGAGGGGTGCTACACTTAGACCCCACCTTTATTCCAAAAATCAACTCTTGGTTCCACAGGGCAAAAGAACTAGTCCTCCCGGACTTCTGCCCTGAGCCTTGACATGAATTGGAACACAAGTGGCATACGATGGATGTACAGAGGGCCCTCCATGTATATGTTAAACGAACAGCAACTTTTAGCAAGATGGAAGCAATGTTTGTGTTCTTCCAAGGCTTCTGCATCCATGATGGGCAGATGGATAAAAGCTTGTATTTCCATAACCTATGAGACTTTATCTCTCCCGGTCCCCAAAAAACTTACAGTCCACTCTACTAAGAGTGCAGCCACATCTGCAGCCTGGGCTACTCAGGCCTCCATTGAGGAGATCTGCAGAGCGTCATTGGAAGTCGCCCTGTCCGTTTATCTAGCACTATCGACTGGACTCCTTCACCTCTGCAGAAGCAGCATTTGGCAGGAGAGTGCTTCAGAAGGTTCTTCCAGTGTTGGACAGTGGAGACCAGACATAGATTCTCCCTTGGACATGCAAACTTTGGTATGTCCCTATCCTGGAATCTCACAGCAGTGTGGAAGAGAATGGGTGTTGGTCTTACCTGGGATCAGTAGTGGGATTCATTTTTTTTACTAACAGTTCTATGGGCATGGCTTGGTGGGCGTGGCCGGGGAAGGATACTGTAAAATCTCCAGTCAGAGGTGTTATTTGCCAGTTCTCCAAACTATCAAAATTTCCGCTACCAGTTCTCTGCTGAATACCACCTCTGTCTGAGATGCTTTTCCTATACATGCTGCAAGAGAGTCCAGCTCCACTCTCTATTCGTCTGGTCGTGGTTGGGGAGGGTCTTTTCACTGTTCTATTTTTTTAGAGACACGCCACGTCTGTCAAAGTTACTTTGCCCAAAAGCTGGGGGCCTGCAACAGGAGCTGGATTCTCTTGCAGCATGTATAGAAAGGGCGTAAGACCAGCACCCATTCTGGCTTCTTTGGTGTCTCAGCAGGCTTCAGTACCATTAATCACAATATTATTCTGAGATGGGATTGGGAAGCATGTTGGGTTATCTTTTTTGTGGAGTTGATTTCTGTTATCATTAGTAGAGGGTTAACCCAAAGCTTTCCATTTTATAATTATATTATCTGATTGGTGCTTCCATTGAATTGGCAAAGTTCTGTCAAGAGCCAGTTATCACTGGAGATAAAAGATTTTTGACAAGATTCCATTCAGACAGGTGTTCTCCACTGACTGATACTATTTGGCTCCCTTGTTCATCAGGGAACTGTGGGAGCTGAAGCAGCAGAAGAAATGACTTGACTGATGAAATAAGATGAAAGATGAATCAGGTACGTGCCTATGTTCAGGCCTACCCGGTGGTGATAAGGAATGATAGTCTTATATCAAGCAGCTTTATGTAAGGTTGCAGGCTTTCTTTTAGTAAAGAACCAAGCACAGCTGCTGTGATAGTATTTTGCTCTAAGATTCATTTGAGTCTTGACTTTTCATGAAGAGTCCTATGGGGTGTCCTGATTATAAGAACTGGAATTTACCGATTCCCAGAAATCTATATATGATTTTCAACACCTGGGGCATATTCTTCCTGCCTTCTTTGGAGGTCCAGTGGGGAGATCCAATAGACTGTCAAAACTGCTCTTTAGGAGGTGTTTCTGCTAGTGGCCTTGAGAGAAGCTGTGTTGTGCTCCCAACTGAAAAGATGCTGTCTCAATCCAGTGATAATCCACTTCTGTATCATTGTCAAAATATTACTTTTTTTTTTTTTTGCAAATCTATAAAATTGCTAAAAGTTAACCTTGACCAAAAGAAGTTTCAGCTCAGAATTCAGAAAAACGAACAATGCTTGAAAACTTAGATTTGCGACAAATGTTATCGAATAAAATTATTAGATGAGTGAAAAAAAGAAATGTCTTTATCCAGATGAAATTATAAGAAAAAAGAAAAATCCCTTTGTCACTCAAGTATGGATTGCTTTAAATTTTTTGATCAGTACTTTTGTGAAGTAGTTTTTATTTTATTTTTATTTGAAATTACCTTCCACAATAGTTATGAACCACACATTATATTATAATTCAAACATGTTTATTAAATAGAATTAAATTTCCTATTATCTTTGAATAAAATTTCTAGAAAAGTAACATTTTGCAAGGGGACATATTTGAATTCTTCCAAACTGGTTATTAATATACTTTGATAACAAAAATTTATTTTTGAGACTCTTAAGCACAAAGAGTTGTGACTTTTTGTTATTGTTTTGTTCTTGAGTTCTCCAAAACTATACACCCTGCATGATTTGGCAAACAGTTCAAGGTTTAGCTGGGTTAGATCAATATGTTCAGATCACATTGTTTAGTAAGATCGATGCAACGTAATGAAGTCTGTTCTCCAATTCCCTGCTAAGGATCACTGCAGGGAATAAGAAGGTGTCTGTTTTATTATAAGGCATGAAAACATTATCTTTGAAGATTTTCCATTTTATATAAGGATTTTGCTATATCTTTCATTCTGTTTTCTCAAATTTTCAATATCCTTTGCATTAAAGTGCCCTAGGAAATAATCTTTCATTTTATGTTAGATAATTTTGCTTAGAACAGGCATGTCCATACATAAGCCCATGAAAACACGAAGGGCATCCATTTTATATTCTCTGTTATAGCAATATCATCCTTTTTTATTTTTCCAGTTCACTGGAATATTGGAAATAAATTATGGAAAGGGGTTCTGTCTTTCAACAGAGAAGGTCTCTGAAAACAAAACAGAATCAAATTTGGTATGGCAAGGAAAAAGAAACAATAACTTTGAAAATGGACCAGATCTGCCTGGGGCAACAAAGAAAAAGAGTCTCCCCCCCCCCATGCCTCCCCATGTGACTTGCAATTGAGTGATGGTTCAGGATGCTGCCTAAAATGCCAATAATAATTTTATTATGGACTGCAGATTTTGAATTCCAATTTCTTGGAAGACAATCACATGAAACATTGGAAGAAACTAGGAAAATAATCACATCTGTTGTCTTACTGTGTGTAATAGTTATATGATAACACAGTATAAAATTAATTTCTTTCCCCTTGCTGAAAGGAGTGTTCATTTTATTGCTTCATAAATGCCAAGATCATGTAATGCTCTTGAGGTGGTCACCTAATATTCTAAAAGGATGTTCTTTCCTGTTCCATTACATTACAGTAAATGATTTAATCATTGCTAACTAATGAATACTTTAGTAGTTAAATAACCTACTCTTAGAAGTAACATTTAATTTCATCATTTTAGAACTTTTTAAATATAATAAAGATAGGCCAAAGTTCTTAGACATAGAATGACATTGAAAAAATCAGTTTTTATTCCCTATAATGATGAATAGTGTTTGGAGTCCAATTAAAATGACTTCATTTTCTTTAATTAACAGAGTGCCTTTCTTGTTCTGTTTTCTCACCATTGATATGATAGAATCCCAATCAATTTATAATGCCATGTACTTACTGTAGCAGGGCCCAAAAGCTCTATCTAGGAAACCAATGATGCACTTTTATTAAGAAGATTGCTAGAAGTATGAAAATAAAATTCCTTTTTTCTCATTATAGCTTGGAATTAGCTTCAATAAACTAATAATTCAGGAATATATTTCTGTCCAAAGCAGTGAAGATACAGCATCGAAATAAAGATGGCATAGAAGTGTTTTAGGATCCAAAGCAATATGCAGTTAAATTTACAAAGCATCCTTGTCACAGATTATATAAATAATCTGATTTGGGTGCAGTCATTGTTCAGCTAAAACTTTAAATTCTTCTTTGTAGCCTATTAAGATGGCTGAAGGCTTATTAGCATATATATTAGCAGTGTCTTTTTTCAGTTGATTCTGTAATGCATAAATCTTTTTGGCTATTGCCTATTTGTGTTATTGCAGTTTTTGGATTGTCATGTGTTTTAGAAGTGCATGAAATGTGTAATCAGCATACAAAAATATTATCACTAAAATTCTAGATCTAGCGTGATTATTTATAGTGATTCCTGAAATCTATTCATAGTGGAGAAATCAAGAGCCATGTTAGTGCAGTGGTTAGAATGCAGTACTGCAGTACTTCTGCCAACTGCTGACTGCCAACAGTTTGGCAGTTCACCAGCTCAAGGTTGACTAAGCCTGCCTTCCTTCTGAGATTGGTAAAATTTGGACCTAGATTATTGAGGCAATATGCTGACTTAGAGGGGGCTGTAAACTGCTTAGATGGGGCTACAAAGCACTGTGAAGTGGTATATAAATCTAACTGCTATTGCTATCATGTAAATTCATTTTCTCCAAAACCATTCATTGAATACACTAGCTATTGGTTACCGAGTTTAAGTATGCAGGTGTATAATTTGGAAGCTATTTATAACACTAGGAGTTGGAATAGAAGAATTCATTTTATTATTAATTTACTGTTATTGGTACTTTAAAATTAATTTGACCTTGACTTGTAAAACTTGTTGAATATAATAAGCTTCAAAGTGCCCATTGAAAAATTCAAATTTCCTAAGCCAAACCTGAATGTTGTGACTAGAGGGATGTTCTCCTACATTGTGGATTGTATGAGTTATTTTCACTGATGCTTTAAATACAGTTTTCTCTGCTTAAAACAAACATTAATTAGAAATAGCATTCTCATTTTTCCTCTGAAACTTTTTAAAACTTACATATTAGGGAATAAATATAAAAATATTACCACTAAAATTCTAGATCTATCAAATTGAAGATAAGTAGGCTAATAAATTTTAAAATATATGCATATATAGAAAAAGATTGTATAAACCTGTCACCTCTGTATGCTCTTTATCATCATTGTTTCATAAAAGGATGTGTTTAAAATGCTTATCCAGAACCTCATGTTATTATAAAGTTCAGTTCTAAAGAGGCAAATGTTTTTGTATTTGTTTCTAATTTTGTACTAAATAGAATAAGTCAAAATCAATGCAATATAATAAAACAGTAGAAATAGCAACAAAACAGGTTGTTGAATAAAATTTTACAACTATATCCAAAACAATTGAATAAATAGAAAATTGTACCAACATCCCCATGCTGTTGAAGGCAGACAACTGGTGTCATACTTATTCCTGTCTGTTTTTCAGATCTAGATAATGGCTTATGCATAGAATCTTTTGTTTTATAATAGGAATCACGTATCCATTCTTAATATGAATTATTCTACAAATACCTTGTAAAATTCTTGAATAATGAGATATTAATCGAAGAAGCAAAGGATTCTAATAGAAAATCCAAAAAGTTCTGATCAACTATTTTAAGTATATTTTTAAGTGAAATTATTAACTTTAACTTAATAAAAGTATTAGGCAATCTAACCTTCGTGAATAACCAATGTGCTTGCCATGCTATCATTTTTTTCAAAAAGAAAAATAATATTATTTTGCTTTGAAATACTCTAAATTCACTCTATGCCATATTTCATAGACTCCATCTATGTAGGATATTTGTGTAGAGCTACTGACTCATGTTACATTTATCATCAATTAAAACGGTGGGACATTGGCTGTAGTGATACCTGTACCAATTATACTATATTAAACTGTGGGTGGAAGTTCACAACAATACTCATCAAAAAAATGGTAGAACAATATAGATATCATATAAAGTTGTATGTAACAATCATATGACCTCAAGATGCTGCAGCATTCCTGCCGTTGTTCATAAGGGCGAACGATTGTGGAGGTGCTACAGTGATCTTAAGTTCAAAACAAAGTAATTTTTTCAAGGGGGTCTGTTGTCTGCCATAACTTCAAATAGTTGCTGGGTAACCAGTCATAAGTTGAAGCCAACCTATATAGAAAATTAGATTCCTGGTATGTTGAGCTTAATCTTACTACATATTTTTTAGTTTTTTATATGGAAAAGCATTTTTTCTTTGCTCTTCAATTTTTTCATGCTGATTTTGTCTTCCTTTGGGAAAAGTTGAGGCAATAAAAGAATTGTGCCTTCTCAACTAGAGCTCCTGCCAAATTTTATGTGTTTAAAAATGTCCAGTGACTTTATTAGAACTGTGAATAAATACTCAAGCATTGACTAAGTGATGCATTGACTACATTCTAGTTATGAAAATGTAACAAAATATAGGGATCTGTTTTGTTATTTGGTTGCTTTCAAATTGGACATTGTATCTTGCAGAACGAATAAATGTGTAAATTGCCTTATCTTAAATTATTTCAACATAGAGCTAACTAATTTGAGTCAGGTTGCAGCAAATTTAAGAACAAATTATTGAGTTGATCAGTTACATAATAACACAAGTCATCAATATCCATTAGGTTATATGGCTTAGCTTTCATTAGGAACATTATTTTCTTTAATTTCTTAAAAATCCTAGACACTGCAGAAAATTGTAAGAGCTCATTACTGACTATTCTATGACCTTTAGTCAGCACAAAATGAAAACCAAACTTGGAATTAATTCCATTATGTACAAATTAATACTTAAAAATGCCATGTATCGCACACAAAATTACATTCTTTCTAATTTGGAATTGGAAATGAAGTATCATCTAGAGACCTTTAGGGGGATTTTAAATAAGGATGTCTTTCTATTTGTATGCTAGTTTATAAGGCATGTATGAATTGACTGGAGTAGCTGATCTAGAGTAGCCTTTTTATTTTTATTGAATTGGGAATTGCAATCCAATACGAATGGAGGATAGAAAACTCTGTATTTGAGCAGTTTCAAAAACAACAAGCAAGTTCCACATCTTTTGATTGTTTCATTACTTTTATACGTAAGTAGAATGAGGTAACACAATGATTCCCAACCTGTGGTCTGTGGAATCCTGGCACAATGGCACAATGCCATTGCAGGGAGTCTGTGAAGGCTTGAAGAACTATTATGCTTGGCAGATGTGTTATTCAGAATGCTGACATTAAATCATGAATTAAATCTTGGGGGTTAGGTGCCATGGCATAACCTGTGGCCACAAAAGGTATTTAAGGGAGGGTCCATGGCGAAGAAATGATTGAAAACCTTTGGAAAAGTGTTTTATTTCCAAAACTGTAGAATTTCCAGGAAATCTTATATTGAATTTAATACTGCTAAAAGTGACACCCTGTGATCATTTAATATCCATAATATTATTATTATCCTAGATTGTCTATATAGCAAAACATTTCAAGCCAAATCAGAGATTAACAAAGTCTAGTTCAGTGATTCTCAACCTCTTGACTACCATCCTGGGTTGGTATTATGAGGTATGGCAGGCCTTTTTTTAGTGAATTTTCTCTTAGAATAGTTCTATAGAACTTTCTTGCTTCTACTTGCTGCCAAATGGGTTAGAAACAGAAAGACAAACAATGAATAAAAATACATTTTACTTTTTAATGTGGAATATAAAACATTACTTGAGATATAGAGTTCCTCACTGTTGTATGTTTACACTTTAGGTTGGTGGCAAAATAAATATATTAAACTTCTGAATCATATACCCCTTTTTATATACCAATATTATCTGAAAACTTCATTTTATATGTATTAACATTTATTCATTGTTGTAAGTTTAAATATTTTAAAGACGTACAATATAAGGTTTATATGTATGTATGCATGTAAGTATATATGTATGTAAGTATGTATGGTATTCAGCTTTGTTTGGGTATTTTCCCACATCATTGTAGTTGTACTTTTAAAGTTGTAGCAACCTTTCAGCAGAATCTCATCTGCCATCATCAGGCTTCTGTATTATGTTCGTCTGTGAGTCAGACTTTCACAGCCATTTCTGTATTAAATGTGGTGCTAGCCGATGCTGTGCCAGAATGGTTTTTTCTTCATCCTGATTGGTTGGGAGTCTTGGTCTGTGTTTATTGGTCTTGGAGTTTTCTGTATTCTGCTTGATTGGTGTTTCTAATATCTTCTGTCTGTTTTGTGTCTTTTTTTTTGTCTTGATTAGCTGGCAACATTGAGTTTCCTGTATTGGAGGCTTTTAGTGCGGCTTGGCTCCGAGTAAATGGACGGCTATCATTTATTAGGAAGCTAGGTTTCATCTGAGTGTCTGGTTGTGTTTGAGCTGGAAGTATCAGGGGGAGTCCGTTTGTGCCCAGATGTTTGCCTGGCTTGTGGTGTGGAGAATTTTTGTTTGAGAGTGCAGGCTTCCAGATAATTGACAGTCTGGTGGAGTCATCTCTTCTATTCATGCTTTCAGGTCTTTTTTCAATCTCTATGGCTTCTCTGATAATTCTGTAGCTGGGATTTTCTATGGTGGCTAGGGTTTTGGTGCCATTGAAGTCGATGCTATGACCTGTGGCTTTCATGTGTTGGACTAGTGAGGAAGTGTGTTCCAGCTTTTTTACTGCATTTTTGTGTTCATCTAGGCGGGTACTTATTCTTCTATTGATCTGTCCAATGTATGTGACAGGGCATGATGCACAGGGGACTTCATTATATGCCTTGGTTTTCCGATCAATTTTATCTTTGGGGTTTCTTAGGATGGCTGCTATTTTTCTGTCTGTTTTGAAGGCAGTCTTGATGTGAAGCCAGTGTAGTACCTTACTGATTTTGTCTGTAGTACCTCTTATGAAGGGCAGGACAGCTGTTCCATAGGTCTGTTCATCTTCTAGGTCTCCATTATGTCTCAGTGTGTTTTTGTGGATCAGGCCTGTGATTTTGCTTTTGTGGAAGCCGTTGGCTGTCCCTCCCTCCCTCCCCCCTCTCTCTCTGGATCTTTGGTTATTCGGGTTTTCTCCCACGTAAAATTGGAAGTATTTTGGCGACGTTTTGACGAAATCTCATTCGTCATCTTCAGGCTTGTGTCTTTGGCTCTGTGCTTCTCAGAGTAATGTGAGCTTGCAGCAGCTTCTTCCTTTTAACTGCCAGTGGGGGTGCGACTTGACTGGGTGGGGGCTTGGCTGGGTTCTGATTGGGTGGGGATGTGTTCTCATTGGTTGGAAGCCTGGCTGTGATCTGATTGGCTGGGGGGTGTTCTGTTCAGGTGGAGCCTTGGCTGTGCTCAGGTTAGTCTTAGTTGTCGGATTTGAGCTGGTGAACCATGATCCTGTTGTTTGGCTTTGCATTTGTGGTCGTGCCACATCTTCATGTTGGGCGTCAGTTCGCTTCATGTATGGGTCAGAGGGGTTTGAAGTGGGTAGTGATGCTTCAAATTTCAAACCCCTCCAACCCATACATGAAGCGAACTGACGCCCAACATGAAAATCAATATACACATACACACACACACACACACACATACATACATACATACATATATACAGATAGTTCTTGCCTTACAGCAGTTTAATGACTGTTCAAAGTTACAATGGCACTGAAAAATGTGACATGATAGTTTTTCATAGTTATGACCGTTGCAGCATCCCCATGGTCATGTGATGAAAATTCAGACGCTTGGAACTGGTTCACACTTATGCCATTTGCTGTGTTCCAGGATCACGTGACCAGCTTTTGCAACTGTCTGATAAGCAAAGCCAGTGGGGAAGCCAGATTCCCTTAACAACTGTGTTACTAACTTCATAGTTGCAGTGATTCTCTGTAGAACTGCTGCGAGCATCCAGAGAGTGGGAGGTGCTTCAGTCTTCACGTCTCACAGGCTGAGCTGTAATTGAGGAACGCCCTCCTCCTCCACGCATTCCCCCAGTTTTAGCTCAGCCTTTGAGAAAGACAGGCAGCTTTTCTTCTGTTCCTTGGCCATTTCAGGTGTTGTTGCATTTTAGGTTCAGGTTTGATTCTTCCTTTCCTCCTTGTCCCTGCGATTGTAGTGTGGTCCCAAATTTATTTTCAGAGCAATTTCGCTCTCAGGAGGGAGGTAAGGGGTTTGAAACCCTTTCGCCCCCCCACCCCTCCTCATTCTGCCTCTGCCGCTCCAAGCGCACTGGGCTCAGCCGCTTGGCTCTACGCTATTATTTTAGCGCGCAATTGCATCTTCCCCTCAGTACGCCTTAGGGGAAGCACCGCTTCCTCTCCCAGCCCTTTTTGCGATTTGAAGTGGCGATTGGGCTGGTGCGTCTCTGAGCTGTGCACTCTGAGCCGCCATTTTGGGCGTGCCTCGTGGCCAGAACCTTTTTGTTTTTCCGACAAGTAAGGCTATTATTTTTGTTTTTCGATTTAATTGTGAGCTGCGAGGCCTTTGTAGGCCCTTAGCGGGACCGTCAGACCGTGTGGAGCCCTTGTTTCTACCTGGTGGGCACTGTGGCTCCGTACCCTGTTGTCCCTCTTGGTCAGACATTGTTGGCTTTCTTCCTTTGCCTGCAGCTTGTTCAGAGGCGCAGGCACGTACTCCCCATTGTTGTTGGGGGGCTGCCTACAAAGGCCCATTTTCTCTTGTTCTTTTGCATAGTTGCTTGGCCTCAGCGTTCATTTGGTTCATTTGGAATTTAGGTTTTTGCAAGTAGATTTTTGTTGTTGTTATTCTCTTGGGTCTGTTTGGTCTTCCTTAGTTGGGCCCGGCCCACAAATTAATAATAATAATTGTTAGTGTATATATTTGATAGCTTAGATAGATTTTTCCTTTTTTAATTATACAAAGTTCAAAATAAATAAATAAATAAAATAAAAATAAAAAAAAACATTAAATAGATAGATAGATAGATTAATTAATTACTATTCAGAGAATAAAATTTCTTTCAAAAGGGGGGACGTGACCCAACCTTAGGAAAATCGGCTTGCGTAAGTAGGCCGAACTCCTAGGCATGCCAACCGCCATTCCTTGTTTCAATACCATGGCAGAGACTAATCCTACTGGCCCTTTTCTGAAGGCCAAATCAAAGACGCACTACCTTCGCAAAAAGGACAAGGAATCTTCCAGCGCTTCTCAAAGAGATGCTCTACGGCGCCATAAGGCCCTAGAAAGGGAGTTTAGCAAGCGGGCTAAAGAGTCACACCTTCTACCCTCCCCCTGCCAAGCCAATCCTCTCCCTCCAGGTGCGGTACCACCACCCGAGGCCACCAGCCCACCCGTATGCCCGAGGCGACCTTCACGCCAACCGCTGCAGGCCTGCGTTCTGGAGATCCTACTCCAACCATTATACCTGATAACATTAGAGAATGGATGCAGTCTGCCATCCTTCAAGGAATAGCCGAAGGAATGCAGCAGCTGTCTAGACTGGACTCCCGAGGGAGGGCTCCTGAGGTCGAATCCTTATCCGGAAGGTCTCTCTCCAGACCAGCGTCTCAGCATGGTCAGGTACCTCCTCACATGGATGCCCCATTCCCAGAGGGGGAGGAGACCCAAGAAGAGGAGGTAGTGGACCTTGAACCATTCGAGGAGTATGAAGGTTCTGATAGAGGGTCCTTGCAGTATTCTGAACCCTTTCTGGAGGCAGACCCCATGGAGGGAGAAATGTCGGAAGATGAGGGCCTTTTCCCCGAGCAACCTGCTGTTGTGGGTCTTTTTAAACCCCATTTATTTAAGTCCTTATTATTTAAGGCAAGGAACGTTTCAGGTCTGGCCTCGCAGTCTCCCTCTGACCCTCCTCCATCGAGCCCAGAAGGTCCAGATGACCTTATGTTCAGACAGCCGGCGGTAGCAGTGGATATTATTCCGCTCCCCCAATCTTCTCAGATCTGGTTGCAAAGAAGTTGGCTTCGGTGGGTCCTTCTCCTGCCCCCTCTAGTCAGGACAAGAGGTTTTTTAACCTGGACCCGGATTTCTCCGCTATGTTAGACACACCGGAAGTGGATGATCCGATTGTAAGACTAGCCTCCTCTTCCAATCCTACCGGAGCACTGGAGACGCTGAAGCCAGAGGATAGGCGAGCGGAAATGGTGCTCCGGCAGGCTCACCACTCTGATGCTTGGGCCATCCGGTCAGCCACAGCCGCTTCCTTCTTCACCTGGTCTTCCATCAGGTGGCTCAGACAGCTGAAGCAACATATCCCCCCAGCTGACACCAGAGCCCATCAAGATATCGCAAAAATCACGGCAGTGGCAGAATTTGCACCCGACGCCACTTTTCATTCGGTTAAGTTGTCATCCCGGGCTATATCTTCCCACGTAACTGCCAGATGATTACTTTGGCTTTAGCACTGGCAGGCTGACATTAAAAATAAGTCTAAGTTGGCTTCAGCCCCCATATCAAAGGGGAAATTGTTCGGGCCCGCTCTCAACCCATTGCTTCTGGAAACTCGAAATAAGAAAAAAATTCTGCCTTTGCTTTTTCATAGGCAGGAAACCAAGGCTTCCCAGCCCTTTCGGAGGGGCTCCTTTCGTCCCCCCCTTCCAGTCATCATTCACCCCAAGGTTTCAGGGCTCCCCATCATTCCAGTCGTCTTATCAGGACTGGGGTGACTCGGGAGACAGGACCAGGAAGAGGGGGCAGTTACAGAAGGCCCTTTAGGGGTGCCGGGAGCAGGCCCGCCGACCCAGGTAGGATTGCAGGTTCTCCTCCCATAGTGCAGGTTCTCCTCCCAAAATGCCTGAGGCATTTTGGGAGGAATCCACCTCAGACACTTGGGTCAGGAATTCAGTGCGCTTTGGCTTGACCCTGCAGTTTCACACTCCCCCTCATGAACATTTTAGGCTTTCACCATCTCTAAGGATCCTGCTAAGTGGATGGCCCTTATGGCCTCCGCCATCAAACATCTGTCTGATATTAGGGCCATCCAACCTGTACCTCCCTCCCAACGGGGAAGGGGTTTCTATTCCCTTTCATTTTTGCTGCCTAAACATTCCGGGGGTTGGAGACCCATTTTAGATCTTAAGAGGTTAAATTGTTTTATCATACGCCATAAGTTCAAAATGCAGACTCTCCAGTCTATTTTACAGGGCATCAGAGAAGTGGACTGGCTTACGTCGGTTGACCTCTCCAAGGCTTATCTCCATAATCTTTTTTGTTTTGTGTGTTAAGTCCAGATTAACATGAAAATGCCTTAAAAGACACCAGAACCCATTCTGATGTAGCTTAATTAACAATAAAATAGTAAGGAGTACTCTGTATGTTCCCTGCCTTGAATTATTTATAAAATAAAGGTAGGATATAAATAAATAAATCTTCCTCTTACTCGGTTCTTCAAACAGGTATCAATTTAACTTTTGCATTAAGCTAGATTAGTTTTATTAGAATGAAAACATAAAAACTCTGTATAAAACTACTTTTGAAATTGTCTTTGATGGGCTGTTTAAATTATATAAAGATATTATGGATATTAACCATGCATGCTTTCTACCCATTCTTTTTGTTGCTTAAATATTAAGAAATTCCAGTTTCTTGCAAAATGAGAGTGCATAAAAAATGGCTAAAGATAATGAGAAAAATACATTGTTGAATTTAATAGAACAGTTGAAACTGTTGAAAATTATGAGAAGATTAAGAAAATGATAGATGGACTAAATTAGAATCCTTTTGTTAAACGTATTAGTTTAGGAGCCTTTGTGGCACAGTGGTTAGAGTGCAGTACTGCAAGCTACTTGAGCCAGCCACCTACAATTTGACAGTTCAAATCCCACCAGGCTCAAGGTTGACTCAGCCTTCCATCCTTCCGAGGTGGGTAAAATGAGGACCCAAATTGTTGGGGGCAATATGCTGACTCTGTAAACTGCTTAGAGAGGGCTGTAAAGCACTATAAAGTGGGATATAAGTCTAAGTGCTATTGGTATTGCTATTATTGTTTGTTTCATTTGTGTGTGTGTGTAGGTGTGTGTATAAGCAAACTGAAGGAGCCCCTATGGGATCACCACTGTCACCTGCCATTGCAAACCGGTTCATGGAAGAATTTGAATCCAGAGCCCTAGCTAATGCCACCCACAAACCTAAACTATGCTTAAAATACATCTATGACACATTTGTTATTTGGCCCCATGGAAAAGAAAACCTAAACAATTTCCTAACACATCTATACTTCTAAAAGCATACACCCCAAAATCAAGTTCACCATGGAAATGGAAACAAACAACTACCATTCCTAGATGTACTAATCTACAAAAAAACAGATGGCACAGTAGAACACACCATATACCAGAAGAAAACACACACCAACCGCTACCTCAACATGCAATCCCACCACCACCCAGCACAGATAAACTCCGTGGCCAAAACACTAATCACCAGAACTAAACGCCTGGCAGACAAGACACACATAAAGACTGAACTATGCACCCTGACTAAAGTACTGACAGCTAACAGCTTCCACAAAAGCAAAATCACCGGCTTGATCCACAAAAACACACTGAGACATAATGGAGACCTAGAAGATGAACAGACTTATGGAACAGCTGTCCTGCCCTACATAAGAGGTACTACAGACAAAATCAGTAAGATACTTCACAGGCATCACATCAAGACTGCCTTCAAAACAGACAGAAAAATAGCAGTCATCCTAAGAAACCCCAAAGATACAATTGACCTGGAAAACCAAGGCATGTATTAAGTCCCCTGTGCATCATGCCCTGCCACATACATTGGACAGACCAATAGAAGAACAAGTACCCACCTGGGTGAACACAAAAATGCAGTAAAAAAGCTGGAACACACTTCCTCACTAGTCCAACACATGAAAGCCACAGGTCATAGCATCGACTTCAATGGCACCAAAACCCTAGCCACTATAGAAAATCCCAGCCACAGAATTATCAGAGAAGCCATAGAGATTGAAAAAAGACCTGAAAGCATGAATAGAAGAGATGATTCCACCAGACTATCAATTATTTGGAAGCCTGCACTCTCAAACAAAAAATTCTCCACACCACAAGCCAGGCAAACACCTGGGCACAAACAGATCCCCCCTGATTCCTCCAGCTCAAACACACCTTAACCAGGCACCCAGATGGAACCTAGCTTCCTAATAAATGATAGCCGTCCATTAACTCGGAGCCAAGCTGCACTAAAAGCCTCCAATACAGGAAACACAGTATTGCCAGCCAATCAAGACAAAAAAAAAAAAGCCACAAAACAGATAGAAGGTATTAGAAACACCAATCAAGCAGAACACAGCAAACTCCAAGACCAATAAACACAGACCAAGACTCCCAACCAATCAGGATTAAGAAAAAACCATTCTGGCAGAGCATAGGCTAGCCCCAAATTTAAAACTGAAACAGCTGTAAAAGTCTGATTCACAGATGAACACTATACAGAAGCCTGATGATGGCAGATGAGATTCTGCCGAAACGTTGCTACAACTTTAAAAGCACAACTACAATGACGTGGGAAAATACCCGAACAAAGCTGAATGCCATACATGTAAGTACCCATATATTTATATATATGGCTCCCTAGGACACACCATCTTCTGGAAGAAAACACATACAAACTGCTATCTACACGCACTCTCACACCACCACCCAGCACAGATCAATTCCGTAGCCGAGACACTCATCTCCATAACAAAATGCTTAGCCGATGAACAACACCTAGAGACCGAACTACACACTCTCACCGGCATGCTGATAGCCAATGGATTCCAAAGAAAGATCACCCACCTAATCCAAAAAGGAACCCCAACCAAAATCCAAGACAGAGAACAAGAGAATGGCAAAGCCCTCCTCCCATATATAAAAGGCACTACAGACAAAATCAGCAAGATCCTTCAAAAACACAACATTAAGACAGCATTCTGCACAAACAGAAAGATATCCACCATCCTAAGAAACCCTAAGGACAAAATCGAGTTAGAAAATCAAGAAGTATACGAAATCCCTTGCACTGCCTGCCCCACCACATACATTGGACAAACTAACAGAAGAATAAGTGCACGCATTGAAGAACATAAGAACTCAATCAAAAAGGAAGAACCGACCTCTTCCCTGGTCCAACACCTCAAAGCCACAGGACATGAGATTGACTTTAAAAATACCAGAACTATCGCCAAAACTGAACACTTCAGCAGCAGAATAATCAGAGAAGCCATAGAGATAGAAAACCGCCCACACAGCATGAATAAACGAGACGATACCTCCCGCCTACCAGCCATTTGGAAAACCGCCCTCATGAACTGACGCGTACCTAACATGAAGAATGACACCAGACCCATACCCCTGAGAGCCACACAAGATGCCACCACCACACTTCCATGTAGAAAGCTGACTCACACCCACACAGAAGATGAGACACGACCACGAACCAGAAGCTGCACTGCAGCTGCATCACTACCCATTTCAAACCCCTCTGAGCCATACATGAAGTGAACCATGAAGATGTAGCATGAACTCGAAGCCAAACAGCAAGATCACAGCTCTTCAGCTCAAATCCCCCAGCAACTAAGACTAACCTGAGCACAACCAAGCCCCCACCTGAACAGAACACTCCTCCAGCCAATCAGAACACAGCCAACCCCCCAACCAATGAGAACACACCCCCACCCAATCAGAACACAGCCAAGCCCCCACCCAATCAAGTCACACCCCCACTAGCAGTTAAAAGGAAGAAGCAGCTGGAAGCTCACATCACTCAGAGAAGCACAGAGCTGAAGACCAAGCCTGAAGATGATGAATGAGACTTCATCGAAACGTTGCCTAGATACTTCCAATCTTACGTGGGAGAAAACCTGAATAACCAAAGATCCGCATACAAATACCCGCGAGAACCTCAGAAAACATACACACACGCATACACATATACATACATACATACATACATACATACATACATACATACATACGTATCAAAAAAATAAAGGGAACATTTAAACAACACAATGTAACTCCAAGTCAATCACACTTCTGTGAAATCAAACTGTCCACTTAGATAGCAACACTGATTGACAAATCAATTTCACATGCTGTTGTGCAAATGGAATAGACAACAGATGGAAAGCATAGGCAAGACATCCCCAATAAAGGAGAGGTTCTTCAGATGGTGACTACAGACCATTTCTCAGTTCCGATGCTTTCTGGCTTATGGTTTGGTCATTTTTGAATGCTGGCAGTGCGTTCACTCTAGTGGTAGCATGAGAAAGAGTCTACAACCCACACAAGTGGCTCAGGTAATGCAGCTCATCCAGGATGGCACATCAATGCAAGCTGTGGCAAAAAGGTTTGCTGTGTCTGTCAGCGTAGTCTTCAGAACATGGAGGCGCTACCAGGATACAGGCAATACATCAGGAGACGTGGAGGAGGTCGTAGGAGGGCAACAACCCAACTTCAGGACCGTTACCTCCGCCTTTGTGCAAGGAGGGACAGGAGGAGCACTGCAAGAGCCCTGCAAAATGACCTCCAGTGGGCCACAAATGTGCATGTGACTGCTCAAACAATCAGAAACAGACTTCATGAGGGTGATATGAGGCCCTGATGTCCACAGGTGGGGGTTGTGCTTACAACCCAACACCATGCAGGACATTTGGCATTTGCCAGAGAACACTAAGATTGGCAAATTCGCCACTGGTGCTCTCTTCTCTTCACAGATGAAAGCAGGTTCACACTGAGCACATGTGACAGACGTGACAGGGTCTGAAGATACTGTGGAGAACGTTCTGCTGCCTGCAACATCCTCCAGCATGACCGGTTTGGCAGTGGGTCAGTAATGGTGTGGGGTGGCATTTCTTTAGGGGGACGCACAGCCCTACATGTGCTCGCCAGAGATAGCCTGACTGCCATTAGGTACGGAGATGAGATCCTCAGACCCCTTATGAGACCATATGCTGGTGCAGTTGGCCCTGGGTTTCTCCTAATGCAAGACAATGCTAGACCTTATGTGGCTGGAGTGTGTCAGCAGTTCCTGCAAGACGAAGGCATTGATGGTATGGACTGACCCGCCTGTTCCTCAGACCTGAATCCAATTGAGTACATCTGGGACATCATGTCTCATTCCATCCACCAACGCCACGTTGCACCACAGACTGTCCAGGAGTTGAGGATGCTTTATTCCAAGTGTGGGAGGAGATCCCTCAGGAGACCAACACAACCTCATTAGAAGCATGCCCAGGTGTTGTAGGGAGGTCAAACAGGCAAGTGGAGGCCACGCACCCTATTGAGCCTCATTTTGACTTGTTTTAAGGACATTACATCAAAGTTGGATCAGCCTGTAGCGTTTTTTTTCCATTTTAGTTTTGAGTGTAACTCCAAATGCAGACCTCCATGGGTTGCTAAATTTCCATTGATAATTTTTGTGTGATTTTGTTGTCAGCACATTCAAATATGTAATGAACAAAGTATTTAATAGGAATATTTCATTCATTCAGATCTAGGATGTCTTATTTTTGAGTTCCCTTTATTTTTTTGAGCAGTGTATATTGTGACAGTGTTATAAAATCATTTTAATAGCTGTAAAAATAAACCCTAGAGAATTATTGTTTCTATTGTGATTATACAAAATGACTTCTCCCTTAAATCCAGTATATGGCCAGTAAACTATTTTTTGCCTCCAAGAATTTGTATTGAGGATAATAGTGAGCATGACATTAGCTGCTGCTGCTTTTGTAATCACAATGTTTAGAGAACAATGGAATGCAGTACTCAGTAGAATATAAATTTCTATACTCATTAATAATATAAGTAAACCATGTGATCCATCCATCTGTAACAATTTGTGATTCAATCAACTTCAATACCAACCAGTAAAAGTTATAATTAAAAACATTATTTTCACTTTTGTAGTCCATATAGTAGAAAAGGCTAGGAATAAAAATTGTTGCATTTTAATAACACTAGAAATGCTATCTGTCATTCACTTAATGTACAAACAAAAAGGACTGCAATTTGTTTGTAACCTTTATATAATGCTATTGTTATTTTATGTAGTTTTTCTTGTTTGCATGACACATTGGAAAGTACAATATAAATTAATCACTCGTCAGTCCCACTTCAGTCCCACTGTTTTCTTATTATAATTCTATAGAAAATGCTTTATGTTTAATTCCTAATAAAATGTTGGAGAAGATATTTGTTAATATGACTAAATCAATTTGTAGCCATTCTGTCATTATAAAAGGGGGCAATCAGAGAAATTGCTGAATTTTTTTGTTAATTCTTTTAATTACTGAATTTTTCATCTGCAGCTTATAAGTAAATTGAAATTATATTACAAAATGTCCAAAATAATTATTTTATCTTCAACTTTAGGTAAAAGATAAAGGTTCCCCTCACACATGCGTACTAATTGTTTCCAGCTCTAGGGGGAGGTACTCATCTCTGTAACAAAACCGAAAAGCCAGCTCTGTCTGAAGACATCTCCGTAGTCATGTGCCGGCAAACACCAAAGGCACACAGAATACTGTTATCTTCTCACCAAAGTGGTTCCTATTTTTCTACTTGCATTTTTACATGATTTCGAACTGCCAACCTTTCTGATTGACAAGCTCAGCGTCTTAGCTACTGAGACACCATGTCCCTATCTTCAACTTTATTCAATGCTAAAAGCTCACATCTAGAATAGTATTTCTTAAACTTTTTTTATTGTGTGGCTTTCTCTCTTTTAAAATTTATGAAGGACCTCCCCCACTCACAAAGAATTTTTGTTTTTATTGGTTAAGTTTATTGATATTTGCTGCATTAAATTAAAATTAAGAAATTAGTTGCCACTACCGCTTCTCACAATTGTTTGATGGGATTTTAATATTGTGATATTTTTCAACATAGGCTGGGAAATAATTTGGATTGAGAGGGAACTTTAACATTGAGAGAGGGGGAGAATGAGAATTTCTGAAATAAGTGTGATTAGCTATGGAACCTGCACAAGTTCTCATAAAGATGTATGCCATCATATATTGCTTGGGAAAAACTTGCATGCCTTTTATAGTGAAATTTCCTCCAGTCTCAGAATAAGGGAAGAAAAACATAGACCAAACAATCATATACTACATAAAGTTTTTGCAGAGGGAATCTTTTCACCATGTCAGGTAACAGGGATGCAAATAAATACAATAGCACCAGGGTTGGTGTGCAATGAAGGAGGGTGCGAGACACAAGACAGAGTGAGAGGAAAATAGCATATTTTCAAATATTCAAATATATATGTTTGGCATATTTTAATTGTATGCATTTCCGCATTTTCTTCTGTTTGCTTTCTTAAGCATTTGTCCCGGATTTGTCTCATTTATATTTATTGTTACCTTTCAGGAAGTGATCATCATGATAAAGATCTTACAGAAATTTTTACATAGAGTACATAGCTTCTTATATCTACAAGTTATAAAAATATATTTATTTCTTTACTTATGTAAACAAAAATTAATATGCTAGAAATCTGTTCAGTACAACTGTATCTCTTTCTGTCCTGCACTGCTGCACCAAGATCCTGGGAAAAACAAAGTTTGTTTTAAAGATCTGGCAACATATGCTATGTCCCTTGTGCACAATGAGAAATGCATTTTTCCTTGGAATCTGAAATTGCTGCGGTCTTATTCATGCACTGTCATATGTTCTCCAGAGAATGTCGAGAAAGACAATGTTACCAACTTAAAAGACTTACTTAAACATCTAAATATTTTGTTAATGACATTGGTTTTACCAGTTACACCCCATTCAAAAAATCTGATAGTACTAAATACTTGTTTAATAGGATCCTTTTAGCTACAGACTGGAGTATGAACAACATAAATGGAAAACTATCAATTAGCAATTAAAATTCCTAATAGTTGTTAAACAACTGATGTGGTAATTATGCAAAATGTATCATGTGAATAGAAGAGTCTAAAAAAACATGTGAATGACATGTTTCACAGAATATTCTTAGTTCATCAGATTGTCATCAGGCCTCCAGAAAGCCATTAAGTGCTGGTTTCCCCCATGCACTGTAGAGCCAATTAGCCAATTAATAGATGTAGATTTTGGATTTGTGTGGTCTTTTCTTTTTGTTGCATTTTTGTTAATGCTGTTAGCGATCCAGAGTTGTGCTTCCCAAGATGGACAGCCATATAATTCTAATAAAATAAATTAAAATACTTGTTTTTTTTAACAATTCAACAATCCATGAAGTTTCAGGTATGTTAGGGCAATAGGATATATGATGGAATTTCCATCTAAAGTTGTCAAAGTAATTAACATTCATCCAATTGCTTTTGAGGAGAGACTTTATTTCATAAACCTTACTATTTTTTCCACACAGTCTTTATTTTTTTCATGCAATGTATTTCTGGATTCTGCACATCATAAATTATTATTGTTATTCAGTTTGGGGAGACCATACAAGCCCAGAAAGATTTTGTGTAATTTATGATTAAAATATGATGATACATACTAAAACTACAAATGCAGAAGTATTATGAGAACGTCATCATTTAAATTCAACTTTATCCTTAAGAATCACTGTTTTAAATTTTGAATTTACTTAAGTTGTCCTTTAAGCCCATAATTGTCTTGTAATTTGTGAGTATAACTTCATAGAAAGCTTTTAGTATCAGTTGACAGTCATTTTCAAAACAAGATTGGAGGTCTAAGGAAGAAGCTATTGTTGTTTATTAACTGTGAAGAAACAGCATTGTAGTCAAGTTTTCCCATTTTATCAAATTTCAGTAAAAAAGAAAACCTACTCTAGTACTGATACTGTGATCAACAGGATAAAAAGAGAAAGCCAAAATGCATTTCAGGTAATCATTTAGACTTCCTCTGCTTGTTCTGAAGAAGAACAATTTTGCTGCCATGTGTAGTTAGTATCCCCTACCAAGGTAATATCAACTGTATGGTATGAAAAGAAAAAAAAAACTAAGGTTGAGGGTTCCTCTCCCTCATTTTGTTTACAATTTTGATTATTTGAATCTATTAACTAGTTTGTTTCCACTTTTGTACTTTATAGTTTCATCAAAATTTTGGACTAAATGGGTTGCTAGCCCATTTAGAAATGTAATCATATCTATATGTAACATCACTTATCCATAGATAAGTTTCAGATAAGATTGCAATATTTCAGAAGAATGAAATAGAAGTTTTAAACAGGACTTCTGGAACTTCTTCAGTCTCAATATACCAGAAATTTATGCAACAAACATCACTTGCATATTTCAAAAAATATTCTTTTAGAAATGTTCTCACCTTCATTTTAATTTTAAAAATACAGAAAAACAAATTAATAAATAAACACACAAACAGCCATGCAGTTGCACTTCATTAATCTTATTAATCATACACCAGGCTATAAACACTACTTAATTTAAAATTAAGCTAAATTAAAATAAACAAAGCAAAATAAGCAAAGTTGAAAGTGGTGGTTTCTATTGGAGCCCTTGGTGGAGGTTTTTGGGTTAAACTTCAAATGACTTTTATTTAAATTTAAATTTAAATAATTTTAAATTGTTCAATACAGTATATAACTATTACTTCTTGCATAGTTTTTAAAGAAGATACTACCTTGCTAAGTGGAATTAGATCTTTAAAGAGAAAATGCATTCTCTAATGAGAATGGTAGCCCAGCATCTTGTTTTACCCTGTATTTCTAGTAAATAAAACATGTAGTGATATGCTTTGAATGTCCTTGATCTAGAAAATGAAGCTAGTGGAATAGATTAGAAATAAGAAAACTTGATGATGGAGAGATGTTTTTCCACTGTCCAGAGGAGGCATGGTGTCATGTGCTTCCTGCATTCTGTGGATAGGGCTTTGCTTGTTTATGCAGCCCGGTTTCTGGTATATCAGAGACCGGTGCCGATCCATGGACCAGAGGTTGGAGATCCCTGGTGTAATGTCATATATTTACAGTTACTTATGTTATGGTTAGGGGACTTAAAGCTTCTGTTTGTATTTGCAGTCAACAGGGCCTGTCTAGATTTAAAAAAAAATTCTGGCAAAAATAAAAGAACAACAACAACAAAAGAATTTCCTCCATCAGGCATAAAACCAAATTATTTTGGCAGAAAAACACTTCCTCTTGAACAGAATATAATATAACTCAGGGTTGAAGTGTTGGGTTCTTGGAGTTATCTGGGCTTGTTTTCTTGCAAATATTTCATTATTTGTTCAGGTAACATCATAGTGAGGAAACTGGAATTTGGTGGATGTCAGTATATAGTACTTTGCCCCAACACTGATGAAGCCTATGAGGAAACATCTGTAAGAAAACAATCAAGCTCAGAGAGTATCAGAAACATACCAGAAAGATATATCTCATCCATGGAATAATACAGTAATAAATTAAATAGCTATTCTTTCATGATGCTCCAAATTTGTTGCTTGAGGCAGTTTGTTTAATAATAGGACTTGGGTCTCTTTCACTAGGTTTAAAGAGTTTGTCTCCAATAAAGAACATTTTATAAGGAAAAAATAAAACATAGGGAGAAAATATTATTTGAAACAAAGTACCAAAGTGGTTACAAATATTCAGCTCTACAAGGAAAATCAGACTAAGCCAATGCCTTGTAGCTCAGGATTACTTTTATTATAATTATATAATCTTTCCACTTTGAATCTACTTTCCTTCCCCTCATTATATTTATGTGTGAACATCTCTTATCTCAGATGTTTTCCTTAAGTTATGCCCTTTTTTTGGCCAAGCATGTCTGGCCATTTTCTCAAGTTGCTCTCTTGTAGCTCAATCATTCTGCTTATCTGTTGTAGCCTTGGTAGTGGCTCTTCCAGTTGCCCTTCAATGCTGTTCTCTCTGCCCTCTATATAAATAGAATGTGCTTGTTATAATTATTTGTAGAAGTATTGAGAAGATAGGCAACTTGCCGGTTTGAACTGCCTTTCAGATGTACTAAATATCAGTGGACCTTATCCTAATATATTGGTCTGGCACAAAATGCATAGTTGATGAAGAATATTGGCAGTCCAAAGCATAGTTGTGATTTGAGAATAGCAAGAAGCCCCTGAATATAAAATGTGTTAAACATGCTTAATTTTGATAATCCCTTGTGCTTGGTTTGCTGTTGAAGTTGACTGTTCAAATAACTCTGAATGGTCTGGCAGCAGCTGTTTGATTAAAAACTGAGTACCAGCCTATCAGGATACCTTTGAACTGGCAGTTTCCCAAGTGTGCAGGATTGCATTTCATCTGTTTACCTTCATGACAGCTGGAGCTGTTTAGCTACTACTCAGTAGTTCCTCTTCCTCCAGTGACCAAAATTCCACTGACTGATTACAATGAAAGGAAAAAGTTAATGAAGGCATATGTTAAAGAGGTTTAAAGCTACAGGGGGTTAGAAGATGGAGGAACAAATACATTATAAAACTTTATTGTTGAAAAAGGATAATAACATATCTAAATTAACAATGTATTTTTGATATATGTATTTATGTTTAATCTAATTGACTTTATAATTTGTTCACAGGTCAGTCTAAAGAGGTCAAATAAAATTAAGACAGTAAGAATTGCTGCAGGCAACTATATGAAATATGAGAAAACTGCTTATATTGTAATGGTATATTTGAGATTCCTGTTGCATTTTTGGACAGGATGATAAAACGGGAAAGTTTTTCTTCATTGGACAAAGATTTTTACAAAAGGTGTTAAATTTTGGCCAAATAGGCTAATCATAATCTATAGGAAATGTCATCTTTTAAAAGGAATATTGTCCTTTCCTTTTTTTGCCAGACATGGTTTCTTCAGTTATGTTTTCCAAAAGTATGTTTTCTTTGCTATTTTCTGTTTCTTGTAAATTTAATCCTACACATATCTATTTTCCTTTATAAGTGTTAGTTTTCTTAAGTATTTCATTAGACCAATCATTAAATCTGCATTGTATTCTGTGCTATAAGATTGCACTTATGGAAAAAACTAACTCCTGGTTATATAATTTTAACCAAATATATGAAGATTGTTTTATAAATTATGAAATGATTACTAGTTTACATCAATTACATCAATTATTCTATATTTGTACTCATAAGAGAAAATTGCCTTACTTTCATTTTTATCCTTGGATGCTAAAGTACATCTGGGAAGCACTGTATTTATTTGAATCTTTTAGAGCTTTCTTCAATTCTCCATTCATATTAAGATGTTTGTTTTTGTATACCAATTGGTGGGTTGGATGGAAGGATACTTTGTTTTACTTCTAATGACTCAGAACAGTGTTTACGTTCTAATGTGGGGTAGGCTTTAAAATTGATTGAAAGTAGCCTAAAATTATCAAGGGGCTGAATTAACACTGAATAAGACTTTTTAAAATTAAATTTTGTAACATACAGAACTTTAAGGTGATTTCATCTGCTGTTCAAGCACAAAGAACTATGCCTATTTATTTAGATTAATAAAGACTATATATCTCAGCATGGACTCTTTAAAACCAATGCAATAGGGAAAAACAGGGGAAAATAATATGACATTTGTTCTCCCACTCTAGTCATGCAGTAGTTTAAGCAATGTTCCATTAAAACTTCATTATTGTCTTAGGAGATACTTGCTATGAGTTTGTTTTTATAGTTACCTTTGTGTAGTTTTCTCCCATTGTTAAATCAGGAAAAGTGTATCAATTTCAGCTGTGCTTATCCTATGGCCTTTCTTTACCATGCCTCAGCAAAAAAATTGAAGAGGTTTTGTTCACACAATTTAATCAGGTGGATTCTCTGATGTAACTTGCTGTCAAGAAAGCAAACCACCAATCATTCATCAGAACATGTTGAAGATAGGAACATTTATTTATTTACCCAAAAGCATTATTGATATATCATATGATTTATTGTATGATAAGAGAGGGAAAATTCTCTGAAACAATTTCATAGATGTTGCAAACTAGAGATTGTCAAGTTTCCTGCAGTTGGAATAAGAAATTTTAAAAAATGGCAGCATCTATGAGATCTTTTCAGGGCATTGTCAGTTACCTCAGAGAAATGTAAAATCAATATAAATAAATTCAATTACTCTGCCCATCTTAAAAATATGAAAAAAAAACTATCTGAAATACAAAGCAAAGAAGCCCTCAGTACTCTTGTGCTTCTAGAATTCCATCCCTTCCTTCTGAAGCTAGTTTTCCCTTTGTTTTTAAACAGGTAAAGAACCTCCTGTTCGTTCCACATTTCTTCCACATTTGCTTGTTTCCATGAATGATAATTTTATATCCTTCCCCCTCTTTACATTTTTTCAACCAAGGATAAGCAGACATACAGGCAGTGCTTGACTTACAACCACATTTATCCCAAACTTAATGTTGCTAACTGAGACAGTTAAGTGAGTTTTAGCCCATTTTATGACCTTTCTTGCCACAATTGTTAAGTGAATCACTGCAGTTGGTAAGGCCAAGCATCCAAATTTTGATCACTTGACTGTGGGAATGATGCAAAGCTCATAAGTGTGAAAATGGTCATAAGTCACTTTTTAGCTCCTTTGTAATTTTGAATGGTCACTAAACATGACTGTAAGTCGAGGACCACCTGTACAACATATACCACATAGGTTCCTGGCTGACAATGAATCCGTTCAATGAGAAAAAAATAATTTGTCCAATCAGAACAACAATATCCATTCAGCTGTTAGACAGGAAACTTATCAGGCCATTTAGAATTTAATAATGTAGCCATATCACCCCCAGGTTTGTTTTCACAGCACCCTGAATTGTTCATATGGAAGCCCTATGTTTGTATGGAGCGATGAGCCAGATTGGCAGGTGATTGCAGTATGTATTTCCCATTGGTCACTATTTATAGCACTTTCCAAAAGCAAGTTTGTGGAAATTTTGCATTTGAATTGTGATTCTTGATTCATTATTTATGTTACGTATCAGACTAAATGATTTTAAATTTATGATTTCTAGTTTGTAGACAGTTCTCCATTTAAATATAATATGAGCCTTTTCATTAATTTCTTTTTTACATCCTTGATGTTTAAATGTCAGGAAGAAACAAACCATCAGAGTAGGGCAATATGACCTGACACACTCCTTGTCATAATATTAGGCCAAAACCCTTACTATTTTATGCGAATATAGCTTGTGAATGAAGAGTAAAAAGAATTTAAAAGCAGCTCTTGTTTTCACTAACCCTGCAATAGTTAGGTCATTTTTATAGGAATCAATATTATGACCCTGAAATATGTCTCACGGTTGACAGGTGTAGCCATTCAAGAAACATTAAAATGTTTTATCTATTCAGTTAGAATAACTTTAAAAATCACATAAAATGAACAAACAAGAAAACCATGATCACAAGCTCAATCCTTCTTATTGATTAAGAATTTATGGAAAATATACTTAGCATGGTATGGGTCTTGACTGAAATTAGGTGTATATATCAGTGACTTAAGTGAGCAGAATTATTTTGATATAAATATAGGGGGGAAATCATTTCTAAAACATTTTATTCTTATGTATCAGCTTGCTTGCTTGCTTGATTTATTGCCATCTACTTGGGTGAGTTTTCACATAGATTGATCTCAGAGATGACCAGTTCCTGACCTCATTCTTAGGTATTCCAACAATGCATCAATTGCCACTGTAATTGAATCCATGCAACTTCATTCTGTTATTAACTTTTCTTCCAAGTTTCCAGCATTATAGACTACTATGGAAAATTATATTTTGCATGTTTCCAAAATATAATGAGATGAAAAAAATGTGGGTGTATTTTTTCTGGGTTTTTTTTCTTCGCTTGCCTATCAATTGTCTTTTATTAGATAACACATTATATAGAAAAAGAGCCTGCACATACAAGCTATACCATACCTGAGTTGGCGATGCTCATAAAATACATGCACAGATATTTATATATAATAAATGTTGTCCTCACCTAATTGGTGAGATATTCTTCTCAAGAGCCTGAACCTCTTGTAGATATTTTGCAACTGAGTAATGTAGTGTAACATAATGAAATACTCATACATTTATCTCTATATTACTTCCAGCACTTTCAGGTTAGAGAAATTAGTTTATGTGATAGAATAGTAGAATAAATGGGATAAATGGCAAAACACTCTTGCTGGAGAATGAGACAATTGTTTGCAAAACATTATTAGAGTCAAGCTATTCTCAGGATAGAAGTTTAAATGAATAAATATGTTACAACAGCAATAACATTTGCTGTTGTGAATTTGCATGTGTGGTATTCAGCCTTCTGCTTTTACAAGAAGAGCAGGTGGTTTGCGACTCTCCTTACTCGAACTATTGAACATGTGGTTTGCAGATGATGAAGCATCTGGGAGCCATAGATTACCTGCTCTGCAATTTTAGAAAATATTTTCTGAAATATCTGACTGTGTCTCACTTGGAGCTGCTGGTATAAAACTCTGAAAATTCTTTATTATTATGTTTTAATTAATATTTTAATTAAGTATCCAATCAATTTCACATAAGATTGCAAAGATTTGAACAAACTTTTGTTTTTCAGTTTAAACTATTTTTCCCCATTGGTTTTTTCTGGATCTCAAATGAATGAAAATGAATTAATGTTATCTCAAATGAATGAAAATTGGTTACTGGACTAGAATTGAAGATGAACCTCTATATCAGGCTTGTCCAACCCACGGCCCACGGGCTGCTTGTGGCCCAGGTCACCTCGTAATGTGGTCAGTGCCCATCCCAATCTTCTGGCAAGAGCCAGGAGGAGGAAAGGCAGGCGCGAAGTGGGGCGAGCAAGCGCCACGGCAAGCAGCAACAGAAAAGGCGGGCGCTGCCTTTGCTGCTTCTGCCCCCGCCGCTGCTTCTGCCCCTGCCGCCGCTTCTGCCCCCGTTGCCACCGCCGCTTCCCGGTCCTCACCTTCCAGTCCTGCCACATCCAGCCGGGCCATTTGCAGGAGAGGTAGGTGCGAGGCGGGTGAGCTTTCTTCCCCCCCTCCCCTCTACCCCGCAAAATTTGGCCGGAAAATTAATAAAAAATAAATAATTTTTAATAAATAATAAAAATAATTTATAATTTATTATATAATTTTATTATATAATTATTTTATAATAATTTATTATATGTGCGGCCCAAACCAAATTTTCATCTTCTAATGTGGCCCAGGGAAGGTGAAAGGTTGGACACCCCTGCTCTATATTATCATTCACATCTTAAGGATTCATTTCATAGAAATATATTTCTCCTGGTTGTACATAAAAACTAGAGGGACTTAATGCTCCTGAAAAAGTCTCTCTGAAGTTTGCATCTGTTTGCATCTAGTCTAAAGATGTGCAATTTCCAAAAAGAAAAGTGTTTATAGGATTTTACATCTGTGTATTCTTTCCAGTTAATCATATCCTGTAGGTATGTCAATAATTTTATAGCTAAATTTGCATTATTTTAATGCTACTTTTCCATAAAATTGTAACAAGATAATTAAGTGTTGAAATGCATCAATTTGATATTCCATGAGCTTGCTTTTCTTTATTTAACATCTAAAATTTAAATGTTACACAAGACAACACTGTCAGTGCTTTGACAGAAGAGAGTGGAGTTTGCTGATTTTTTGATACAGTAAAGCTTGTCCTAACTCTCTTGATTATGGTTGTTGTGATTGGTCTACCTCTTCTAGTTGGCTGCATTGTTTCTTTTTAGATTGGTTCTGCTTTGTGTTGTCTTTTATCTGTACGCCGTACGGGGCCATGTGCTTCAGGCTGTTTGCTTAGTATAGAATAGTATCATTAATTGTATTAGTGAAATAATTTTAATAAATGCAGTTTATCTCAGAATGTTTATCAGAGAAAGATACTTGTTTTGAATTCCTATCTTTATTGAAATTACTAAAGATAGAGATTTCAGTAAGGAAAATTAATTGTCTGATATTTTTGTCACAATATTAGCCCTTTAAGATAGTCCTCAACTTATGAGCACAGTGGAGCATGGAATTTTGCTACAACCAGTCATAAAGACTGACTTCTAATTGCCAAGTTCCCAAAATGCAATTGAATGATAGCAGGGGGCAGCAGTTGGAAGTTTGAGGATGAGTTGTAAGTAACTTTTTAAAAGTCTGTTGTAACATTAAGTGGTTGTTAAATAACAAGTTGTAAGTTGGTGACTATCTGTATCTTCATGAACGTCTTCTAAAACTTTTTCTTAGGTTATATTCCAGCCTCAGACTCTGTCCTCTTTTATCTGACCATTGTCTTGGTAGTAGGTCTTCAGTTCTCACAACACATAATGTTAACTCACTACATGTAAAAATGATAGAACTACTGCCTCTTTCTTTTCTTTACATTTAATTACTTTGTGTCTTGTTTTTTATTTTCTTCATCTTCGTTTCTGACTTCTTCATATGAGAACTGATTCCTTATAGTGAATACTGTCATGTTCGATAACTAGTGCAGGCTACCATTTCAAAAATGGGGTGGGCATAAACTTTCCTGCTGCAATATGGCTGCTTTGCTGAAATATTAAAAGTGGTAGCAAATTGGTAAAATTCATTTGTATAGTCATTCTTACAAATACCAGTGTGTATAATCTTTGACACAATATAAAGAACCTCTGACACAATATAAAGAACAAAGCTTGCATCAGATTACTATAAGTTGGAACAAAGAAGGATGAAGTCACACTATTATTTTGAATAAGTAATGCATGATGAAAAGAGCTTATGACTCATATCATTAATTAGATATAATTTAACATATTTTATTTTCTACAAAAAAGCTAATAGGAATTCTGCAGCCCAGAGGATTTAGAAATTTTAATTGGTTGGCAGTCTTAGTAATAATAATAACTGGTGACAAGGCACGTTGAATGGTCATAGAATCATACAGTAGGGAAGTAAGAACCAGGTAGATTGAGCTATTTGGTGATTTTTGCCAGTAGTGGAGAAATTACCAATGATGAAAGCAGAATCTTGTCATGCATATATGAAAGGAGTGGACTTTGAACTGCAGTAATGTGACACTCTTTCATTTTGATTGGATCAGGTGAATACCTGTTGGCCTTCTTTTCTTGCTGTTGTGGTGTTTTTCATCTATTAAACTTAGAATGGAAATATGGGACTGTTTACTTTCTTTTTCCAGACCATCCAGAATTTCCTTTAGAAGATTCCTCAATTTGTTAAAATAGATATTGAAGAAGGTGGTGCAGAGAAAGAAAAATTGTTTGTGTCCCATTTCATTAATTGAAGCAATTTAATTAATGGCAGAGGGACTTAGTTGAATTCCTGGTCTCTCTGTCTTCTCTGTAGACCTTTGAATTACATTAAAAGAAACTGTAAGACTTGGCAAGGTAATTCAGCAAGTTTCATAGTCAGATTAGTTGAATAGTGTTTGATAAATTTTAGTGAACAACAACAACTGTGCTGATTCCTCTAATACGGCATTGTTTGGGTTGTAACATACTTGCTCTTGTTACTCATTTTCAGTTGCTGCTGAGCAACAATATCTAGCTTCAATTCAAACATGGTAACCATTACTGATTCAGAAACTACTTCACAAGAAGTAGAATATAATCTTAACAAAATAAACCATTTAGTTAATTATGAACAACTGACATCTCACCAACTGTGTGCCAATCAAAGATGCGAACCCTGCTGAAGTTTAAATACTACTCCAAAAGAACCAGCATTGTTGCATTTTGGAAAATGCTGTTTAAATCAGAGCAAATAGTATTTGGTTTTTAAAACACCACATGTAAATGCTTTGCAAAATTACAACTTAATCAGATTCCAATTCTTAATGAATGGTCTAAAAAGCAAAGATTCTACAAAATGAGATAAACCTCTTTCTTTGTATTCCAATTTGCTGCTTATTTGGAATTGTCTGTGTTTTCTAAATGCTATGCGTGTTTAAATTGTATACATTATAATTTAGTGATTAATATATTTATGTAATTTAATATTTGGATTTTTCAAATCCAGGGTGTTTGGAAATAAGAGACTTCAGCTTTTCCTTGCCTTTATTCTTGTTATTATCTCTTATTTTGCCCCATGTTACTAATAAATCAGATATAATAGATCTGTTTTCCCACCATATCTTGTTCTTTAAAAAATTAGATTATGGTAAATAAGAAGGACGTATACTATGCTTATTTATGGATATGTATATGCACAATGGGAAGATACACATTTAAGCCATTTTTGTTAACATGCCAAACAAACTCAAAACTCTTTTGCCAAATTTCTATGAATGTCAGAATCAGTCCCAAAAGAGAAAAGCTCCTCGGGGTCCAGTGGAGCCCAGCTTTGGTAGAATGGGGATCCACTCTTCCTTCCAGCCACAGCGGCAGCATCAGAGCTTTTGGCCTGGTGAAAGTGAGGGTTTTTTTTGGCTGGAAGCATTCAGAACAGCCTCTCAAGCCGCAATTGCAGGTGTGCAGTCAAAACGGCTTATCTTGGCTACATGGAACAGCTGAGAGTCGTGGCACGTAATTTGGAGCATTTCTCAGCTGTTGGCCTAGGAAAGGCCCATTGCTGCATAGGGCCTCAGGAAAGAACGCGGTCTGGCTCAGGCCTCATAGTGGGACCCCACTCATCTGGCCTTCATCTGGGACAGATTATGCGAGACTGCTCGCAGCGCTTCCTTCCTCAGCCCTCAGTAAACATGGAGAGCACCCAGGCCCAATTCCAGCAACCAAGTCCAAAAGTGGCACATTGTTCTGAACTTGTCCAAAGATCAGCTAAAAGAAGGAGGCAACAAGGCCATTCTCCGTCGAACTGCTGCAAGCATCCAGAGAGTGGGAGGTGCTCCAGTCTCGTGTCATACAGGCTGAGCTATAATTGAAGGAACGCCCTCCTCCTCCACGTGACTCCTGCAGGCGTTCCCCCAGTTTTAGCTCAGCCTTCGACAGACAGGCAGCTAGATTTGTGTCTTGGCTGTTTCAGATTTATTGCCTAATTTTTGTATCAGGTTTGCATTTCTTTTAATCCTTGTTCCTTGCCTTAATTGTGCGGTCCCAAATTTCTGCCAGGTGAGTTTTTCGCCTTTAGGGGGGAATTAGGGGAAGTCAGAGCTTTTGCCCCACCCCCACCCCCTTCTCCCTCTGCCAGCCTTAGATTGCGCTCCCAGGAGCAGCCATTTCGTTCAGCTTTATTTACCGTTCGTTGTGTCTTCCCCCCACCAACACAATCAGAAGAAGCTCTGTTTCTTCTCCCAGCTCTTTATTTTCGCCTTTTCCTCCGTTTAAGGGCTGGTGCGTCTCTGTACTATTAGCGCCACTACGGGCGGCCATTTTAGGCGTGCCTCGTGGTTGGCGCCATTTTGACTGACCGAGTTTAAGTTGCGTGGTTGCTGGTAGGTCCTCAGCGTGAAAGGACGCGTGGAGCCTGATTTTATTGAGAATACTGTGGCTCCAGACCCTGTTATTCTCCGCTACCTTCCTGTGCCTTGTTGGTTCTTGTTATTGATTGTTCACAACTTACCCAGAGACGCAGGCACGTACCTTCCAAGTTCGCTAGGAGGCTGCCTTAGGAGGCCTTCTCAAACCCCTGTTTTTGTCTGTGGATATCACACTTATATTTATATATTGGGGTTATTGTTGTTTTCTCTGGCCTCAGCGTTGGATTTGGCTTCCCCTCTTGCACTGTTGTTATTTAGCTAGTTGTTTACTGAGTTTTCCTTCTAATTTGATTATCTTCGGGCTCTGCCCACACACACACACACACACACACACACACACACACATATATATATATAACAATTCTTTTTGATTATTCTTGACCTGTTACTAGTAGGTAGATAGTTAAGGGAATTTTTCCTTTTCCTTTCCAAAAGGGGGATGTGGCCCAACCTTAGGAAAACCGGCTAGAGCGATAGGCCGAACTCCTTGGCGCACCAACCGCCTCTCCTATATTCTTGGTATCATGGCAGAGGGAAATCCGAGTGGGCCTTTGCGGTATCTGCTATCCCGCATCAGATGGGTGGCTCATGATAGGGAGCGAAGGAGAGAGAAACGACAGGAAGCGAGGTTTCCTCAGGATGAGCGCGCCCCGAATGTCTTGGCACACGCTCTTTTATTGTGCTTTTTTAAAAGAAAATGATTTAATCAAAGCTCAAGTCAAACATGATAATCTCATCAGGATGTGCATGTTTACAAAGCTGCATACCGGACAGATCATTTACAGTATGGATAAGCTTATTAACTGTCTAGCTCCTTGTCCCTTGTACGTGCCTTGCAAAGGTCACTGAAGAGACAGAAGTTAATGATTACACGTGAATGATACAATGTTGCAAACACATGAATGATACATAGTTGCAATGATACATAGTTGCAATGATACATAGTTGCAATGATACATAGTTACAACATCTCCTCTGTTTTTATTATTTATGACGAGTCTTCTTCCTCGTCCGAGAAGACAGGAACCATTTTTTGAAATGTTCGCCGTCCCCGTCATCTAGGCAAGAGTGCGACCCATCAGCGTCAGGGTTGTCCAAGGAGCGGTAACTCAGCAATGACATTTTTTCGTCCGGTGTTGAGGATATAACATGAGCTTGCAATAGCACATTAACATCAGCAGTTATGGAGGATAATTGATTTTTAAAAATTGCAATATTCTATAAAAACAACAAGGTCCTATAATACATATCAATATAATGATTATTAATGATCCTGCCAATGCAGTTAAAAAGGTTGTAAGCCATGGCGAAATAGAAAACAAGCCCCCCTGCTATCAGCATAAAAACAGCTTTCTTCTTTAAGCATAGCACACAATCCCCCTTGTTTTAAAAATTAACGGATCTAAATCTTTTTTGCAGAAGGGGGTATTCCATGGGTACATGTAGGGATATAAAATCATCAGAGTTATACATACAAGCCATACTTGAATGCAAAATGATTTGGATTTAACAATTTCATCCCCGTGGACACATGCCGTAAGACCGGTGGAACAAACAAAATTATTGCCAGGGATAAAATACATTCCTTTCAGGCGTGATATTAAAGTTCCTCCTGAAGTGGTGTAGATTGCAGAATATCCCCTGGTTGTGTGGGTGCATCTGCCAAATCGAATTGAAGTGGTAGGTAGAAGTCTTCTATGCGAGAAAAATTGGTTGTAGAACTTAAACGAATGCCTTGAAAGTCAGTTATAGTCCAAGTAATATTATATCTTCTATGAGGCTTCTGCGGATCGTCATGGACAGTTCTTTTGAAGCGTCGTTTGTTGACAGGATCAGAGTTCGGGTATATAAAAACATGACAAGTAGGAGAGAGGGCTATGGACAAGTTAGTTGTAGAACATTTGCGAAATGAGGATGGAATGCAATCAGTAGAAAAAGGATAATAATTACAATAATGACAATAAAGATTAATTTGGTAATTCATCAAGGATGTTAGTTGGGGTGGGGAAACCCATAATACAACAGAAGGACATTTAGGTCCCCCTATGTTTTAGATTGAATAGAGGAAAAGATTTTAAGGTTCCTTTCCATAGGAAGAGTAAAGAAAGAACAAAAGAGCGAGTGGTAGAGTGTTCTTTAAATAAAACAGAAGTGACAGAGTGAAAACTACGGATAGCATTTTCATGACGTACCCACATGGAACAAGTATAATAGCCTTCTGTTAATGAAATGGTTTTAACACAAATAGTCTTTTGACAGGAAGCATAGGTTTTGTTGAAGTAAGGTAGAAATTGCAAAGAAGATATAGGCAAGAATATCAGAAAGAGTTTTAAGATACAGATGTAGCAGAGGAATTCCCATGATAGGGTCTAACCGCCCTACCAGGGATCCAGCAAGTGGTTTGTCTGGTAGTAAAATCGCAGCGTAGCCTCGTCCCCAAGTAAGAAGCTCAGCGGGACCCTGCCAGGCGGGATCTGGCAATCTGCGATAATATACCAGAGGTCTGTTAGGCGGGGGTGAGGGGGAGGAAAAATGACGTGAAGCAGCAGAAGTGGGAGGAATGCCAGTCAGATTAAGAAAGTTTAAAGTGTAAAGACAAATATTAAGAGAATTTTGCAATGCTGGGAGGTTCGGAGGTTTTTCCCGCAATGAATATCGATCAAGAGCACTTTTCAGAGATAAGTTCGCTCGTTCCACAATAGCCTGCCCCTGGCTGTTGTAGGGAATCCCAAACTTGTGGGTTACATCCCATCTGTTGCAGAAGTCCTGGAAAGCAGAACTTGTATAGGCAGGTCCATTATCAGTTTTGATTTCTTTTGGACGTCCCAGCGAGGCAAAGGTACGAATTGAATGATTGATGACATGTTTTACAGTTTCTCCCCTTTGAGGAGTAGCCAGAATGTATCTATGGAAACGTGCAAATATTTCCAAGGGGCAAAAGGTGGATACTGAGTTACATCCATTTGCCAAATTTCACAAGCTTTTAATCCTCTAGGATTTACTCCTATGGGAATGGAATGTCCTTGCTTACTACATGTGGGGCATTGCTGAATAATGGCAGCAGCTTCTGCCTGAGTTAGAGCAAATTGAAAAGTTATCATAACTTGGCGGGGGAGATTCAAACACACTCCCTGCTTCTATTTTATAATGGACTTTCAAAGCCTCCATAATTTTCCTCCAAGTGACCAAAATGCCAATAGGTGCACGAGGAGGACTATGGAGATGTTCACCAATTTTTTGCCAAGTGGAAATTTTTAAGGACCCTTCCTCTGAATAATTAGGACAATGTTGCCACACATAAGCCAATAATGTAGCAATAGGTTTCATTTTTACAGGCGAGCCCTTTAAATTAGCAGAATATTTAGAAGAAGAAGCGACTAACTCCCTCAATTCCTTCAGATGCTGCGTCTGTTGTTGAGAAAAGTTTCCACCCATACTTACGAAAGTCAAGACCGTGTTTCAGATCCAATGATGTGCAATTCGCTTCAGGCCTGGCGATGCACAGCTCCCATCGAGCTGATAAGATATGGGCGCGTCGCAACGTATCCCCCTTAGGGAATCATGTCGGGGTCACCAGAATGCGGTATCTGCTATCCTGCATCAGATGGGCGGCTCATGATAGGGAGCGAAAGAGAGAGAAACGACAAGAAGCGAAGTTTCCTCGGGATGAGCGCACCCCGAATGTCTTGGTACAAGCTCTTTTATTGTGCTTTTTTAAAAGAAAATGATTTAATCAAAGCTCAAGTCAAACATGATAATCTCATCAGGATGTACATGTTTACAAAGCTGCATACCGGACAGATCATTTACAGTGTGGATAAGCTTATTAACAACCGTCTAGCTCCTTGTCCCTTGTACGTGCCTTGCAAAGGTCACTGAAGAGACAGAAGTTAATGATTACACGTGAATGATACAATGTTGCCAACACATGAATGATACATAGTTGCAATGATACATAGTTGCAAACACATGAATGATACATAGTTACAACAGGCCTTCTTTAAAGGCCAAGTCCAAGACCCACTATTTGCGTGCAAAGGACAAGGATTCCTCCAGTGCCTCCCAAAGGGGATGCCTTGAGGCGTCATAAGGCTCTGTAGAAAGAATTTAGCAAACGTTCGAAGGACTCGCCTTCTGTAGCTCTGGCTCCTCCCTCTCTTTCTGTGCATTCCCCCCCCACCCGGACAGTCTTCCCCCTCCAGGTGTAGTTCAACACGGAGTCTCCATTCCCCTCGCGCCCCCGAGGCAACCTTTACACCAACCGCAGCGGGCCTACGCCAGGACCCGGCTTCTTCTATTATCCCAGACAGTATCAAGGAGTGGATGCAGCTCGCCATCCGTCAAGGGATTGCTGAAGGCATGCAGCAACTCTCAAGGACGGAGCCTCAGGGGAGGGCACCTGGAATTACATCCGTGTCTACTAGACCTATCGCCGGGTCGGCTTCCCAGCCGGGACAGGTACCTCTTCAATTGGAAGTTCCATGTCTGGAGGGTGTGGAGGCCCTGGTGGAGGAGGAAGGGGACTTTCAGTCTATAGGGGAAGAAGAAGGTTCCGATAGAGGGTCACTGCATTATTCAGAGCCCCTATTTGCACTGGACCCCATGGAGGAGGAAATGTCTGAAGACGAAGGCATTTCCCCTGAGCAACCGGCTATGGTGGACCTGTTCAAGCCTCAGTTGTTTAAATCTTTATTATTTAAAGCTAAAAACATTTCAGGTCTTCTTTCTCTGTCTGCTTCTGAGCCACCTCCAGCTGCTCTGGGGGGTCAAGAAGAGTCCATATTCACTCATCTGGTCATTGAGACTGAGGTAATTCCTACCCCCCCCCCCAATATTCTCTGATCTCTTAGCAAGACAACTGGCATTGACAGGCCCTTTTCCTGCCCCTTCTAACCAGGACAAGAGGCTGTTCAATCTCGATCCGGAATTCTCAGCCTTGTTGGCTACTCCGGAGGTAGACGACCCTATTATTAGATTGGCTTCTTCTTCTTCCAATCCCACTGACGCTCTGGAGGCACTTAAACCTGAAGATAAGCGTATGGAATTGGCGCTCCGGCGGGCGCATCAGTCAGATGCCTGGGCCATAAAGTCGGCCACAGCTGCCTCCTTTTTTACCCGCTCTTCCATAAGGTGGCTTAAACAACTAAAGCAACATGTCCCCACTTCCAACACTAGAGCCCTGCAGGACATCGCCAAGCTCACCGCTGCGGCTGAATTTGCGGCCAATGCCATCTTTCACTCCGTGAAGTTCTTGGCCCAGACCATATTCTCACACGTGGCTGCCCGTCGGCTGCTCTGGCTCCGACAATGACACGCAGATGTCAGAAATAAATCCAAACTAGCCTCAGTTCCCATCTCGGGAGGGAAGCTTTTCGGCTCTGCCTTAGACCCGTTATTAATGGAGACGCGTAATAAGAAGCAATTTCTACTGTCCCTTTTTCATAAACCAGAAGCCAGAGGGTCCCAGCCATTTCGGAGGGGCTCCTTTCGTCCCTTCATCCAACATTCCTTCTCCCCTAGATATCAGGCCTCGTTGTCCTTTTGGCCGGCCTATCAAGACAGAAGCGACTCAGGTGATAGAGGCAGGAGGGGAGGAAGCTACAGGAGGCCCTTCAGAGGTTCAGGAAATAGGGCGTCCCGGAGACCCAGATAGATCTCCCGCCTCCTATCCCATTGGCGGTCACCTTAGACATTTTGCTGACCACTTCGGATGTTTGGGTCAGAGACACCGTTAGATTCGGTCTTTCTCTCCAGTTTCATTCTTCACCACCAGAACATTTCATGGTTTCTCCTCTCTCCAGGGACCCGACCAAGCGGGAGCTCATGTCGTCAGCTATCAAACATCTCGCAGATATTAGGGCGATCCAGCCCGTACCTGCCTCACACCTACTCCCTCCTTTTTCTAGTCTCTAAGCATTCTGGAGGCTGGAGGCCCATTTTGGATTTGAAGAGGCTTAATCGGTATATTGTCCGACATAGATTTAAAATGCATACCCTTCAATCCATTTTGCAGAGCATTAGAAAGGGAGACTGGATGACTTCAGTAGATCTATCCAAAGCTTATCTCCATATCCCTATCCTCCCCTCACATTCAAAATACTTGAGATTTTGTTATAATAATCAGCATTTTCAGTATGTGGCCCTTCCCTTTGGCCTTGTTTCAGCCCCAAGGACATTTACTAAGGTGCTAGCAGCTCTAGCGGCTCACCTCAGGCATTTTCCAATCCGGCTTCATTGTTACCTTGATGACATTTTGATTGTTTCGCCCAACCAAACTTAGGTTACACGTGACACTGCCACCACCCTTTCGGTGCTGCAGGCTCATGGTTTCCTTGTTAACTGGAAAAAGAGTCAACTTGTCCCTTCCACCCGTATAGCCCATTTAGGAGCTGTCATTGATTCAGTGATGGAGAAGGTTTTCCTTTCCCACGATAGATTCGTCAGCATACAAACTTCTGTCAAGTCCATTAGGCGGTCTGGTAAAGCCTCTTTACTTGATTTATCCAAGCTACTGGGGAAACTAGTTTCCTGTATATCTATTATTCCATGGGCACGTTTGCATTCTAGATCGTTGCAGTGGTTCCTTCTGCCGTATCAACGCTCCAGTCAGAGCAACTCCAACATCATGGTGAAGGTCCCTCCAAGAGTCCTCGCCTCTCTTCTATGGTGGACAAGACCTTCTATCAACAGGGGCCATCTGTTCAAGGATCCTCCAAGAGTCACGCTCACTACAGATGCAAGTCTCTCCGGATGGGGAGCCCATCTGCACTCCCTTTCAGCCCAGGGCGTTTGGTTGGCCGCCGAGTGGCATTGCAGCATCAATTGGCTGGAGCTCCACGCAGTGTACTTGGCCCTGAAGGCCTTCCTCCCTCAGGTACAAAGGAATCACATACTGGTTCTAACCAACAACACTACAACCAAGGCGCATATCAGTCGCCAAGGGAGCACTCATTCTCTTTGTCTCATGCGAGAGGCCAAGCGGCTGTGTCGATGGTCAGAAACACACCTATCCATCAGAGCGGAACACATTTCGGGAGCCTCCAATGTTCGCGCAGATTGGCTCAGCAGGGCCGCGTTGGACCAAGCGGAATGGCGCCTTCATCCTCTTCTATTCAAGCAGGTAGCAATGATCTTCGGCCTGCCTCTGGTAGACCTATTCGCATCCCCGCACAATGCCCAGACACCAAGATTTTTCTCTCGCTACCCCACCAACAGGGCGGAAAATTATGATGCCCTGCATTGCCCTTGACCTTTCAGTCTTCTGTATGTCCTTCCTCCTCTCCCTTTTATCCCAAGGGTGGTTTGGAATCTAGTTCTAGAGAGGGCAGAGATTCTCCTAGTGGCTCCGTATTGGCCCAGGAGACCGTGGTTTGCAGACCTTCGTGATCTGTCGGTGGCCCCACCATGGCGGATTCCACGGGACAAGATCTCCCTGTCCCAGGGCCTTCTCATCCATCTGGATCCGCAGTGGCTTCAGTTGGCCGTCTGGAGGTTGAGCGGGAAAAGCTAAGATCGGAGGGTCTATCGGCCCAGGTCATCACTACCATCATGGCAGCGAGACGCCCTTCCACCACTCGCATTTATAATGCAACCTGGGACTCTTTTTCCAAATGGTGTCGTCAATCTTCTATCGACCCGCTCTCCCCTTCCGTTGCGCAGGTTCTGGCTTTCCTGCAAGATGGCCTAGACAGGGGTCTTTCCCCTAACACTTTGAGAAGACAGGTTTCGGCTCTTTCGACGGTGGTTTCCGGCGACTCGTCTGCGCCACTATCCCACCATCCTCGTATCAGAGCCTTTCTCAGGGGGGCTTCTAACCTGCGCCCCCCAATGGTTCACAGATACCCGACTTGGGACCTTAATAAAGTCCTTACGGTGCTGACTAAATCTCCCTTCAAGCCTCTCAGGGAAACTTCGCTTCAGTATCTCACCCTTAAAGTGGTGTTTCTCGTAGCAATAACTTCAGCTAGAAGGATATCTGAAATTGCAGCTCTATCCGTCAGAAAGGACTTGTGCATTTTCCATCATGATCGAGTGATTTTACGGCCTGATCCTGTCTTTATGCCTAAAATCAATTCGGCTTTTCACAGAGCACAGGAATTGGTCCTGCCTAATTTTTGTCCAAAGCCCATGTGGGAGAAGGAACGGCAGTGGCACACCCTCGATGTGCACAGAGCTCTCCGTATATACATCCATCGAACTCATCCTATCAGAAAGTCTGAGTCTCTTTTTCTCTCCTTTCAGCCAAAGACAATGGGATACAAAGTCTCCCCGTCTACTGTAAGACACTGGATTAGGGCTACCATTTCTAAGGCCTATCTGGCTCAAGCTCTACCGGTTCCTAGTGGGGTAACCGCTCACTCTACCAGGAGTGCGGCTACTTCGGTAGCCTGGGCTACTCAAGCTTCCATTCATGACATCTGTAGGGCGGCCACTTGGGCCTCTCCATCTCCATTTATATGACACTATAGAATTGACACTTATGCCTCCACTGAGGCTTCCTTTGGTAGGTGAGTCCTTCAACAGGTGGCAAGAGAGCCAGAGGAAATTCCAACCCAGATGGAGTCACGCCCGTAGGACAACATGCTTTGGTATGTCCCACTCTCTAGATGCTCGCAGCAGTTCGACGGAGAATGGGCGTTGGTTCTTACCTGATACGCCTCTTCTCGTTGAACTGCGTAGAGCATCCAGCCCCACCCTTTTTATTCCATCTGGTAGGGCATTCTGTTTTGGCCAATGATATTGTTTATGGTTTTTGAGAGTTGTTTTTTCCAGTTCCGTTAGAGGATTGTAGCTGTCCTCTCATCTTCGTAAAACTGGGGGAACGCCTGCAGGAGTCACGTGGAGGAGGGTGTTCCTTCAATTATAGCTCAGCCTGTATGACACGAGACTGGAGTACCTCCCACTCTCTGGATGCTCTACGCAGTTCAACGAGAAGAAGCGTATCAGGTAAAAACCAACGCCCATTCTGCCAAGGAGGCAGCAGCAAAAATTAAGGTTAAGGCCTTTTCAACTAAGAGGGCCTCAAAGGCTGAGCTCAGGACCGAGAAGAGAAGACATTCGGCCCTAGAGAAACAATTTGCAAAAAGCCTAGAGCAGAGAAGTGAATGGAGCCAACCGTTTCTTCAGTCTGGTGATCTACAGGTTAGCCCTCCAGCTGTCTCCAGGGTGGGGGGAGGCAGAATTATGTTCCACCAGTCATCTTTAACCGTGGCCCCAGAGAGAGCAGATGAGGTTTTTTTTTCTCAAGATTTAAACAGATCTGGGCCTTGTTTTAGACAGGCGGCCTGGGTTCCAGAAGCTTCCAATCCTCAGGGTCATTTACCCCAAGGTGGCCAGAGGCAAAGGGCTGAGGCCACCTTTATTCCTATAGCTGCTGGCCTCCACCCTGTGGATCTGCCTATAAGTAGCAGGCCTGAGGATATTAACGATATGGTTTCTGTGGCCATAAGACCAGGGATTGTTGAAGGCTTTCAACAACTCCTTCACTCCTCTGGGGGAGGTTAGAGTTTCTTCCCTACCTTCCTTCAGGTAGTCCCTCTGGAACAGAGGGAAGTTGCCAAACGTCCTGAACAAAGGTTTCCTTCCACCCATTCTGATTGGGGGCGAATATGAGGAAAGGGCTTCTATGGATCCCTCAAACCAAAGTCACTCCTTCATGTCTGAGGAGGAAGAAGGGGAGGTTAGAGATTCCAATCCATCAGAAGATGAGGGATTAAAACAGTGGTTCCCAAAGTGAGTGGTGGTGGGATGCCTTGGGGGGCACTAAAAGGCAAGGGGGCTGGCAGTAGGGTGCTAACAGGCAAGGGGGGCTTTTGAGGCACCCGCCCCGCAGGCTCACTGACTGCCGGCTACACAGCCTATTGACTGTTTCATCGCTCCATAGCCAGCACTTCGAATGCGGAACCTGCACGCAGCGAGCCTTGCCAAGCCTGTGGGGGGAGAGGTGGAAGGTAGTGGAAAGGGGGCACTTTAGCTTGCAGGTTGCCCTCTCCGGTGGAAGTGGCGGAGGTGTGCCAGAAGGTCCGAAAGCAAAACCCAGGGCGCACAGTGTAATGGGTGGATGGTCCGGCATTAGGGCCCCCTTTCCCAGAGGAGAGCAAGGGAGCATGCAGCACCCGCCCGTCCTCCGCCTCTCCAGCCAGCCAGGCTTGCACACAGGATGCAGGTGGGCGCAGCTGCAACTCTCAAAGGCGCATGGCTCGGTTCGAAGTGCCAGCCCCACAGGCCCATCGGGAAAGTAGAGCAAAGCCAGTTTGGGAGGGAGAGAAAGAGACAGACAGAGCTGATACATCAGATTGAAATGAGGCCTAGTTTAGACTGAGGCCCTTTTCCACATTGAAACATCTTTGCCAGCACATTGAAACCTCTTTCACTTCTATTAAAGGTTTTGTGGATGAAACATGGTCAAGACTATCAGGACGCTCTCACATTTTGTTGAGGCTTTAAACAGGATCCATTGGACGAGATCTCCACCCTAAAAATTACTTTTCCCCAATGTATTACAGTGTCAATTCTGAAGAAGCCAAAACCAAAATGTACTGGTAAATTACAAGAACACACACACTCCCTTCTTACCCTGTTGGACCAGGTGATTGGACTAAAATGGATATCTCATTATCTTTCTCCTCCTTCCCTCCTTCATTTCTTTTTCTTTCTCTCCTTTCCTTCCACTACCACCATTTCTTTGTTCCTTTTTCTTTCTTTCCCTTTTCTCTTTCTTTTCTTCCTTCTTTCTTCCTCTTTCTTTTCTCTCTTTCCCTCTCTCAGGCTCACCCCATTGACTTGACTTGCTTGGCCAGGTCCCTCCAGTGCAGTGGGCTCAATGGGGTGGACCTGCGGGGCCAGCACCTAGAACATGGCAGTGGCAGCATGTTTGAAAAGTAGAGCAAAGCCAGAGGTCAGTAATTTTTGCTGCAAAGAATCACAAAAGCTTCTGGGTTGTGCACAAGAAAGGACACACATGTCAATGCAATTCAGCAACATAAAATAAAGAGGTATAAATCAAATCAACAAGAATCGGCAAAGCATCTCTGATTAGATTTTATTCACTACTAGAATCTAATCAGAGATGCTTTGCTGATTCTAGTCCAATCACCCTGCTCCATCAGGGTTAGAAGGGTTAGAATGGAGTGTGTATGTGTGTGTATGGCTGTCAAAACTCCAAAAACAGGTCAAGTATCTCTGGGGAGGCCAGTCATAAATTAGAACACCTGCTAAACAACTGGCCATTAAGTGATGAGCACTTGTTTACCAATCACCTGCCATGCCCACTCAGTCACATCACCACCAAACCTCACCTACCCAGTCATGTGACCAGCAAGCCATGCCCAGCCAGCAAGCCACACCAGCCAGCCATGCCCACCCAGTCACATGACCAGCAACCTACACCCTCAAACTAGGCCACACCCAAATAAATTTGAATCCCACCCCTGGGTGGGGGGCACCGAGGATGAGTTTGTAGCACCAAGGGGATGGTGGACTGAAAAAGTTTGGGAACCACTGGATTAAAACCTGACCAAACCAATTTTGGTTTGCTTTTGATGCAAATTTAAACCATCTTTGTTCAAATCTCTTTTGCATAAGGCCCTGGTTACTGCCCAGCAGGGCAGAGCCCTTGGGGGAGGCTTCTGCTTAGGATGATTCTTTATTTTCCAAACCAATTGTTCATGCTGAGGTGCTTCCATCACCTCAGTTACTTTTAGATCTGGTGCGTGAACAGTGCACCTCTCCAGCGTTAGAGCCACATCCCTCATCCCATGACAGGCATTTTTATGAAGTAGGCTCTTCCTTGGCCAAGGTCTTTCTAGTGTGCCAGTTGATTCCTCTATGGTTGCCTCTGTCTCCACATCTGGAACTCTAGCAGACCTGGAAGATGTCCTTAAGACAGATGATAAGAGGTCAGAATAGTCTCTTAAACGTACCCACCATGCAGCAGCATGGATGGTCTGAGCCTCCACTGCAGCATCTTTTTTTACGAGGTCTTCTCTGCATTGGCTGAACCAGCTAAAGGAGCGTTTGTCTTCGGTGATACCAAGTCACACCAGGACATAAATAAGATCACCATGGCAGCAGAGTTTACCGCTGATGCTAAATTCTGCCAAATTTGCATCAAAAGCAGTGGCATTCTCAGTGCCACTGAGACAACTTCTGTGGCTGCTCAACTGGCTGACAGACTCACGTCAAAAATGGAAACTTGTCTGTTTGGGGAAGCACTGCAACCATACCTGGTGGAAACCAGGGACAAAAGGAAGATTCTTTCATCATCCGGAAAGAGGTCGGATTTTTGTCAAGCTCCATACTTCCAACCATCTTTCTTTCGGCCTGAATCCAACACCCATTTTCCTCGGGCCAGAGAGCGTTCCCTCCTCTCCAGAAGCAACAACCTGACAGATTGGGGAGACAACAGCAGTTTTCCAGTAAACGGTACTTTCAAGGCAGAGGAGGCCGTTTGTTCCAACGCTCTAAATGACTGCTCTCCTTTTCCCATCAGAGGTTGTCTGATCTTTTTCATGATGGGAGGAGTCAACTTTGGACGTCTGGGTTCTCAGGACTGTGAGATTGGGTTCCTCTCCTCTCCTGAGGAGAGGAGAGTTCCTTACCTCTCCTGAGGTTTTTTGTCCACTGTCCAATGGGACAGTTCCAGACAGGCCTTCATGGAATCAGCCATTCAACATCTGGTGGACATAAGAGCCATATATGTGGTTCCGGTGAATCAACAGGGGTTGGAGTATCTCCTCCCAGCTCTTCGTAATCCCAAAGGCCTGGGGGGAGGGGGGGAGAGCAATCCTTGATCTAAAGTCCTTGAACAACTTCATTCCCTACAGGTGCTTCAAGATGCAGTCCTTCCACACTATTCTGGAGAGCGTTCAGGAGGGCGACCTCCTCTCATCCATAGACCTCTTGGAGGCTTACCTCCATATCCCGATCTGGCCCCTTCATCACCAGTTCCTTCGCTTTTGCTACAACAACAAGCACTACCAGTACCAGGCCCTTCCATTTGGCCTCTCATCCGCCTTCAAAGTCTTAACCAAGGTTTTGGAAGCATTGGCAGTGTTCCTACCTTGATGATATCTTGATCCAGTTATGTTCAACCTGCTCCACCAACAATGACCTTCAGACCACGATACAGATCCTGGAGGACATGGTTTTTCCATCTCCTACCGACCACCCATCTGGTACACCTGGACGCAATAATTGACACGACTCTCTGCAAGGTCTGTCTTTCCCCAATTTGTCAAGGGAGTCTCAATGACTTGATAAACAAGATTTGACAGCAGCACACAATTTCTCTGTCTCTTCTGTCCCAGCTTCTAGGGAAGATGATTTCTTGTATAGGCATTGTCCTGTGGGCCTGACTTTATGCCTGAAATCTGCAATGGTTCCTGCTACCTCTTCAACAAATGGGAACCAGGCACTCATCCATCAGAATCCAAGTTCCTCCACAGGTCTTTCCGGTGGTGGCAGTCCTAGGCCATCAGGAAAGGCTATTCTCCCATGAGCTGTTCAGAGCATCCAGTAGTGGGAGGTGCTTCAGTCTCTTCATGTATAGGCTGGGCTTATTTTGTGGAACGATCCTCCTCCTACACGGGACTCCTCCCCGGTATCCCCCCAGTTTTGGCTCAGCCTCGTTGAGGATAACCAGTGCTTTGTTTTCTTCCTTGGTCAAAACAGGAGAATACGTTAAATTTCAGGTTTGGAGATATCAAATTTCTTCTTTAAGGCTCCTTTAGCCTCTAGAGAACAGATGATGGACAATGTGGTCGCCAAGGTCGATGTCAACAGATGGGGGATCCAGTCAAAGTCCTTGATGCAGGAGGCCGAGCATCTGGGGCAATGGGCAGAGAGGCACCTTTGGTCCCTCAGAGCAGACCATATCTCAGGGGTCGACAACATTCAGGGCAACTGGTTGAGTCGGACTAAGGTTGACCACTTGGAATGGTATTGTCATCCATCTCTGTTCCAGGAACTGTCCCACAGGTTCGGGGTTCTAGTAGTTTATCTATTCACAACCCCTCAAAATGCTCAGGTAGAGAGATTTTTCACCAGGTTCCCCACCCAGGTATCGGAAGGGACCAATGTGCTTTGGAGCAGATGGTCTCCAGGTCTCCTTTGTGCTTTCCCTCTCTTTCTATCATTCCAACCATTCTTCATTAGACGTTGGAGGAGAAGGCGGAGCTGGTACTCCTGGCACCTCATTGGCCCAGGAGGCCTTGGTTCGCAAAACAGGTGAACTTGGCAGTTGATCAACCATGGAGGATCCCACCCAGCAGAATTTCCCCCCATCCAAGGAGTCTTGCTACACCTGGACCCTCAGTGGCTCCAGTTACCCACATAGCGCTTGAGTGAAAATCTCTAAAAGAGACTAAGTTACCAGATAAGGTCATAAAAACCATCCAGGCAGCATGTAAACCATCCACCAATTGCATCTATGATGCCACCTGGAGAGCTTTTTGCAGTTGATGTGCTAAGGCTGCCCACTGTCACTGAAGTTCTGGTGTTCCTACAGGATGGTCTCGATAAAGGACTCTCACCGTAGATAGGTTGCAGCATTATTGTGGGATAATTATAATTCCCTGTCCCACCACCCATCGATATTCAGGTTTTTGAATGGTGCCTCAAACCTACATCCCCTGGTAGTTCATCAGTATCCCATTTGGAATCTCCCGAAAGTACTCCAAGCCCTGACGGTACCCCATTCAAACCTCTAAGGTTGGTACATCTCTGCTTTTTGACCCTCAAAGTGTCTTTCCTGGTGGCTATCACATCAGCAAGGAGGGTATCAGAGTTGGCAGCTCTCTCGGTGAGGCAGGACTTGTGCATTTTTCACGAGAATCAAGTGGTGCTTCATTTAGATCCCACCTTTATTCCAAAGGTCAATTTCTGGTTTCACAGGGCTCAAAAGCTAGTCCTACCAGACTTCTGCCCTAAACCTCAACATCAGTTGGAACACAAGTGGCATACGCTGGATGTGCGGAGAGCCCTTTATATATATGTCAAACAAACTGCTACTTTTCACAAGATGGAAGCAATGTTTGTATCTTTCCAGCTGGCTTCCTTAGGGAGCAAGGCTTCTGCATCCATGATGGGCAGATGGATCAGGGCTTGTATTTCCACAGCATACGAGAATTTATCTCTCCCAGATCCCAAGAAGCTTACAGCCCACTCTACTAGGATTGCAGCCACATCAGCAGCCTGGGCTACTCAGGCATCCATTGAGATCTGCAGGGTGGCTACCTGGGCATTCTCCATTTATCCGGGACTATCGATTGGACTCCTTCGCCTCTACAGAAGCAGCATTTGACAGGAAAGTGTTTCAGAAAGTTCTTCCAGTGTCGGATTGAGCAAACCAGACATTGACCCTCCCTTGGACATGCAGGCTTTGGTATGTCCCATTCCTGGACTCTCGTAGCAGCGAAGAGGAGAATGGGCGTTGGTATATTTACTTGAGATGCCCTTTCTATACACGCTGGAAGAGAGTCCAGTCCCACCCTGTATTCGTCTGGTCATGGTTGGGAGGGATCTTCTCACTGCTTTATTTTTCAGAGACACGCCATGGCTGCCAAATTTCTTCACCAAAAAGCTGAGGGCCAGCAGCAGGGGCTGACTTTTATAGCTTTGGCAGACTCAGCGCGATAATGTAGGAGGAGTCTAACATATTCTTGGACACTCTCGCAGCATGTATAGAAAGGGGGTCTCAGGACAATATATCAACCCCCATTTTTACAATAGTCATAAAGCGAGTCACGATGGTCATTAAGTGAATGTTGGAAAGTAACAATAAATATAGCAAATTATCGTGCTATTTGGACACTGCAACTGGTTGTATATGTGAACCAATTGTCAAGCTCCTGAAATGAAATTATGTGACCAGTTGTAGTGCATTTGTAAGTACTAGAATGGTTGTAAGTAACTTTTTAAAAGTCGGTTGTAACTTCAACCATTTATTAAATGACTGGTTATAAATTGAAGAGTCAACTGGAATGAGGTTCCCCCTGAGATTCAGACAATCCCCATCTTGTTGATATTTCTAAGGCCAGGTCTTTGGAGAAGGGTAATGAATGATGAAGTTTATATGGGTTCATTTCTTTTTCATTCCTTGACATTTTCTATTCTTCATATGTATTTTTTCTTGTTTTTAATGTTTATTTGGGAGTTGGGCATTGAACAACAACATCATTCAGTTAAAATATTACTCCAGCATTAATCTGTTACTTTAAAAAAAGCAAATTCCATATTGGAGAATCAGAAAAAAAAATTAGAAATATTATGTCAGTATGTTAGTAAAACTATAGTGCCAACAGTGTCATAGATAGCTTCTTGCCAGTGAAAAATGACAATCACTGTATTAGGGTGTTTTAATAAACAAGTAAAAGAAAAAAATATAGACATATACAGTATACTGCATAAAGTGGAAAAAATATAGTAAAATTTAAAAATCTTCAGTTACGAAGATTTTTTATCACTTTTTCCAAACATTCTTACCCCTGAAAGCCCACAAACACTTAGTTGGCATTTAAATGGAATGAAGGATTAAATATGACTTTAAAATTAAATTGATTCAGCATGGCTACATATAGGTTCTTTGTTGTGGGCACTGAATAACTGTTTCCTGATAATATTGGCTAGGACAATTGCCTGATATATAATTTGATTTTCTCTATTGCTTTGGAATTATTTCTCTCCCTGAAAAAATATGTATTTTGGTCTCTACCAGATAAACTATCTAACTTTATTTTTTAAATTCATGCTGACCATATATGGACTATTTGTGAGGGAATCAAATATATATGGAATTACATATAATCCCATATGTAATTTTTTTATTCCACGTTTATTATTATTGGTAAATAACTCAGCAGCAAATATACTCCTTTCTCCTCCTATATTTTATCAACAACAACCCTGTGAGGTGGGTTGGGCTGAGATAGTATCTGTCCCAAGGCCACCTAGGCAACTTTCAATTTGCAGGAAAGAAAAAAATAGATTGGTGTTTTATTTGTGTATGCTACACTCCTTTTACCCTCTTCCTAAACATATTTGCATCAAAGATGATACAGGCAAGAACTCTGAAGCATTTTATATTTGTATGATAGAATACAAAATTTATAAGATTCTCATTCAATAGCTTCAGAAGCTGTGTGAAATGCCATGAGGCTATATAAGGAATGAAGCAGATAATTTACAAAGCAAAACAAAACAGACTGTTAATACTCTTCCTGCATGTATGTTTCAAAAGAATATGGATACATTGGTGACTAGTTGTATGATGAATTTGTTCTAGATAAAATTCCCCACATTTTACTAATTTTTTCACATGAATTTGATTTCAGGGAAAAAAGCAATTACAGATATCTCCATGGAAAAGAAGTTAACAAATCTAATTCAGAAATAAAAGTGGTTTCTCCAAAAGTATTCACAAGTCAGCTACCTCAAAAACATAATATAAATCATTAATAAGTAAAATAGAATGGGTAAGAAGCAAGGAAGTCCCAAAGATTAGGCAGCCTTCAAGCATGTAGTAGTGCAAAATCAGTCTGAAAACACAGATTATGAATGCATTAATCTTTATAAACGTTAAGGATTCTAGTACTATTTCATATGTACAATTTGCCTAGATATGGCCTCTTAAAATATAGGTAATTCCACACGTAGCAACAAGTTTCTTTAAACTATGTTTGTATTTTAGTGTTGTTTATTTAAATCTATATGCTGCATGACTCCAAGCAACTCCCGGCTATTTAGAAATGATTTAAAACTGACAATAAAATCAGCAACGTACAGAGTATTATTGCTCAAGAAAAGGTTTGCTGCTCTAAAGTATTCCTTGCATAAGGCAACCTAGATTTTTGATCTACTTTTGTCTTGCAGAGCTTGCCTCTGGAATGAGCTCACCCCTAAGATCTAAATGACAGCCACCATTGAAAGGCCTTGAAGATGCGGCTCTTTATTCAGGTCTTCATGACTGAGGCATGACTGAAACCTTTTTAATTTAGGTTGCTTTCTTTTGTTTCTACCTATTTATTATTCTGCAATGTCTACTACTTTTTGTTACTTGTTTCTTATATTGCTTTATATTGCTTTTATTGTCTCGTTTCTATATTTTATGCTTTAAATCATTTGTAAATAGCTTGGAATTGCTTGGAGCCGGGTGGCATATAAAATTAAATAACAAGATTAAAACACAAACATTGTTTAAACAAATCCACTACAATGTGTCAGATTACCTATATTTTAAGAGGCCATGTAATTGTATTGTATTGTATTTATTTTTTGCCATTTTTATTGCATATGATGAAATTTATGAGTGATCAGACATTTCCATGGTAGTATACCTAGCAGAATGTACTATGGTTTGAAAGATGGAGGTTGGGTTGGTGCAAACCATTGATGTCTTTTGAACTTGGTCTTTCAAAAACACAGAACAGCCCTGACCAGTGGTTTGTCCATCTATTATTATTATTCTTTTAAGCATAGGTAATTAATAAGACAGGACAACTAGGAAGACAATTACCACTTATGGCTTAAATCCACTGAAAGTCATCACTAACTCTATAAAGTAATTTACATTGAAAAGCTATAGATAACTACTCAGAAGTTAAAATACTTCCCTATTTAATTTCTACTTGATGACATTGTAAAACTTGTGCAATCCAGGATGTCATTGAATTTTATATTGATGAACTTGATATTAAAATAAATATTGCAGTTTGGTTAAAAAAGCTAACCAAATTGTCACAAATTGTTTATAAGTTGCAAATTAGATATAATATGATAGTAAACTAAATAATGCCAATTCTTTGAATCATATGTTTTGTATAGCATTGTATTAGAAAACCAGAGGTTTCAAAAGAGTTAAGCTTGATGGAGTCTTTGCTTTTCACCTTATACCAAAGACTGTCTCTTAATCTCAAATAAATGAGTGTACATTTTGTTCAATAAGCAGCTATAATAGTTGTTTCATATTGCTTCACTTCCTCTTTTTTTATTCAGGCTAAATTTGAATCAATTATGAGAATAGGAGATTAAAAACTCTCTTCATAGTATAGTAGAGACAAAAATAGAATAGATGAGCATCCATTCATTTTATAATTTAAAATTTTGTAATTTAAAGAATAACTTTAAACATTTTTTTTATATGTGACCGATTTTCTAGAAAAAATCATATTATAATGAATTGGGATTTTGCTTTCATGTGCTTTTTGGTTTGATACCTTTTCTTATCCATTCCCTTACCTAATTTCAAATCAATCTATATAATTCTATGCAGATGTTACAGGACAACTCAGATCATGCCAATTAAATTATGCTATCTTTATTGGAAAAGCTTTCCATTTTGAGAGAGATGGATGATTTAGAAAGATGAAAAATTAATTAATTGTTTCTATATGGTTCTTTTCCCCCTGAAAATAATAATATTGGTGGTGGGTGAAAATGTGTGAGAATTCCAAATATTAAACATATGAATGGAACTTGTGTGTATGGAAAAGAAAGATACTTCATAAGGACAGATGTTTGAAGGTTAAAAAAATCTTTGATTTGACTACTATTCTACCTACTTATTTGCATAATATCTGTTTCATGAAACAATACTTTTTTAAAAAAACAAAAATTTTTGCTTTAATACTGACAGCAAACTCCTGAACCATGTCATACTACATGCTACTTTTGAGAGCAATATTGAATTTAAAAATGATTTATTTTATTGTCATCATTGTTTGAAAAAGAAATTCTGAGCTTCCTCGGCTGCTTTGAACAGTCCTGGGATCCTGGCCATTGTTAATAAAAGCTGTGTGTGATTAGGAAATCCTGAGTATATATTAAGTTTATTTAGATTGGTGCGTACATATAGTGACATTCATGTTTTTTAATATAGCATTCAAATCTTAAAATATAATATCTCCCATTTTCCCATGAGCTGTTCAGAGCATCCAGTAGTGGAAGGTGCTTCAGTCTCTGCATGTCTAGGCTGGGCTTATTTTGTGGAACGCTCCTCCTCCTCCACGGAACTCCTCTCCAGAGTTCCCCACTTTTGGCTCAGCCTCGTTGTGGATAAGCAGTTCTCCTGAGAGCCGGTCGGATCATACAGAGAGCGGGAGGTGCTTCAGTCTGCGTCATTGAAGGCTGAGCTTAATTACTGAGGAATGCTCCGACCTCCATCACGTGGCTCCTTGCATTCCCCAGTTTATGCTCAGCCTTTGTGAGAGTAGGCTGTGTATTTCCACTCCTTGGCCGATTCAAACTAATTGCTGCAAAGTCCTTTACTTTTTCAGGTTTGCCCTTTATTCTTGGCTCTTCCTTAGCCTCTGCGCACTTCAGGTAGCTGTAGCAGGGGAGCACATTTTTCGCCCCCAGGGGGGATAACGAGCAGGCGGCTTTTGCGCTCTTGCACCAATGCTCCCCACCCAATTCGGCTCCTTTCCCTGCCACTTCTCCGCGCCGCAATCGCAGTGGCTCCATTCGATCACGCTGATAAACACAGCTGGTGTTCCCCCCCCCACCGCGAACGCCGATCGCCCCAGGAAAGGGCGAATAGTTTACCTGGCTGCCTTTCCGGCCTCTAGACATGCCAGAGAGGCTTTTTAATTGCTCTGAGCGGCCCGTGGATAAGAGATCGTGGCCGGCCACCATTTTGGGTGCCGCCACGTGTCGGGCAATATATTTAAAGACCTCTTTGGGCTGCGAAGGGACTAGCTCTCGTCATAGGCCTTCCAGCCTGTGAGAGCTACTAGATTTTAATCACAATTGGCATACACTAGTTGGCTTCCGCAGCACGCTCAGGGCAGAAGCTTGCAGCCTATCCCTCCCGGTTGTTGCCTGGGAGCTCCAGCTGCAAGAGGCCTCATTCCAGCCTCAGGCGTTCATTTGGCAGATTGGTGATAACTTACAGCAACCTCTGGGGCCACTCCTTCCTAGGAGCATCGAGCCAGACCCCAAATTGAATATTATGAAATAAAAATAATAAAAATAATTATAATAATAATAATAATATTAGGAAATATTATACACACACATATATATATAGGCATATATAGATATATAAACTTTCTTGCTAAAGGACTATTACACAGTTTCAATACTAATTGTTTTATATATATTAATAATTATAACAATATTAATTTTATAGGCTGTATACGTCTAAATTCCAAAAGGAGGTGCGGGCCAGCTGAAAGGACACCCGGCCTTTGTTGTAGGACGAACCCTTGGCGAACCAACCGCCTTAAATTGGTATTTCAGTCCTTTCTTCTATAATGGCAGATGACATTTCCACAAAAGGCCCTTCTTTGAAGGCCAGATCTAAATCCTACCACATGCGCAAACAGGCTAAGGAAGCCTCTAAGGATACTTCCAAGGCTTCTCAGAGAGATGCCCTAAGACATCATAGGGCACTGGAGAAAGAATTTGACAGGCGATCTAGAGAGGCACAACCCATGCTTCCAGCCCTACCATCCTCTGTTCCTTCTACCTCCAGACACCCCCCCCTCCAGATTGCTCTTCCCTCTCCAGGCACAGCTCATCCCAAGGACATCAGGTCCCCGGACCAGCCACCAGACGGCCGCCCGAAGCTACATTCACACCCACGGCCGCTGGTCTGCGCCTGGAGGAGGCCACCATAGTTGAGATCCCTGCGTACATGCAGGCATGGATGGAACGGGCTATCCGCCGGGGGATAGCAGACAGCCTTCAACAGATGTTCAGACTCGCCATCAGCCAGGTCCTTGTCCAGATTGGACCCTACTCATGGTCAGGTACCTTTGCAGGGGGACAGTCCTCTCCCAGAAGGGGAACTGGAGGAGGCCATAGAGGACTTGGATCGGTTCGGGGAGGAGGAGGAATTTGAATGGGGTTCTACACACCAAGGGGAAGCCGTATCGGAGATAGACCCGATGGAAGGAGACATGTCCGAGGACGAGGGTCTCACTCCCGATCAACCCACCGTTGTGGGTCTGTTCAAACCACACATGTTTAAATCGCTCTGATTTTAGGCCAAGAACATTTCTGGCCTGTCTGTTCAGTCCTCCTCAGTTCTCCTTTCCCTGGCAGAGGGACAAGAGGACGCCATTTTCAGGCAGCCTGTGGTGGAAGCAGAGGTTATTCCGGCCCCACCCATATTTCACGACCTAGTTTCAAACCATTTGGACTCTACAAGAGCCCCTCCGGTCCCATCCAACCAGGACAAGAGGTTCTTTAACCTCGAGTCAAGCTTCTGCAACCTGCTTAACACTCCCGAGGCAGATGAGCCCATATTGGGCTTAGCACCCTCGTCCTCCCCCAGTGATCCCCTGGAGGCTCTGAAACCCTAAGACAAGAGGTCTGAACTGGCCTTACGTAGGGCCCATCAAGCTGACACCTGGGCCATTAGATCGGCCACGGCCGCTTCATTCTTCACCAGATCTTTAATTCAGTGACTCCGCCAACTGAAACAACATGTTCCCCCCTCTAACGCAAGGGCACATCAGGACATCACAAAATTGATGGCCGCGGCAGAATTCTCGGCCGACACCACCTACCACGCGGTTAATTTCTCCGCCCGTGCAATAACCTCTCACGTTACAGCTCGCTGCCTGCTCTGGCTCAAACACTGGCAGGTGGACATGAAAAACAAGGTTAAGTTGGCCACCGCCCCCATTAAGGGGGACAAACCATTTGGCACCGCCCTGGAGCCATTGCTATCCGAAACCCAAAGCAAGAAAAAATTCCTTCCTCCCCTCTTTCGGAGGTCAGAGTCAAGAGCACCTCAGCCTTTCGGAGAAGTTCCCCCGTCCTTTCTACCAGTATCCTTTCCCGCCCAGGCATCCGAGACTCTCCTCCTACCGGCCATTCCAGCCCCAGGATCAAGCCGATCGAGCAACAGGAACAGGAGGGGCGGCAGCTACAGGTGCCCCTTCAGGACGGAAGCCTTTCCGACGCAGCCCTTTGGCAGGTAGCCGAGAGGTGGAGCACTTGCCTCACAGTCAGGAGGTCGTGAGTTCGATCCCAGACAAAGGCAAATATTTGGAATAAACTCTCCTTCTCAAGCAGGGGGTTGTACTTAGATGACCCAGATAGATCCCATCCCTCCCTTCCCATCGGCGGACACCTCAAGCATTTCGCTGACCGATGGGATTCCTCTACCTCCAATGCCTGGGTCCGAGACACCATCAGACTGGGCCTCGCACTTGAATTCCAGCGCGTGCCCCCTGATTTTTTTATGGCATGCCCCCCTCCAAGGATCTGAATGGATTCAGCTATCCTCCATCTCCTCACCATACAGGTCATACAACCTGTACCACCATCCCAGCGGAGGCAGGGGTTTTACTCCCACCTCTTCATGGTCCCCAAGTCCTCAGGGGGATGGAGGGCTATTCTAGACCTGAAACGCCTTAACCTACCACAGGTTTACGATGCACACCCTACAATCCATTCTACTGGGCATCAGGCAGGGAGACTGGCTATCCTCTATAGACCTTTCAGAGGCGTATCTTCACATCCCAATCCGGCCCTCTCATTCCAAATTCCTCAGGTTCTGCTACAACCATCGCCATTTCCAATATGTGGCTCTTCCCTTTGGATTGGCCTCTGCCCCGAGAACCTTCACTAAGGTCCTCGCGGCCCTAGCAGTCCACCTCAGGGACCTCCCGGTTCGTCTCCACTGTTACCTGGATGACATCCTCATCCTGTCTCACTCCAGACCCCAAGCAGAAAGGGATATCAGAGCTACTCTCTCTGCCCTCCAAGACCATGGGTTCCTAGTAAACTGGCAGTAGAGCCATCTGTTACCATCGACACGGATCACCCACTTAGGGTCCGTCATTGACTTGGTTCAGGGAAAGGTTTTCCTTTCCTCCAAGAGATTCCATAGCATCCAGGAAACTGTCAAATATATCAGACGATCAAGGAAGGTAACACCTTTAGAATCATCTAAATTACTCGGTAAAATGGTCTCATGTATCTCCATTGTTCCCTGGGCCCGTTTACACACTATATCCCTACAGTGGTTCCTGATCCCGTTCCAAAGGACCGGCAGAAGCAATTCAAAGGCCATGGTCAAGGTGCCTTCAAGGGTCCTAACGTCTCTCCTCTGGTGAACCAGTCCCGCCATCAACAAGGGACACTGCTTCAAGGAACCCCAATGCCTCATCCTCACCACAGACGCCAGCCTGTCCGGATGGGGTGCTCACACCCACTCGCTCTCAACACAGGGCAAATGGTCACAGGTAGAACGGATATGCAGTATAAACTGGTTGGAACTTCGCGCCATCCACCTGACCCTGAGCAACTTCCCCCACGTACGCGGGCGGCATGTCCTGATACTCTCGGACAACGTCACCGCCAAGGCTCATGTCAACCGACAAGGGGGCACCCAGTCCATAAGTTTGTTGAGAGAGGCCAAGCGCCTGTGCTGTTCGGCGGAGCGCAATCTCCTTTCCCTCAAAGCCGAGCACATCTCAGGGGTCTCAAACACTCAAGCAGATTGGCTGAGTAGGAACGTGGTGGACCAGTCTGAGTGGCGCATCCACCCATCGCTGTTCAGGGAAGCGACCATGATGTTTGGTCTCCCGTCAGTAGACATCTTCACATCCCCACTCAACACCCAATTCCCCAGGTTTTTCTCGAGGTACCCCTCCCACGGGGCCAAGAATCACAGTGCCCTCCATTGCTTCTGGCCCACAGGGCTTCTGTATGCATTCCCTCCGTTGGCCCTGGTCCCCAGAGTCATCCAGAAGCTCATCTCCAAGAAAGCAGAGCTGATTTTAGCACCCTACTGGCCCAGGTGCCCATGGTTTGCGGACCTCCGCAACGTATCAGTGGCCCCCCCTGGGAAAATTCCCCCGCACAGGATATCCCTTTCCCAGGGGCCCCTCCAACACCCGGATCCTCAGTGGCTCCAGTTCGCCATTTGGAGGTTGAGCAGGAACTTCTAAGGAAGGAGCAGTTCTCTGACCCGGTTATTGATACCATTTTAGCTGCCAGGCGGCCCTCAACAACCAGAATATATAATGTCACTTGGCAGGGGTTCTGCAAGTGGTGCCATAGTCTCCAAGTCAACCCGCTTTCACCCTCCATCCCTCAAGTTTTGGAATTCCTCCAAGAGGGTCTGAGGAAAGGTCTTTCCCCGAGGCGTCAGGTCGCAGCTCTCTCAACTGTCATTGTTTGTAACAACCTGGGTTCCCTTTCCTTCCACCCTTGCATTAGGGCATTTCTCAGAGGAGACTCTAACTTGTGTCCCCCAACCGTACATAGATACCCTACCTAAGACCTCAATAAGGTCCTGATGTCCCTTACTAAACAAACCTTCGAGCCTCTAAGGGAATCTTCACTTTAGTTCCTAACATTCAAAGTTGTGTTCCTGACGGCCATTACTTAGGCTCGCCGAATATCAGAGATAGCAGCCTTGTCGGTGAGGAGGGACCTTTGCATCTTCCATGCTGATCAGGTGATTCTCCGACTGGACCCTACTTCTTGCCAAGGTCAAATCAGCCTTCCATAGGGCACAGGAACTTATATTTCCGAACCTCTACCCCAATCCCTCGCGGGAAAGGGAGCAGCTTTGGCATACCCTGGATGTAAGACGGGCCCTTCAGGAGGCCCAAATCCCTATTCCTTTCCTTTCAGCCCAAATCATTAGGCCATAAGATGTCCCTGTCAACCATTGGCCGCTGGATTAGAGCTACTATTTCCAAAGCGTACTTGTCCCAGGTTCTGCCGGTTCCCAGCGGAATAACAGCATACTCCACCAGAAGGGCAGCCACCTTGGCAGCTTGGGCCACCCAGGCTCCAATTGTGGATATTTGTCGGGCAGCCACCTGGGCATCCCCATCTCCTTTCATCAGGCACGATAACATTGACATATTTGCCTCGGCGGAGACTTCGTTTGGTAGACGAGTTCTCCAGCGAGTCCTCAAAGAACCGCAGGGACTACAGAACCAGACGGAGTCTCTCCCGTCGGACAGCCAAGCTTTGGTATGTCCCACTCTCTGGATGATACGAGCGGCTCTCAGGAGAATGAGCGTTGGTCCTTACCTGACATGCCATTTGTCTGGAGCCTGGAGGATCATCCAGCCCCACCCTTTTATTTCACCGTCTCTTGGGGTCTTATTTCGGCCAATGAACCTTTTAGCATAGTAAGATGAGAGCACGATCTTCTCTTCACTCTCGACTTCGCATAAACTGGGGAATGCAAGGAGCCACGTGATGGAGGGAGGAGCATTCCTCAGTAATTAAGCTCAGCCTTCAACAACGCAGACTGAAGCACTTCCCACTCTCTGGATGATCCTCCCAGTTCCAGAGAAATGGCGTGTCAGGTAAGGACCAACGCCCATTCTTTTTGTTCTTCCTTGGCCGAAGCAGGAGTATTACTCAGCAGGTTTGGATATAGTCCAGTTTGTTTTTTCAGGCTTTTAGCTTCCAAATCACATTACAATTGCCCCATGTTAGCTCTTTCTATCTGGCTGTCGGAGATCGTTTGCATTTTTGGGTAGCGCCGTTTCGCACCATGAAGCGGCAGGTGGCTTCAGCATTGTTCCAAGCCCCCCCAACTGCTTGTTCTACCCCCTGACATTCTTATTCCGCATTGCCTTTTTTCTATATCGGCAATAACGGCATGGGCATTTTCACCCTCATCCAAGTCGTATCATTTGAATTTTCCCCTCAGAACGCCGTCTTGGTGTGGAAAGCATAAAAGCTTAATTCTTTCCACCCCTTTCCCGGCTGTTTTTTTAGCCACAAGGAGAAGCCGTTGGAGGCATTTCTCCACGTGGCGGGAGTTTTTTGCTGGGAAGTGCATGTACGCCAAAAATAATGGCCATTGTTTTGCCTTTGTTTTAAGGACCGCATGGCCGCGCTATTCGTAACTCAAGCTGTGTGAGGTAGTTTTCCTTCCTGATCAGAGGTTTTTCTTCAGATAACCTAAGGAATTATTACACCTCGTTTTCTTATTAGATTCGAGGCCATCCGTGCATTATTGTTGGCTTAACCCTCACAGCCTTACCCACCCAGCGGCACAAAAGTGAGCACCCAGGCCCGTGTCCGCCTGTGCAGGGAAGCTGTTGAAGACCTCTCTTTATTATCTTGGCCTTTTCAGGTGTTCTTAATTTGGCTGTTTGGATATTCACTATATCAAGCTGTTTTTCTATTAATTTAGATATATATATTTATATCTATATGTGTATGGTATTCAGCTTTGTTCGGGTATTTTCCCACGTCATTATAGTTGTGCTTTTAAAGTTGTAGCAACATTTCGGCAGGATCTCATCTGCCATCATCAGGCTTCTGTATTGTGTTCGTCTGTGTTTCACGATACGTTTAGTAGCTGCTGTGCTGTGATGAAATGTTAATTTGAAGCAGGTTGGTGTTGCATTGTTGTCTCTGCAGCTGCGTAGGAATTTGAGGTCACATAGTATTCCTACTCTTTTAACCTCTAGTTTCTCATAGGTTTTGGTCTGACTGTTTATTTCCTCCCTGTAGAGATCTGATATTTGTTTTCTTAAGTTTTCACGGGTACTTACATGTATGGTATTCAGCTTTGTTCGGTATTTTCCCATGTCATTATAGTTGTGCTTTTAAATGTGTAGCAACGTTTCAGCAGAATCTCATCTGCCATCATCAGGCTTCTGTATTGTGTTCGTCTACAGAAGCCTGATGATGGCAGATGAGATTCTGCCGAAACGTTGCTACAACTTTAAAAGCATAACTATAATGACATGGGCAAGTACCCGAACAAAGCTGAATACCGTACATGTAAGTACCTGTGAAAACTTAAGAAAACAAATATCTATCTATCTATCTATCTATCTATCTATCTATCTATCTATCTATCTATCTATCTATTTATCTATCGGTGACTATCATTTACTCCATTAATAATAACAATAATAATAACAATATATTCAGTATTACTATCTTAATATGAAAAATATTATTACTGTGATACGACTCATATATATATATACATATATCTTTAAAAGGGGGGGGAATAAGATATTATCAGGGCAACCGGTCCCTTCTTAGATCAGGCCCCTGGGTGTGCCAACCGCCTCCACAGTATCACTTTGAATAACGAGCATACTGCATCTCTTTCAATCAAAATGGCAGGCGGTATTAGCTGTCGGACCTCAACATCAAGGGTCAAAGCTAAATCTCAGCACAAATCTAAGCAGACAAAAGGTCATTCTAAAGCTTCAGAAAAGAATGCCAACATGCGCCATAAAGCATTAGAAAAGCAAATAGATAGGTGTGCAAGAGAGGCACACAGGGCCTCACAGGACCTTCTGCCCCCCAGTCCAGTACCATCTACCTCTTCCCACCCTCCTCCTCCCCTAGATCTCTCCCTCTCTCCAGATGCAGCTTGGTTCCCCAGAATCAACAGGCACAGTTACCTGGAACACAGACCACACGAAGGGCTCCTGAAGCTACATTCAGTCCAATGGCTGCCAGTCTTCGATAGGACAACATTCTTCCAGAGGAAATTCCAGAGAGGATGAAGGCATGGATGGAGCTGGCAATCCGCCAGGGAATTGCAGCAGGTCTTCAACACACAGTTCTGATCAGGGAACATCCTGTAACCACTGATTATAATTCTCAATCGCTAGGGTCCTTTGACCAGATCAGAGCAACACTATACCTAGGTACAGTTTCAGAGGGACATGCCCCTCCAGGGGCCGGAGGAGGAGGAGGAGGAGGAATGGAACAGATTGAATCAGGATCAATACATAACAATGACCCGGCCCTGTCAGAAGCGGATCCCTTAGAAAGGGAGATGTCTGAGGATGAGGGCCTTGTTCCCGATCAACCTGTATTTGCAGGCTTATTCCACCCACAACTATTCAGATCACTTTTGTTTAAGGCAAAAAACATTGCACGCGTGAACAAGTCGGCCCCTTCTACCACTCCAATTCCTTCAGAAAGAGGGACCAGAAGATCTAATTTTCAACCAACTGATAGTCGAGGCAGATGTGATTCTAGTTTCTCACATGTTTTCAGACCTGGTACAGAAATAGTGGGCGTCTGTAGCGGTGTACCCTGCCCCCATGGGATATGACAGGAGATATTTTAATCTGGCCCCTGATTTTTCAAAATTGTTGAATACTCCCAAGATGAACCTATAGTGGGATTAGTGTCCTCATCCTCCATTCCCAGTGAAGCGCTAGAGGTATTAAATCCGAGGAAAAACAGGCCAAGCTTGCCCTACATAGGGCCCATCAGTCTTTACCATCCTTCTTTACCTGTTCTTCTCTCAGGTGGCTCTGTCTCTTACAGGAGCATGTCCCTAATTCCAACATTAGAGTGCACCAAGATATTGCAAAACTTTTAGCAGCCGCTAAATTCTCAGCTGACGCAACTTATCATGCGGTCAAGTTTTCAGCCAGGGCCATTACTTCAGGGCCACACTAGCTTGACGCTAACTATGGTTAAAACATTGGCAAGCAGACATTAAGCACAAATGCAAGTTGGGTTCATCTCCTATTGAGGGAGACAGACTGTTTGGCCTGCCCTCGACCCGCTGCTAATTGAAACCCAAAACAAAAAGAAAATTCTACCTTCCCTTTTAGGGAAGTAAGATTCTAGAAACCCTCAGTCCTTTTGAAGGGGATCCTTTCGGCCCTTTTATCAGGGACCCTTCTCACCCAGAGACCCCCATCATTCAGACCAGAACAGCAGCCAGACAGGTCCAACTTCGGGAATAGGAACCGAAGGGATAGCCAATCCAAGAGATCCTTTTGAGGAATAGAAAATAGATCTTTCTGACATCCAATATGGACCCGACTCCCATTGGTGTA